>CM034149.1:896494021-897694021 GCA_019776745.2 Taxus chinensis
AGTAAGAAACATAGAAAACTCAGAAAATGAAGATAATGAAGATCAATCAGAATGTATGTTTATGGCTATGGATGTGGATGAAGAAAGTAGCTTCAGAGGGAATAAATCAGTTGAATATGAATATTCTGATGAAGAGGAAGATGAGATAAATCTTGAAGCAGATTTGGTAAGTGCACTTGAAGAATTGCAACTATGCAGGAAGAAAAATTAGAAACTAAGATGCACATTAAAGGATTATGAGGAAAAAATCCACATCTTTGAGAAAAGACAAGAACAAAAAGAAGGAGAGGAGACTAATGAGCTAAAGGAACTTGAAACTTAGTTGGAGAAGATATCTAAGTCCTATAAATCAAAATAGGAGTGCCCAAATTTGAACATAGAATTAGAGGAGTTGAAATCAAAGATGGAACAAATGTTCAACAAACTAAGTATGTATGAAAAAATAGAGAAGATCTCTATTGTGCTAATTGTTATACTCAGAAGTCAATGTGAAACAATTGATAAATTTGGAATTGGCTTCAAGGGAGAATGCAAGGAGAAAGAGTAAGAAACAAATAAAGAAAATAAGTCTGCAGCTACACCAAGTACTTCCTCTGCTGTAAATAAAGGCTTCCAAAAATCCGTAATAAGAAGACACATTATTCTTAGGATCACCTATGCAATGAGGTACATACATTCCTTTTATGGGTATTTTTCTCTTGTAATCAGTTTGGACATAAAGCCGCGAAGTGTAGAAAGAACTCTAGAGGCTATAGAAGAAAATATGGCCCATCTTTCACTAGTTCAAAATTTAATGCTGCTCAGTACACCTATCACAAGAAAATAAATAATCCACCAGGAAGGAAACAAGAGCCTCCCAAATAAAAAAAGTGGATATATGTAAAGAAATATGAGAACAAGAGAAAGGAAGGTTGATCAGTAGTACAAACTGCATTCCATGTATATAATGAATATAAAATTTAGTATTTAGATAATGGATGCTGTAGTCACATGATAGGTGATAAAAGTAAATTTATTTCTCTTTCTAATAATGCACTAGGCTGTGAGATTCAGTGACAAAATCTCTGCTAACATATTTGGAAAAGGGACATTAAGTTTAGATAATGGAAAGACTATTACAGAAAATGTTCTATATGTTGAAGGCTTGAAACATAACTTGTTGAGTGTGAGTCAAATGTGTAAAATAGGATACAATGTCATATTCCATGACTGAGGATGTGATATTATCAATGACAAGACATGTAAGAGAGTTGCAAAGGTCAAGAGGACAAAGAACAACAAGTATGTGTTGAATGAGATAAACAATGAGAAATGCTTCATTGGTAAAGTTGATTATAGCTGGCTGTGGCACAAAAGACTTGGACATATGAGCTTTGGGAATTTGGTTAAACTAAGTGCTAAATGATGTGTGAGACACATGCCTAATATTATCAAACCCATAGACACACTATGCAAGGCATGTCTACATGGTAAACAGATAAGGAGGTCATTCAATTCAAAGGAATACTCTACAACAAGACCACTAAAATTGATTCATACAGACTTTTTCAACCCTACCAAAATTGAAGGAATATTAGGTGAAGTATATTTTATGTTGCTAATAGATGATTATACAAGAATGACTTGGGTAGCATGTTTAAAGCATAATTCTGAAGCCCTAGATAGATTTAAGAATTTTAAGGCATTAGTTGAAAATGAAAAGAACAACAAAATTAAATGCCTAAGATCAGACAGAGGAGGTGAATTCTGGTCAAGTGAGTTTGATGAGTTTTGTGAAGAACATGAAATGAAGAGATAATTCTCAGTTGTGCTGACTCCTCAACAGAATGGAGTTGTTGAAAGGAATAACAAAACAATGCAAGAGATGGCAAGGACCATGCTAAATGAATCCAAACTCCCAGACAGGTACTAAAGTGAAGTAGTATTTACTGCGGTCTATCTTTTGAATAGGGATCAACTGAGAGTAAATAGTGATAAGACCCCCTATGAACTATGGAAGAAGAAGCCTGTAAATGTGAAGAACATTACAGTGTTTGGAAATAAATGCTACATCAAAAGGGATGAATAAAACTTAGGCAAATTTGACTCAAGGAGCGATGAAGGCATTTTCCTTGGATACTCAGTAGTTAGCGTGGCCTATAGATACTACAACAAGCAGTTGTAAAAAATACTGGAAAGCACTAATGTGAAGGTGGATGAGGAACAATTTAGAAAAACCAACACTCAACACACTAGTGGAAATGAAGAATAAGAAGATGATGAAGACTTGGATAGTCCATGTGATGATGATGAAGAAGAAGAAGAAGAAGAAGAAGAAAGACCAGAAACTAAGGCACCCTCCAGGAAAGTCAAGAAGGATCATCCTACAAATCAGATCATTGGAAACAAGGATGGTGGAATCCTAACAAGAAGGAGACTCAGAGAGTAGTAGATTCATGAAGATATAACACTCCCGTCCTTGATAGAACACAAGAATATTGCTGAAGAAAGAAAATATAAACATTGGGTAGACACCATGAATGAAGAATTGGATCAGATAGAAAATAATGAGACATGGGAACTAACACCTAGGCCGCGAGACAAGAATGTGATTGGAACCAAGTGGGTCTTCAAGAATAAGTTAAATGAGAAAGGAGAAGTTACACACAACAAGGCCACCCTAGTGTGCAAAGGCTACGTGAAAATGGAAGGGATTGAATTTGATGAGACATTTGCAATAGTTGTAAGAATGAAGGCAATAAGGCCGTTTCTGGCTTACGTGACATACAAGAAGATCAAATTGTTCTAGATGGATGTGAAATCAACCTTCCTAAATGGTTTCCTGAATGAAGAGGTATACATTGAACAACTTGATGGATTCTCATTGACTGAAGATAAAGATTATGTGTGAAGGTTGAAGAAATATTTGTATGGATTAAAGCAAGCTCCTAGAGTGTGGTACAACAAATTAGACTCATACCTCATTGAGAAAGGTTTTAGAAAAGGAGTCTTGGACAAAAATATATACATAAAAGAAGAAGGAGAACATCTAATCATTGTAATAGTATATGTGGATGCCATCATTTTTGGTGGAGATCATGAAAAGATGACATATGAGTTTGCAGGCTTGATGAAATAATAATTTGAGATGTCAATGCTGGGAGATATGTATTTCTTTCTAGGACTACATATCAATCAATCAGACAGAGGTATGTTTATCTCACAAAGAAAGTATATTAAGGAAATGCAAAAAAGGTTAAAAATGGAAGAATGCAGACCAATTGGTACACAAATAGAAGGTGAGTGCAAGATGAGCATAAATGATGATTCACCTAAGGTAGAAAAAACACTGTACATATCCATGATATGAATTCTACTTTAATCCACATCATCAAAACCTGATATCATGTAGGTGGTAGGCCTTGTTGGAATATTTCAAGAAGATCCAAGGGAAACACACCTCAAGGCGGTCAAGATAATTTTGAGATATCTCATGGGCACAATTGACTATGGTCTATGGTACCCCAAAATAAACGATTTCAACATCAAAGCATATACAGATGCAGATTGGGCTGGAAGTGTTGATGACAGAAAGAGTACAAGTGGTGGAACATTCTTTGTTAGAAATTGATTCGTATATTGGATAAGCAAGAAAAAATCATCAGTAGCTCTCTCAATATGTGAAGTGGAGTATATAGCTTCCGCGATGTGCTGCACTCAAGTTCTATAGATGAAGCGGACACTGGAGGACTCCAAGGTAAAATTTGAAGATCCAATTTATTTATTGTGTGATAATGTAAGTGCAATAAGTATCTCTAAGAATCCCGTGTTCCACTAAAAAACCAAGAATATACCAATAATGTATCACTTCTTAAGGGAACATGTAAATGACAAGGAGATCAGTCTGGAATATGTGATCACAAAGAAAGAAATTGTAGATATAATGACCAAAATGCTACCAAGGAAAACATTTGAGCACTTAAGGAATGACTTGGGGGTCATTCCTAATCCGGCGAACAACTAGAAGGCATGAAAAAAATACAAGGGAGCACTCTCAAGAAATATTAGCTCTTAAAAACAGTGTTAAAGAAAAGGGGGAGCTAATCGATTAGCTCAAACATATTAAAGTATGCATCAGCTCAGGGGGAACATTGTTGCAGAAACACCATAATAGATGAATAAAAAACATAAGCCTAGGGGGAGCTTCTTGAGGTAAGCACATGAAGAAACCAACTTACAAGTATACTCAATTATGTGTGGCATAGATGGTCCTTAGTCATTGTTGTCAAAGGGGGAGAAATAAAGAAACAAGAAACCAATCCGTGGATATAGAAGAATATGAGAAAGGAGGATTCAGGTATGCAATCATTTTTCCATCAAAAGGTTATAAGACTTCTACAGGCTAGAGTGTTGCCATCAATGATAAAGGGGGAGATAGATGAATATTTGTCACTGTTATATGTGTTGTCATTGATGTCAAGATTGATGAGTTGATATCAAGTTGCATTGATGGAAAAATGAGTCAATTGGCAAAGTGAGCATGTGAAACAGATGATGGTTGATTGGTAGTGTCATCTCACAAAGGCTTTGAGATGATCAAAGATAAATCCTAAAGGAATTATACAACATTTGTGTAAGCTACAGATATAAGGCGCTAGCTGTCAAGTACATAAGAGAGCTGTGGAGTAAAGAAGCTCAAGGAAGGAACCACGAACTAAAAGAAGAGATTGCAGAAGGAAAGTGAGTGCCGTAGAGTGAAGAAGGTCAGAAGGTAAAGATGTGGATATGAAGATTTGGAGAATGCCGCGTATAAAGGGGAAAAGATGCAAAACCATAGATAAGCAGAAAATCCGCTAAGTATAGAAGATTTCCGTAGACAGGATGAAAAGCCGTAGAAGGTAGAAAACAAGGAGGAAGATGCAAGAAGTTGAAAAATATGCACAATGCATGTAGATGCCGTAGATAACTAAAATCTGCATAAAGAAGGGAAAAGCCGAAGGAAAAAAGGAGAAGCCGCGATATGAAGGAAAAGATCAAAGATGCCAAAGAAAGTTGCTGAATGATCAAAGTGAACTAGATTGGATCAAGGATAATTAGTTGGAGTTCAAATTTAAAAAGTGAAAGTTTGCATTTAGATTTTGAAGGATATTTGATTGAAAGAGAATTACAGCTGCAAGTACAACTGGAACTTTGCACAGACCAATGAAATTCTCTATTCCAGCTACCAACATTTAATGCATGTTGACCATGAGGCAATTTGGTTATAAACTCGATGGAGATTCCCAATTTAAAGGCAAATTAAAATAATGAAAAGAAGATGGGTCGCCATTTACTTCATAATGAAAATTCTAAACAATACAAGTTTTAAAATTTTGGAAGTCAGCTAGTAAATTGGTTTTTCAAATGCATGGAAGAAGGAGGAATGAAGCCGAACAAGGAAAGAATAAAATCTTGACTCAGTTGAAAAATTTAATGATCCAGATTCATAGGTGACAAATTAGGAAGAGTAACCGATGTAAATTTTGAAGCAAGATTTTGATTCATTTGTGCAATAAAATAAAAACTTGAAGTTAATTCGAGGGAGTTTCTCATGAGAGAGAACTAAGGATTTAAATCCAAGAGAGCGACATAGGAAAAAAATGATGTAATCAAGCTAAGAAGAGCTACAATGGTGGAGAAGAGAGAAAGGGCGAGATCGAGAAAATAATGAAGAACATGATCATATAAGCAAATAATAAAAGTGACAATTTGAATGAGCTAAGAGAGTGACAGAGGAAGAACACATATCAAACTAGGAAAGTGATCATAATCTATTGTATTAGCAATTGCTGTAACTACGTGATCAAAATGTATATGTAGAGAATTCTAAGTTGTATCTTAGCACATTCAGGGAGTTGTAGATTCCTTGTAGGTGGGTACATACAGAAAGAAATATCTTGTGATGCGTAATATTCAATTGAGTCCTTTGCTATGTGTAATATCAACATAGGTGTAGGGGTTGGTGTTCCTTATAGGATTAATGTCTCACTAAAAAAATCTTGTAAGATGTGTTATATTCTTATGAGTCCTTGCTTTGTGTAATATAAGCAACAATTTTGGTGGGTTTTTCTCCCAAAAGGGCTTCCCACTGTAAATATTTGTGTTCAATATTTATGTGTATGATGGATACTTATTTGATTGTTTTCTGCTCATACATATAGATTGGTGAAAAATATAAAATTGAATCAAGAGTGGAAAAGTTTTAATCTGCACTGATTCACCTCCCCTCTCAGTACCTATGATCTGCAACATCTTGTGCATCTCTCCATCTCCACAACATCTTGACAGCCTCCCCAAATAGTAAAATACTCTTATTGACTTGCTAGGTGAAGATGCTAAGGGGTCTGCCATGAATGAGGTATCTTGGACATCCAACACTAGATCCATGATCTCATGGTGTGAACTCTCAATAATCGAGTACCACTCCTCTGTTTTCTGCTCTGCAAAACCCAAAAATTCACTCATCAATATTATTATCTATCATTCATAATTAAAATCATCACGATCATACCTGGCTGCCCGGATCGCTTAGGGACAGTCTCATCGTATCTGCAGCCACCCAATACCGCTTTAGCCTCATTAAATCTATGTGATCTCCACCCAAAATATTTTGCCCATCTATCCAGGGGAACGGAAATCACATCTCCTCTATGGTAGGCCCTAGGTTTGTTTCGTAGTTGTAGTGCCATCTCCATCCCCAATGGCATAAGGTAGCCACATCCTGGATGCCAAATCCTATGCTACCTTAGCCATGGCCCTAACTATCTCTCCTCTATGGTGCTAGGACCAGCTATGCCTATATTGCCCACTTATGGGTCTGGGATTACAGTTCCTCCATCGTAGCCCTCATATGAGATCTCTAATGCAATAATCTCTAGTGGGCCCTGAGCTGCCTTACCTCTCCATCTCTTCCTCCATCCCTATCTTCATGTGGCCCATGCTCTTTGGGGCTGCAATGATGGTACTCTATCTAATGCAGTCACAATCTCTCTAGCATGTCATTGTCTATAGTATGGTAGTGGTGGTATCGCGGTAGGTTCAGACCTCCCAAACTGTCTGGGTACCCTATCAATCAAATGGGTCTCTACCAATTGAAAATAATGTCCTGTCACCTCTTCAATTTCCTCTAATTCATCTACTTGTGGCCAAATGGGCCACTGATCAACATTCGATGTAAATGGATGCCATATGAACTCATCTAGATGTACATGTCGTAATGGCTGATAATTTGAAAGTTCTCTCACTATCGGCCCCTGTTACCACTGGAGTACTCTCAAGGCATCTACTATTATAACTAGGGGCATCCATATGGGCCTATACATGGGAAATATCTCATATATCCAAGTTGTCAACAATATCAGAGGACCTCTGTGCCCTTTGTCGGACCCTTTATAAATTGTGCACTAGATGCACCCATATAGTGGTCCCCTAGCTGAATAACACACCACATTTAATGAAATATGTGTATACTACCACTAAATACAATAGAATTGTCCCATCTTCCTTGGGGAACAATATACATGCCCTAATAATGCCTATCACCACCTTCCAGATAACTGGAATCCCTACAACGTGTACTGCACTTTATCTAACGATGAACATTTTCTTAACATATGTCTCGCTTCCTATGGCCCATACGGCCAAGGCTCTCCTCTCTGTTACATCCATGGTGAAATCAAAATACATGTGAAATTCCTCTATCGGTAGCCCCAATATCTCATGTACATCTTAAAGTGTCATTGTCATCTCCACTATCTCCCCTTCCCACCATCAAAAGGTGTTGGCCCTAGGATCCCATGATGCCAAAAACATCTGTAGAAAATCTAGACTCAACGCTAGCCTATGCATCTGCATGATGCCCCTAAATCCCCATTTATGCATCTGTGTTGCATCTACATTTGTCAATCCAAAAATCATGTCATTCAACCATGCTATATAAACCACTCACCATAGGTAGATCCTTCGATCCTCCCGCATTCACAAATCAACAAAATCCAGGGATTAAATTCATAAAAAATAAATTAAAATTTAAAATTAGAATAATCTTTATGCCACATAATATTTGCTATACCTTCAGCCCTCTGACGTACACCATCAGCCCCTGTCAAAACTTCTAGCTATCGCGATGACATTGGACTTATTGTTTTAGTGGGGTTGATGGCATCTAAATCCATACGACCACAAATTTTAAAAATTAAAAATGAAAAAATCTAAAAAGTGAAAAAAACTAAAAGAAAATACCTCCCAAACCCATTTGCATTTTTTCCTACCCTTCCTAATGACGTAATTTTTACTAAAAATGCCATCATATTGTCTTCACATTTATAAAAAATCAAATTGCTAATAATTTTCCAAAAAAAATTAAATGTATCGAATTACCTATGGTTGTGATCTACCGCATGCACCTCCTCTTTGATCTAGGCCTCATCCTTGTACGCATGCTATCTCGTCATGTCAATCTCTAGATTTGAAATTCCAGAGCTCATTTCTCTTAATTCTGAAAATAGTAATAAGTAAATAAACCTAAAAAATCCTATATAACCTCACATTTTCTATTCAATTTTTCCACAATCGGTCCCAATCTTTAAATATCTGTTATTTTGGTTCTTGATCTCTACAACATCCGTCATTGGTTGCATTGGGATACTATTCTTCTCCCATTCTTTTTGATATACTACATGCCTTGTCTCACCTTTTGTCCAAAAATCACACTTTTTCAACCCTCATCTCCAAATTCCAAATCCATGATATCCACCCCATGGGCCCCTAGCTAGGTGATTTATGTCTTGTTTTACTGATGATCCTCTAGTGTTTCTTTTTAGTTTTTCTTCTCTAGGGATCTAGAAACATGGTTTGCACATGTACGTGGCAGGATGATTGACACTATAAGGTACACATTGGTAGGTATATTTCATTTTAGCTAGCCCTTTCTTTACTTCCAACACCTACTTTTAGTTTTAGTGTTATGTATTGTTATTTTCACTGACTACCCCATTTTTTGCTTTTCCGACATGTGGTAATAAATGACTGGGGCATATGTATACACCTAAATTTTTATGCTTTCTATTTTCATACATGTTACTAAAATTTTTCTTTTCAAGTTAGAGGTTGTTGATGCATCTATATCTGGAATGGGTTCTTTAAGGGGATCGTTCCGGGATAGGGGTATGGTTATTCACATAACCATTGGGTTAGAGATGATACATGGAGAGAGAAAAACATTTGGTCCCATTTATGTATTTATTTTCCTCATATTAATCTTATTTTTCTTCACATTCATTCAACATCGTGCTTGTTCATGACCTCATTTCTTCTTTTGTATTGCATCATTCTTATCCTTCACAACTCTTTTCATATATCCCCATTGATTTTTCTTCCCTTGCTGACGCCATTGCCCATCAGTGATTGCGACAGTGAAAAATCAAAACCTTGTTGATGCCTTCACACATGGGCGATGGCATCGGTATAAATAACCCAACTCTCATTTGCACATAAAAAACATCACATAATTTCACAAAGGAACTCAGCATTAGCTTTATTGTCTTGCGCCAACTTGCATTTACTCACTTATCTCTTGGATTTCTTACATCTTGACTCCTGGCTTGGAGATTCCTCTTACTTGGATTGGTTTTCTTTCACATTTGGGTCATCTATAGTGAGCTAGGACTTGATTTTTTCCCCTTCTCCACCTGAAAGTTGTTCTCTCTTGGTATATGGTACTTTGGGAGATAGATGCATCAACAACCACCCCTAATAGGTAAGTTCTCTAACTCATTTTGTGCAGAGTATCCCCTTACATTAAATACATGCTCTATGTTACTTTAGTATTTTATAGACATGTTTGGTTAACATATTACATTTCAGTTGGTTACTTTATGTTACACTCTTTCGTTTGGTTAATATAGGCTTTGCATGATTTTTTTGTTTATCATTACCCTCCATAGTGCCGATATCTCCATAGGGTTCATTCCTCTTCTTCAACCTAAGGCCTTGGAAACCTTAGTTTTTCCTAATGTAAGGGTTACTTCCCTTATGGTATGTGATCATAGTAGTCCCTGTACCCCCTTTAAATCTATCCATTTGTATGTTGGTCTTGGTGTGTCCATTGTTTGTTTCCTCAAATACCTTGGTTGAATGGATGATAAGAATACATGGTGCCTAGACACATGTTTTCCTGCCATACACACATCTTCTGACTCCACTAAATCAATCATACCATTTTATAAGTTTACAGGATATTCCCTTCACCTTTCCACTCATTTTCATGTTTCTATTCATCTCATGGCTATCTAAAGAGATCTTTTATTCTCTCATTTTAGTTTTAGCCCCTTCATTTGTAGCAGTGGGATGATATCCCCAAAACAGACCTAAAAAGATACCTCTTTTCCATGGAAATTAAGTTCAAGTCCCTATTGATCACATTGTAAATATATCCAACCGTTTTTCCATCCACAATATCAGAGAAGATATTATTTTCCTCAAAATTCTTGTTTCATCATTCAGAGGTAAAGAAAGAGATTGGTACAACAGTTTGGATCCTCAATCATTTTTCATATAGGATTAACTAGGAGAACAATGAGACAACAAGTTCAATAAGAATGCATATTTTATTTCTCTCATGGAACATCTCAACACAATACACCAAGATTTAATGGAGTACATCTCAAATTTCAACATCTGATTCTCAAGGACATGTCTTAGAATTCCTTAAGAATTTAGACCCCCATAAGGTATGTCATTATTTTATTATTTGAGGTACTTAGATTTGGATTTAGCTGTGTTGATCCATACCTTAGGAGGCAGTACTCTTCCTCAGGATTTTTCCATTGCATTACAAGCTAAGAAGATGCTTATTCAGGTTGGACAAAGGAAACCCATCCCCATTTCTTCCATTCTTTCCTCATCCTCTCAAATTATATATATCCATTAAGAAAATAAATAAAAAACTATCATTCCATTCCAATAATAGGAAGCTCTTTTTCTTCCTAATTCTTCTTTTGGTGCTCTACCAAATTATTAAGCCCAAACCCCCTACAATCTATAAATTCCCCCACATATCCACCCAAGGCCTTTTAAAACCTTCCTCAATCTTGTCATAATGAATTCAAAAGTTGTGATGTTACACATGTTTCCCCTAGTGATCTATCCAACCCTCACTAAACCAATTTATCATATTAGGTGGGTATATCATGATATGTGCTAATTTCATGGAGAGGATGAATTATAGAGATTAGAACATGTTTTTTAGGATCATTTGGCTTTCCCAAATGATCAAATGATAATTCTTGATCCCAAGCCATCTTTGCCTAACAATACAACCAAGAAGTAACCCTTTTCCAATGTTTCATCTCCAACCAATTCTGCCAAGGGAAACAACTAAGTATATGTTTAATATTGGTTTGCATTTGATTGGGAGGATGAAAATATGCAAAGGGATACAATCAACATGAAAATAAAAAAAACATATTTTAAGGAGAATCAATTTGGACTACAAGTTGAGGAGAAATGGTTTTCCAACACTTATTACATCTGTGGTTTTGAGGAATAAGGTTTTACAAGTAAGTAATGTGAAATAATTGAGTGAAATGATCCACATTGCTACACGTGCCTTGAACTTGCTACATTATTAGCAGAAAACCAGATTAGAGTAAAGAATGAAGAGGAAGGAAATCAGAGCACAAGTGTGGAAACAAATATATTTGTGCAAGATAAAATAAAACCAAGTACAAACCAAATTGTGGACATCTACAATTAATTGTGGAAGGGAAGAATAGATTTTTTAAAACACTTCAGAGTATTTGGAAGAAAATGCCACATCAAGAAAGATGATGAAGACTTGGGTAATTTTGAATCTAGATGTAGTAAAGGTATTTTACTTGGTTACTATTCAATGAGAAAGACCTATACATGTTACACTAGGAGAACATTCAAAATTGTTTAAAGTAAAAATGTGAAGGTAGATGATATCAAGTATAAAAAGAGAAAGATATAAGAAATTGATTATTCTAAAGAAACCAATAGTGAAGATGAAGATGAAAAGGAAGAAGTTGAGATAAAGGAAAATAAAACTATCTAGATCATTCCAAAAGAATAAATTAGAAAATCAGACTATAGGTGACAAAAATCTTGGAGTACAAACCAAAATAAGATTGGAAAATTTAGCAAAACATGCAAATCTATCCTTGTTGTCCACAATTGAACCTAAAATATTTTCTGAAGCAAGAGAGGACCAACACTACCTGGAAACATATTTTTAGGGGGAGAGTGTGATGAGAGTGTTTTCCTTTTCCATTGATTCCAAAGGGAGAGAATTGAATGTCAGGAGAAATAATACATCAAGGGGGTGTAATAGGAGAATTAAAGCTAGGGAGAACAATAGATAAATATGGAAGGTACTGCAATATTTTTGGTGAAGATGGTTGGTTGCTATTAATGAAAAAGGGGGAGACTATTGGAAATATCATCATTGAAATCAAAGGAATACTGATAAGTATATGTTATGTTAGGAATATTCTCATAGATGCTTACTATTGTGTTCCCCTTATGAAAAATATGATTTAGTTCGAATTCTGCATACCATGCACCAAAGAAAACTCTCTGTAGTGTTTCGTGGGTTATATAGTGTTCTGTGGGTTCTTTGGTGTTCCGTGGGTTATGTAATGTTCCATGTGTGTTTGTGGCACTTCACAGTTTTTGAAGTGCACCATAAGTATCTGTGTATATTGTGATTTATTGTAGTGTCTTGCGTATTGAAGGCTTGACCTTAAGTGTTTCACGAGTTTGAAATAATACTGCTCAACAAAGGATATATGCCACATAATGAAGAGAAAGACATAAGAGCCATGCTGTATTGTGATACAAAGGAGGATAACCACGCAACAAAGAGATATCTCCAGAGTGTACATAGTTGTCAAAAATGATCTTGAAATGCCGCGGGACAAACATAAAATAGGGGTGTTTGCGGGAGTCTTGAAAATATTCAAATATTTGAAATACATTCTACAAAGGCCGACCCGAGAAAAATATTCAAAAGGACTCCGACTCATTGAGAATTCATATATATTCATGAAATGAATATTGTATATAAATGAATTCAAATTGAGAATTCAATGATTGTGCTCATGGTATTATGATACCTTTTTGAAAAGAGAAGGTAAAGAGCAATAAAATAGGAGCAGTTAATGAAGGTATATCAAGAGGATTATAGAAAAAAGATGAATAACAAACTTAAGTAGATTATAATGTCAAATTACAGAAGAGGATTGAAGAGTGAGAACAAGATAAGAAAAGTTTGGAGCCCGGGTGTACAAAGACAACAAAAAGAAGTGAAGATTAATTTATATGCCATCATCAGGTTGAAGTAGAAACTTTAGTAGGTGGATCTTTGTATAGGCTGAGTTGGTGCTCGACATTGGGGATAAATTTCTCTAGTGAGTTGGTTCTCACGAATATAGCTGAGTTGGTGCTCAAAAATCATAGATGGGTTGGTGCTCGACATTGGGAACTGGTGTCTTCACTAGGTTTGTGCCTACAAATATTTGAAATACAATTATTGTTGTGTTTGGATTTAGACATTAGCTCCAAGTAGTATTTTCTCTGTGGTTTTTCTCTTAAAAGGATTTCCACATAAATACGGTGTTGTGCATAATGAATGTCAAATTTTAAACTTAAAAAAATTGGATAATACTGATTGACCCCCATCTCAATATAATTGTGTTTTATACATTTTTTCTCTACAAATTCATATGCTAAACATCATAAATGAATCATTCATGAAAAAAAATCTATTTTAGACACTCTTTCTATGAAATTTTCTTAACTCTCTTGGAGTGGGTCACTTATAGTTATAATGAATAAGAAACTCCTCCCCTACTCTAATGTCTCTAATTTCCTCAATCATTGTATAATGAGATAATTTATTTGGTTTGTAATCCTCCTTTTTGTCATTTCCACACTCCATAAGTTGACAATTTATTTTCTTTGACATGTATCCTTTAGAACTATTTCTGAAATCAACAATATTCTTGTATGCATATGCACACCCACCTACACACACTTGATCATTTATTAAATTGAATGTATGCCCTTCTCAATAGTTTCTCTAAGTGTTTCTACATTTGAATATAACCCATACTTTGGCATAATAAAATTATACTTTACCAACGTTTTCTAATATCTAAATGAGTTTTCAAGTCCATAGAATGGTAAAAAAGGGAATGTCATGATATTGGATGGTTTTTGATCCAATAATGATGGGGGTCAAAATAAAGAGACCTAAAATTTCCTCACATATACTATATGGCAATAGCATATATTTTCCCCCAACATCTAAAATGTTCATACACAATATGAAGATCTTTACTCATTTCTCATGCACCAAATGATTTTATTTTTTTGAACTTTGTATCATACAATTTCATATATTTTCCTATAATTTCCATATCACCCTAATAATCATCCTCATAAGCTCTATACAATATTTAACCTTTTTCTTTGATCAATTTATTTAACATAATTGAATACTAAATTTAATTTATTTGACCACATTGTAGCTAATTTTCTTCTTAATATATCTTGTAATCAAAAGGACGTGGTGATTTTTCTAGTGCGTTTACAAAATAACTATATCTTGCAATAGCGTGTACATATGAATCGTTAGAAGTAGCAACCATATGTATATTTACATCGAAAATTGATCTATTCTCACTAAAATTGTGGCACCTTCCCATTCTTCCTCTTCCACCTTTTCCTCTCATCCATAGTGATATAACCCAATTTCCATGAAATATGTTTTTTATATAATCAAGCATATAAACAAAAAAATTATATATCTATATGTATATATATGTATATGTATTGATGTGGATAATTATACCTTTTTGTTTCATTTTTATCTGAAATGCAATTTGGTTAATCTAATCCAAAAATCACTAATTATTAAATATGTAAAAAAAGTATGTACCTAGAAATGACTTATCATCTTCACATAATACTGAAAGAATTCAATTCACCCTCTATGCATTGTGCCATGCAAAAAACCTCCAATTCATCCAAATTAACAAACTCTATATATGCATTATGTTTTTGGATGGAGAATATTATAAAGGCCATAGTATTCTGGATTCAATACAATACGTGTACCATATTTTTCTCAATCCAACATAATATTTGTTCCCTAGTTTTCTCAATCCCGCACTATGTTTTATCTTTACAAATTTAACACAATATTTGTGCCCTTCTTTTCTTAATCCAACATGATATTTGTGCCCTAGTTTTCTCAATCCAACACAATATGTTTTCTCTCTTCCAAAAGCATGCTTACTATTCCAGATGATACTTTTACATCTAAATGTACACAATTATAGCATTGCATATGACTTAACTTGTGATTTTAATAAATATTCCCTTAAGTCATAAAATAAGGTAAGACAATGTTGATGATATGATCTGCATGTGTGGATTTCACTAACACCTCTAGGTTTAGGTGTAATGGTTCATTACATTTGGTATCAGAGCCTCCACTCATGTTTAAATCCAACTTGGTTAGATATACCATGCAGTCGGGGCCCATGGGGCACCTAAAATTTGGTGAAGTGGGTATCATATGTATAGGAGTACGGGTGTAGACCCAACCCAAGGTTGGGCTCTGCAGAAGCATGGTGGGATGATATGATCTTCATCTGTGGATTTCACTAACACCTCGAGGTTTTTGTGTAATAGTTAATTATAGTTGGGAACAAATATGTATTTTAAGACACCATTTAGGTCACCCCAATGGCACCCTAACATTGGAACTTTGTAAAGAAACCCTAGCTTCCCAATGTAAATTCATATAACATTTACAAATTTAAATTCAAATTTAGGGTTGAAAATTTTAAACATGCAAATTTACAATGGCTTAACTCTGACTTAAGACTATGAATCAAATGGTCCAAATGTCGTAGTGTATCAGGACATGACATTATCCAATTTTAACCTCTCATTTCTAAAATTACTACACTAAAAGCCAATGGAACCATCACCATATGTCTAGAAAAATCCCCATGAGTGAAACACTCACACTTATTTGACATAGATGACTCTAGTAAGTGGCCACACCACAACATTTTTACTACTCGGAGCATAAACCAATCATTATGGATTCTAATAAAACTATATATACTTATGAAACATTGCATGCTTTAGATCGTACCCCACCTAACATTATCATATTTTACCTTGACACAATGATGTCCTTGATAACATATAAGCTCTTTTTCTACCCCTTTTTTGCACATAATTATTTTCAAAACAACTCAAAAACGTTCAAATAATCACATAATACTATGACATTAACATATTTGTAAAAATACAAAACTCATGACATGTTTATAAGGGCATGTACATGGATTTGGGGGACCAAAAAGTGACCAAAAATTCACTTTTTGGTAATTTTTTCCATAACGTGCTCACGTTATGGCTCGGTCTTGATATAACATGACATGAAAAAATTGAGTTCACATCATGGTTTATATTTACCAACACATAATGCAATCACATTATAACACGAACACATTTCAACTGCCATAAAACAAAGTCAAAACCCGAGAGCTAAAAATCATTCTAAAAAGGAAAAAATCCTCTACAAGAAAAAAATATGAGTGGGGAAAAGCGTGAACACATTTTGGGACATAAAAATCCTTTGAAACCTCAAATTGAATAAGAAGGCAAGTTTACAAGGCGAGTTCTTGTTGATAGGTTAATTTTCATTATTAATTTTATTTTTTGCATTGTTGATTTTTTTTTTCATTTTCATTTTCAGAGGTTTCAATAGCTTCAATTGAAACCCCTCATTCACCCATAGATCAAGATAAAGAAGAAAACATTCCATAAACACCCCCAATACCAAGACATCCTCCAAACACCTAAAAATACATTTTAGGGGAGATTCAAAACAACAAAGTTCAAATTGAGGGTTTAATAAAAACCCTAAGAAACCCCACCCTAAGAAACCCCAATGCGACAAATCCACATCGCCAAAAACTTGATACATCATTCAAATCATTATTATCTAATATCGATAATGTGGTTGGTAAAATAAACACATGGGAGATTTTTAACACCATTTTTCATGATTTTTATGCAGACAAGTTGTCTTATGATGTAGTGAAGAAAAAAATTCACAAAAGATAATTTGTGTACATTGTTTATTGATCCTAAAACTAATGCACCATTACTATTGAGTTGCAGAAGACTCCCCATCCACTGGTGTAACCATGAGTGAATAAAAAATATTTTTTGGGATAGGTGGTGGATGGTTTTTGACCAACCACCTTGTAAATATTTTGAGGTGCCACAATATTTATTGTGGAAACTCTATTATGAGTGCATCCTCAATGAAATAATAAACTAATTTTACATTTGAGAGTTTCAAGGAAAAGGAAAAGGCTCTGCACATGATAGAGTGGGGGTGCACTATTTGCAGAATCAACCATTTAGACCTATTTCTCACCCTACTGTTCAATATGTTTGATTCCCTTATGTTTTGAAGGAGATAGTGAAGGTTGAGATGTTTGATTATATTATGTCTTTGGCATGTTCATTGCTTCATCATGGCACTCATCTCTCCCAAGGTGATGAGGCTGGCCCTTATAGGAACCAGACATCATATACCTTATGATTTTATTCTTGTGGGAGTATAGGAACCTATGTGGTTGATGAGGTATCTCCACAGCCTAGCGAGATAACTCCACAACATTGCTAGGAAAATCCACAACCTTGTGAGGAAACTCCACATCCTAACAATGCAACTCCACATCCTTGTCAGGATGCTTCAAAGGATGATCAGGGTGTTTGATTGGAGGAGGCACATCATGATTCTATGTTGGAAAATATCTTCATCACATATGTTCTATTGGATTCGACCTTTGGTATTGACCAACATGTAATTTTAAATGAATTTAATTACAATTTAATATATATTTCATACAAAATTTTATAATTATGTTAATCAATTATGAATGAAAATTAATGATTCATGTTTATTTTTATAAAATTAATGGTTCAAACTATACATCCAGTGTCACATTCCCCTTATCCATAGTTCTTTACGGGCACTTCAACCCCCTAGGTGTAAATTAGTGATAAATTAGTAAATATATTGTGTTAATTTGTTTTCCATATAGATATGTTATCCTAAAATTACAGTTTTATGCTGAACAAGTGAATGTCGGTATGAGTTCGCATGTTGGTGAATTTACTAATGTGAGTTTTATTATTTTTATTCATCATATACATGAAGAGAATGAACTATAGTTAACGTATGAAGATAATGTCATGTAACTTGTATGTGTATTAAATTTTTCATTTTTTAGTTGATGACGCCATTATCGTCTCCTTTCAAGATTCAAAGATCATTAAATATTGGAGTTGCTATGGGCATATCTTCTTCCGCGCCTCTTACACAAGTATGCGCTAGTAAAATAAATTTAATAAAGAATTAATGGTATTAAATAACATCATGTAGTATAATTAAATGAAATTCATGTGTATTCTAATTTTTTTCATCATGGTTTCCAAATGAGGAGTTGACAACTCCAATTCACGGACCTCCTACTGATGTTGTTATCGATCTTAAGAGGCAGAGGATGATTTTGAGTGATCATGAGATTGCAGTAAGTATTTATTTGTATGTAGTGTCAATTTATATTTCATTAGTTGTATACTGATGGGTATGTTATTTATTTGTATTAATATATGGATCTACAACCATAATTTGAGTGTAGGAGGTATGATTGATAGAAGGGACATTCTATTGATGTGTTTGGCTCATCTTCCTGGTGACCAAAGACAACCATATTATTCGATGATATCCCATAGTTTAGATGCATACGATTTTTTTTGTCTTCCTTCATGGCATGTTGGCGTAGATTTATATTTTTTTGATGTATATCATTGTATGCCTACATGGATTTGTTAAGACATTAATTTTTTTCATATTTTGTATGGTATCAAGGATGTTTGAAATCAATATAATATATGTGAAAAACATATTTTGTTTTAAAACTTGTATAGGGATGAAACATGATTTATACATGTATATAAGTGGATTAATATGGCTCCATATGTATGTTATGTTAATATGTATTATTAGTGTTAATTTTTTTAATGTTTTGAACATGGGAATTAAAATATATATGTAACTAACATACAATTTATCCACTACTATAATCATTCAATGACATCAATTATAATCATATAATGTGAATGTAAATGCCATCCACTTCATGGAATCTCAATAATTCAATGAAACAATGTAATGAGACACCATAATATTAGATTAATTATAATAATTAAATGTAACTACAGAGAGAATATAGCGAGAACAAGAACATCCACACATGCGCAGAGAGAGAGAGAGAGAGAGAGAGAGAGAGAGAGAGAGAGAGAGAGATGAGAGAGAGAGAGAGAGAGAGAGGATGACAGAGAGAGAGAGAGAGAGAGAGAGAGAGAGAGAGAGAGAGAGAGAGAGAGAGAGAGAGAGAGAGAGAGAGAGAGAGAGAGAGAGAGAGAGAGAGAGAGAGAGAGAGAGAGAGGAAGAGAGAAGAGAGAGAGAGAGGAGAGAGAGAGAGAGAGAGAGAGAGAGAGAGAGAGAGAGAGCGAGAGAGAGAGAGAGAGAGAGAGCCCAGCCATAGTTTAGATGTATACGATTTTTTTTTGTCTTCCTTCATGGCATGTTGGTGTAGATTTTTTTTTTGTATGCCTACATGGATTTGCTAAGACATTAATTTTTTTCATATTTTTTATGGTATCAAGGATTTTTGAAATCAATAAAATATATGAGAAAAACATATTTTGTTTTAAAACTTGTATAGGGATGAAACATGATTTATACATGTATCTAAGTGGATTAATATGGCTCCATATGTATGTTATGTTAATATGTATTATTAGTGTTAATTTTTTTAATGTTTTAAACATGGGAATTAAAATATATATGTAACTAACATACGATTTATCCACTACTATAATCATTTAATGCCATCAATTATAATCATATAATGTGAATGTAAATGCCATCCACTTCCTGGAATCTAAATAATTCAAATGAAACAAATGCAATGAGACAACATAATATTAGATTAATTATAATAATTAAAATGTAACTACAGAGAGAAATAGAGAGAGAACAAGATACAAATGCACACACACTAACACACACATGCACGCACGCGTGTGCACGCGCGCGCACACACACACACACATAGAGAGAGAGTTGTTAGCTCCCAATTTTACACCCCTTGGGGCCTGTCAACACTTTCAGATAATATGAAGGATTAGAGGATGAAAAACTATGCGATATATGTATTTTTCAAACGAGGAGATGTTTGAAATTCTGTTTAGAACCAAGCTCTTGAGATGATTGAGATGCACATAAAAAGGGGATGGTTTGATCTTACTGCTTTTGGTTTTTCCTTAAACTAGGGTGAGAGATCATGTTGGGTAACCTGAATGGAGAAGGGATGATTTTCACTTAGTTCCTATTGATTTATCAAATGGTGCGTCAATATGAGCTAAGCATGGCCATAAATATAACACTCAATCATAAGATTTGTCACAAGAATGTCATATACACTTAGTACATCAGACACAGGTTACTAGAGAGAGTAAAGTTCAGTTGTTCTAACATCACTTTTGATGGAAATCTGGGTATGAAGAAGTATCTTTAATGATGCTTGGATATAGAACAACATGGTGGTAAATGGATCTTTAGATGGAAGTGTGATGGTGTGGGAAAAAATATAATAAGTTTGATTTATAAAGGAGGAGGAGTAAATGATGGTTGCTTTCTTGAAACAAAGCATCAACAACTACCATGACAACATGCTATCATGGAAAGTAAAGAACATATGATTAAGTAGTGATAATTATTTAAACAATTTTTTTTTGCATTCATTGATACTCAACACTTGCAAATATATCAAGACAACCTTTAAAACAATTGACATAAAAGCTTATGTAAGAGCTCTAATCAAGTACTTATTGCTTCTATTCTCATACACCAAAGATACACTTAAAGGGTGACAAAAATAATCTAACCAGTAGGTTGCAATAGGGTTTTATAACCACCTTAAACATTGTAGAGTAAATGCTACAAACCAATACTGATTTAGTGACCAAGAAAATGTAACTTACCATAAATCTGATTTAGTGTATTACATATAAACGCAATAAACACAAAATTACAGTAAAAATTATAACTCATTAATAAAATTTCAACATATAGGATCCATAACACAAAACTAGAAGCATAAGTAAGTATATGTCATTCAAAATTTAAATTTCTTGACAAGGGGACCATATGCCTGAGAATCAACATGTGACTCCTAGATGCATGTGACCTATAGAGGTCATGCCACGAAAAACATAATGAAATGAATGGGATAGTAGTAGGATGGGTAAATAGGATGTAGGTGGAATAGATGAGAATGAAAACAAGAAATAAAGGAAGCCTAATGTTCTCAATGAGAAAAATGGGCATTTGTTCGTTGAGGGAAATAAATTCCTATCTCACTTGTTTAGGTGTGATGCTCTGATCAAGGGTAATGGCCATACGTGAGTCACATTCAATATTGGTAGAACCGAAAAGACTCTACTAGGCTGTGGAACATGGGGAAATTTTCCTTCTTTGTCTACGAATTCCTCTCCGAAGAGGGTCATGAAGATATGATGAGATATGGGGTAAGGGAAAGTTAAAGATGATGAAATCTAATCTCTACCTGACTTGTTTACCCAAAAAACCTTAATGATATCTGCCTCATTGTTCAAAGCATTTAGTTGTTGAATAATATTAGGTGGGATTGGGGTAGTCCTAAAGATAAGATGACACAAGCCTTGGTCAACGTCTGTCAATCATGTATCTATGTTTGGTTGTGGCACCGTTGGGTCACAAAATCTACGTCTTGGTTGTGATGGACCTTGAATGGTCATGTGGGCACAAAATAAGAAAATGTGGAAGTAAACAAATACACAAGAAACAAAAGGTAATGAAGCTAAGGTCTAGTAGCCTAAGCCGCTATGGAAACGAGGGGATTTTTGTTCATTCCAAATCTAATTAATCTAAGTTCCTACCTTTAAATAAAAACAAGCAAGAAAATCTTAATTAAATAAAGTTGATTAATTTCCCCTTTACTTAAATTAAATATAATTGCAAGTATTTAATTAAAGAAATACAAAACATGCTATCTAATTTTTTTTAGTATTTTTCGAAGAAGCTTTTAAATGTAAATCAATAAAATAAATCTAATTAACTTCTACTCTATGTTTTTGGGTTTTCTATTTACTGGAAATGAAATAAAAGAATTCTAGAGACAAGGGAAATGGCTTCTAAATTAAATAAAATCTAATTCTACACTAAAATAAAACAAACAGGGAATAACCGGATGTGGTTATTCCTCTATTGCAGATTGTACAACTTAATTTGATTTAAACAAATATTTCTTCTGATTTGTAATTGTGGATTTCATATTTCCTCTGATTGTTTCACCTTAGAATAACACGAAGAAATAAAGCTTCTAATTTATTCTTCCCCCGAGACTTCCCTGATAAAAAAATGAATCACACAGAAGACTAATTGTGAAGAAATACACCAAAAAACACAGACACATAAGCTTCCTAAAGCCTTTTTCCCTTGCAGATCCATAGGGATAAGTAGAGAGGAAGTTTTCAGTGGAAAATTGGTTCATATGCACATGAAATCTAATTGATAAAGAAAACAAAAGCTATATATATTCTAAAATAAAGAAGTAAAGAAATTATATGCACAAGAACTTCCTCCAAATCCTTTCCTAGGAAAATCCATAGGGATAAGATGAGAAGGAAATATTAACAGAAGCTACTTATAAGTGATAAACAAATTAAAAATTCTACTTCTTAAAATAAGTTCTTTCCTTCAGATAATTTAATGAAAAATATGAACTCTAGATCAAAATATTTGAAGAAATTGAATAACATCTCCAACTTAGATGTGTAGAAATGCGATAATGTCAAAGTCTTGTGATGATTCCTTTGATCTCCTCAACTTGGTTTCTAGAGATGTGTCCAATTGATCCAGGGAGCAGTGCTGGTTGGCTATAGCAAAAATGGTGAATACACTAGAGGAGATTAGTTGAAGGCTAGATGGTCTCAAATGTAGACAATGAATAAACAAGGAAATGATCTGAGTTACATATGTACTTATTGGCAATATTCTAGTAGAGTAACAGTGCAATCAAAATAAAAAATATGCAACCAATGATTAAGGAAAAGCCTAGTTTTTATAGAAAATAACAAGGAAATAATACAACACACTTGGCAATCAAGAAGTGCCATATCATCCTATGAAGGGGAAGTCAACATTATAACAATAGTAAGGAAAAGTAATTTCATATGCATCCAAAATCTTGAAAACATATGAAATGGTCAAGAAACATGCAAAATAGACACTTGGAAGTTGAAAATATGTGTACAAAACATGTTGTCTTAAGTCTCATATTAAAGCACAAAGAACCACCAGTCTATGCAGACTGGTGGTTATGGAACCAACGTAGAAGTTATGTAACTGTCGATCTAGGTAGACTGGTGGTTGCGTAACCGTCGTGGCGGTTTCATGACTTAAAGTTGCAGAAGCCACAAAATGAGCATAAAATGGCTTGAGGAAATATGAAACTTTGCAACAAAGTTAAATAAAGAAAAATAGGCATGCTGAAAGACAAAGGGAAGGATCTTCACATCATCATTATTCTAAAAAATAAAGTTATCACCATTGAAGATTTTTACCATTTCATCAATGTGGCACCATGCAACTTTTGGTATGTACATATTGCCCACCTAGAGAATAATTTTAGCCATGAATGGGTGTAAAACATGAATTCAGAGTATGGCGCTGCTAAATGGGAAGGTTAGAAATTATACCTCATTCGCTTGTGTGTTAAAACCATGCCAATCTAAGCTCCCCACTATGTGCAAGAGAAAAATGGGAATCAAGTGCAGACATAAAACATAATTGACAATTTTTAAAACTAAAATGACAAGAGTACTTACCATATCCATGAGGATAAGAGATATACCTGTGCTAACACTCCCGCCATGCAAACATAGATTCGAAGGGATATTAGAATTTTTTTTTTGTACTATATACACCATGTTTTTCTATTTATAGAAATCATTTCCACTCACCTTCTTAGTGATTTTTGGATCTCTAGATTACCTGTGATCTTTTTGCATGAGAATACAACTGAAATAATGAGCATTCAAAGATAATGGAATCACAACCAATGGCAATGGAAGAGGGTCACGATCAGGTTAGTTATTTTTAGTTGTTCCATTTTTCCCTAAAATGTAGGATTTAATCAAAGCTAGGTATAGGGGAGTGATTTTCAATAGTTTTATAGTCAAAATGATCACAAGGAGGGAAATATGTAGGATATGTATTTTGTTTGAATGAATTTGGTGTATTTTTGATTTTTTGTTATTTTTTATTAGATAGGGTAAAAAATAGGGATAGGCTCCTAGAGGCCGAGTACAAAAGATTACATCGTGATAGAAGCAAAGTGAGACAAAAGAGGAAACTTACCCCTAGAGTTAAACATGATTAACTCCAAAACAAGAAGGGGGAACAAGAAACAATGAGTAGGAGAGATTAAGCCATAAAACAAGAAAGAACAAAGAAAATTCCTAGAAAGTCCACAGACAGTTCGGAAGAAGTTCCGATAGGAAGCATTACTTTTATTTTTTATTTTTGGAGGGATTATCCTCCTTGGTCTCCTTTTTCATGCTAGAATATGAATTCAACTTCATCTCAAGGATTTCCTTGACACCCTCCTCAATTTCATTCTCAAGATCCTCCCCATCCTCAGACTCCTCCTCCTCCTCCTCAGACTCCTCCTCTTCCTCTTCATTAGAACTGATCCACCTCCTTTTCTGCTTCTCTTTTTCCATGGCATCTAGATGAACTCCCATCTCATGAACTAGAGAATCCAACTACTTGATATCTGTTAGGTAAAACTTAGTGTAAGTAATTTTACATTAGTTGGTTGTGTTTACCGTAGGTAAAATCTTATTTTGTTATATTGTTTATTCGTATGGTTTATTTTTTGAAACTATATTTTGTATTTATTCATTCTCGTATGTATTTTGTTATAGCTGTTTGATAGCTTGGTTGTATGGATATGACTGTGTAATACCTATATATATTGTAGTCATCCATTGCTATGTAATTTTGATGGTTTTGTAGATTAATAAAATTATACAGGCTACCTCCCTGTTTCGGTCCTTCGGGTCCTGTCATTTGGTATCAGAGCAGGAATTTTGAGAGACCTGTATAAAAGGAATGTGCATAGTGATTGCAGGAGAGGTTGAGGAGCATTGGAGAAGATTTTGCAAGCAAAGGAGAGCTAGAGTTTCCTCCTATAACTTCCCAGCCCCATCCCTTGCAATACCACCATCAAATTCTGCAAAACTGTGTATAGTCTTTGCAATTCAAGCACGAGGAGGATAGAATCCGCTAAGGAAGAGATTGCAAGCTCAAAGGAGGGGAGAAAGAAACTGGTCGTCACATCAGAACCCTCTGCTCAGATCGAGGGGGGGAATTCACCAGTGATGAGTTCAGAGAATACCTAAAAACTCATGGGATTCATCGACAAATGCCTCCTCCACACACATCGTAGCAAAATGGTGTTGTTGAGAGAAGAAATTTTACTATCATGGAAATGGTGTGATGCATGATCGATGATTCCGGACTTGTAAAGACATTTTGGGCAGAAGCAACAAAAATAGTAATGTATTTGTTGAACAGAGCACCCACAAATGCTCTTGATGGAATTACACCACAAGAAGCATGGTCAAAAAGGAAACCATCCATTGCACACCTCAGAGTATTTGGGTGCAAAGAAAGCATGCACATACCCAAACAGAACAGAAATAAATTGGACATGAAGTCACAAAAACTCATCTTCATTGGGTACAGTGAAGAGACTCTTGGGTATAGATTGATGGATCCTAAGACCAGAAAAGTATACACCAGCAGATATGTTGAGTTTTTTGAGAAGGAAGCAGAGACTCCTCCAGACTCACCAGATGTATATTTTTCACTAGTTACAAAAATTGAAGCTGGCATGTTCCCACTGATGATGAAAGTGATAATGGCGATGATGGTTTTTATCTGATAGAACCACGACTCACGAGAAAAGTTCAATGTATGCCCAAGTGGTGTACTCGCACATTACGAGATGGAAGAATGGATGTTCCACCAAATACATCCACCCCTGGACCACAGACTCACAATAAAGAAAGAGAAGAAGTCAAATTTGATTTGATGAGTAGAGTTATTGAGTCTGATGAGCCCTCTATAGTCCAGGAATCCCTACAGTCAAAATCTTAGAAAGATGCCATGGAATTCTTAATATCAGTCAGTAATGAAAAATAACACTTGGCAGCTTGTCGATCTTCCAACAGGGAAGAAACCCATTAGATGCATATGGATATTTAAAACGAAGTACAAAGTAGATGGGATAGTGGAAAAGTATACAGAAAGACTTGTAGAAAAGGGGTATACACAAAAAGAAGGAATTGAATACGAGGAGACATTTTCTCCCACAGCTAAGATTAAGAGGATCAGGATGATCTTTGCTCTAGCTACATCAGTTTGGTTGGAAAGTCCATCAGATGGACGTAAAAAGTGATTTCCTGAATGGATATTTACAAGAAGAAGTCTACATGACACAACCTAAGGGATATGTAGTACCAAGTCAAGAAGACAAAGGTATGCAGACTCAGGAAATCTCTGTATGGCCTCAAACAAGCACCTTGGGCATGGTACACCAAAATTGATGAGCATCTCGTACAACATGGATTTTTTAGAAATCCATACAATCCCAATATTTACCTCAAAAAGTCAAGGTGGGGGGGAGATTGTGATTGTAGTTATCTATGTCGAACGATCTATTCATCACTGGCAGTTTTTTCAGTGAGGATGATCAATGCACT
Organism: Taxus chinensis; assembly: GCA_019776745.2. Lineage (NCBI taxonomy): Eukaryota > Viridiplantae > Streptophyta > Pinopsida > Cupressales > Taxaceae > Taxus > Taxus chinensis. The sequence continues at coordinate 896,521,043 of CM034149.1, forward strand.
GAATAAATGATCTTATTCGATTGTTTGACATGATCAGATATCGGAGCTAATGCAATATTGTCTTGGATTGGAATTATGGCAGAAAGAGAATCACATTTTTGTTTCTCATATGAAATATACCAAGACTGACACTTGAGAAATTTAGGATGATGGATTACACACCGATTACGACACCTATAGATAATAGATTATAGTTATCTCATTCAAATACATCTCCTAAGGTAAATGTTATTCTCTATCAGAAGTTGATTGGGAATCTCATTTACCTGACCTACACTAGACTAGATATCAGCTTTGCAGTATGATATCTATCCAGGTTCATGCAGGAACCCAAAGTTTATCATTGGAAAGTAGTAAGGTGCATATTGAAGATATCTCAAAGGATCAATGGATCTTGGTCTAGAATACAAGAAGAATGAAAACTTCTTCTAGACTAGGATATTTAGATTTAGATCATGCAAGCAACATTGATGACAAAAAATCCACTTTAGGATTTTTATTCTTTATGGAATCTGGACTAATATCATGGGGAAGCAACAAACAACACTTTGTTTCTCATTCTTCCATAAAAGCCGATTATCGTTCTACAGGAGAAGCTATATGTGAAGTGATTTGGCTACGTTGCATACTCGAAGGACTTGGAATATCACAGGAAGAAACTGGCCACCATGTATGTTGACAACGAAGGTGTTCTCAAACTTGTTCAGCAATCTATTGTATCATGAAATAACAAAACATATTGAAGTACAAGTTCATTTCATCCATGTGAACATGTGTTGAAGCACAACTATCCAGCTTCAATTTTTTCCAACATCTAAACAACGAGCAGATATCTTCATAAAGTCACTTACACATGACAAGTTTGAGTTGTTCAGAGAGTTCCTCTCCTCATCCCATGAGACAATGCATAATTAAGGGGGGGTATGTTAGGATAATTAACTTATGCATTGTAAGTAATTAATTACATTAAATGGTTATGTATTACCATTATTTATTATCATTATATTAATTATATTGTATAATGTTATATGGTTTATTTGATGAAACCATATTTTGTCTTGTTATTCATTCACGTATGTATAATTGTTATAGTTGTTATAACAAATTATGTGTTTATGGATCATGATTGTGCAATTCCTGGATGTATTTTGGAAGCTACTATCCATTATTATGTAATTGTTGTTGCATAGTTGCAGACTTCATATTTGTTTGTATCCAGGCTATCCAATCCCTGTATAAATATTGTATCCTACTCGGGTATTGTCATTTTGATCCCCATTGATGTAATATATTTGGGACAAGAAAATTTGCATCCCTGCAAGTTCTTTAATGAACCCATCAATCATGCCCTTGTAAGAGTCACCACATAAGTTTGAATCACTTCACTCACACTACCTTAGATTATCCGATTTGTTAAGTTTGTGTTAGAGTTTTTCTTATTCATGATGGATTACCATTTGGGCTATGATGATCCAAGTTATATGATGGGTATATTCCTTGGATTTGGACATGTGATTCAACTTCCTATGTTGTTTCTAATCCCTTCCAAAGATCATATTTGATGACCCAAATGCTTAGTGATCCATGTATCCTTGACTGATTCTAGACAGATACTCAACATATAGTATATGGTCTACAGAATCCTCCAAAATCATTTAAATAGGGGAATATCTCTATCCAAGACGTTTTTTATTCCCATTGTTAAACAGGAGCAGAATTAGATCACTTTTGGATGGTAGACTAGACCTTAGTCTACTGAAAATTTCTCTCCAACTGGTTGCCAGATACATAAAACAGATAGAAGCTACACACTAGATGCAACTGTGACTTATGGAGTGAATGTGAAAAGTAAACAAAATGTGGTTGGTGATATATATTGCGTAGTACTTATCATACAAAATTTTATTTTTAGCCTTCAATTGTCAATGTGTAGGCCCACATACCAGTGTCCACACTGGGGGCCCAATGCAGGTATGGTGGGGTACCACTCTTTTTTAGGAGGGGGGCCTTGTCATCTTTCTGATAAAGAAAGTATTCATTGTCATGGGTCTCTCTTATTCCTAAACTTGAATATTTTAAGACCTTCCATGTTTATTTCAGTAGCATGGGACTATGGATTCCCAAGTTTTCCAATGTATCATATTCTAGCCATCTCGGCAAGCTAGAAATTGAGCTCGACTTTCCAAATCACCTTAGCGACGCTATCTCTGAGCTAACTCATCAGTACAGTGACAGTTCATTAACTTGGAGTTTCGAGCTAGACAGTTACTGAAGCCACCTTACGTCATCCAACACTATGGTGCCAAATCTCATTCCATCTCACCATAATTACAGCCCATTTACCAACTAGCCAACTCTAATTCCATCACCACCCATGATGACAAGTTAGCTGATTCTAAAATCACTTGGAACTTTGCAATTTTTGAAATTAGAGTTAGGTTCCCAAAACTAGCTAGAGCTCCACATACACTTTTGAAATGTGTGTGTAACTAAAGCCTTAGTTTAATCTAACTAGTAAAGCTATATTAAAATGACCTTGGTTCACATACTGCACAAGGAATATGGGACTAATACCTATTAATATGTGCAAGTATAATCCTCACCTTAAAAACCACATTCCTGTAGGGCATAGGATTTTGAACCTTTAACCTCATTTGCCAACCCATTTTGGGTCTTAACCATTAGGCTATATGCCTATACATAGTGAATACGACTAGAAAATACGTTTATCAATGTACTTAAGGTGTTCTTTAGTATCAGTAATAATAGTTCCTAAAATCTAATTATTGTGAATAGTCTTGCGAGTTGGATTGGATATGAGAAGAGAACCATGGTCATTTTGGGTAAAATGTTTAATCCCTTCAACCACTCAACCAAAAGCTTTGAACATGCTATAGAGAATGTGGGATGGTGTATTTGAACAGGGTAATTTTTTAATTTTAGTCCCCAATTTCGGCCAGACATAGGTTAGAGATCCAATCTGGATTATGATCCCTAATTATGCCAGGAAACCATTGGAGCCATTCAATAAAAAGAATTCCTAGAGAAGACCTGCAAAATTAACTTTTGTAGACTTCTTCGCTCAACAGGTTATGGACCATGGATTTTTAATGGATGGAAAAGGTTCATTTCAGGTGGAATGATAGGAGAACTGTTTGAGCACTTCCTCTTATCTAAACCCAGAGACGTAAACCAAATTGGGTGAGGCTCTCACCTTAACAGAGTTTGGAGTTCTACATTATTATTTTGTATTTTCCTCCTTTGCTCTGACCTATTTTGAAGTTGGCAATTTAAATGATTGTGTGAATTTAAAACCACTTTATTAGATATCCAAATAAGCTCCAGGAAAGAAGTGTACAAGTGCCATGATTCCAAGTAGCCATCAAGATTGGTCTTCCTAATTTAGGGAAATCCCACTATAATCAACAATCATTAATGGACTTAGGATAGACCAATTGTATGTTTTACGAGAAATATCCAACACCTTGGACAACAACCCTCGAGAACAAAGGGGCATATATATGTAGGAGATTGATGACACTAATCCTCCTCTTTTATGCACAGGATTCACATGTAATGGGGAGGAGCATGCAATTATTATGCTCAAATTATAACGTATATGTGAGGATTTGAGATTGAATTATAAGCTCTCCATAGGAATACATGTTAACTTTAGGAAGTCAAGTTTTTTTACATCAATGTTTACTCCAGTAATCTTTTTGACCCAAGGATTGAGTTGAAGTTCAGGAGATAAACAGATGTTAACAGAGAAATCTGCATGTTGATGCCTCTTGTTTCTAATGTTGATGTTGAGCTTTTTTGTTTTGACATGCATGAAGTTTTGAAGCAACGAGATGAATACCATAATTTTGAGAACTTTGAAGATAAGTTTCTTATTGGAGAATATTTTTTTGTAGTCTACACACATTGATTTTGGTCTTACTAAGCATTTTTTTGATGAGATGATAAGTTTAAGACTGTTGGAGAAACTCCACCATAGTCATTTTCCCGAAATTCACTTTAAATGATTTTTTTTTAGTTCTAAGAACTCAAGATAACAAACTATATATTGATGATTCTTGTTTACATGATATTGAGTTCCAACATAGATTCAAAAATCCCTGGGCATAGGTGGATTCAATGTTTTTTCCGACAAGACCTCCATTTTAATCCCCCTTTTCATTTTTTATCTAACTTCACGATTTTAGACTACTAAATTCTAGATAAAGGATCCATTTTGGAATATTGTACTTTATAATGAAAGTTTGATATTTTGTTGCAATATTTCTTATAGGAAACTCTAATTTTGATAATATCAAAGGATAGGTTACTTCTTCGTTTATCACTCTCCACAAATGGGTTTAGCCACAATGAGGATTGAAGTGTTCTTTACCTCTGTATATTATGTGAATATCTAGCACCCATCAATCTCTTATGCTTGGTCAAATAAGTTCTTCGCATGGGTAATAGTTGGTTGTAAATTTTGTACTTCTAAACGCAAGCAACAGTTTAGGGGACAGACAATCCTTTCCTAAATTTTATGAGGAGGTTCCCTTATCTCATCCAGAAAATTTGAGAATATGGACTTATGTACATAGATATGCATACTAACCTTTTTTGGATGAGAGATTTTGGTGTAAATTGAATTATTACCCGCATGAGATTTGAGAATCTATTTCTAAGTATAGAACTTATTGGAATACTGTCTCGAATAGGGTTTTCAAAGGATGGAAATGAATCAGTTTTTTGTGAATGAGTAAGAATGAGTGAACTAGGAGACAACAAAGTTCATTTATCTAATCCACCAGTCAAGAATGCAGGCAAGTATTCTTCTTGGTTATGAAAGATTACTAACTTCCACTATTAATGAAAGAAGTGAATAAGGTAGCACTTTTCAGGTAGTAGACCAGCTGGCATATTTATACCTCCTACATAATGCATGTAGTGATATCTTCAATAGATATATGAAATAATATATCTGATGCCTTCCCCATGAAATATAGATGTATCTAGACACAAATTTATTCAGGACTATAGATCAATGGATTGAAGACCATTAGAAATTTTTAGACCTTGCAAGAGGTATAACTGAAGATTCACCTGATTGCACAGTCTTCTAGAAAGTTTCCAGAAAAATAAGGAACCTTGAGGAAGAGGAGAGAGGAAATATCCCTGTCTGAGGTATCTACCATCTTGAAAGAAGCCTTTTTATTTTTACATTGATCAGAACACCTAAATCCAACTGCTAGAAGAAATGTGAAACCATAGCCTTATATAGATGAAGAAGTGGTTGTAACCCAAATTTATAACATAATTGTCTTTTAGATTAAGTGTTAATCACTTAATTAATAAATTTCATAAGCTAGCTTTATTTACATATTTAACTTTTCAAACATGATAAAGATAACTTCCTAAAAATATAACAGACTAGAATAGATTCTTGGACTAAGTCACTAGATGCTGTCAAGGAATATGTCGAGAATGGAATAACCAGAATCTTTGCTTTGAGCGACAAATAAAATTGGACTGACACTTGGCCATGAGCATTAGAGATCTCCATAATCCTTTGGTTATCAATTTGTAGCTGGTTTTGCATAGGCATCCAACCAACTACCAATGGAATAATCACATTTCCTTTGCTAATTCCTCCATCTTTACAATAAGGCCCTTGGAAAGCTTCTATAACAACTGTTATGCAGAATCAATGACCATTCCTCCAGAAATTCTAGATCATCTCGCTGACCTCATTCTTGACCACTTCCCATAACTATTGGAAAGAGAACACTGGGAACCCATTAGGTCTAGGAGATTTATCAGCTTCCATGTCAAAAACAACATATGTGATTTCTTTCTACCTTGGATTAGTGCAGCGAGATATTTATTTTCTTTATCCAAAATGACATTTTGGAAGAGTCCGAGGCCCTTCTCCCAAGATGTTCTATTTGGATCTAGCCCATGGGAGAAATAGATTCTTAAAATAATTGGAAATAACTTCATTGATTTCTTTTCTCATCTTTTAGAATTGAGCGTACCATCATTTTTTCTAATCTCCTTGATCTTGAGATGATTTATCTTGGAGGTGGTAGAGAAGTGCAAGAATTTAGTGTTTCTATCACCCTCCTTTAGCCATTTAACCCTAGATTTTTACTTCCAGTAGACTTCCTCCTTAGTCAGGATATCATGGTAATCAATGAGGAGAGATTTCTCTTGACTTTTAAGAGCTTGGTTTAACCCATCAACCTCCATCAGTTCGTCAATAGTCCTTAAGTCTTCCTCTATTATACTTTTAGACTGAAAAATGTTCCCAAAAATGTCCTTATTCTACTTTTTCAGATTTTGTTTAACATGCATTCAACTTTAAGATTAATTTGAACATTAGAACCCCATCAGACCTTGATCCCCCACCACTCTTGAATTTTCAAGAGAATGTCAGGATTTTCCAGCCATATTTTTTCAAATCTGAATGGTCTATATTTTTTGGGAATAGCCATACCCAGCTTAAGAATGATCAGGTTGTGGTTAGAGCCAATTCTGGGTAGTGTGGATAGATAGTAGATTTGATTAAACATGTAAGGGTAGCATGCCAAAAATCTATCCAATCTGATTTGGAATCAGGTCCTGTCTAGTTCTTCTGTTGGCCCAAGTAAATTTGGAACCTCCAAGCTCAAGATCCAAAAGATCATTATTAACTAAGAGAATTAGCTACCTCATCCATGCTATCCATGTAGGAAATGACTCCACCTTTTTTTCCCTTGGGAAAGAGGGGTAGTGAAGACTCCTCCAAAAATCCAATCACCATATTTAAAAAGGGACCTTCACTTTAGAAAGTTCACTCAAAAGATTCCTTCTACCAATCACAGAGTTGGGGGAATGAGATACTTTCAAACCATATCTTGAGGCCTTGTTTGAAGTTAAATCAGTAAAACCCATGGTTAGGTGGTTGGACGGTGATAGGAGCACCATGCCTTTAACCAAGAGGGGATTCTAGAGGGTGACTGATGCCTCCTGAAGCCCCTTTTAAACTTACCCTAACCCAAAGGCCATCATTCCAGACCAAATTTCCCACTTCTTTGAATCTTTCCATACTCATATTTGTTTCTTATATCATTATTATATCAGGTTTGTATTTGTTTCTAAAATCTTTCAGGATTATTTGCTTACTGGGGTTATTCAACCCTCTAATATTCCAAGAGAGTAAGATCATTTATTCTTTGATTGAGGAAACCTGAGTGGTTTCTGTAACCCTTTATCTAAATATTTCTTAACCAAGGTCTCCCTCTTCTCCTTGTTAGATTTTATCTCTTTGGGAGTTAAATCTTTGCCCACATCAGCTGTAAAATTACTTCTAGTTATAGGTTTAGATCCTATTGCAGGAGTAACAGGGGAGGACACTAGATCAACATAATCCATAACAATACCTTCAATCAAGAGGTCAAAATTATTAGAAGTTGAGATGCCTTCCTCCTGTCTTTGGCCAAAATTTTTTTGTCTAATCATGGATAGATCTTCCAGAGAAAGACCCTGAGCCACTTTCCATGCGTAGTTCCCTTTTGAATCAGATAGATACTCAACTTCCTTCTGATTTAGATTTGGGGAAAAGTCCTCTTCATGCATCTTCTCATTTTCTACTTTACCCCATTCAACCTTGTTCTTTAGATAATCTTCTTTAGCTTTATCTTCAGCCTCCACCTCAGCCACAATTTTTGTTTCAGCCACTATAGTCTCATTTGGACACTATTGACCCCTTCCTGGGTCCTGCCTAGAAATTCTTCCATTTTCCCCACTTTTCTCCATTATGTGTTATCTTTATTAGGACCCGTCAAAAGAGATCTTGGACTGGTGGTTGTGCAACCACCAATCTGTCATGAGAAACAATTTCATAACCGTCAGGGAAGTTTGTAATTTATTGGCTAAGTATGAAAATTTTCTCATTTTTGCTTATATTTGTGTTATTTTTGTGAGCTTGTTATACATATATGAATTTATAACTTGCTCTTTTTTTGTTTTTTATGGATGCAGGGATGTTATGTTATGTAGAACAGGGCCCATGAGAAGGATTGGTTTCCCTGTATCTTAGAGTCATTGACTCAGGAAGAGAGGGACTTATTAGAGAGGGCTGGTATCTGGAAGATATCTCAGAAATGACTTGCTACCCCTATGAGCCACTTACTATGTGATTTAAAGAGTTACTAAGATGCATACTGAAACATTTTCTAGGTTCTTGGAGTCAAGGTGAGTGGTTTATCACGTTAGAGTATGTCTATCAGATCCTTGGGGTCCTTGTCACTGACAGTAAGTTGGCACTAAGGAGCATCATTTCAACATCTAAGGCCCACATTTGGGAGACTTATCTTGGTCATGCATTGAAACCTGATGTGGGTGTTAAGTAGGGGGTAAGATTAGTTTCAGTTGATACCACTGATATCCCTACTTTGTGTAAGGCCATCATAGGTATATTGGCCTCATGTTTGATTGGGGATAAGGGTGGAGATAGGTTTCTATTCTGTTGGGCTCCCATTTTTTAGAGCATTAAGTAGTATGGAAGAGTCTATGCATGGGGAGTGGACATTTTAGGGACTAGATACCATTATCTCTATAGGATCGTTATATTGGGGGCTACATCATTTAGCCATACTACTCTAGTGATGTCTTGGGTTTATGAGCAAGTGATCCCCTACCAGAGGGGAATCATGATAGTAGATCCAACAGTGATCAAAGTAGCTAGATGGGTGGATATAGCTCCAATTAGGGGCCCTCCATAGTTAGTTTCCACCTTGAACTTACCAGATATGGTGGCTCAACCTTATCACGACATGATGGGTCGATGGGGTGAGGAGATTTTTGTACTGACTACCTATGCCACCACTACTCAATTGGTTGATCAGAGTAGCAGAGTGAAAGCTTGCTCAATAATCAGGGTGCCCCAATAGTTTGGGATTCCTTATTTAAATGCTCTTCCAGTAGTTGCCACAATGTATAGAGGTATACGAGAGTCGAGAGCTACGTAGAAGGGAAAGCTACCATGGATAATTTTTACACTTGGGGTCCCTATTGGCACACCACAAGCCGCACCAGATCTAGTTGTAGAGGTAATAGTTAGAATGAGATAGGTGATTCAGATTGGTGCAAGTCCAATGCAGAGCAAGGACGAGGAGGAGGACGAGACAAAATCAGGAGAAGAGAAAAATTTAGAGTGGGATTCTACAAGATAGGTCTCAATCGCTATTAGAGCCGAGGCAGAGGAAAAGGAGGAGACCATATTTATGGAGGAACCTGAGGAGGAATCCATACACCCAAAAAGGGTGGTGGAGGATACACCAATCCTTGCACTGACACCAACCGTTTATCCGAGATGGATGCCTGAATACCCAAGTGAGTAAAAAATAACAACTTCCCTATGTTTACTTCCTAGATTAGATGTAAGTAAACCATATCTATTTTTTATAGGTTTTCTAACTCGTTGTTATTTATTTGCACTTTGTAGCTAATTTGGATAGATGTTGAGATCTTATTCAGTGTATGCTTCTAGATATTTTTTTTATCTCAAAGAAGATGACATGTGAGCAGTTGCTCATGGATTCAGGGCATCAAACGATAGCTGACTACCATACTGATGTGTTTGTGCCAACATGACATACTATAAAGGACGTGAATTAGATGAGGACAAAAATTACATTGTACGAGGATAGGGAGAGACGATGATGTACACACTCATGAAACATAACTACTACTACTGGTCGTTCACCTAGGTAGACACACGGAGGCAACTAGGCCACACCAACCTAATATTATCACATGAGTCATAGCAAGATTCGTCACGCCACTCCTACCCCTTCTCAAGGGTCTAGGAGGCAGGGATAGGCTTAGGGCCTTTATTGTTTTGAGACAAATTTTGATATGTATATCAATTATTTTTGTATTTTGGCTCTTGGATGAACATTTTTTACCACACTTATGCTACAATGTGATTGAATTGTACACGTAAAACTTGACTTATTATATATATACATATGGACATATTTTTGGTTTGACATTCCTTGTAAGAGTTGACTTTGTTATAGTTAATCTCATATGTGCACTCTTAGATGGTTTGGAATTTTCGATGTTTTATGTCTTAAAATGTATGTTATGGATGATGATGGAATGTGGTAAACAAGATGATTTTGTATGACTATGCGTATAACAACAAATTGTGAATTAGATAATTTTATTTTCAATTAATATTTAGCATTTCTATTACATTGGAAAAATATTATTGAATGTGGTATGATGAAAAGATGAGCTCACTCCATTATCAACTCCATGCAACTAGCAAGATGCAAGGGATCATCACCGAGAGTCAAAAAGGAAACGAGTTATATGAATTAAGGAATGTGAATGTGAATGATTATCAAAAGACAATACTTTGATAAGATGATATGAAATAGGTAGCTCAACTAATCTAAATAGGGAACAATTACATTATAGAATTGTATAAAACATGAATGCAAAAATTGAACAATGTTGCAGAGATAATATTATAACAAAAAAATATAATAGTGATTGAATAATGTTTGAGTAGATTACATAGTGAGTAAGATAACAATATAAAGGATAATGAACTCCTTAATACAAGGATTCAACTCCAACTTCAATCCCACAATATACTCTCTTATCTCTCTTAGAATCTCTCCCAAATCCATCAATCTCTCACACAACACTCAAATAACTACATGAGTTGGTTATTCAACAAACTCACAACTAACAAAAATATCATATATTATTAATAATGAGTTGATTAATAACTCATATCAATAATATTACAATATTTTATTTTTCCACAAAAATATGATATTGATATAACAATGTTAATATCTTACTAACACACTAACTTACTAATGTAATATATGAATATTACATTTAACTATTACAAACAACAATGTGAGCACTAATCCAAGGATTATTCTTAACATTCCCCCCTCAGTGCGAACATGGATGAGTTCTGTCTAGTACCTACTCATGATATGATGGTTTTTAAAGAGTATCATTAACTCCAATAGGTTTTCTAGTGGAACCATTAACCACTCTGTATGTGATTTTCTAAGAGATTAACAAAATCTCAATTTTTTTTTCCTAGTGGACCACTAACCACTCTATAACAACATACATGTTTCCCCACTCACATTTTACATTCAAGGGAAAATAAAAGGAATTTCTCACATATTATCTAAATATTAAATAATACTAATATTTTAACCATATGTTCACACTATGAACACTTATTTCCTAAAAAATTCTAATTAGAAACTTGTAACTCAACCTTAACCAAGATAAACTACCCTATTTGAAATGAATCTTTCTTTTAAGTTTGACTAGAATTAGATTCATGGATGGCCTATTTATTGAAAAAATATGGGTTTTAGAGATGAATCTCTCTTAACATACACATATAATTCATTTTCGTTGGAATTTTTAGAATAAAATTTATTCATTTGTTTATTTGCAACTCGTGATTTATTATTATGACCCCCTATGTCTTTCCCCATGCCACTAGTAAGAAGCACATGAGCTCATCATCGAGGACAAGATATATGTGATTAAAGGCACTTCCTCCTTTTCTAATCTCATGTTACCAGTAAGCATGGGCTCATCACCGAAGGTTGGTGGGGATTTGTAAATGAAATAAGCTTTGTGTTTATTGTTTATTTTTCTTTTCCTTTTTATTTTTGACTTGAATTTGAGTTGTGATTTTAGGAGGGGACATTTTCCCCTAGCCTCAACCCCATGCAACTAGTAGGATGTGAGGGCTCACCACTGAGGTTTGATGTGTAATGAATGTTGAAGAAGTATGATTAATGTACTCACCAATGTTTTAAAATTTTAAAAGTTACTTGAAGAGTAAGTTTCTAGTTTACAATTTGACAAGATGATAATGCAAATGAAAAAGCGGTATGAATGAAATAATGTACAATGTGGAAATGCAAGTTACTATATGTAAAATTTCTTGATGTGAAGTGAGTTAACAGACTATCCAAACTCCTCACCCTCTAAGGTACACAAATGATATGCACCATTCTTATAGTCTTCCATTACTTGATAAGGCCTTAACCATTCCAGCCTAATTTTTCTTCCTTTTCCAACCTTTTTGTGTAATTGGCTGTCAATTCTAAACACAAGGTTTCCTACCTAGATTTATTATTCATAGAATTTCTTGTTATACTGACGACACTTTCTATCAACATAGACCCAATGATGTTGTATGAATCTGAGCCATTTTAAATCCAAGGTTTCCAATTCTTCTAGTTATACTTCTTGGTATGCATCTTCATCGAGAATGCATTGTAGAGACACATGAAGACTTGGTAGTTCTACCTCAAGTGGTAAGACTATTTCAGCACCAAAAATTAGAGAAAAAGGGGTTACCCCCATAGGTGTTTGCACTAAGGTTTTATAATCCCACAAGGATGGAAATAAATTTAATTGCCAATCCTTCTTATTTTCCTTAAATTTCCTAAGGAGGATGGACTTTAAAGTCTTATTCGTAGCCTCAACCTGTCCATTTGCATGAGGGTAGTATAAAGAAGATTTATGATGGGATATTCTAAATTGAGAACACAACTCACACACCTCTTTGTTATTAAAGGGAGTGCCATTATCTAAGATAATGACATGTGGGACACTGTACCTACAGATGATCTGGTTTAAGATGAAATTAGTGATAATCGATCCAGGAACCATGGTTAGAGGCATGGCCTTAACCCACTTTGTGAAATACTCTGTGCATGTGATGATGAAGTTGTGGCCATCTGGCGATGGGGGAGATAATTAACCTATTAGATCGAGACCCCAAGTAGAGAAGGGCCAGGGTGTAACAATCGGTTGTAGAGCCTATATTGGGATATGTATGACATGTGAGAACTCTTGAATTTTTTGGCATTTCTGCACATACTATACAAAGTCATGTTGTAACGTGGGCAAAAAGTAACCCATTTGGTGGATTTTAAGAGCGGTCAAATACCCCCCAAAGTGGCCACCAAAAACTCCATTTTGGGCTTCAAATAGAATATTTTCCACTTATTCTTCATTGACGCATCTCAACAACTTGTCGTTGAAGGATTTGCGATGGAACACCTCTTGTACGATTACATACTTCATGGGAATGACATGCAACCATTGTCTTTGTTGTGAAATCACTCCCTCGGGGTATGACCGATCTATGATATGATTTAATATATCAGTATACCATGAACATGAAGTAATGGAATGCTTTGTTTTAATATAGAAAATACATTTTTCAGGTAAATCTAGATCAAATTGCTCTCCACAATCTATAATATTGTCCACTATCTAGTCAGTGATAATTTGTTCCTTAATAGACTTTCGGATGATGAAGGTGAGTTAAATCACCCATAAACATGATAAATCTACCACCCTTCTTAGACAAGGATGCCTGAGTCAAGAAAACAAACTACTGTTTTGATTTGACAATTACTCGTGTTTCTTAGTTAAGCATATAATTCCTTAACCTCTTAGTTGCGAAGATGATGGCCAAGCACTCTTTCTACAATTGAGTATACCTCATTTCATAATCAAGGAGAGTGCAAGTAATGAAATAAATGGTCTGTTCATGATCATCATCATACTTTTATGCCAACATGCACACTATTGAGACATATGTGGCTAGAGAATACAAAATTAGAGGATGATCAACTTTGGGTGGCATGAGAATAGGTGGTGACATAAGAAAACTCTTTACCGACTCAAAATCCTTATGAAGTTTAGTTGTCTATATTTTACAACATGTTTTATTTAGCAAGAAATTAATAGGGTGAATGACATATTTCAAATCAGGGACAAATCTATGAATTTACCCAAGCTTTCCCAAAAAAGATATAATGTTTGACTCATCTGCCGGTGGTTCATTTCTAATATTGGTCATGTTTTTATAGGATCTATGTTGATGCCTCGAGATGAAATGATATAACCCAACAATTTACCTCCTGTGACTTCAAACACACATTTTCCAGATTTAGGGTTACACTGTATTATATTAATTGTGAGAGAATTATACGAAGAACTTCGGGATGATCAACCAGTTTCTTAGATTTTCTAGGACGTCATCAACATATGTCTCCATAATATTATCAATGATATCATAGAAAATATATGTCAGGGATCATTGATACATGGCTCTAGCATTCTTAAAAAAAAATGGCATGACAACATAACAAAAGGTCCCCTAAGGAGTAGTGAAGGTAGTTTTAGTTTGATCCTCCTTAGATATCCTTATTTGGTTATACCCAAAAAATCCATCCATGAGGGACAATAACTCACACCTAGATGTTTTATTAACAATGACGTCAATAGAAGGCAATGTGAAATCATCCTTGGGGTAGGCTTTATTGATGTCCCTATAGTCTATGTAAATTGGTATCTTCTTGTTATTTTTAAGGACTAGGACGATGTTGGAAAACCACATGGAATAGTCGACTAGCTTAATAAAACCTACCTAAAGAAGCTTCATCAATTTTTTTTTTTATCAAAGTAACTTTAGGCTTCATGTGTCTTAGTTTTTTTTATAGGATTTTCATCATACTTAGTGACTAGGTTATGAACTACCATATTGGGAGTGACACCTGTCATCTCCTTGTAAGTAAAAGAGAAATCTTTGGAATGCTCTTTAATCACCTTGGTGTGTGCTTCTATTTTCTTTGGTGAAAATTAAGAGCCAAGTTTCAAAATTATAGGTTCCTCTTCCATTCCGATGTTAATTTCAATGGTTCCTTTGATTAAGGAAACATTACCCTCTTCGAATTTAGAAGGAGCTGGAGGTAACTCCAATTCTTCTTCCTTAACTTCATAGATTTCAAAGTCCTTCGATGAGGAAGGGTTCATTGTTCTATCTCAAAAATAGGAAGAAGGGTGAGGAATAATGGAAAAACCCTTCTTATGATGTGCGAGATGAAGGTTAGTATATGCATGGAGGTATCCTAAGATTGCCTCATCATTCTCCACAAAATCTAATGTAATGGGATCATTTTCTGTCTCTACATATGCCAAAATTACATTACTAGGCATCTTATAAACTAATGGTTCAGCTCCGAATGAGATGGTGAAATATGTTTCCTTTAAATCCTTGCTAAGAAAAAACCAAGAAGAAAAAGTAGCCATAGAATCGACGAGTTAATTCAGTTCTCTGGGAATATTTTCTATGGAAATAAAATCAAAATATTTACATAGTTTGTGTACAACAAACTTGTAACGCAGAAGGTGCTCTTCTCTAGTCTCTGAAACTTCCGAGAATTGGTTTGCGATAAGTTGTGGGTCAACTAGGACTCTAACATTGTGCACACCCATCCTCTTGGCTACAATGAGGCCAAGAAGTAGAGCTTCGTATTCGGATCCATTATTCATACATTAAAAATTCAATTTGAAGGAAAAGGGCATGACTCTCCCCTCTGGAGAAGTGAGAATCACCCCAGCCCCTGCACCATAGTGATGCTTACCTTCTTCGTAGTTCAAGGTTCGAAAGTTTTCGGGAAAGATAGATGTTTCATCATTATTTGAATCCTCTTCTTTAACCTCAAAAACCTCAACCATAAAAACCTCTCCAAGGCTGTTTACCAGAAGAGAGGCTATCCTAAGAGCATGTCCTATGCCTAAAGAATCGAATGGGAGAATTATCGATAAATCATTCTCTAAGAGTTTCACTATTTCTAATGTGGTTTTTGTTGAAATATTTTCTACTATAACAACCTTATTTTCATTAATATCCACCCCTTCAATTGAATTTGGTGGCTCTAACTTAGTAGTTGGAACAAGTTTTGATGTGGGAATCGGTCCTCTAGAAGGAATATGTTTGTTCAACTTATTTACTGGAAGTTCAAATTCAGAATGAACCCCATGCTTGTTCTTAAGTTTAGCTAGGTGAATTTTGAATGGCTTCGGATCACCTTGATCCTTAAAGACCTTCCTTAGGTGAAGGAATTTGACTTCTTGAAACAAGTTAGAGGGAATTTACTTCATCTTATGAATCTAGGGCCTACCAAAGATTATATTATAGTTGGTTTCCTTGTCTATAATATAGAACTCAGCTAAAATGGTCTTAGGACCAAGAGTGACTGGGATAACTATAGTCCTAATAGATGTACCTTAAGGCTATCATAACCTCTTAGCATGTTTCGAGTTGAAGAAATATTCATTTCTCCATAGCCTAGCTTTTGTAAGAAAGAAAAGGGGACAATGTTAACCATAGCTCCATCGTCGATCATAGCTCTCTTAACATAAATGTTGTAGATCCATACCCGTAAATACAATGCAAGATCACCTCTCTGTGCTAACTCGGTGTATGTGGGCATCTTACTGATATTGAAAACAAAACCAATGTCTCTCTCATGTTGGCCCAGAATATTTACGTCAAAATCTATATGGTTTATTTGGGCATCTGGAGGAGGTGTTATATGAACTAAGTGACCAATACCTAGTGCTTATAATAAAGTAGATCGGTGTGTTGGGGAGTTTTTAAAAAAATACAAGAAGGAGATGTGAGAAAATGTCTTCGTTAGGTCTCTAATCAAATCATAATCCCCCACTAGTTTAGGGACTACCGGTGCATAATCTTGCACTGAAGAGTAAACACAGAGAGGTTGTGACGTGTAGTCATGAGTACGGGTAGTTGCATGGATTTTTGATTCAGTATTCAACTCGACTAGGCCCATGATCTTACTATTATTCTATTTGTCTAAGTTAGGAGCAACTCATAGATCAGTAGATGTGGAGGCTTAGTGATCACCAGTCTTGCTAGGAGTACCCTTTTTTGCACCTTGAGTATTAAATTTCTCATTTTTTAGGGTGCTTCGGGAAATGATCCTTATAAATCCCAAGGGTAGTGTTTTACGGAGAAATATGTATGATGTGGGTACCATGTGAAGGTCCTGTGGGGTTGGCTAAGAACATATCAATGAAGATTTGTCTTTGATCCTTTGGAATACGTTGTATGAAATTGTTACAGTTGTTATAAGTCTGAGCATTGTGACCTGTAACTCTATGGAATCCGAATTTAAGTTGGGATCATAATCCATAGATGTCTGGTTCTGGTTTTTCTATGGTCCATAATTCCTATTGTTATTTTAATTTAGGTTGTTATAGTTATAGTTCAGAGGCCTTTGATCCTGATTCTGGTTTTGATTTGGGCCTTGGGCCTGAACCTACTAAATAGGAGGATGACTAAAGTCAAGCACATTAATAGGAGTAATATTATTGTTCATTTGATTTTTCATGTTGGTGTTATTATTATTTACATTTTTGGTTCTCGTAACATTTTGATTTTTGGGTTGGTCAGTTACGCCATCTATTGTGACACCATGGTTCTGATTGAGGACCTTGGGTCCTTGATTGTTGTTTAAACCATTTTCATAGTTATAATTATTTTGAGTGGGGTGACTAACCTCCCATTTGGGCCATAAGTCTTACATCTGTTGTCTATCAATGCTTGGTAAATGTAAATCACACCCTCTAATACATCTTCGTAGCTCTAAAGAGGAAAATTTTGGACCTCCTCATTCGTATCCTGGTTAAGAAAATAGAGGAACAAGTCACAAAGGTCTATTTGATCCATGTTAGGAGCACTAGTAGAAGAATAGAGGAATTTTTGCCACCTCTGAATGAAGTTAGAAATAGACTCGTTTTGCTCTTTTTTGCTATATAGGAATTCTCTAATCCCTGCTCTCAATAACCCTTTCATGTGAAAATCCTTAATGAATTCAGATACAAGTTGCTTGAAGGAATGAATAGAGGCTTCTAGGATTCTTTAGTATTAATCAAGCGCAATCCATTCAAGAGTTTTAAGAAATATTTTTGTGACAACCACATCCCAAGGGAGTATCTTTCTAATGGCAGTGGCATATGCCTTAATATGAGCATTTGGATCTCCCTCTCCCTTAAATTTGGGGATGTCAGGCATTGTTCATGGGAGCATAACACCTCATATAGTTAAGCCTAGAGGTTCTTTTAGGTACTCAGAGTATGTTCCCACTACATATGATTTGATCATTGATGATCCTTGATAGGGAGGTGGAGGTGGGACTGTAGTTTGATATGACATAATGTAGGAATTAGTCGGGGCATAAGAAACCCCTTGTTGCTGAGTGTAATGAACAGGGAAAGAATACACATGCATATGAGGAGATTGGAATATATGTGTACGTAGGGGAAATAACACTAGGGTATGGGCTTGTGGGCATAAAACTAGGGAACGATGCATTGCCTAGTTGAGTGGAATTCGAGAACGCACTTAATAGACCTTTTGTTGGATACCTATATGAAGGATGAGGGGCCATCCCTAGTGTGCCTGAACCTGTAAGGAGGTCACCCGAGTTAGGAACATCTAAGTAGGCCTGAGATGGTGGTTGTTGGTAAGCACTTGTGGAAGAAGCGTAGTTTTTCCTTGGCATATGATGGGAAGTATTGTTTGAACCTAGAAATTGTGTAGGTTGCAAGGCTTGAGAAATTTATAATTCCTTAATTCTACCCACTGATGTTGAGATCACATTGTCAAGTGAGGGTTGTGCATTTAGTTTAGGCATATGCTAGGTCTTGTTGGGTTACAAAGGTATATGATACCCTGCTATTAATTGGTATTTTTTAGACCACCCCTATTTAGGTGTGTTTTCTCTTTTGAGAGGAGGGGTGAAAAAATTGTTATGAAGAAGAGCATATTTATATCCTTGTATCTTATCTAAGGACTCATCTATAAATTTAAGATGATCACCAATTTAGGTGAGTCATACTAGAAGCTAATCATTTGGTGGTAAATAATAAGAGAAGGAATTAGATTGCATGCTAATATGAGGTCTGGATAAGACCCGTGGATAAAAAACTTATTCTCCAGTGAACATCATGTTATTAGAATTGGAGAACTCTGGCTATGCACTATGGTTAGGTTGGTCTATATCCTCAATCCTAACTGTTGATTTGGTGTTAAACCCTTGAGGAGGGGCTGTGTGGGGAGATAGAAAAATTTGTGAGTAATTATCATCCCACCCTGACAAAGAGGGTGATTGTTGCATACCCACTTGGTTGTAATTGGCTTCGATACCCAAGATGGGTTTTCCGTACTCTTGACTCGACATATTTAGGGGGTGTATAAACACTTGCAGAATAATGGGAGAGGGGAAGGATGGACGAAAGAAAATAAGGAAAGAGGACATGAAAAGGAACTAGTCCTTCATGTTGGGCTCACCAATTTTGTATGCATGACAATCAACATGTGACTCTTAGATGCACACGACCTCACGAGGTTGTTTCGGGACATCCAAAATGAAATGAATGGGATGGTAGTAGGACAATTAAATAGGATGCACGTGGAATAGATGAGAATGAAAACAAAAAATCAAGGCAACCTAATGTTCTCACAGGGAAAAATGGGTATTTGTTCGTCGAGGGAAATAAATTCTTGTTTCAATTGTTTAGGGGTGATGCTATGATCAAGAATAATCACCATATACAAGTCACTGTCAATATCGATAGAAACGAACAAGAATCTACTTGACTGTGGAACACAAAATTTTGCCTTATTCATCTATGAATTCCTCTCTGTAAAGGGTCATAAAGATGTGATGAGTGATGGGGTAATGGTAAGTTAGAGATCATGAAATATAATCTCTATATGGATGGTTTTCCTAGAACTCCTTGGTAGTATTTACCTCATCATTCAAATAAATTAGCTGTTGAATAATGCTAGGCAAGACTAGTGTAGTCTTGAAGATAAGCTGATGCAAGACTTGGTAAATGTCTGTCAAGCATGTATTTATGTTTGGTTGTGGAACAGTTGGGTCAAAAACTCCATGTCTAGGTTATCATGGACCCTGAATGGTCATGTGAGCACAAACTAAGTAAATACAGAAGTAAACAAACACACATGAAACCAAAGGGACTGAAGCTAAGGTTTAGTAGCCTAGGCTGTTATGGAAATGAGGGTTTTTTATTCATTCTAAATATAATTAATCTAACTTCCCACCTTTAAATAAACCAAGCAAACAAATATTAATTAAATAAAGTTGATTGATTTCCCCTTTACTTCAATTAAATTTGATTGCAAGTATTTAATTAAAGAAATACAAAACATGTTATCTCTTTTTTTTTGTATTTTTTGAAGAAAATTTTAAATGTAAATAAATAAAATAAATATAATTAACTTCTAATTTATGTTTTTGGGTTTTCTGTTTACTGGAAATGAAATAAAATAATTCTACAGATAATGGAAATTGCTTCTAAATAAAATAAAATCTACTTCTACACTAAAATAAAACAAACAGGGAATAACCGGATGTGGCTATCCTCTGCTGCAGATTACACAACTTAATCTGATTTAAAAAAATACTTCTTCTAATTTGTAATGGTGGATTTCATATTTCCTCAAATTATTTCACCTCAGAATCACGGGAATAAATAAGGTTTCTCAAAAGTAATTTCTTCTTCTCAAAGGAACGATAACCAGATTGTACCAAGCCAAGAACACAAATGCTAATCAAACACCATGATCGATAAGATGAAAGAAATTCACCAAAATAACTTTACATAAAACCTTTGCAAACAAATGAGCAGCAATATCATATATTATTATGGAACTCAATGAATTACAATGAGAATGGGCCTTCTTATATAGGCAAGGAATAACAATCAAAGAACCAGTCAAGGTCGTAGATCAAGCCATAAATCAAGGAAATAACTAGTCATCAAAGAACTAGGACCAAGACCATAGATTTATGAGAGAACTAGAAATGAAGGATCTAGTCAATACCATAGATCAAGGAAAGAACTATACCTAACAACTAGATAATATCTCCTAATATCTAAATAATTAAAAATAAATATCCACACACATAAGTGGGTGAGGATAAATACAATAAAGGTAAATAAAGTACCTAGGTGAACATGAGCTAAGGCAAATGACTACTCTAACACCCCCCCTCAAGTGAAGCTAGGGGCCAAAATAGAAGTGACATGTCCACAGTATGAGTCTCGACAACAAGCCTTGATGAGGTACTCATGTACAATATATCCATGAAGAAATCTCGAACCAAAAAGAAGGAAAGAATCATGCTAGAAGGAAAGATAAAGAAGAAGAAGAAGGAAGATGTTCTCACGAACACCCCCCAAGAACAACTTCCAAAACCCCGAGCATTTCATAAACCTCAAGGTAGTGAGGTGATGCAAAAGGCTTCATAAATATGTTTGCAGCCTACTGCTGAGTCAGAATGTACTCCAAGCAAAGAACTCCATCCTGAATGTGCTGACGAATGAAGTGGATGTGTATCTTAATATACTTGGTTAGCTGGTGCTCAACTGGGTTGCGAGAAATGTGAATTGCACTTTGGTTTTCACACCAACGTACAGTTGGTGAATCCTATGAGAATCCAAATTGTGTCAATAACTGACAAAGCTAAAGAATCTACTGACTCACTGTAAATGCTACCCTGTACTCTACCTCTGAAGAGGAAAGTGCAATAGCCTATTGTTTTTTGCACGCCCAAACAACTGGAGAATAAAAAAGACAAAGAAGATAGCCAGAAGTGGAATGCTTGTAATCAATAGAACCTGCCCAATCTGAATCTGTATACCTAACCAACTGAGTAAAAACCCTAGTGTAGTGGAGGCCAAGTGGGAAGTGCAATGTAAATAGCACAAAATCCTTTTAGCAGCCTACCAGTGAATACTATGAGGAGAATGTGTAAACTGAGATACAAGCCCTACTGCATATGAAATATCAGGGAAAGTATGGGTCAAGTACATGAGACTCCCAACCAACTGCCTATACAATTTAGGATCATAAAGTGGTGTGGTACATGTGGAAGTAAGAGCAACCTCAGACTAAAAAGGAGATGGACTTGGCTTGCAATCAGCCATATCAAAGCACTGAAGAAGATCATGGGTGTACTTTTGCTGACTCAAATGAATCCCTAAATCTATTTGATAAATCTGTAATCTAAGGAAATAATGTAATAACCCAAGATTTGTCATGTCAAACTGTGTAGAAAGAGCCCTTTGAATAGTTTGAATGTGGGAAGAAGAGCTACCAGTAAGTAACAAATCATCAACATACAAGAAAAGTATCACAATATCCTCACCAACATGTTGGAGATACACTGTATGATTGGAGTGGTAGTCAACAAAACCAGTAGATAGAAGAAAAGAATCCATCTTCTCACACCAAGCCCGATGGGCTTGTTTGAGACCGTAGAGAGACCTTCGAAGCCTACAAATAAGAGAAGAATCCTGAACAAATCCAGCTGGCTGCTCCATGTATATTTCCTCTTGTAGATCTCCAAGTAAGAAGGCACTCTTCACATCCATCTGGTATACGGGCCACCCATGTGATGCAAAAATAGTAAGTACAAGGCATACATAATCCATCTTGGCAATGGGTGCAAAAGTCTCAGAGTAATCAATACCTTCAACTTGTGAAAAAACCTTTGCAACAAGATGAGCCTTATACTTGTCAATGGAACCATCAACTGCATATTTGGTTTGGTATAACCACTTACCCCTTACCATATTTCTTCCTTTAGGAAGAGATACCAAATCCCAAGTATGATTCTTCATCAAAGAAGAATACTCAGCAATCATCACATCATCCCACTTCTATATCCCATGAGCCTTTGAAAAATACTGTGGATCTCAGAAACCGCTTGCCACAAAATTCTAGAACCTATAGAATGTGCATGATGATGCCTAGTGGGTGGAAGATCCTCTATGAATGGTGCTGCCTCAAAAACTGTAGTATGAGCCCACTTAGGCATAGTGACAACATCAGTGGGAATAGGATCCTCAACAACATCTATAATCCCCTCATCAATCTCCTAAAAAAAAAACATCCTCAAGAGAAGATGAAGAAGAAGAAGGCATAGAAGAAGATGAAGAATCATGAGGAGTGAAGCGCTCATCAAACTGAACATGTGTTCGAAAAATAACATCATGAGTATCAGAATATAGAAGTCGATAAGCTCTCATGTCCTCACAATACCCTAAAAAGATCAAGGGTTTGTTCTTCTTATCCAAAGCTTTCCTTTTCTTCTTTGGCACAAAGGCTCAAGCATGGCTCCCAAAGACTCAAAAAAATGAGACATCTGGCTTAGTTTTAGACCAAGATTCCTCTGGAGTTAAATGCTCAAGTGCTCTATGTGGTGTGCGATTCTAAATGTAGTTAGTACAATCAACTGCTTCTTCCCAGTAGATAGGAGGTAAATCTCTAGAATGCATCATATAGTTAGCCATTTCCTTCAAAGTTCTATTCTTCCTTTTTGCTAAGCTAGGAACAAAATGTTGGTGAATAATTCCTTGAGTTGCCAAAAATTTAGAAAACTCATCGCTGAAGTACTCCCCCCCCATTATCAGTATGAAGGGTCTTTATGTAACTACCTCTGTTTTTTGCATAAAAATGCATGCAGCAACAAAAAATAAAAATAAAATCCCAAATATATGAATATACAATAATTTTTTGCAAAAAAAAAAACTTACAGACGGATGTCAACAACAATCTCCTGCTCTGATACCATGAAAGGAACGATAACCAGATCATACCAAGCCAAGAACACAGATGCTAATCAAACACCATGATCAATAAGATGAAAGCAATTCACCAGAATAACTTTACATAAAACCTTTGCAAACAAATGAGAAACAATATCA
Organism: Taxus chinensis; assembly: GCA_019776745.2. NCBI lineage: Eukaryota > Viridiplantae > Streptophyta > Pinopsida > Cupressales > Taxaceae > Taxus > Taxus chinensis. The sequence continues at coordinate 896,544,710 of CM034149.1, forward strand.
TATATTATTATGGAACTCAATGCAATACATTGAGAATGGGCCTTGCTTAAATAGGCAAGGAATAACAATCTAAGAACCAGTCAAGGTCATAGATCAAGCCATAAATCAAGGAAATAACTAGTCATCAAAGAACTAGTCAAGACCATAGATTTAGGAGAGAACTAGACATCAAGGATCTAGTCAATACCATAGATCAAGGAAAGAACTAGTCAATACCATAGATCAAGGAAAAGAACTATACCTAACAACTAGATAATATCTCCTAATATCTAAATAAGATAAAAAAATATCCACACACATAAGTGGGTGAGGATAAAAATAAAAAGGTAAATAAAGTACCTAGGTGAACATGAGCTAAGGTCTAACCTCTAACTGGTACAACTTCAAGAGTCAAAGGAGGGAATAAAAGTCCCGGAATCCCGTGGGGTTTCCAAATGGAGATAACTATAAAGGGTCCCACCCGAAAGGGGTTTTTGACATTATATGCAACAGGGTCCTTTACTTTCCCAAAGGAACAAAATGGAGTGCTCACAGATGATGCCAAGTGTCAACACAACGCATTCCCAAAACCCTGAAGAAAAGTAGTAGAAATCTTAAGGATGCGCGGGCCTTCCACATGGATCTTGCAACAAATGGACTTCAGGTTCGAAGCAGGTTATAAAAGGTGACAAGCCATGTATCACATATGAGTGATTATGAGACTTATCTACAATTTTTAAATGCTCATAATATTTTAAAAACATTGGAAGTGAAGGGTCATTTAGTTTGTCACTTCTGTAACAAAGTTAATGTGTAGTCTCCTGTGAAGAGTGCTGACCTGTGAATACTCAAGTTATTCACCTACATTCAAAGGGTCGTTCCAATAGAATGAAAAAACATGTGCCACTTGAATCATGAGCCTGGGGAACCAATGCATAATTGATCGGAATATCTGGTTATGTAATAAAGATCATAAGGGATGTTCCTCAAAAGGTGATTCCATCTCAAAATATTTGGTTACAAGATAGTTAAAGATGCATTAAATAGGCATGGCTCACACTCTTTAGAAAGGGAAGATAATGGGAAAGTGTGAAAAATATCTCGAAAAATATGTTCCTGTCACTTCACTCCATTTATCATAATTAAAAGTAGTTGGAAAGGAGTAAAACATGGCTTCTTATCTCCTCCTCCTCCCCCTATATATATTGTAATCAAGATAGATACAAGGATATAGATAGAAATAATTAAAGATTTAGTCAGTTTTATTCTATGTTTTAGTCCCTCTTCTAAAAAGGCTAGGGTCTGGAGATCTAGCCTTCTTCCTAGGTTTTGTAACAGCAATCTTACCTTTTTCTATTGTAATATTGTGCATAATTCTTGGAGTAGTATAATATTGCCTGTGGTGCATTTTTTTCATCATTTACATAGCTTTATTGTCTCTGACCGCCTTTATTTACACATAGAAACTATGCATCTCTATAATGTTGTTACTATCTTTGAAGTTGTGCTTGAGTAGTTTGAGGTAGTGTTCTGTGTGATCTTCTCTGGCCTGTGGTGAAATTTCATCCACCCTTTTCATTCGTTCATTAGTTCCCTTTTTTAGACAGTTACGTTTTTCGATTTATTTCTTAGAAGGATCATTCGGCACATCACCCCCGTTAAATTTAAATTTTTATTTCACTTTTATAACCCTCATCTTGCACTACACGGAAGAACTAGCTTCTTTAAAATCTATAGGTCTCCTTAGGGCACACATCCCACTAACCTAAGGTTTCCCACGACTTTGATGGTCCAATCTGCTAAGGATGATCATCAACAGTTTTCTTGGCATGCCCAGTGGGATGACTCAAAGCGGTATTTTATCATTGCATCAACTTAGTTTGTTCCTGATAAATTTCAAACTTCAATGAAGATAGTTGCAAAGCACATCCAGTGACTCCACATGGTCCAGACAAGTCATTACAAGGGCTCTCAGACCTCACTCTCATCCATTTCCACTCATCTTTCTTTCCACGTCTTCCATTTCCATGACCTCATTACCACCAAGGGATCATCCCCTTCTCTATCTCCAAGCCACCCATTCCACAATTCCCCTTTCTTCGAGTAGTTATACCCCTTGCACCAGCAAGCAATGGCTCCAAATCCAAAAGAAGAGGAGCATATGGTGAGAATTGATATGAACTCAGGAGGTTCATATCACAAGCTGAATGATATAGAAGTTGCAAATGTTGCCTCTATTTTTCCTCCCCACAAAGAAACTCCCCTAGAAAAAATTTTCCCAATGGGCTTCATATTTCCAGATGAATCCACACATGATGGAGAATTTAAAGACTCAAAAACCATCATATGAAAACGTAAAGCTTTGACAGAGGAGGAGGAGATGATCTCGAGTACTTATCATATTTGGGGGGATGCCTCGATGAATAAGGGCATGTGGAAATAGAAACCTTCACCACTTCATCAACCCCATAACAAAGGCATCCTTCTGCTCATGGAAGCTCCCTTGGGACTATTCCAAGGGCTCTAGAGAAAATTATCATTGAAATATTTTTTCTTTCAATTGACGAGCCTGGATTAGACGAAAAAGATGCTAAAAACAAGGAGGGAAAGGATAGGGATGACACCCTTCAAAGAAACCTGCAAGGAATCCCCATTTTGAAAGTTTTAATCCAGAACAATGGGAAGGAATAGAGAGTCATACTGACTCCCACTAGAGAATGGTCCATCTCAAGACCAAGTAAAAAATCAATACCAGTCATGCTCACTTTAGGGCATGAGAATAATTTTCAAGGCCCTAAGGATCAGCTACAACACCTCCAACCAAAAGATGAACATCTCAAGGAGGTATTCATTCTGTTCACTAATACTGCAGGTGGAGGTGGAAGAGTGAAGGTAATTTTTCACTCTTACTATAGGCCATATATATAGCTAAATTAATTATATGGTTGTGCTTTATAAGAAAGGGAATCTATTTTTCCCTGCTTGTTTCAGGTTTTGTTTAGCTTTTACCAATCCAATTAGATTAGGAGTAGGAGTAGATTACTTCAGCAAAATAAGTGTTTATGCACACTCTCCGTGACTCATTTGAGGCATGTATATTTTGTCTTTTGTATAGGCCCGCGCTTATATTACTCAATTAAGAGGCACCGGATTCCATAAGAAGACTTTGGCTCACTGGATAATTTGCAGTTGTCTGAGTCGGTTGCAAGATTCACTTCGAACAAATGCAGAACAACTAAAATTAGTCAGGGGATTTTACTAGCTCATTTTTTCAATTTTGTACTCTAGTAAAAATAAATTATAGATTTTTTATTATGAGAGTAGGAAGACATAAGAATCAGCCAAGTAAGTGCGCTCCCAAATGTCATTTTCACTTTTGTTGAGCACGTGGTCATTCTGAACTTGTCAGCCTCTGCTCCGTCATTTTCATCGTCCTGTGGACCCGTTGCAACTTTTGCTATATATCCAGGTAAGAGGTGTTATTTCTCTCTTGTGCGTTTTGTGCTTTCAGTTCCTGGTGTGTTCCTGGTTTGGTTCTTTCTTGTTGGGTGGTTGTTTATATATAAATGTGTTGGCCTAGCCTCCTCTATTTGCTGTCTGCCCCCCATGCTATCCTTCCTCTTTCCAGATCTACTGGAGAAGGTCATTTTCTTGAAACCATGGTTGTAATCCTCTTGGTTTTAACCATTTCGTTGGTCTGCTGGATCTTTTATAAAAAACCCTGTTGCACCAAGCATCCTTTGAAGGAAATAAGAATCAGTTATATTGAGTGATCAAGTGTATTTTCCATGGCGCATCTGGCGCGTCATGTTGCACTTGAATAAAACCCGCGCCCTTTGGCGCATCCACCCATGCTTGTTGCATCAACATACTCAAGATGCGCCCTCAAATGGTGCACCTCCTTCCATCCTGCTACAAGCGCTGAAATTCTTGCGCCTCTCTTTGGCGCACCAACCTTTCTTGCCTGTTGCAAGCTCGCATAAACACCTGCGCCCTCTCTTTAAACCTTTGGTGCACCTATTCGCATCCATGCGTAACATAATGCTTAATCTACGCCAAGTATGAAGTTATAAAGGCGCAGGTCAGCTTTCCTGCATTACAACAAGCCATCATGTTGTGCAAGCCCCCCATAAAGCCGTGCCATAGTTCCCTTTGGCGCACCCTCCGAGTTCCTGTTACACGAATGATACATGCGCCAAAGGGCGCACCAAATGCGCCAATGCAACTATGAAAAATCTATGCGCCTTTGGCGCATCATTTGTCTCACGTGCAACACAATGTTCCCATGCGCCCTTTTGTCGCACCGAACCCCAATGCACCACGCAGTTTTCATGCGCCATGCACCTCTGGCTATAAAGTATAACCCTCTGCAACATTCCTTGTCTCTGTGTGCCTTACCTATTTAGGCCTGTAAGTTACAGTATTCATGCGCCATGCGCCCTAAGCCTTTAAATAACTAACTCTTTCTTCTGTTAGCACTTCCAATAGAAAATCAAATGACTGATACAACCTTTCTGCGATTGGGTCTCTCTTCTTCTTCATGCAGATCAGCAAATAAACTTCGGAAGAACACATGTCAACGTCAAGCAAGAAACCTACCAAATCCAAGAGGAAAGGCCAAGCTAATAGAAGAAAAAATGAAATATAAATATCAGAGGGTCAGAATGCCCGAGTCCCAGGCCGAGTGCAGCATGGATGTCAGAGACTCTGAATTGGGGCATATTGATATGGATGAGTTGTGGGCTAGAACTCAAAAAATCACAAGGAGTCCATGGATGGACAAACTGATAGGCAGTTGCTCTGCACTTCGCCGGCGGAATCCCAGTCAGCGCTGTAAACAATGAATTCTTGATGGTGGTTGCCCAGTGTTACAACAAAGACACAAGGTGTGTCGAGAACAGCCAGTGCAAGGTAGTCATTAACCTCAGTGCCCGTCACTTTGAGTTAATACTTAGCATCCCTCACCATCGGAACTACGTGGCTGTTAGCCAAGCAAGAATGCATTAAGGCCTGGGATGACAATGAGGATCAGTGTATGTAGTTGATGAATGAGGTCTACCTGAAGAACAAGAAGGTAGTGACCCGGTGGCCTCAAACTCATCCACCGAAGCGATTTCTCAGAGGAACTCAGTGACACCATCACATTCCTGAGTAGAGTCTTCGGGCTTTCAGATGCCCATTATTTCCATAAATGGATGTTGCGGGTACCTAGAGACCATGAACAAAAATATACCCGATTAGCGCTTCTGTTGGGCAAAAATTATAAGCAGCACAATCTCTGAGCAGCTGCAACAGCTTCAGCCACAACTGGGGACATTTCACATGAACTCCTACATGTAGTCTATGCTGCAGCATCAGAGAGGGACTACCCAGGCCTGACACCGGAGTGGAGTGTGGCCTCAGGCCAAGATATATACGAGTAGTATCCAGAATTGAGGCTGGAGAATAGCATCTCCTCAATTCACAAAAATCAACGATGCATTCTTCTACCACGTCATCTGCCTGCTGAGGCCCAATATGACTTATAGCCAGCACGACCAAGAGCATAGTAGCAGCCACCGAGAAATGGGGGAGGCTTGTTCACCCAATTTCCCACATGTTCACCTATCTAAGGGCTGACAACTTTTTGGGAGAGCCAACCAAGCTACCAAGGTATGCTAGACCAAAGTTGATTCTGCCGGAGCTGTCAAGGCATCTAATCACATACCACAAGAAAGTGCCTTAAAAGAAAGAAGGGTGGAACTCCTTTCCCTCTCACGGTGGGCCGATATACATGCTCCTACCTACCACAAAGTGAAGGAAACGTTCGCATAGCTGGAGTTACTGAATTTGAAACATGATTTCCCAGCCAGACCTACCTTCGATCCTAGGGGCTGTCTACTAAGGGTGAAACTGGATCCAATCCACATCCCTCAGATCGAGGACATTTACATTGACGTTCATCCATGAAGTGGAGCTCAGAAGGAAGGATCACTCGCGCCTAGCATTAACAGAAATCATCCAATACGGGAGTAGCCATCATCTCCAAAGGCTTCCAAACTACGGAAGACGAAACTAGACAAGGTATACACCATGACACGGATGGGGACAATTGGCCTTTTCCGGACATCGATAGAAGCTAAGGCCCCTCAGACAATTGAGGAGAGGGTCAAAGAGACTCTGCGGAGGACAGAGCATTGGTGCCGAATGAACGGACTAATCTACCTCGGGGTTGATTTCACAACTTCCCCTTTGGGCAACGCACCTCCACAGGTCCGAAGAAGCAGCCTAAAGGTAAAGGCAAAGGCATGCAGAGGGTGATTCCAGCACCACCCAAGAGGAAGCTCCTGAGAGTCCTCCTTCCTTCGGCACCTGAACAAGTCATAACTCTTGATGAGAAGAAATAACAGAGGATAGTTCCAATAGGCCCATCCACCCAGGATGTCGGCGTCGCTACAACTTCTAGAGGTCCCTTCTATCCCTTCTTCTTCTCTTCCTTCCCCTCCTCGAGTCACTCTGGCGACCATCCCTTTGGTCGCGTCTTCTGTCCCTTCTTCTGCTATTTCCCCCGCATCTTCGTCTATCTTTTCTTCCCTCGCTAATCTGTCCTCCTCCATTTCTTCCCTCATCTCCGAGATCCCTTCCCTTCCTGTGTCTTCTGCAGTTGCAATCTCCCCTCCTCCCGTGGGCACTTCTTCGGCTATTCTCTCAATGCCGCCGCCACGTGTCTCCACGTTTTTCCCCTCTTCTACTACAGCTGCCTCCCCCTCCGTCTCTGGTCCTTCTACCGTAGGTCCAGCTTGGATCTCTCAGCAGTTAAGTCAACAAAAGAGGAAAGTTCCCATTGCTCCGATGGACTTTTCTGTAATCCCATCTAAGGGAGTGAAGAAGCACAAGCCTGTCACACGCTTCTCTCAAAGCGCTGCAGGAGAGAGAGTTATGGAGATCGCGTACCCCAATCCTCTCAAAGAGAAAAGAAGATCTGTCTCCGACAGATTTCACCGTGACTCAGGTCACAATGGGGACATCCTCCGAAAGTCTTCAGGGGGAGGCTCTTTCTGCAGTTGATGCACTCTGCAAAGAAGCTTAAAGAGACGAAGGCGGAGAAAAGGCAACTGAAGGAGCAAAATAAATATCTACTCCAGGCCTTACAGAAGATGGGAAATGCACCTCCCATAACTGCCGCCGATACTCCTGAGCTGCTCAGTCAGGAGAAGATTAATGAGTATGCCAAGATCGGCGAGCAAGGTATGGCCGTTTCCGCTTGGAGGAGCCAAATCCTTAAAGATAGCGAAAAAGTAATCGCCGAGTATCTCCGACTTGTACCTGAACATCGAGTAAGGCGAATAAAGAGCTCCAAGCGTTAGCAGGTCTGATATCAGAAGAGTTGGAACATGCTAGACTGCAGCACGAGGCCTTCCAACAAATGTTCGACTGTTCAGTCGAAGATCTGGTCAAGTTCGGCGTCTTCGGCCACCCAAGGGCCCTCAACAAAGTCTATGTCCACTCTGGACTACCGGGTGGAGCAACTAGAATTCGTTCTGGAAAAAATATTGATAAAGTCAAGGAAGAAGCCCTGGACGCAATGCATCAAATGGAACGGATTGTTCTCATCTATGACACCAGGGTTACTTACTCCTTCCCTCACTTTAAGGATCAGTTGATGACACCATCCGGATTTTCAAGGAGATTCATTTCTCAAGGAACGGGGCTAGAGGTCACATTCGACGTAGAGTCTATCAACAACCTACTGGCTTGTAGGGACTTCATCGGGTTCCCTAATTGAGGCGGGAAAAGGACTATTCCAAGATCTCCCAGAAAAGCTCGTAGATGAGCGGGAGACTTGTGAGGCCATCAGTGAGCGGCACAAAGATCCTTCCCAGGATCAACTAGGGCTAATGATCAGCAAGTTTTTGGAATACCGCTCTCAGTTCCAAATCTCGTCACCTCAGCAGCAACAAAAACGGGCTACCCCTTTTCGGCCGATAGGATGACGACGATGAGTAGCTGCTTCTTCTTCTTCTTCTTCTTCTTCTTCTTCTTCTTCTTATTCTCTCGAATCTTCGACTTCCTCGTCGGGAATGTCTAAAAGTATGTTGACACAAATGATGACATCATCCATGTTGCACCATGGGATGACGTCATCCATCAAAGTTGTCAAAATTCAACATGACTTTTAGATATTTTGTAAATATCTTGTAAATAAGTGGTTAGCTCCATTTTGCCCTCTTCTCTCTTCTCTCATATTCTATAAATATTAGAATACTTGTAGTATTCAAGGTGGTGATCATTTTTTAGATAGAAAATAGAAGTGAGGAGAGAAAGACTTTGAACTTTCTTGTAATAGAAGAAGAACAATAATACAATTATTGAGACTTTGTGTTGAATAGCATGTGTTATACATCAGACCTTTCTTATGTTAGATCTGTATGTGTTTATTCTGTTAGATTCATATCTACTTTTCTGTCATTTGCTCATTAGTATTGCTTTGTTTATTTATGCAAGTAGGTTTGGCTCTGTTTACTACCAACCCAAAAATATAAATCTTCTGACCTTTCTACTTTGGAATTCATTTCTTTTCTCCATTCGGATCTGACTTTTCTTCATTTTCTCTTTAAAATCCTTTCTCTTCGCAGCCGGAAATAAACCTACTGGGATGAGATCCCAACCCCGAAAGGCAGAATACTGTGAGATTTGCACAAGATTCCTGCTGGTAGAATAGCAATAAACTAGTTTCGCTTTGCTAACTCAAAGAGGGGCTATGCCCTGCACACTGTTGGCTCGTCTATCCATAGATCTGTCCAGGTGACAGATTTTCAGACCAACACGCTGCAAAATATTCCCTTTACGCCAATTGACCAAAGTGTTAAAACTCTAACTTCCCCTGACGCCCGCCGCTCCACCATGACACGTTTCATCGTCCTATTGGTTGTGAGCCTTCCCAGGGAAAATTTCCCCCAAAAATTCCACCGAGCCATAACTTGAAAAGTATAAGGAGTTAGAAGGAAAATTTTACCTTTCTGGAAAGATGAGAAAATTCTCTATCTGATGAAGCCATTTCCAGATAATTTTGAGTGCCTAAAAAGTGAAAAAAAATGACTAAGCCACAAGGAAGGAAGGAATGAAGGAAATTTAGCCAAAAATAAGCAGGGGGCTTATTTTGGATAACAAGTACACAAACAAATAAGATCACTTCCATGTTTCTTCATTGCCTAAATTTGAGACCAGCTAACCTGCAACCAGTTTTCTCATGCATCTTCACCATTTCTGCTACAACCAACTAGCACTACTCCATGGATCAATTGGACACATCTATAAAAAGGAAGTAGAGGAGATCAAAGGAATCATCACAACACTTGGAAATTGTCACAATTCTACACATCCAGGTTGGAGATGTTATTTAATTTCTTTAAATATCTTTAATCTAGAGTTCATATTTTTCATTAAATTATCTAAAGGAAAGAACTTGTTTTAAGAAGTAGAAGTTGCAAGATTTTTTATCACCTGTAAGTAGCTTATGCTGATATTTCCTTCTCAGATTATCCCTATGGATTTTCCTCGGAAAGGATTCGGAGGAAGTTCTTGTGCACGAAACTTATTTACTTCTTTATGGTTTTGAATATCTATAGCTTTCATTTTCTTTATTAATTATAATTTCACATGCATACGAACCAATTTTCCATTGAAAACTTCCTCCCTGCTTATCCATATAGATTTGCAAGGGAAAGAGGCTTGAGGAAGCTTCTGTGTATGTGCTTTTTGTTCTATTTCTTCATAATTACTCTTCTGTGCAATTCATTAGTTTAATAGGGAAGTCTCGTGGGAAGATGTTCACCTACGTACTTTATTTACCTTTATTGTATTTATCCTCACCCACTTAAATGTGTGTGGATATTTCTTTTTATTTATTTAGATATTAGAAGAAATTATGTAGTTGTTAGGTATAGTTATTTCCTTGATCTATGATATTTACTAGTTCTTTCCTTGATCTATGGTATTGACTAGATCCTTCATGTCTAGTTCTCTCCTAAATCTATGGTCTTGACTAGTTCTTTGATGACTAGTTATTTCCTTAATTTATGGTTTGATCTACGACCTTGACTGGTTCTTAGATTGTTATAGTATTTTAAAATCCTTAGCCCTTGGTCATATGGTATGGTCATATGAGGGCTTAAAGCTTGTGATTCCTACTAGTAGGTGCTTAACTCCAGTGCCCTTTCATTTTATTTGTGTGGTTGAAGGCAAAAGCATTTTCTTTTGTTTTAGTGGAAACTAAATTGAAAAACCTTTTGATTGGTAACTTGGTTTTGAGTGCCATTTTTTGCAACAGTGCTTATTTTTCCATGCTCTTTCCATTAGAAATATTTATTTTGAGAATCTCACTATAATTATAAAGTGCCATATTGTAACACGCACTCATTATAAAGTGCCAGAATCTGGGGGGCTCTTGTTTCATTGTTTGGGGATCTTGTTACATTTCTTGCTTGTTGCATTTATTTTGGTGATTTTTTTAAGATGGAATCTACTTCTATATGGGCTTTAACTTCTTCAGAACAACCAGTGTTCACTATAGAATATGAGAAATTTAAGTACCAGTGCAAATTTGATGAGTGTATGGGTTTGATAGGAACTTATGTAAGTGACAGTCTTTTGTTTCATTTGGAAAAATGTAACTCTCCTTTCAAAATATGGGAGAAATTAGAGGATTTATTTGGTAAGGTGGATCATATGAGGGCCATACAACTTGAAATTGAGATCACCTCTCTTAATCCTGAAGATTTTCCAACAATTATAGACTATCTTACCAAGTTCAAGTATTTGTTGACACAGTTGAAGGGGAGTGGAAGAGAAAAGAAAGATGAAGAGTGATTACTTGATTCTATCCAAGTTGATAGGACCATTTCAAATATTTTCTTCTACCTTTTTCTCTAGCATGGATGCCTTAGGTGACACATTTAAAATTCTTGACTTAGAAACATTTTGTGAAAGACTTACTAGGGAAGAATCCAAACTGTCTCACCTTGAGTCTTCCATCTCTCAAAAGGCATTAGTTGCATCTAATCCTAAGGGCAAGGAAAAACCAAATAGTAAAACCAAATCCACCCCTTCTCCATCTCAAAATTCTCCTAAACCAAAAGAAAACAACTCAAAACCTAAGGAGTCTTCTAAATCCAAGAATAAGTCTAGTCGTTCATGCTCTTTTTGTGGGGGTAGTAATCATGAAGAACATAGGTGTTATAAGTGAATGCAAGCCTTAGAGGATGCAGTCAAGAAACACAAAATTTCTATCTCCACTCCACCTCCTTCTAATCAGGATGAAAAATCACTTAATGTTGTTGGGAGATCTCAGTCACCACTTTCAGACAGTTAGGTTATAGATTTTGGTGCTTCTCATCACATGATTTCTTCTAAGGAGTCTTTTGTTTCTCTAGGTTTGAGTTCTACTTCCAAAATTGAGGTTGGAGATTATTCCTTTCTTTCTGTTAAAGGAAAAGGTGATATCCATATTGATGGTGGTAGTATCCAAGATGCACTGTATGTTCCTAACATCACTACAAATTTGATTTATGTATATCAAATTTGTCATTTTGGTCAAAGGAAAACAGTGACTTTTACACCACATGGGGCAGAAGTATGAACTTTGTTGGATCCAAATTCACTTATTGCTCGAGGTATTTTTTATCATAGTTCTACACTATATCACTTTGAGGGTTTTGATGACACTTCCTCTATAGGGACTGGATTGGTTTCTCATGCAGATTCAGAGAGTAAGCTTTGGCATGAAAGATTTGGACATCTTAATTATAGATATTTGAAGGATTTGAGCACTCATGGTATGGTAAATGGTCTTCCTAGAGTTTCTATTCTTGAGGGATTTTTCTCTAGCTTTGTATTAGGGAAACAACACCAAGATCCATTTCCTAAGAATTTTTCTAAGAGAGTTTCTTCACCACTTGAGCTTGTGCATAGTGACTTGATGGTTTTTCCTACCCCCTCTTTCAATGGAGCTAAGTATGCACTTACGTTTATTGATAATTTCTCGAGGCGTACTTGGGTTTATTTTCTCAAGTACAAAAGTGATGTTTTTTCACACTTCAAATTCTTCAAGGCTTTGGTCGAGAAACAATCTTCTAGTTACATAAAGACCCTTCATACTGATAATGGGGGGGAGTACTTCAGCGATGAGTTTTCTAAATTTTTGGCAACTCAAGGAATTATTCACCAACATTTTGTTCCTCATACTCCATAACAGAATGGCTTAGCAAAAAGGAAGAATAGAACTTTGAAGGAAATGGCTAACTATATGATGCATTCTAGAGATTTACCTCCTATCTACTGGGAAGAAGCAGTTGATTGTACTAACTACATTTAGAATCGCACACCACATAGAGCACTTGAGCATTTAACTCCAGAGGAATCTTGGTCCAAAACTAAGCCATATGTCTCATTTTTTCGAGTCTTTGGGAGCCATGCTTGAGCCTTTCTGCCAAAGAAGAAAAGGAAAGCTTTGGATAAGAAGAACAAACCCTTGATCTTTGTAGGGTATTGTGAGGACATGAGAGCTTATCGACTTCTATATTCTGATACTCATGATGTTATTTTTTGAACACATGTTCAGTTTGATGAGTGCTTCACTCCTCATGATTCTTCATCTTCTTCTATGCCTTCTTCTTCTTCATCTTCTCTTGAGGATGTTTTTTTTTAGGAGATTGATGAGGGGATTATAGATGTTGTTGAGGATCCTATTCCCACTGATGTTGTCACTATGCCTAAGTGGGCTCATACTACAGTTTCTGAGGCAGCACCATTCATAGAGGATCTTCCACCCACTAGGCATCATCATGCACATTCTATAGGTTCTAGAATTTTGTGGCAAGCAGTTTCTGAGATCCACAATATTTTTTAAAGGCTCATGGGATATAGAAGTGGGATGATGTGATGATTGCTGAGTATTCTTCTTTGATGAAGAATCATACTTGGGATTTGGTATCTCTTCCTAAAGGAAGAAATATGGTAAGGGGTAAGTGGTTATACCGAACCAAATATGCAGTTGATGGGTCCATTGACAAGTATAAGGCTCATCTTGTTGCAAAGGTTTTTTCACAAGTTGAAGGTATTGATTACTCTAAGACTTTTGCACCCATTGCCAAGATGGATTATGTACGCCTTGTACTTACTATTTTTGCATCACATGGGTGGCCCGTATACCAGATGGATGTGAAGAGTGCCTTCTTACTTAGAGATCTACAAGAGGAAATATACATGGAGCAGCCAGCTAGATTTGTTCAGGATTCTTCTCTTATTTGTAGGCTTCGAAGGTCTCTCTACGGTCTCAAACAAGCCCATCGGGCTTGGTGTGAGAAGATGGATTCTTTTCTTCTATCTACTGGTTTTGTTTATTACCACTCCGATCATACAGTGTATCTCCAACATGTTGGTGAGGATATTGTGATACTTTTCTTGTATGTTGATGATTTGTTACTTACTGGCAGCTCTTCTTCCCACATTCAGACTATTCAAAGGGCTCTCTCTACACAGTTTGACATGACAAATCTTGGGTTATTACATTATTTCCTTAGATTACAGATTTATCAGATAGATTTGGGGATTCATTTGAGTCAGCAAAAGTACACCCATGATCTTCTTCAGTGCTTTGATATGGCTAATTACAAGCCAAGTCCATCTCCTTTTTAGTCTAAGGTTGCTCTTACTTCCACATGTACCATACCACTTTATGATCCTACATTGTATAGGCAGTTGGTTGGGAGTCTCATGTACTTGACCCATACTTTCCCTGATATTTCATATGCAGTAGGGCTTGTATCTCAGTTTACACATTCTCCTCATAGTATTCACTGGTAGGCTGCTAAAAGAATTTTGTGCTATTTGCATGGCACTTCCCACTTGGCCTCCACTACACTAGGGTTTTTACTCAGTTGGTTAGGTATACATATTCAGATTGGGTAGGGTCTATTGATTACAAGCATTCCACTTATGGCTATCTTCTTTGTCTTGTTTATTCTCCAGTTGTTTGGGCGTGCAAAAAACAATAGGCTATTGCACTTTCCTCTTCAGAGGTAGAGTACAGGGTAGCATTTACAGTGAGTCAGTAGATTCTTTAGCTTTGTCAGTTATTGACACAATTTGGATTCTCATAGGATTCACCGACTGTACTTTGGTGTGAAAACCAAAGTGCAATTCACATTTCTCGCAACCCAGTTGAGCACCAGCTAACCAAGTATATTAATATACACATCCACTTCATTCGTCAGCACATTCAGGATGGAGTTCTTTGCTTGCAGTACATTCTGACTCAGCAGCAGGTTGCAGACATATTTATGAAGCCTTTTGCATCACCTCACTACCTTGAGGTTTGTGAAATGCTTGGGGTTTTGGAAGTTGTTCTTGGGGGGTGTTCATGAGAACATCTTCCTTCTTCTTCTTCTTTATCTTTCCTTCTAGCAGGATTCTTTCCTTCTTTTTGGTTCGAGATTTCTTCATGGATATATTATACATGAGTACCTCATCAGGGCTTTTTGTCGGGACTCATACTGTGGACATGTCACTTCTATTTTGGCCCCTAGCTTCACTTGAGGGGGGGTGTTAGAGTAGTCATTTACCTTATCTCATGTTCACCTAGGTACTTTATTTACCTTTATTGTATTTATCCTCACCCACTTATGTGTGTGGATATTTATTTTTAATTATTTAGATATTAGGAGATATTATCTAGTTGTTAGGTATAGTTCTTTCCTTGATCTATGGTATTGACTAGATCCTTCATTTCTAGTTCTCTCATAAATCTATGGTCTTGGTCCTAGTTCTTTGATGACTAGTTATTTCCTTGATTTATGGCTTGATCTATGACCTTGACTGGTTCTTTGATTGTTATTCCTTGCCTATATAAGAAGGCCCATTCTCATTGTAATTCATTGAGTTCCATAATAATATATGATATTGCTGCTCATTTGTTTGCAAAGGTTTTATGTAAAGTTATTTTGGTGAATTTCTTTCATCTTATCGATCGTGGTGTTTGATTAGCATTTGTGTTCTTGGCTTGGTACAATCTGGTTATCGTTCCTTTGAGAAGAAGAAATTACTTTTGAGAAACCTTATTTATTCCCGTGATTCTGAGGTGAAATAATTTGAGGAAATATGAAATCCACCATTACAAATTAGAAGAAGTATTTTTTTAAATCAGATTAAGTTGTGTAATCTGCAGCAGAGGATAGCCACATCCGGTTATTCCCTGTTTGTTTTATTTTAGTGAAGTAGATTTTATTTTATTTAGAAGCAATTTCCATTATCTGTAGAATTATTTTATTTCATTTCCAGTAAACAGAAAACCCAAAAACATAAATTAGAAGTTAATTATATTTATTTTATTTATTTACATTTAAAATTTTCTTCAAAAAATACAAAAAAAAAGAGATAACATGTTTTGTATTTCTTTAATTAAATACTTGCAATCAAATTTAATTGAAGTAAAGGGGAAATCAATCAACTTTATTTAATTAATATTTGTTTGCTTGGTTTATTTAAAGGTGGGAACTTAGATTAATTATATTTAGAATGAATAAAAAACCCTCATTTCCATAACAGCCTAGGCTACTAAACCTTAGCTTCAGTCCCTTTGGTTTCATGTGTGTTTGTTTACTTCTGTATTTACTTAGTTTGTGCTCACATGACCATTCAGGGTCCATGATAACCTAGACGTGGAGTTTTTGACCCAACTGTTCCACAACCAAACATAAATACATGCTTGACAGACATTTACCAAGTCTTGCATCAGCTTATCTTCAAGACTACACTAGTCTCGCCTAGCATTATTCAACAGCTAATTTATTTGAATGATGAGGTAAATACTACCAAGGAGTTTTAGGAAAACCATCCATATAGAGATTATATTTCATGATCTCTAACTTACCATTACCCCATCACTCATCACATCTTTATGACCCTTTACAGAGAGGAATTCATAGATGAATAAGGAAAAATTTTGTGCTCCACAGTCAAGTAGATTCTTGTTCGTTTCTATCGATATTGACAGTGACTTGTATATGGTGATTATTCTTGATCATAGCATCACCCCTAAACAATTGAAATAAGAATTTATTTCCCTCGATGAACAAATACCCATTTTTCCCTGTGAGAACATTAGGTTGCCTTGATTTTTTGTTTTCATTCTCATCTATTCCACGTGCATCCTATTTAATTGTCCTACTACCATCCCATTCATTTCATTTTGGATGTCCCGAAACAACCTCGTGAGGTCGTGTGCATCTAAGAGTCACATGTTGATTGTCATGCATACAAAATTGGTGAGCCCAACATGAAGGAATAGTTCCTTTTCATGTCCTCTTTCCTTATTTTCTTTCGTTCATCCTTCCCCTCTCCCATTATTCTGCAAGTGTTTATACACCCCCTAAATATGTCGAGTCAGGAGTACGGAAAACCCATCTTGGGTATCGAAGCCAATTACAACCAAGTGGGTATGCAACAATCACCCTCTTTGTCAGGGTGGGATGATAATTACTCAAAAAAATTTCTATCTCCCCACACAGCCCCTCCTCAAGGGTTTAACACCAAATCAACAGTTAGGATTGAGGATATAGACCAACCTAACCATAGTGCATAGCCAGAGTTCTCCAATTCTAATAACATGATGTTCACTGGAGAATAAGTTTTTTATCCACGGGTCTTATCCAGACCTCATATTAGCATGCAATCTAATTCCTTCTCTTATTATTTACCACCAAATGATTAGCTTCTAGTATGACTCACCCAAATTGGTGATCATCTTAAATTTATAGATGAGTCCTTAGATAAGATACAAGGATATAAATATGCTCTTCTTCATAACAATTTTTTCACCCCTCCTCTCAAAAGAGAAAACACACCTAAATAGGGGTGGTCTAAAAAATACCAATTAATAGCAGGGTATCATATACCTTTGTAACCCAACAAGACCTAGCATATGCCTAAACTAAATGCACAACCCTCACTTGACAATGTGATCTCAACATCAGTGGGTAGAATTAAGGAATTATAAATTTCTCAAGCCTTGCAACCTACACAATTTCTAGGTTCAAACAATACTTCCCATCATATGCCAAGGAAAAACTACGCTTCTTCCACAAGTGCTTACCAACAACCACCATCTCAGGCCTACTTAGATGTTCCTAACCCGGGTGACCTCCTTACAGGTTCAAGCACACTAGGGATGGCCCCTCATCCTTCATATAGGTATCCAACAAAAGGTCTATTAAGTGCGTTCTCGAATTCCACTCAACTAGGCAATGCATCGTTCCCTAGTTTTATGCCCGCAAGCCCATACCCTAGTGTTATTTCCCCTACGTACACATATATTCCAATCTCCTCATATGCATGTGTATTCTTTCCCTGTTCATTACACTCAGCAACAAGGGGTTTCTTATGCCCTGACTAATTCCTACATTATGTCATATCAAACTACAGTCCCACCTCCACCTCCCTATCAAGGATCATCAATGATCAAATCATATGTAGTGGGAACATACTCTGAGTACCTAAAAGAACCTCTAGGCTTAACTATATGAGGTGTTATGCTCCCATGAACAATGCCTGACATCCCCAAATTTAAGGGAGAGGGAGATCCAAATGCTCATATTAAGGCATATGCCACTGCCATTAGAAAGATACTCCCTTGGGATGTGGTTGTCACAAAAATATTTCTTAAAACTCTTGAATGGATTGCACTTGATTAATACTAAAGAATCCCAGAAGCCTCTATTCATTCCTTCAAGCAACTTGTATCTGAATTCATTAAGGATTTTCACATGAAAGGGTTATTGAGAGCAGGGATTAGAGAATTCCTATATAGTAAAAAAGAGCAAAACGAGTCTATTTCTAACTTCATTCAGAGGTGGCAAAAATTCCTCTATTCTTCTACTAGTGCTCCTAACATGGATCAAATAGACCTTTGTGACTTGTTCCTCTATTTTCTTAACCAGGATACGAATGAGGAGGTCCAAAATTTTCCTCTTTAGAGCTACGAAGATGTATTAGAGGGTGTGATTTACATTTACCAAACAGTGATAGACAACAGATGTAAGACTTATGGCCCAAATGGGAGGTTAGTCACCCCACTCAAAATAATTATAACTATGAAAATGGTTTAAACAACAATCAAGGACCCAAGGTCCTCAATCAGAACCATGGTATCACAATAGATGGCGTAACTGACCAACCCAAAAATCAAAATGTTACGAGAACCAAAAATGTAAATAATAACAACACCAACATGAAAAATCAAAGGAACAATAATATTACTCCTATTAATGTGCTTGACTTTAGTCATCGTCCTATTTAGTAGGTTCAGGCCCAAGGCCCAAATCAATACCTAAATCAATACCAGAACCAGGATCAAAGGCCTCTGAACTATAACTATAACAACCTAAATTAAAATAACAATAAGAATTATGGACCATAGAAAAACCAGAACCAGACATCTATGGATTATGATCCCAACTTAAATTGGGATTCCATAGAGTTACAGGTCACAATGCTCAGACTTATAACAACTGTAACAATTTCATACAACGTATTCCAAAGGATCAAAGACAAATCTTCATTGATATGTTCTTAGCCAACCCCACAGGACCTTCACATGGTACCCACATCATACATATTTCTCCGTAAAACACTACCCTTGGGATTTATAAGGATCATTTCCCGAAGCACCCTAAAAAATGAGAAATTTAATACTCAAGGTGCAAAAAAGGGTACTCCTAGCAAGACTGATGATCACTAAGCCTCCACATCTACTGATCTATGAGTTGCTCCTAACTTAGACAAATAGAATAATAGTAAGATCATGGGCCTAGTTGAGTTGAATACTGAATCAAAAATCCATGTAACTACCCGTACTCATGACTACACGTCACAACCTCTCTGTGTTTACTCTTCAGTGCAAGATTATGCACCGGTAGTCCCTAAACTAGTGGGGGATTATGATTTGATTAGAGACCTAACCAAGACATTTTCTCACATCTCCTTCTTGTACTTTTTTAAAAACTCCCCAACACACCGATCTACTTTATTATAAGCACTAGGTATTGGTCACTTAGTTCATATAACACCTCCTCCAGATGCCCAAATAAACCATATAGATTTTGACGTAAATATTCTGGGCCAACATGAGAGAGACATTGGTTTTGTTTTCAATATCAGTAAGATGCCCACATACACCGAGTTAGCACAGAGAGGTGATCTTGCATTGTATTTACGGGTATGGATCTACAACATTTATGTTAAGAGAGCTATGATCGACGATGGAGCTATGGTTAACATTGTCCCCTTTTCTTTCTTACAAAAGCTAGGCTATGGAGAAATGAATATTTCTTCAACTTGAAACATGCTAAGAGGTTATGATAGCCTTAAGGTACATCTATTAGGACTATAGTTATCCCAGTCACTCTTGGTCCTAAGACCATTTTAGCTGAGTTCTATATTATAGACAAGGAAACCAACTATAATATAATCTTTGGTAGGCCCTAGATTCATAAGATGAAGTAAATTCCCTCTAACTTGTTTCAAGAAGTCAAATTCCTTCACCTAAGGAAGGTCTTTAAGGATCAAGGTGATCCGAAGCCATTCAAAATTCACCTAGCTAAACTTAAGAACAAGCATGAGGTTCATTCTGAATTTGAACTTCCAGCAAATAAGTTGAACAAACATATTTCTTCTAGAGGACCGATTCCCACATCAAAACTTGTTCCAACTACTAAGTTAGAGCCACCAAATTCAATTGAAGGGGTGGATATTAATGAAAATAAGGTTGCTATAGTAGAAAATATTTCAACAAAAACCACATTAGAAATAGTGAAACTCTTAGAGAATGATTTGTCGATAATTCTCCCATTCGATTCTTTAGGCATAGGACATGCTCTTAGGATAGCCTCTCTTCTGGTAAACAGTCTTGGAGAGGTTTTTATGGTTGAGGTTTTTGAGGTTAAAGAAGAGGATTCAAATAATGATGAAACATCTATCTTTCCTGAAAACTTTCGAACCCTGAACTACGAAGAAGGTAAGCATCGCTATGGTGCAGGGGCTGGGGTGATTCTCACTTCTCCAGAGGGGAGAGTCATGCCCTTTTCCTTCAAATTGAATTTTTAATGTATGAATAATGGATCCGAATACGAAGCTCTACTTCTTGGCCTCATTGTAGCCAAGAGGATGGGTGTGCACAATGTTAGAGTCCTAGTTGACCCACAACTTATCGCAAACCAAGTCTCGGAAGTTTCAGAGACTAGAGTAGAGCACCTTCCGCGTTACAAGTTTGTTGTACACAAACTATGTAAATATTTTGATTTTATTTCCATAGAAAATAGTCCCAGAGAACTAAATTAACTCGTCGATTCTATGGCTACTTTTTCTTCTTGGTTTTGTCTTAGCGAGGATTTAAAGGAAACATATTTCACCATCTCATTCGGAGCTGAACCATTAGTTCATAACATGCCTAGTAATGTAATTTTGGCATATGTAGAGACAGAAAATGATCCCATTACATTAGATTTTGTGGAGAATGATGAGGCAATCTTAGGATACCTCCATGCATATACTAACCTTCATCTCGCACATCATAAGAAGGGTTTTTCCATTATTCCTCACCCTTCTTCCTATTTTTGAGATAGAACAATGAACCCTTCCTCATCGAAGGAATTTGAAATCTATGAAGTTAAGGAAGAAGAATTGGAGTTACCTCCAGCTCCTTCTAAATTCGAAGAGGGTAATGTTTCCTTAATCAAAGGAACCATTGAAATTAACATCGGAATGGAAGAGGAACCTATCATTTTGAAACTTGGCTCTTAATTTTCACCAAAGAAAATAGAAGCACACACCAAGGTGATTAAAGAGCATTCCAAAGATTTCTCTTTTACTTACAAGGAGATGACAGGTGTCACTCCCAATATGGTAGTTCATAACCTAGTCACTAAGTATGATGAAAATCCTATAAAAAAAACTAAGACACATGAAGCCTAAAGTTACTTTGATAAAAAAAAAATTGATGAAGCTTCTTTAGGTAGGTTTTATTAAGCTAGTCGACTATTCCATGTGGTTTTCCAACATCGTCCTAGTCCTTAAAAATAACGAGAAGATACCAATTTACATAGACTATAGGGACATCAATAAAGCCTACCCCAAGGATGATTTCACATTGCCTTCTATTGACGTCATTGTTAATAAAACATCTAGGTGTGAGTTATTGTCCCTCATGGATGGATTTTTTGGGTATAACCAAATAAGGATATCTGAGGAGGATCAAACTAAAACTACCTTCACTACTCCTTGGGGGACCTTTTGTTATGTTGTCATGCCATTTTTTCTGAAGAATGCTAGAGCCATGTATCAATGATCCCTGACATATATTTTCAATGATATCATTGATAATATTGTGGAGACATATGTTGATGACATCCTAGAAAATCTAAGAAACTGGTTGATCATCCCGAAGTTCTTCGTATAATTCTCTCACAATTAATTTAGTACGGTGTAACCCTAAATCTGGAAAATGTGTGTTTGAAGTCACAGGAGGTAAATTGTTGGGTTATATCATTTCATCTCGAGGCATCAACGTAGATCCTGTAAAAACTTGACCAATATTAGAAATGAACCACCGGCAGATGAGTCAAACATTATATCTTTCTTGGGAAAGCTTGGGTAAATTCATAGATTTGTCCCTGATTTGAAATATGTCATTCACCCTATTAATTTCTTGCTAAATAAAACATGTTGTAAAATATAGACAACTAAACTTCATAAGGATTTTGAGTCGGTAAAGAGTTTTCTTATGTCACCACCTATTCTCATGCCACCCAAAGTTGATCATCCTCTAATTTTGTATTCTCTAGCCACATATGTCTCAATAGTGTGCATGTTGGCATAAAAGTATGATGATGATCATGAACAGACCATTTATTTCATTACTTGCACTCTCCTTGATTATGAAATGAGGTATACTCAATTGTAGAAAGAGTTCTTGGCCATCATCTTCACAACTAAGAGGTTAAGGAATTATATGCTTAACCAAGAAACACGAGTAATTGTCAAATCAAAACAGTAGTTTGTTTTCTTGACTCAGGCATCCTTGTCTAAGAAGGGTGGTAGATTTATCATGTTTATGGGTGATTTTTAACTCACCTTCATCATCCGAAAGTCTATTAAGGAAAAAATTATCACTGACTGGATAGTGGACAATATTATAGATTGTGGAGAGCAATTTGATCTAGATTTACCTGAAAAATGTATTTTCTATATTAAAACAAAGCATTCCATTACTTCATGTTCATGGTATACTGATATATTAAATCATATCATAGATCGGTCATACCCCGAGGGAGTGATTTCACAACAAAGACAATGGTTGCATGTCATTCCCATGAAGTATGTAATCGTACAAGAGGTGTTCCATCGCAAATCCTTCAACGACAAGTTGTTGAGATGCGTCAATGAAGAATAAGTGGAAAATATTCTATTTGAAGCCCAAAATGGAGTTTTTGGTGGCCACTTTGGGGGGTATTTGACCGCTCTTAAAATCCACCAAATGGGTTACTTTTTGCCCACGTTACAACATGACTTTGTATAGTATGTGCAGAAATGCCAAAAAATTCAAGAGTTCTCACATGTCATACATATCCCAATATAGGCTCTACAACCGATTGTTACACCCTGGCCCTTCTCTACTTGGGGTCTCGATCTAATAGGTTAATTATCTCCCCCATCGCCAGATGGCCACAACTTCATCATCACATGCACAGAGTATTTCACAAAGTGGGTTAAGGCCATGCCTCTAACCATGGTTCCTGGATCGATTATCACTAATTTCATCTTAAACCAGATCATCTGTAGGTACAGTGTCCCACATGTCATTATCTTAGATAATGGCACTCCCTTTAATAACAAAGAGGTGTGTGAGTTGTGTTCTCAATTTAGAATATCCCATCATAAATCTTCTTTATACTACCCTCATGCAAATGGACAGGTTGAGGCTACGAATAAGACTTTAAAGTCCATCCTCCTTAGGAATTTAAGGAAAATAAGAAGGATTGGCAATTAAATTTATTTCCATCCTTGTGGGATTATAAAACCTTAGTGCAAACACCTATGGGGGTAACCCCTTTTTCTCTAATTTTTGGTGCTGAAATAGTCTTACCACTTGAGGTAGAACTACCAAGTCTTCATGTGTCTCTACAATGCATTCTCGATGAAGATGCATACCAAGAAGTATAACTAGAAGAATTGGAAACCTTGGATTTAAAATGGCTCAGATTCATACAACATCATTGGGTCTATGTTGATAGAAAGTGTCGTCAGTATAACAAGAAATTCTATGAATAATAAATCTAGGTAGAAACCTTGTGTTTAGAATTGACAGCCAATTACACAAAAAGGTTGGAAAAGGAAGAAAAATTAGGCTGGAATGGTTAAGGCCTTATCAAGTAATGGAAGACTATAAGAATGGTGCATATCATTTGTGTACCTTAGAGGGTGAGGAGTTTGGATAGTCTGTTAACTCACTTCACATCAAGAAATTTTACATATAGTAACTTGCATTTCCACATTGTACATTATTTCATTCATACCGCTTTTTCATTTGCATTATCATCTTGTCAAATTTGTAAACTAGAAACTTACTCTTCAAGTAACTTTTAAAATTTTAAAACATTGGTGAGTACATTAATCATACTTCTTCAACATTCATTACACATCAAACCTCAGTGGTGAGCCCTCACATCCTACTAGTTGCATGGGGTTGAGGCTAGGGGAAAATGTCCCCTCCTAAAATCACAACTCAAATTCAAGTCAAAAATAAAAAGGAAAAGAAAAATAAACAATAAACACAAAGCTTATTTCATTTACAAATCCCCACCAACCTTCGGTGATGAGCCCATGCTTACTGGTAACATGAGATTAGAAAAGGAGGAAGTGCCTTTAATCACATATATCTTGTCCTCGATGATGAGCTCATGTGCTTCTTACTAGTGGCATGGGGAAAGACATAGGGGGTCATAATAATAAATCACGAGTTGCAAATAAACAAATGAATAAATTTTATTCTAAAAATTCCAACGAAAATGAATTATATGTGTATGTTAAGAGAGATTCATCTCTAAAAACCCATATTTTTTCAATAAATAGGCCATCCATGAATCTAATTCTAGTCAAACTTAAAAGAAAGATTCATTTCAAATAGGGTAGTTTATCTTGGTTAAGGTTGAGTTACAAGTTTCTAATTAGAATTTTTTAGGAAATAAGTGTTCATAGTGTGAACATATGGTTAAAATATTAGTATTATTTAATATTTAGATAATATGTGAGAAATTCCTTTTATTTTCCCTTGAATGTAAAAATGTGAGTGGGGAAACATGTATGTTGTTATAGAGTGGTTAGTGGTCCACTAGGAAAAAAAAAAATTGAGATTTTGTTAATCTCTTAGAAAATCACATACAGAGTGGTTAATGGTTCCACTAGAAAACCTATTGGAGTTAATGATACTCTTTAAAAACCATCATATCATGAGTAGGTACTAGACAGAACTCATCCATGTTCGCACTGAGGGGGGGGAATGTTAAGAATAATCCTTGGATTAGTGCTCACATTGTTGTTTGTAATAGTTAAATGTAATATTCATATATTACATTAGTAAGTTAGTGTGTTAGTAAGATATTAACATTGTTATATCAATATCATATTTTTTGTGGAAAAATAAAATATTGTAATATTATTGATATGAGTTATTAATCAACTCATTATTAATAATATATGATATTTTTGTTAGTTGTGAGTTTGTTGAATAACCAACTCATGTAGTTATTTGAGTGTTGTGTGAGAGATTGATGGATTTGGGAGAGATTCTAAGAGAGATAAGAGAGTATATTGTGGGATTGAAGTTGGAGTTGAATCCTTGTATTAAGGAGTTCATTATCCTTTATATTGTTATCTTACTCACTATGTAATCTACTCAAACATTATTCAATCACTATTATATTTTTTTGTTATAATATTATCTCTGCAACATTGTTCAATTTTTGCATTCATGTTTTATACAATTCTATAATGTAATTGTTCCCTATTTAGATTAGTTGAGCTACCTATTTCATATCATCTTATCAAAGTATTGTCTTTTGATAATCATTCACATTCACATTCCTTAATTCATATAACTCGTTTTCCTTTTTGACTCTCGGTGATGATCCCTTGCATCTTGCTAGTTGCATGGAGTTGATAATGGAGTGAGCTCATCTTTTCATCATACCACATTCAATAATATTTTTCCAATGTAATAGAAATGCTAAATATTAATTGAAAATAAAATTATCTAATTCACAATTTGTTGTTATACGCATAGTCATACAAAATCATCTTGTTTACCACATTCCATCATCATCCATAACATACATTTTAAGACATAAAACATCGAAAATTCCAAACCATCTAAGAGTGCACATATGAGATTAACTATAACAAAGTCAACTCTTACAAGGAATGTCAAACCAAAAATATGTCCATATGTATATATATAATAAGTCAAGTTTTACGTGTACAATTCAATCACATTGTAGCATAAGTGTGGTAAAAAAATGTTCATCCAAGAGCCAAAATACAAAAATAATTGATATACATATCAAAATTTGTCTCAAAACAATAAAGGCCCTAAGCCTATCCCTGCCTCCTAGACCCTTGAGAAGGGGTAGGAGTGGCGTGACGAATCTTGCTATGACTCATGTGATAATATTAGGTTGGTGTGGCCTAGTTGCCTCCGTGTGTCTACCTAGGTGAACGACCAGTAGTAGTAGTTATGTTTCATGAGTGTGTACATCATCGTCTCTCCCTATCCTCGTACAATGTAATTTTTGTCCTCATCTAATTCACGTCCTTTATAGTATGTCATGTTGGCACAAACACATCAGTATGGTAGTCAGCTATCGTTTGATGCCCTGAATCCATGAGCAACTGCTCACATGTCATCTTTCTTTGAGATAAAAAAAATATCTAGAAGCATACACTGAATAAGATCTCAAACATCTATCCAAATTAGCTACAAAGTGCAAATAAATAACAACGAGTTAGAAAACCTATAAAAAATAGATATGGTTTACTTACATCTAATCTAGGAAGTAAACATAGGGAAGTTGTTATTTTTTACTCACTTGGGTATTCAGGCATCCATCTCGGATAAACGGTTGGTGTCAGTGCAAGGATTGGTGTATCCTCCACCACCCTTTTTGGGTGTATGGATTCCTCCTCAGGTTCCTCCATAAATATGGTCTCCTCCTTTTCCTCTGCCTCGGCTCTAATAGCGATTGAGACCTATCTTGTAGAATCCCACTCTAAATTTTTCTCTTCTCCTGATTTTGTCTCGTCCTCCTCCTCGTCCTTGCTCTGCATTGGACTTGCACCAATCTGAATCACCTATCTCATTCTAACTATTACCTCTACAACTAGATCTGGTGCGGCTTGTGGTGTGCCAATAGGGACCCCAAGTGTAAAAAATTATCCATGGTAGCTTTCCCTTCTACGTAGCTCTCGACTCTCGTATACCTCTATACATTGTGGCAACTACTGGAAGAGCATTTAAATAAGGAATCCCAAACTATTGGGGCACCCTGATTATTGAGCAAGCTTTCACTCTGCTACTCTGATCAACCAATTGAGTAGTGGTGGCATAGGTAGTCAGTACAAAAATCTCCTCCCCCCATCGACCCATCATGTCGTGATAAGGTTGAGCCACCATATCTGGTAAGTTCAAGGTGGAAACTAACTATGGAGGGCCCCTAATTGGAGCTATATCCACCCATCTAGCTACTTTGATCACTGTTGGATCTACTATCATGATTCCCCTCTGGTAGGGGATCACTTGCTCATAAACCCAAGACATCACTAGAGTAGTATGGCTAAATGATGTAGCCCCCAATATAACGATCCTATAGAGATAATGGTATCTAGTCCCTAAAATGTCCACTCCCCATGCATAGACTCTTCCATACTACTTAATGCTCTAAAAAAATGGGAGCCCAACAGAATAGAAACCTATCTCCACCCTTATCCCCAATCAAACATGAGGCCAATATACCTATGATGGCCTTACACAAAGTAGGGATATCAGTGGTATCAACTGAAACTAATCTTACCCCCTACTTAACACCCACATCAGGTTTCAATGCATGACCAAGATAAGTCTCCCAAATGTGGGCCTTAGATGTTGAAATGATGCTCCTTAGTGCCAACTTACTGTCAGTGACAAGGACCCCAAGGATCTGATAGACATACTCTAACGTGATAAACCACTCACCTTGACTCCAAGAACCTAGAAAATGTTTCAGTATGCATCTTAGTAACTCTTTAAAATCACATAGTAAGTGGCTCATAGGGGTAGCAAGTCATTTCTGAGATATCTTCCAGATACCAGCCCTCTCTAATAAGTCCCTCTCTTCCTGAGTCAATGACTCTAAGATACAGGGAAACCAATCCTTCTCATGGGCCCTATTCCACATAACATAACATCCCTGCATCCATAAAAAACAAAAAAAGAGCAAGTTATAAATTCGTATATGTATAACAAGCTCACAAAAATAACACAAATATAAGCAAAAATGAGAAAATTTTCATACTTAGCCAATAAATTACAAACTTCCCTGACTGTTATGAAATTGTTTCTCATGACAGATTGGTGGTTGCACAACCACCACAGTGGTTACACATTCATCATTTTTTTGTGCAACCACCACATTAGTTTTGATCGTGAAATTCAGGTCATGCCTTTTAAGCTAATAACACGAAAAAAGTCTTGAGGAGGCGGGAGCGATGGAAACACTAAATTCTTGCACTTCTCTGCCACCTCCAAGATAAATCATCTCAAGATCAAGGAGATTAGAAAAAATGATGGTACGCTCACAAAAGATGAAAAAGAAATCAATGAAGTTATTTCCAATTATTTTAAGAATCTATTTCTCCCATGGGCTGATCCAAATAGAACATCTTGGGAGAAGGGCCTCGGACTCTTCCATAATGTCATTTCAGATCAAGAAAATAAAATATCTCATGCTCATTCCAAGGGAGAAAGAAATCAGATATGTTTGTTTTTGACATGGACCAGATAAATCTCCTGGACCTAATGGGTTCCCAGTGTTCTCTTTCCAACAGTTATGGGAAGTGGTCAAGAATGAGGTCAGCGAGATGATCTAGAATTTCTTCAAGAATGGTCAGATTCTCAAACAGATTAACAGTACTTTCCTAGTCCTTATTCCCAAGATGATGTGAGCCAAGGATGTGAAATATTTTAGACCCATCATCCTATGCAACACCAGCTACAAATTGATAACCAAAATTATCGCTTTCAGGCTCAGGAAAGTGTTGTCCAATTTTATTTGTCCTAATCAAAGAGCTTTTGTTCCTGGGAGACAAATTCTTGACAGCATTGTGATCATCCAAGAATCCATTCACTCTGTCAAATTTTTAGGAAGATCTGCCATGTTTGTCAAGTTGGATATGCACAAAGCGTATGAAAGAGTTTCATGGACCCTCCTCTGGGCCATTATGTCCAAGTTGGGGTTTGATGCCTTCTTCATCAACATGGTTATGGTTTACATTTCTTCTACCAGCTTTGTTGTTATGATCAATGGAAAATCGGAAGGCTTCTTTCAAGAGATGGTAGAGACCTCATACAGGGAGACCCCCCTCTCTCCTTTCCTCCATACGATTGTGGTGGAAACTTTAAGTAGACTCTGCAATCAGGTGGTTTCACTTAACCTCTTGCAAGGTCTCAAAATTTCTAATGGTCTTCAACTTTCTTTCCTCAACCATTCGTGGATGAAAATTTCTTGATGGGGAAGGCATCTATATAGGAAGCCTATATCTTTAAAGATTCCTAAATGATTATGAGGAGGTTTCTAGCCAGCTGGTCAACTTCCTCAAAAGTGTTGTTTTTTTATAAATGTGGAAGAGAACTTCCAAGAGATACTGGCCTACATTTTTTGGTTGTAAGATAAATAATTTTCTTGACTCCTATTTTTTAATTCCCCTCATTCACAAAAACCGAATCATTCCATCTGGAAAACCCTACTCGAGAGAGTTTCCAATAAGTTGTCTACTTAGAAATAGATTCTCTTATCTCAAGCGGGTAAAATTCAATTTCTCCAAATCTCTCTTCAAGGTGTTCATATCTATGTCATGTCCATTTTTCATCTTCTGGATAAGATTTTGGAAGCTCTTGAAAAATTCAAAAAGGTTTTTGTGGGCAGGGGCTGAGGAGAAGTTCAAATTTCCTCTAGTGGCTTGGGAAAAAGTGACCAAGCATAAGGATTGATGGGTGCTAGGATTAAAAAATATGAGACTCATGAATGAAGCTCTTGTGGCTAAATCTGGGTAGAGAGTGATAAACGGAGAGGACCTATGGATTGATATTATCAAAAGGAAATATTTAAGGAATATTGATAGAATAGAGACTTTCTTTTTGCAGGACAATATTCCTAATGGATCCTTTTTCTAGAATTATTTTCTCTCGTCTAGGGAGATCATGAGTAGGGGGATTAAATGGAATATTGGGAAAGGTGATAGAATTCACTTTTGGAGGGATTATTGGATCTATGATAAACCCCTTGTGGAGGATGATTCCAGGAGAAGTGTGATGTAGTTCTTTGAAGACAATAGTAAAGTTTGGGTTAAGGACTATTGGAGTTTCTCCAACAGTCTTGCTTTTTGGGAGAAGGTGCTTCCCCCTCCCAAATTCATTGGAGACACTCATTTTTTTGATGACCTTAACTCAAAGTTAAAAAAATTATATATTCCTCTTTTCCAACAAAATGAGGACTCTATTATTTGGAAGGAAGAGGATTCTGAAAATTTCTCTGTTAAATCTGTTTATCTCCTGAACTTCAAGAATTCTAGCCAAAAAGATTACTGGAGTAAACTTTGTGTAAAATAACTTCTTCCTAAAGTTAACATTTTTTTATGGTTAGCTTCTCATAATAAAATCCTCACAGTGGAAAATTTGAGGAAACAAGGCATGCTCCTCCCCAACAGGTGCATCCTTTGGAAAAAAGAGGAGGAAAGTGTCAACCATCTCCTAATCTCTTGCCCCTTTGCTCGAGGGTTGTTGTCCAAGGTGGGTGGATATTTTCAAGGTTCAATGGGTCTATCCTAAGTCCATTAAAGATTGTTGGTTATAGTGGGATTTCCCTTTTAGGTATCCCTTTCTTGTGGCTACTTGGAAAATGGCCCTTCCACACTTCTTTTGGAGCTTATGGAAGGAAAGAAACGCCCTCATCTTCATAAATCAGAAGGCCAACTTCAAAAAGGTCAGTGCTGGGATGATTTCCTCAATTAAAGAGAACTCCAAACTCTTTAAGGTGAAGCCTAAAAGAGTTGCTTCTAGTAGAGAAGAGGAAGTGCTCAAACAGTTCACCTTCATTCCACCTCAAGTCAGTTTTCCATCCACTAAAATTCAATGGTCCAAACCTGAGAGCGAAGAAGTCAAACTTAATTGTGAAGGGGATTCTAAAGCTAATCATGGATTGGCTAGTGGAGGTGGCATAATTAGGGATCATAATGGAGATTGGATCTTAACCTATGCTGGCCCTTTGGGGACTCAGAGCAAAAATGTTGTTGAAGCTCATTCCCTTCTCTATGGTGTTAGTCTTGTAAAGGAAAAAGGGATTAAACATATCCATATTGAGGGGGGTTCTCTTCTCATTTTAAATGCAACTAGTAAGACTAGTCACAATACTTAGATTTTGGGAAATATTATTAATGATACTAAAGAACACCTTAAGTACTTTGATTCCCGTATCATTACTCATATCCCTTGTATAGGAAATGCTTGTGCAGATAGATTGGCAAATGAGGGAGTTCAAAATAATGATTACAAGATGTGGAAAAAAGGTGAGGTCGTACCTGCACATATTAATGATATTATCAATCATGAAAAGTTGTAAGAACGTCACCTTAAGCAGCACGAGGGAGAATAATGGGTTCATTTTCCAACATTTCAAAAGTGTATCTGGATTTAGCTAGTTTTGGGAAGATAAGTCTAATTTCAAAATTGCAAAGCTCAAAGTGTTTTGCATTGTCTTGCCATCATGGGTGGTGATAGAATTAGAGTTGACTCGTCCATCCATGGGCATATTATGTAAGATAATTCCATGTGGCACCTTTTTCGAATTAGGGGTTTCAGTAACTTTATCACCAGACTCCAAGGGCATGACCCCTCACTTACTATGGAGTTCAAAATGGCGTGGAAGGAAGGGGAAAGTAGTGATTCGTGGCATGGAAATAGAAACATTGGAGGAATCCATATCCCATGCTACTGGTATGGACATGGAAGGTCTGAAAATATTCAAGGATAGGAATCAGAGAGAGTATGAAATCAATACTTTCTTTATTAGAAAGGAAATTTTCCATTACTTCACCAATGGTATTTCTCATACCTGCATTCCTGGGGTGTGGAGAGTGGTCTTCCTACACATCATGAAGTATCTGAATCTTGAGGGTAAGTATTGCATATATATATACCAACCTCTTTTTGTTTCTAAACATATTTAGACATAAGAAGTTGCTCAGTATTCCCTTCTATCTTTTTATGTCTCTGGCAACCTCGGTGAGGGATTTTCAAAAAAATATGGTGTAGTCTCCCATCCAAAAGGATCTCATTCTTCTCCTACTTCACAATGGGAATATATCCTGGGATAAACAAATGCCCCTATCAAAGAGGAGGAGGACATAACCCTTGTTGAGTGTCTGTCTAAAATGAGGGAAGGAAATATGGATCCCAAGCAGATGGGTGATGAAAAGAATGTGGAAGGGATGGAAAACTAGAAAGTTGGTCTGTGGAAGGGGAAGGAAAAAATTTACCTTGGAAGGAGAGCATGGTATTGATATGTGTAAGAAAAACTTCAGTACTTGTCCAGTCGGTTGTCTAGGTCCTGGAAGAGACCAATTCGGTGGTGATAAAGGGCATGATTGATAGGATCAAAAGCACCAAGCAAATTTTCTTGTCCCAAAAGAACATTTTTGGGGATATTGACAGGACCCGAAGGACCGAAACAGGGAGGCAGCCTGTATAATTTTATTAATCTGCAAAACCATCAAAATTACATAACAATGGATGACTACAATATATATAGGTATTACACAGTCATATCCATAAAACTAAGCTGTTAAACAACTATAACAAAATACATACGGGAATGAATAAATACAAAATATAGTTTCATCAATAAACCATACGAATAAACAATATAACAAAATAAGATTTTACCTACGGTAAACACAACCAACTAATGTAAAATTACTTACACTAAGTTTTACCTAACATTCCCCCCCTTAATTTTACATTGCCTCAAGGGATGAGGAGAGGAACTCTCTGAAAAACTCAAACTTTTCACGTGCAAGTGACTTTGTGAAGATATCTGCTCATTATTCAGCTGTTGGGCAAAACTGAAGCTGTATATTGTGTTTCAAGACATGTTCTTGGATGAAATGAACTTGTACCTCAATGTGCTTCGTTCTCTCATGAAACACTGGATTCTGAACAAGCTTGAGAACACCTTCATTGTCAACATACATGGTGGTAGGTTTCTCCTATGGTACTCCAAGTCCTTCCAGTATGCGACGTAGCCATATCGCTTTGCAGACAGCTTCTCCTGCAGAACGATACTCAGCTTCTGTGGAAGAGAGAGAAACAAAGTGTTGTTTCTTACTTCCCCATGATATTGGTCTAGATCCCATAAAGAATACAAATCTGGAAGTGGATTTTCTATCATCAATGTTACCTGCATGATCTGAATCCGAATATCCAGTCAAGAAGAAGTTTTCATTCTTCTTGTATTCTAGACCAAGATCCACTGATCCTTTGAGATATCTCAAATACACTTTGCTGCTTTCCAATGACAAACTTTGGGTTCTTGCATGAACCTGGATAGATAACTTACTACAAAGTTGATATCTGTTCTAGTGTAAGTCAGGTAAATGAGACTCCCGATCAACTGCCAATAGAGAGTGGCACTTACCTCAGGAGATGGATCTGAACGAGATAACTGTAATCTGTTCTCCATAGGTGTAGCAATTAGTGTGCAATCCATCATCCTAAACTTCTTATGCGTAGTCTTGGTATATTTCATCTGAGAAAAAAAAATATGATTCTCTTTCTGCCACAGTTCTAATCCAAGACAATAGTGCATCAGCCCGAGATCGATCATGTCGAATGATCGATTAAGATCTTTCTTCATTGCATCGATTATCCTCACTGAACTACCAGTGATGACGAGATCATTGACATAGAAAACAACAATCACCATCTCCCCCCCTTGATTTTTGAGGTAGAGATTGGGATCATATGGATTTCTAACAAATCCATGTTGTACGAGATGCTCATCAATCTTGATGTACCATGCCCCGGGGCCTGTTTGAGGCCATACAGAGATTTCCTGAGTGTGCATACCTTTGTTTCTTGACCAGGTACAATATAACCCTCAGGTTTTGAGTCATGTAGACTTCTTCTTGTAAATCTCCATTTAGGAAGGCAATTTTTACATCCATTTGGTGAAATTTCCATCCAAACTGAGCAGCTAGAGCAAATATCATCCTGATCATTTTAATCTTAGTTGTGGGAGCAAATGTCTCCTCATAGTCAATACCTTCTTTTTGTGTGTACCCCTTTGCTACAAGTCTTGCTTTGTACTTGTCCACTATCCCATCTACTTTGTACTTAGTTTTGAATATCCATCTGCATCCAATGGGTTTCTTCCCTGGTGGAAGATCAACAAGCTGCCAAGTGTTATTCTTCATCACTGATTGATATTCAGAATCCATGGCATCTTTCCAAGCTTTTGACTATAGGGATTCCTAGACTGTAGAGGGCTCATCTGATTCAATAACTCTACTCATCAAAGCAAAGTTAACTTCTTCTCTTTCTTTACTGCGATTCCATGGTCCAGGGGTGGATGTATCCGGTGGAGCATCCAATATTGCATCTCGTAATGTACTTGTACACCATTTAGGCATACGTTGAACTGTTCCCATGGGTTGTGGTTCTATTTGATCAACACCATCATCCCCATCATCACTTTCATCTTTTGAGGGAACATTAGCTTCAATTTTTACAATAGGTGAAAAAACTACATCTTGCGAGTCCGAAGGAGGAGACTCTGCTTCCTTCTTCTCGAAAAAAAACTCAACATCTCTGCTGGTGTAGACTTTTCTGGTCTTAGGATCCATCAATCTATACCCAAGAGTCTCTTCACTGTACCCAATGAAGATGAGTTTTTGTGACTTCATGTCCAATTTATTTCTGTTCTGTTTGGGTATGTGCATGCTTTCTTTGCACCCAAAATACTCTGAGGTGTGCAATGGATGGTTTCCTTTTTGACCATGCTTCTTGTGGTGTAATTCCATCAAGAGCATTTGTGGGTGCTCTGTTCAACAAATACATTACTATTTTTGTTGCTTCTGCCCAAAATGTCTTTACAAGTCCGGAATCATCGATCATGCATCACACCATTTCCATGATAGTAAAATTTCTTCTCTCAACAACACCATTTTGCTACGATGTGTGTGGAGGAGGCATTTGTCGATGAATCCCATGAGTTTTTAGGTATTCTCTGAACTCATCACTGGTGAATTCCCCCCCTCGATCTGAGCAGAGGGTTCTGATGTGACGACCAGTTTCTTTCTCCCCTCCTTTGAGCTTGCAATCTCTTCCTTAGCGGATTCTATCCTCCTCGTGCTTGAATTGCAAAGACTATACACAGTTTTGCAGAATTTGATGGTGGTATTGCAAGGGATGGGGCTGGGAAGTTATAGGAGGAAACTCTAGCTCTCCTTTGCTTGCAAAATCTTC
The DNA here is from genome assembly GCA_019776745.2 of Taxus chinensis. NCBI lineage: Eukaryota > Viridiplantae > Streptophyta > Pinopsida > Cupressales > Taxaceae > Taxus > Taxus chinensis. The sequence continues at coordinate 896,579,544 of CM034149.1, forward strand.
TCCAATGCTCCTCAACCTCTCCTGCAATCACTATGCACATTCCTTTTATACAGGTCTCTCAAAATTCCTGCTCTGATACCAAATGACAGGACCCGAAGGACCGAAACAGGGAGGTAGCCTGTATAATTTTATTAATCTACAAAACCATCAAAATTACATAGCAATGGATGACTACAATATATATAGGTATTACACAGTCATATCCATACAACCAAGCTATCAAACAGCTATAACAAAATACATACGAGAATGAATAAATACAAAATATAGTTTCAAAAAATAAACCATACGAATAAACAATATAACAAAATAAGATTTTACCTACGGTAAACACAACCAACTAATGTAAAATTACTTACACTAAGTTTTACCTAACAGATATCAAGTAGTTGGATTCTCTAGTTCATGAGATGGGAGTTCATCTAGATGCCATGGAAAAAGAGAAGCAGAAAAGGAGGAGGTGGATCAGTTCTAATGAAGAGGAAGAGGAGGAGTCTGAGGAGGAGGAGGAGGAGTCTGAGGATGGGGAGGATCTTGAGAATGAAATTGAGGAGGGTGTCAAGGAAATCCTTGAGATGAAGTTGAATTCATATTCTAGCATGAAAAAGGAGACCAAGGAGGATAATCCCTCCAAAAATAAAAAATAAAAGTAATGCTTCCTATCGGAACTTCTTCCGAACTGTCTGTGGACTTTCTAGGAATTTTCTTTGTTCTTTCTTGTTTTATGGCTTAATCTCTCCTACTCATTGTTTCTTGTTCCCCCTTCTTGTTTTGGAGTTAATCATGTTTAACTCTAGGGGTAAGTTTCCTCTTTTGTCTCACTTTGCTTCTATCACGATGTAATCTTTTGTACTCGGCCTCTAGGAGCCTATCCCTATTTTTTACCCTATCTAATAAAAAATAACAAAAAAATCAAAAATACACCAAATTCATTCAAACAAAATACATATCCTACATATTTCCCTCCTTGTGATCATTTTGACTATAAAAACTATTGAAAATCACTCCCCTATACCTAGCTTTGATTAAATCCTACATTTTAGGGAAAAATGGAACAACTAAAAATAACTAACCTGATCGTGACCTCTTCCATTGCCATTGGTTGTGATTCCATTATCTTTGAATGCTCATTATTTCAGTTGTATTCTCATGCAAAAAGATCACAGGTAATCTAGAGATCCAAAAATCACTAAGAAGGTGAGTGGAAATGATTTCTATAAATAGAAAAACATGGTGTATATAGTACAAAAAAAAAATTCTAATATCCCTTCGAATCTATGTTTGCATGGCGGGAGTGTTAGCACAGGTATATCTCTTATCCTCATGGATATGGTAAGTACTCTTGTCATTTTAGTTTTAAAAATTGTCAATTATGTTTTATGTCTGCACTTGATTCCCATTTTTCTCTTGCACATAGTGGGGAGCTTAGATTGGCATGGTTTTAAACACACAAGCGAATGAGGTATAATTTCTAACCTTCCCATTTAGCAGCGCCATACTCTGAATTCATGTTTTACACCCATTCATGGCTAAAATTATTCTCTAGGTGGGCAATATGTACATACCAAAAGTTGCATGGTGCCACATTGATGAAATGGTAAAAATCTTCAATGGTGATAACTTTATTTTTTAGAATAATGATGAATGATGTGAAGATCCTTCCCTTTGTCTTTCAGCATGCCTATTTTTCTTTATTTAACTTTGTTGCAAAGTTTCATATTTCCTCAAGCCATTTTATGCTCATTTTGTGGCTTCTGCAACTTTAAGTCATGAAACCGCCACGACGGTTACGCAACCACCAGTCTACCTAGATCGACAGTTACATAACTTCTACGTTGGTTCCATAACCACCAGTCTGCATAGACTGGTGGTTCTTTGTGCTTTAATATGAGACTTAAGACAACATGTTTTGTACACATATTTTCAACTTCCAAGTGTCTATTTTGCATGTTTCTTGACCATTTCATATGTTTTCAAGATTTTGGATGCATATGAAATTACTTTTCCTTACTATTGTTATAATGTTGACTTCCCCTTCATAGGATGATATGGCACTTCTTGATTGCCAAGTGTGTTGTATTATTTCCTTGTTATTTTCTATAAAAAACTAGGCTTTTCCTTAATCATTGGTTGCATATATTTTTTATTTTGATTGCACTGTTACTCTACTAGAATATTGCCAATAAGTACATATGTAACTCAGATCATTTCCTTGTTTATTCATTGTCTACATTTGAGACCATCTAGCCTTCAACTAATCTCCTCTAGTGTATTCACCATTTTTGCTATAGCCAACCAGCACTGCTCCCTGGATCAATTGGACACATCTCTAGAAACCAAGTTGAGGAGATCAAAGGAATCATCACAAGACTTTGACATTATCGCATTTCTACACATCTAAGTTGGAGATGTTATTCAATTTCTTCAAATATTTTGATCTAGAGTTCATATTTTTCATTAAATTATCTGAAGGAAAGAACTTATTTTAAGAAGTAGAATTTTTAATTTGTTTATCACTTATAAGTAGCTTCTGTTAATATTTCCTTCTCATCTTATCCCTATGGATTTTCCTAGGAAAGGATTTGGAGGAAGTTCTTGTGCATATAATTTCTTTACTTCTTTATTTTAGAATATATATAGCTTTTGTTTTCTTTATCAATTAGATTTCATGTGCATATGAACCAATTTTCCACTGAAAACTTCCTCTCTACTTATCCCTATGGATCTGCAAGGGAAAAAGGCTTTAGGAAGCTTATGTGTCTGTGTTTTTTGGTATTGTATTTCTTCACAATTAGTCTTCTGTGTGATTCATTTTTTTATCAGGGAAGTCTCGGGGGAAGAAATAAATTAGAAGCTTTATTTCTTCGTGTTATTCTAAGGTGAAACAATCAGAGGAAATATGAAATCCACAATTACAAAATCAGAAGAAATATTTGTTTAAATCAAATTAAGTTGTACAATCTGCAATAGAGGAATAACCACATCCGGTTATTCCCTGTTTGTTTTATTTTAGTGTAGAATTAGATTTTATTTAATTTAGAAGCCATTTCCCTTGTCTCTAGAATTCTTTTATTTCATTTCCAGTAAATAGAAAACCCAAAAACATAGAGTAGAAGTTAATTAGATTTATTTTATTGATTTACATTTAAAAGCTTCTTCGAAAAATACTAAAAAAAATTAGATAGCATGTTTTTGTATTTCTTTAATTAAATACTTGCAATTATATTTAATTTAAGTAAAGGGGAAATTAATCAACTTTATTTAATTAAGATTTTCTTGCTTGTTTTTATTTAAAGGTAGGAACTTAGATTAATTAGATTTGGAATGAACAAAAATCCCCTCGTTTCCATAGCGGCTTAGGCTACTAGACCTTAGCTTCATTACCTTTTGTTTCTTGTGTATTTGTTTACTTCCACATTTTCTTATTTTGTGCCCACATGACCATTCAAGGTCCATCACAACCAAGACGTAGATTTTGTGACCCAACGGTGCCACAACCAAACATAGATACATGATTGACAGACGTTGACCAAGGCTTGTGTCATCTTATCTTTAGGACTACCCCAATCCCACCTAATATTATTCAACAACTAAATGCTTTGAACAATGAGGCAGATATCATTAAGGTTTTTTTGGGTAAACAAGTCAGGTAGAGATTAGATTTCATCATCTTTAACTTTCCCTTACCCCATATCTCATCATATCTTCATGACCCTCTTCGGAGAGGAATTCGTAGACAAAGAAGGAAAATTTCCCCATGTTCCACAGCCTAGTAGAGTCTTTTCGGTTCTACCAATATTGAATGTGACTCACGTATGGCCATTACCCTTGATCAGAGCATCACACCTAAACAAGTGAGATAGGAATTTATTTCCCTCAACGAACAAATGCCCATTTTTCTCATTGAGAACATTAGGCTTCCTTTATTTCTTGTTTTCATTCTCATCTATTCCACCTACATCCTATTTACCCATCCTACTACTATCCCATTCATTTCATTATGTTTTTCGTGGCATGACCTCTATAGGTCACATGCATCTAGGAGTCACATGTTGATTCTCAGGCATATGGTCCCCTTGTCAAGAAATTTAAATTTTGAATGACATATACTTACTTATGCTTCTAGTTTTGTGTTATGGATCCTATATGTTGAAATTTTATTAATGAGTTATAATTTTTACTGTAATTTTGTGTTTATTGCGTTTATATGTAATACACTAAATCAGATTTATGGTAAGTTACATTTTCTTGGTCACTAAATCAGTATTGGTTTGTAGCATTTACTCTACAATGTTTAAGGTGGTTATAAAACCCTATTGCAACCTACTGGTTAGATTATTTTTGTCACCCTTTAAGTGTATCTTTGGTGTATGAGAATAGAAGCAATAAGTACTTGATTAGAGCTCTTACATAAGCTTTTATGTCAATTGTTTGTTTAAAGGTTGTCTTGATATATTTGCAAGTGTTGAGTATCAATGAATGCAAAAAAAAATTGTTTAAATAATTATCACTACTTAATCATATGTTCTTTACTTTCCATGATAGCATGTTGTCATGGTAGTTGTTGATGCTTTGTTTCAAGAAAGCAACCATCATTTACTCCTCCTCCTTTATAAATCAAACTTATTATATTTTTTTCCCACACCATCACACTTCCATCTAAAGATCCATTTACCACCATGTTGTTCTATATCCAAGCATCATTAAAGATACTTCTTCATACCCAGATTTCCATCAAAAGTGATGTTAGAACAACTGAACTTTACTCTCTCTAGTAACCTGTGTCTGATGTACTAAGTGTATATGACATTCTTGTGACAAATCTTATGATTGAGTGTTATATTTATGGCCATGCTTAGCTCATATTGACGCACCATTTGATAAATCAATAGGAACTAAGTGAAAATCATCCCTTCTCCATTCAGGTTACCCAACATGATCTCTCACCCTAGTTTAAGGAAAAACCAAAAGCAGTAAGATCAACCATCCCCTTTTATGTGCATCTCAATCATCTCAAGAGCTTGGTTCTAAACAGAATTTCAAACATCTCCTCGTTTGAAAAATACATATATCGCATAGTTTTTCATCCTCTAATCCTTCATATTATCTGAAAGTGTTGACAGGCCCCAAGGGGGGTGTAAAATTGGGAGCTAACAACTCTCTCTCTATGTGTGTGTGTGTGTGCGCGCGCGTGCACACGCGTGCGTGCATGTGTGTGTTAGTGTGTGTGTGCATTTGTATCTTGTTCTCTCTCTCTATTTCTCTCTGTAGTTACATTTTAATTATTATAATTAATCTAATATTATGTTGTCTCATTGCATTTGTTTCATTTGAATTATTTAGATTCCAGGAAGTGGATGGCATTTACATTCACATTATATGATTATATTGATGGCATTAAATGATTATAGTAGTGGATAAATCGTATGTTAGTTACATATATATTTTAATTCCCATGTTTAAAACATTAAAAAAAATTAACACTAATAATACATATTAACATAACATACATATGGAGCCATATTAATCCACTTAGATACATGTATAAATCATGTTTCATCCCTATACAAGTTTTAAAACAAAATATGTTTTTCTCATATATTTTATTGATTTCAAAAATCCTTGATACCATAAAAAATATGAAAAAATTAATGTCTTAGCAAATCCATGTAGGCATACAAAAAAAAAATCTACACCAACATGCCATGAAGGAAGACAAAAAAAAATCGTATAAATCTCTATTTATTTAGGTAGGGCATATAAAATGGGCTCGCTCTCCTCTCTCTGCAAAGGATCTCTCTTCCTCTCTCTCTCTCTCTCTCTCTCTCTCTCTCTCGAAGAAGCTCCTGAAGAGAGAAGAGAGTTGTCTTCTCTCTCCTCTCTCTCTCTCTCTCTCTCTCTCTCTCGCTCTCTCTCTCTCTCTCTCTCTCCTCTCTCTCTCTCTCTCTCTCTCTCTCTTCTCTCTCTTTCTCTCCTCTCTCTCCTCTCTCTCTCTCTCTCTCTCTCTCTCTCTCTCTCTCTCTCTCTCTCTCTCTCTCTCTCTCTCTCTCTCTCTCTGCGCATGTGTGGTATGTCTTGTTCTCGCTATATTTCTCTCTGTAGTTACATTTAATTATTATAATTAATCTAATATTATGGTGTCTCATTACATTGTGTTTCATTTGAATTATTGAGATTCCATGAAGTGGATGGCATTTACATTCACATTATATGATTATAATTGATGTCATTGAATGATTATAGTAGTGGATAAATTGTATGTTAGTTACATATATATTTTAATTCCCATGTTCAAAACATTAAAAAAATTAACACTAATAATACATATTAACATAACATACATATGGAGCCATATTAATCCACTTATATACATGTATAAATCATGTTTCATCCCTTATACAAAGTTTTAAAAACAAAATATGTTTTTCACATATATTATATTGATTTCAAACATCCTTGATACCATACAAAATATGAAAAAAATTAATGTCTTAACAAATCCATGTAGGCATACAATGATATACATCAAAAAAATATAAATCTACGCCAACATGCCATGAAGGAAGACAAAAAAAATCGTATGCATCTAAACTATGGGATATCATCGAATAATATGGTTGTCTTTGGTCACCAGGAAGATGAGCCAAACACATCAATAGAATGTCCCTTCTATCAATCATACCTCCTACACTCAAATTATGGTTGTAGATCCATATATTAATACAAATAAATAACATACCCATCAGTATACAACTAATGAATATAAATTGACACTACATACAAATAAATACTTACTGCAATCTCATGATCACTCAAAATCATCCTCTGCCTCTTAAGATCGATAACAACATCAGTAGGAGGTCCGTGAATTGGAGTTGTCAACTCCTCATTTGGAAACCATGATGAAAAAAATTAGAATACACATGAATTTCATTTAATTATACTACATGATGTTATTTAATACCATTAATTCTTTATTAATTTATTTTACTAGCGCATACTTGTGTAAGAGGCGCGGAAGAAAGATATGCCCATAGCAACTCCAATATTTAATGATCTTTGAATCTTGAAAGGAGACGATAATGGCGTCATCAACTAAAAAATGAAAAATTTAATACACATACAAGTTACATGACATTATCTTCATACGTTAACTATAGTTCATTCTCTTCATGTATATGATGAATAAAAATAATAAAACTCACATTAGTAAAATTCACCAACATGCGAACTCATACCGACATTCACTTGTTCAGCATAAAAACTGTAATTTTAGGATAACATATCTATATGGAAAACAAATTAACACAATATATTTACTAATTTATCACTAATTTACACCTAGGGGTGGTTGAAGTGCCCGTAAAGAACTATGGATAAGGGGAATGTGACACTGGATGTATAGTTTGAACCATTAATTTTATAAAAATAACATGAATCATTAATTTTCATTCATAATTGATTAACATAATTATAAAATTTTTGTATGAAATATATATTAAATTGTAATTAAATTCATTAAAATTACATGTTGGTCAATACCAAAGGTCGAATCCAATAGAACATATTGTGATGAAGATATTTTCCAACATAGAATCATGATGTGCCTCCTCCAATCAAAACACCTGATCATCCTTTGAAGCATCCTGACAAGGATGTGGAGTTGCATTGTTAGGATGTGGAGTTTCCTCACAAGGTTGTGGATTTTCCTAGCAATGTTGTGGAGTTATCTCGCTAGGCTGTGGAGATACCTCATCAACCACATAGGTTCCTATACTCCCACAAGAATAAAATCATAAGGTATATGATGTCTGGTTCCTATAAGGGCCAGCCTCATCACCTTGGGAGAGATGAGTGCATGATGAAGCAATGAACATGCCAAAGACATAATATAATCAAACATCTCAACCTTCACTATCTCCTTCAAAACATAAGGGAATCAAACATATTGAACAGTAGGGTGAGAAATAGGTCTAAATGGTTGATTCTGCAAATAGTGCACCCCCACTCTATCATGTGCAGAGCCTTTTCCTTTTCCTTGAAACTCTCAAATGTAAAAATTAGTTTATTATTTCATTGAGGATGCACTCATAATAGAGTTTCCACAATAAATATTGTGGCACCTCAAAATATTTACAAGGTGGTTGGTCAAAAACCATCCACCACCTATCCCAAAAAATATTTTTTATTCACTCATGGTTACACCAGTGGATGGGAGTCTTCTGCAACTCAATAGTAATGGTGGCATTAGTTTTAGGATCAATAAACAATGTACACAAATTATCTTTTGTGAATTTTTTTCTTCACTACATCATAAGACAAAACTTGTCTGCATAAAAATCATCATGAAAAAAAATGGGTGTTAAAAATCTCCCATGTGTGTTTATTTTACCAACCACATTATCGATATTAGATAATAATGATTTGAATGATGTATCAAGTTTTTGGCGATGTGGATTTGTCGCATTGGGGTTTCTTAGGGTGGGGTTTCTTAGGGTTTTTATTAAACCCTCAATTTGAACTTTGTTGTTTTGAATCTCCCCTAAAATGTATTTTTAGGTGTTTGGAGGATGTCTTGGTATTGGGGGGGTTGTTTATGGAATGTTTTCTTCTTTATCTTGATCTATGGGTGAATGAGGGGTTTTCAATTGAAGCTATTGAAACCTCTGAAAATGAAAATGTAAAAAAAAAAAAATCAACAATGCAGGGGCAAAAAAAAAAATAAAATATTAATAATGAAAAATTAACCTATCAACAAGAAAACTCGCCTTGTAAACTTGCCTTCTTATTCAATTTGAGGTTTCAAAGGATTTTTATGTCCCAAAATGTGTTCACGCTTTTCCCCACTCATATTTTTTCTTGTAGAGGATTTTTTTCCTTTTTAGAATGATTTTTAGCTCTCGGGTTTTGACTTTGTTTTATGGCAGTTGAAATGTGTTCGTGTTATAATGTGATTGCATTATGTGTTGGTAAATATATAAACCATGATGTGAACTCAATTTTTTCATGTCATGTTATATCAAGACCGAGCCATAACGTGAGCACGTTATGGAAAAAAATTACCAAAAAAGTGAATTTTTGGTCACTTTTGGTCCCCCAAATCCATGTACATGCCCTTATAAACATGTCATGAGTTGTTTTGTATTTTTACAAATATGTTAATGTCATAGTATTATGTGATTATTTGAACGTTTTTGAGTTGTTTTTGAAAATAATTATGTGCAAAAAAGGGGTAGAAAAAGAGCTTATATGTTATCAAGGACATCATTGTGTCAAGGTAAAATATGATAATGTTAGGTGGGGTACGATCTAAAGCATGCAATGTTTCATAAGTATATATAGTTTTATTAGAATCCATAATGATTGGTTATGCTCCGAGTAGTAAAAATGTTGTGGTGTGGCCACTTACTAGAGTCATCTATGTCAAATAAGTGTGAGTGTTTCACTCATGGGGATTTTTCTAGACATATGGTGATGGTTCCATTGGCTTTTAGTGTAGTAATTTTAGAAATGAGAGGTTAAAATTGGATAATGTCATGTCCTGATACACTACGACATTGGACCATTTGATTCATAGTCTTAAGTCAGAGTTAAGCCATTGTAAATTTGCATGTTTTTAAAATTTTCAACCCTAAATTTGAATTTAAATTTGTAAATGTTATATGAATTTACATTGGGAAGCTAGGGTTTCTTTACAAAGTTTCCAATGTTAGGGTGCCATTGGGGTGACCTAAATGGTGTCTTAAAATACATATTTGTTCCCAACTATAATTAACTATTACACAAAACCTCGAGGTGTTAGTGAAATCCACAGATGAAGATCATATCATCCCACCATGCTTCTGCAGAGCCCAACCTTGGGTTGGGTCTACACCCCGTACTCCTATACATATGATACCCACTTCACCAAATTTTAGGTGCCCCATGGGCCCCGACTGCATGGTATATCTAACCAAGTTGGATTTAAACATGAGTGGAGGCTCTGATACCAAATGTAATGAACCATTACACCTAAACCTAGAGGTGTTAGTGAAATCCACACATGCAGATCATATCATCAACATTGTCTTACCTTATTTTATGACTTAAGGGAATATTTATTAAAATCACAAGTTAAGTCATATGCAATGCTATAATTGTGTACATTTAGATGTAAAAGTATCATCTGGAATAGTAAGCATGCTTTGGAAGAGAGAAAACATATTGTGTTGGGATTGAGAAAACTAGGGCACAAATATCATGTTGGATTAAGAAAAGAAGGGCACAATATTGTGTTAAATTGTAAAGATAAAACATAGTGCGGGATTGAGAAAACTAGGGAACAAATATTATGTTGGATTGAGAAAAATATGGTACACGTATTGTATTGAATCCAGAATACTATGGCCTTTATAATATTCTCCATCCAAAAACATAATGCATATATAGAGTTTGTTAATTTGGATGAATTGGAGGTTTTTTTTGCATGGCACAATGCATAGAGGGTGAATTGAATTCTTTCAGTATTATGTGAAGATGATAAGTCATTTCTAGGTACATACTTTTTTTTACATATTTAATACTTAGTGATTTTTTGGATTAGATTAACCAAATTGCATTTCAGATAAAAATGAAACAAAAAGGTATAATTATCCACATCAATACATATACATATATATACATATAGATATATAATTTTTTTGTTTATATGCTTGATTATATAAAAAACATATTTCATGGAAATTGGGTTATATCACTATGGATGAGAGGAAAAGGTGGAAGAGGAAGAATGGGAAGGTGCCACAATTTTAGTGAGAATAGATCAATTTTCGATGTAAATATACATATGGTTGCTACTTCTAACGATTCATATGTACACGCTATTGCAAGATATAGTTATTTTGTAAACGCACTAGAAAAATCACCACGTCCTTTTGATTACAAGATATATTAAGAAGAAAATTAGCTACAATGTGGTCAAATAAATTAAATTTAGTATTCAATTATGTTAAATAATTGATCAAAGAAAAAGGTTAAATATTGTATAGAGCTTATGAGGATGATTATTAGGGTGATATGGAAATTATAGGAAAATATATGAAATTGTATGATACAAAAGTTCAAAAAAATAAAATCATTTGGTGCATGAGAAATGAGTAAAGATCTTCATATTGTGTATGAACATTTTAGATGTTGGGGAAAATATATGCTATTGCCATATAGTATATGTGAGGAAATTTTAGGTCTCTTTATTTTGACCCCCATCATTATTGGATCAAAAACCATCCAATATCATGACATTCCCTTTTTTACCATTCTATGGACTTGAAAACTCATTTAGATATTAGAAAACGTTGGTAAAGTATAATTTTATTATGCCAAAGTATGGGTTATATTCAAATGTAGAAACACTTAGAGAAACTATTGAGAAGGGCATACATTCAATTTAATAAATGATCAAGTGTGTGGTAGGTGGGTGTGCATATGCATACAAGAATATTGTTGATTTCAGAAAATAGTTCTAAAGGATACATGTCAAAGAAAATAAATTGTCAACTTATGGAGTGTGGAAATGACAAAAAGGAGGATTACAAACCAAATAAATTATCTCATTATACAATGATTGAGGAAATTAGAGACATTAGAGTAGGGGAGGAGTTTCTTATTCATTATAACTATAAGTGACCCACTCCAAGAGAGTTAAGAAAATTTCATAGAAAGAGTGTCTAAATAGATTTTTTTTCATGAATGATTCATTTATGATGTTTAGCATATGAATTTGTAGAGAAAAAATGTATAAAACACAATTATATTGAGATGGGGGTCAATCAGTATTATCCAATTTTTTTAAGTTTAAAATTTGACATTCATTATGCACAACACCGTATTTATGTGGAAATCCTTTTAAGAGAAAAACCACAGAGAAAATACTACTTGGAGCTAATGTCTAAATCCAAACACAACAATAATTGTATTTCAAATATTTGTAGGCACAAACCTAGTGAAGACACCAGTTCCCCAATGTCGAGCACCAACCCATCTATGATTTTTGAGCACCAACTCAGCTATATTCGTGAGAACCAACTCACTAGAGAAATTTATCCCCAATGTCGAGCACCAACTCAGCCTATACAAAGATCCACCTACTAAAGTTTCTACTTCAACCTGATGATGGCATATAAATTAATCTTCACTTCTTTTTGTTGTCTTTGTACACCCGGGCTCCAAACTTTTCTTATCTTGTTCTCACTCTTCAATCCTCTTCTGTAATTTGACATTATAATCTACTTAAGTTTGTTATTCATCTTTTTTCTATAATCCTCTTGATATACCTTCATTAAACTGCTCCTATTTTATTGCTCTTTACCTTCTCTTTTCAAAAAGGTATCATAATACCATGAGCACAATCATTGAATTCTCAATTTGAATTCATTTATATACAATATTCATTTCATGAATATATATGAATTCTCAATGAGTCGGAGTCCTTTTGAATATTTTTCTCGGGTCGGCCTTTGTAGAATGTATTTCAAATATTTGAATATTTTCAAGACTCCCGCAAAACACCCCTATTTTATGTTTGTCCCGCGGCATTTCAAGATCATTTTTGACAACTATGTACACTCTGGAGATATCTCTTTGTTGCGTGGTTATCCTCCTTTGTATCACAATACAGCATGGCTCTTATGTCTTTCTCTTCATTATGTGGCATATATCCTTTGTTGAGCAGTATTATTTCAAACTCGTGAAACACTTAAGGTCAAGCCTTCATACGCAAGACACTACAATAAATCACAATATACACAGATACTTATGGTGCACTTCAAAAACTGTGAAGTGCCACAAACACACATGGAACATTACATAACCCACGGAACACCAAAGAACCCACAGAACACTATATAACCCACGAAACACTACAGAGAGTTTTCTTTGGTGCATGGTATGCAGAATTCGAACTAAATCATATTTTTCATAAGGGGAACACAATAGTAAGCATCTATGAGAATATTCCTAACATAACATATACTTATCAGTATTCCTTTGATTTCAATGATGATATTTCCAATAGTCTCCCCCTTTTTCATTAATAGCAACCAACCATCTTCACCAAAATATTGCAGTACCTTCCATATTTATCTATTGTTCTCCCTAGCTTTAATTCTCCTATTACACCCCTTGATGTATTATTTCTCCTGACATTCAATTCTCTCCCTTTGGAATCAATGGAAAAGGAAAACACTCTCATCACACTCTCCCCCTAAAAATATGTTTCCAGGTAGTGTTGGTCCTCTCTTGCTTCAGAAAATATTTTAGGTTCAATTGTGGACAACAAGGATAGATTTGCATGTTTTTGCTAAATTTTCCAATCTTATTTTGGTTTGTACTCCAAGATTTTTGTCACCTATAGTCTGATTTTCTAATTTATTCTTTTGGAATGATCTAGATAGTTTTATTTTCCTTTATCTCAACTTCTTCCTTTTCATCTTCATCTTCACTATTGGTTTCTTTAGAATAATCAATTTCTTATATCTTTCTCTTTTATACTTGATATCATCTACCTTCACATTTTTACTTTAAACAATTTTGAATGTTCTCCTAGTGTAACATGTATAGGTCTTTCTCATTGAATAGTAACCAAGTAAAATACCTTTACTACATCTAGATTCAAAATTACCCCAAGTCTTCATCATCTTTCTTGATGTGGCATTTTCTTCCAAATACTCTGAAGTGTTTTAAAAAATCTATTCTTCCCTTCACAATTAATTGTAGATGTCCACAATTTGGTTTGTACTTGGTTTTATTTTATCTTGCACAAATATATTGTTTCCACACTTGTGCTCTGATTTCCTTCCTCTTCATTCTTTACTCTAATCTGGTTTTCTGCTAATAATGTAGCAAGTTCAAGGCACGTGTAGCAATGTGGATCATTTCACTCAATTATTTCACATTACTTACTTGTAAAACCTTATTCCTCAAAACCACAGATGTAATAAGTGTTGGAAAACCATTTCTCCTCAACTTGTAGTCCAAATTGATTCTCCTTAAAATATGTTTTTTTTATTTTCATGTTGATTGTATCCCTTTGCATATTTTCATCCTCCCAATCAAATGCAAACCAATATTAAACATATACTTAGTTTTTTCCCTTGGCAGAATTGGTTGGAGATGAAACATTGGAAAAGGGTTACTTCTTGGTTGTATTGTTAGGCAAAGATGGCTTGGGATCAAGAATTATCATTTGATCATTTGGGAAAGCCAAATGATCCTAAAAAAACATGTTCTAATCTCTATAATTCATCCTCTCCATGAAATTAGCACATATCATGATATACCCACCTAATATGATAAATTGGTTTAGTGAGGGTTGGATAGATCACTAGGGGAAACATGTGTAACATCACAACTTTTGAATTCATTATGACAAGATTGAGGAAGGTTTTAAAAGGCCTTGGGTGGATATGTGGGGGAATTTATAGATTGTAGGGGGGTTTGGGCTTAATAATTTGGTAGAGCACCAAAAGAAGAATTAGGAAGAAAAAGAGCTTCCTATTATTGGAATGGAATGATAGTTTTTTATTTATTTTCTTAATGGATATATATAATTTGAGAGGATGAGGAAATAATGGAAGAAATGGGGATGGGTTTCCTTTGTCCAACCTGAATAAGCATCTTCTTAGCTTGTAATGCAATGGAAAAATCCTGAGGAAGAGTACTGCCTCCTAAGGTATGGATCAACACAGCTAAATCCAAATCTAAGTACCTCAAATAATAAAATAATGACATACCTTATGGGGGTCTAAATTCTTAAGGAATTCTAAGACATGTCCTTGAGAATCAGATGTTGAAATCTGAGATGTTACTCCATTAAATATTGGTGTATTGTGTTGAGATGTTCCATGAGAGAAATAAAATATGCATTCTTATTGAACTTGTTGTCTCATTGTTTCTCCTAGTTAATCCTATATGAAAAATGATTGAGGATCCAAACTGTTGTACCAATCTCTTTCTTTACCTCTGAATGATGAAACAAGAATTTTGAGGAAAAATAATATCTTCTCTGATATTGTGGATGGAAAAACGGTTGGATATATTTACAATGTGATCAATAGGGACTTGATCTTAATTTCCATGGAAAAGAGGTATCTTTTTAGGTCTGTTTTGGGGATATCATCCCACTGCTACAAATGAAGGGGCTAAAACTAAAATGAGAGAATAAAATATCTCTTTAGATAGCCATGAGATGAATAGAAACATAAAAAATGAGTGGAAAGGTGAAGGGAATATCCTGTAAACTTATAAAATGGTATGATTGATTTAGTGGAGTCAGAAGATGTGTGTATGGTAGGAAAAACATGTGTCTAGGCACCATGTATTCTTATCATCCATTCAACCAAGGTATTTGAGGAAACAAACAATGGACACACCAAGACCAACATACAAATGGATAGATTTAAAGGGGGTACAGGGACTGCTATGATCACATACCATAAGGGAAGTAACCCTTACATTAGGACAAACTAAGGTTTCCAAGGCCTTAGGTTGAAGAAGAGGAATGAACCCTATGGAGATATCGGCACTATGGAGGGTAATGATAAACAAAAAAATCATGCAAAGCCTATATTAACCAAATGAAAGAGTGTAACATAAAGTAACCAACTGAAATGTAATATGTTAACCAAACATGTCTATAAAATACTAAAGTAACATAGAGCATGTATTTAATGTAAGGGGATACTCTGCACAAAATGAGTTAGAGAACTTACCTATTAGGGGCAGTTGTTGATGCATCTATCTCCCAAAGTACCATATACCAAGAGAGAACAACTTTCAGGTGGAGAAGGGGAAAAAATCAAGTCCTAGCTCACTATAGATGACCCAAATGTGAAAGAAAACCAATCCAAGTAAGAGGAATATCCAAGCTAGGAGTCAAAGATGTAAGAAATCCAAGAGATAAGTGAGTAAATGCAAGTTGGCGCAAGACAATAAAGCTAATGGTGAGTTCCTTTGTGAAATTATGTGATGTTTTTTTATGTGCAAATGAGAGTTGGGTTATTTATACCGATGCCATCGCCCATGTGTGAAGGCATCAGCAAGGTTTTGATTTTCACTGTCGCAATCACTGATGGGCAATTGTGTCAGCAAGGGAAGAAAAATCAATGGGGATATATGAAAAGAGTTGTGAAGGATAAGAATGATGCAATATAAAAGAAGAAATGAGGTCATGAACAAGCACGATGTTGAATGAATGTGAAGAAAAATAAGATTAATATGAGGAAAATAAATACATAAATGGGACCAAATGTTTTTCTCTCTCCATGTATCATCTCTAACCCAATGGTTATGTGAATAACCATACCCCTATCCTGGAACGATCCCCTTAAAGAGCCCATTCCAGAAATAGATGCATCAACAACCTCTAACTTGAAAAGAAAAATTTTAGTAACATGTATGAAAATAGAAAGCATAAAAATTTAGGTGTATACATATGCCCCAGTCATTTATTACCACATGTCGGAAAAGCAAAAAAATGGGGTAGTCAACGAAAATAACAATACATAACACTAAAACTAAAAGTAGGTGTTGGAAGTAAAGAAAGGGCTAGCTAAAATGAAATATACCTACCAATGTGTACCTTATAGTGTCAATCATCCTGCCATGTACATGTGCAAACCATGTTTCTAGATCCCTAGAGAAGAAAAACTAAAAATAAACACTAGAGGGATCATCAGTAAAACAAGACATAAATCACCTAGCTAGGGGCCCATGGGGTGGATATCATCGATTTGGAATTTGGAGATGAGGCTTGAAAAAGTGTGATTTTTGGACAAAAGGTGAGACAAGGCGTGTAGTATATCAAAAAGAATGGGAGAAGAATAGTATCCCAACGTAACCAATGACGGATGTTGTAGAGATCAAGAACCAAAATAACAGATATTTAAAGATTGGGACCGATTGTGGAAAAATTGAATAGAAAATGTGAGGTTATATAGGATTTTTTAGGTTTATTTACTTATTACTATTTTCAGAATTAAGAGAAATGAGCTTTGGAATTTCAAATCTGGAGATTGACATGACGAGATAGCATGCGTACAAGGATGAGGCCTAGATCAAAGAGGAGGTGCATGCGGTAGATCACAACCATAGGTAATTCGATACATTTAATTTTGTTTGGAAAATTATTAACAATTTGATTTTTTATAAATGTGAAGACAATATGATGGCATTTGTAGTAAAAATTACGTCATTAGGAAGGGTAGGAAAAAAATGCAAATGGGTTTGGGAGGTATTTTCTTTTAGTTTTTTTCACTTTTTAGATTTTTTCATTTTTAATTTTTAAAATTTGTGGTCGTATGGATTTAGATGCCATTGACCCCGCTGAAATAATAAGTCCAATGGCGTCGCGATAGCTAGAATTTTTTGACAAGGGCTGATGGTGTACGTTAGAGGGCTGAAGGTATAGGAAATATTATGTGGCATAAAGATTATTCTAATTTTAAATTTTATTTTATTTTTTATGAATTTAATCCCTGGATTTTGTTGATTTGTGAATGCGGGAGGATCGAAGGATCTACCTATGGTGAGTGGTTTATATATCATGGTTGAATGACATGATTTTTGGATTGACAAATGTAGATGCAACACAGATGCATAAATGGGGATTCAAGGGCATCATGCAGATGCATAGGATAGTGTTGAGTCTAGATTTTCTACAGATGTTTTTGGCATCATGGGATCCTAGGGCCAACACCTTTTGATGGTGGGGAAGGGGAGATAGTGGAGATGACAATGACACTTTAAGATGTACACGAGATATTGGGGCTACCGATAGAGGGAGTTCACATGTATTTTGATTTCACCATGGATGTAGCAGAGAGGAGAGCCTTGGCCGTATGGGCCATAGGAAGCGAGACATATGTTAAGAAAATGTTCAGTGTTAGATAAAGTGCAGTACACGTTGTAAGGATTCCAGTTATCTAAAAGGCGGTGATAGGCATTATTAGGGCATGTATATTGTTCCCCCAAGGAAGATGGGACAATTCTATTGTATTTAGTGGTAGTATACACATATTTCATTAAATTTGGTGTGTTATTCAGCTAGGGGACCACTATATGGGTGCATCTAGTGCACAATTTATAAAGGGTCCAACAAAGGGCACATAGGTCCTCTGATATTGTTGAAAACTTGGATATATGAGATATTTCCCATGTATAGGCCCCATATGGATGCCCCTAGTTATAATAGTAGATGCCTTGAGAGTACTCCAGTGGTAACAGGGGCCGATAGTGAGAGAACTTTCAAATTATCAGCCATTACGACATATACATCTAGATGAGTTCATATGGCATCCATTTACATCGAATGTTGATCAGTGGCCCATTTGGCCACAAGTAGATGAATTAGAGGAAATTGAAGAGGTGACAGGACATTATTTTCAATTGGTAGAGACCCATTTGATTGATAGGGTACCCAGACAGTTTGGGAGGCCTAAAACCTACCGCGATACCACCACTACCATACTATAGACAATGACATGCTAGAGAGATTGTGACTGCATTAGATAGAGTACCATCATTGCAGCCCCAAAGAGCACGGGCCACATGAAGATAGGGATGGGGGAAGAGATGGAGAGGTAAGATAGCTCAAGGCCCCACTAGAGATTATTGCATTAGAGATCTCATATGAGGGCTAACGATGGAGGAACTGTAATCCCAGACCCATAAGTGGGAAATATAGGCATAGCTGGTCCTAGCACCATAGAGGAGAGATAGTTAGGGCCATGGCTAAGGTAGCATAGGATTTGGCATCCAGGAGGTGGCTACCTTATGCCATTGGGGATGGAGATGGCACTACAACTACGAGACAAACCTAGGGCCTACCATAGAGGAGATGTGATTTCCATTCCCCTGGATAGATGGGCAAAAATATTTTGGGTGGAGATCACATAGATTTCAATGAGGCTAAAGCGGTATTGGGTGGCTACAAATACGATGAGACCGTCCCTAAGCGATCCGGGCAGCCAGGTATGAGTGTGATGATTTTTAATTATGAATGATAGATAATAATATTGATGAGTGAATTTTTGGGTTTTGCAGAGCAGAAAAACTGAGGAGTGGTACTCGATTATTGAGAGTTCACACCATGAGATCATGGATCTAGTGGTGGATGTCCAAGATACCTCATTCATGGCAGACCCCTTAGCATCTTCACCTAGCAAGTCAATAGGAGTATTTTTCTATTTGGGGAGGCTATCAAGATGTTGTGGAGATGAAGAGATGCACAAGATGTTGCAGATCATAGGTACTGAGAGGGGAGGTGAATCAGTGCAGATTAAAACTTTTCCACTCTTGATTCAATTTTATATTTTTTACCAATCTATATGTATGAGCAGAAAAACAATCAAAATAAGTATCCATCATACACATAAATATTGAACACAAATATTTACAGTGGGAAAGCCATTTTGGGAGAAAAACCCACCAAAATTGTTGCTTATATTACACAAAGCAAGGACTCATAAGAATATAACGCATCTTACAAGATTTGTTTAGTGAGACATTAATCCTATAAGGAACACCAACCCCCTACACCTATGTTGATATTACACATAGGAAAGGACTCAATTGAATATTACGCATCACAAGATATTTCTTTCTGTATGTACCCACCTACAAGGAATCTACAACTCCCTGAATGTGCTAAGATGCAACTTAGAATTCCTCTACATATACATTTTGATCACGTAGTTACAGCAATTGCTAATACAATAGATTATGATCACTTTCCTAGTTTGATATGTGTTCTTCCTCTGTCACTCTCTTAGCTCATTCAAATTGTCACTTTTATTATCTAGCTTATATGATCATGTTCTTCATTATTTTCTTGATCTCGACCCTTTCTCTCTTCTCCACCATTGTAGCTCTTCTTAGCTTGATTACATCATTTTTTTTCCTATGTCGCTCTCTTGGATTTAGATCCTTAGTTCTCTCTCATGAGAAAAATCCCTCGAATTAACTTCAAGTTTTTATTTTATTGCACAAATGAATCAAAATCTTGCTTCAAAATTTGCATCGGTTACTCTTCCTAATTTGTCACCTATGAATCTGGATCATTAAATTTTTCAAACTGAGTCAAGATTTTATTCTTTCCTTGTTCGGCTTCATTCCTCCTTCTTCCATGCATCTGACAAACCAATTTACTAGCTGACTTCCAAAATTTTAAAAACTTGTATTGTTTAGAATTTTCATTATGAAGTAAACGGCGACCCATCTTCTTTGCATTATTTTAATTTGCCTTTAAATTGGGAATCTCCATCGAGTTCATAACCAAATTGCCTCATGGTCAACATGCATTAAATGTTGGTAGCTGGAATAGAGAATTTCATTGGTCTGTGCAAAGTTCCAGTTGTACTTGCAGTTGTAATTCTCTTTCAATCAAATATCCTTCAAAATCTAAATGCAAACTTTCACTTTTTCAATTTGAACTCCAACTAATTATCCTTGATCCAATCTAGTTCGCTTTGATCATTCAGCAACTTTCTTTGGCATCTTTGATCTTTTCCTTCATATTGCGGCTTCTCCTTTTTTCCTTCGGATTTTCCCTTCTTTATGCAGATTTTAGTTATCTACGGCATCTACATGCATTGTGTAGATTTTTCAACTTCTTGCATCTTCCTCCTTGTTTTCTACCTTCTACGAATTTTCATCCTGTCTACGGGAATCTTCTATACTTAGCAGATTTTCTGCTTATCTATGGTTTTGCATCTTTTCCCCTTTATACGCGGCATTCTCCAAATCTTCATATCCACATCTTTACCTTCTGACCTTCTTCACTCTACGGCACTCACTTTCCTTCTGCGACCTCTTCTTTTAGTTCGTGGTTCCTTCCTTGAGCTTCTTTACTCCACAGCTCTCTTATGTACTTGACAGCTAGCGCCTTATATATGTAGCTTACACAAATGTTGTATAATTCCTTTAGGATTTATCTTTGATCATCTCAAATCCTTTGTGAGATGACACTACCAATCAACCATCATCTGTTTCACATGCTCACTTTGCCAATTGACCTCATTTTTCCATCAATGCAACTTGATATCAACTCATCAATCTTGACATCAATGACAAACACATATAACAGTGACAAATATTCATCTATCTCCCCCTTTATCATTGATGGCAACACTCTACCCTGTATAAGTCTTATAACCTTTTGATGGCAAAATGATTGCATACCTGAATCCTCCTTTCTCATATTCTTCTATATCCACGGATTGGTTTCTTGTTTCTTTATTTCTCCCCCTTTGACAACAATGACTAAGGACCATCTATGCCACACATAATTGAGTATACTTGTAAGTTGGTTTCTTCATGTGCTTACCTCAAGAAGCTCCCCCTAGGCTTATGTTTTTTTATTCATCTATTATGGTGTTTCTGCAACAATGTTCCCCCTGAGATGATGTATACTTTAATATGTTTGAGCTAATCGATTAGCTCCCCCTTTTTCTTTAACACTGTTTTTAAGAGCTAATATTTCTTGAGAGTGCTCCCCTTGTATTTTTTTCATGCCTTCTAGTTGTTCGCCGGATTAGGAATGACCCCCAAGTCATTCCTTAAGTGCTCAAATGTTTTCCTTGTTAGCAGTTTGGTCATTATATCTACAATTTCTTTCTTTGTGATCACAATATTCCAGACTGATCTTCTTGTCATTTACATGTTCCCTTAAGAAGTGATACATTATTGGTATATTCTTGGTTTTTTTAGTGGAACACGGGATTCTTAGAGATACTTATTGCACTTACATTATCACACAATAAATAAATTGGATCTTCAAATTTTACCTTGGAATCCTCCAGTGTCTGCTTCATCTATAGAACTTGAGTGCAGCACATCGCGGAAGCTATATACTCCACTTCACATATTGAGAGAGCTACTGATGATTTTTTCTTGCTTATCCAACATACGAATCAATTTCTAACAAAGAATGTTCCACCACTTGTACTCTTTCTGTCATCAAACACTTCCAGCCCAATCTGCATCTGTATATGCTTTGATGTTGAAAACCGTTTATTTTGGGGTACCATAGACCATAATCAATTGTGCCCATGAGATATCTCAAAATTATCTTGACCGCCTTGAGGTGTGTTTCCCTTGGATCTTCTTGAAATATTCCAACAAGGGCCTACCACCTACATGATATCAGGTTTTGATGATGTGGATTAAAGTAGAATTCATATCATGGATATGTACAGTGTTTTTTCTACCTTAGGTGAATCATCATTTATGCTCAACTTGCACTCACCTTCTATTTGTGTACCAATTGGTCTACATTCTTCCATTTTTAACCTTTTTTACATTTCCTTAATATACTTTCTTTGTGAGATAAACATACCTCTGTCTGATTGATTGATATGTAGTCCTAGAAAGAAATACATATCTCCCAGCATTGACATCTCAAATTATTATTTCATCAAGCCTGCAAACTCATATGTCCATCTTTTCATGATCTCCACCGAAAATGATGGCATCCACATATACTATTACAATGATTAGATGTTCTCCTTCTTCTTTTATGTATATATTTTTGTCCAAGACTCCTTTTCTAAAACCTTTCTCAATGAGGTATGAGTCTAATTTGTTGTACCACACTCTAGGAGCTTGCTTTAATCCATACAAATATTTCTTCAACCTTCACACATAATCTTTATCTTCAGTCAATGAGAATCCATCAAGTTGTTCAATGTATACCTCTTCATTCAGGAAACCATTTAGGAAGGTTGATTTCACATCCATCTAGAACAATTTGATCTTCTTGTATGTCACGTAAGCCAGAAACGGCCTTATTGCCTTCATTCTTACAACTATTGCAAATGTCTCATCAAATTCAATCCCTTCCATTTTCACGTAGCCTTTGCACACTAGGGTGGCCTTGTTGTGTGTAACTTCTCCTTTCTCATTTAACTTATTCTTGAAGACCCACTTGGTTCCAATCACATTCTTGTCTCGCGGCCTAGGTGTTAGTTCCCATGTCTCATTATTTTCTATCTGATCCAATTCTTCATTCATGGTGTCTACCAATGTTTATATTTTCTTTCTTCAGCAATATTCTTGTGTTCTATCAAGGACGGGAGTGTTATATCTTCATGAATCTACTACTCTCTGAGTCTCCTTCTTGTTAGGATTCCACCATCCTTGTTTCCAATGATCTGATTTGTAGGATGATCCTTCTTGACTTTCCTGGAGGGTGCCTTAGTTTCTGGTCTGGTTTCTTTCTTCTTCTTCTTCTTCTTCTTCTTCATCATCATCACATGGACTATCCAAGTCTTCATCATCTTCTTATTCTTCATTTCCACTAGTGTGTTGAGTGTTGGTTTTTCTAAATTGTTCCTCATCCACCTTCACATTAGTGCTTTCCAGTATTTTTACAACTGCTTGTTGTAGTATCTATAGGCCACGCTAACTACTGAGTATCCAAGGAAAATGCCTTCATCGCTCCTTGAGTCAAATTTGCCTAAGTTTTTTATTCATCCCTTTTGATGTAGCATTTATTTCCAAACACTGTAATGTTCTTCACATTTACAGGCTTCTTCTTCCATAGTTCATAGGGGTCTTATCACTATTTACTCTCAGTTGATCCCTATTCAAAAGATAGACCGCAGTAAATACTACTTCACTTTAGTACCTGTCTGGGAGTTTGGATTCATTTAGCATGGTCCTTGCCATCTCTTGCATTGTTTTGTTATTCCTTTCAACAACTCCATTCTGTTGAGGAGTCAGCACAACTGAGAATTATCTCTTCATTTCATGTTCTTCACAAAACT
This sequence comes from Taxus chinensis, assembly GCA_019776745.2. Classification (NCBI taxonomy): domain Eukaryota; kingdom Viridiplantae; phylum Streptophyta; class Pinopsida; order Cupressales; family Taxaceae; genus Taxus; species Taxus chinensis. The sequence goes on from CM034149.1 coordinate 896,603,342, forward strand.
CATCAAACTCACTTGACCAGAATTCACCTCCTCTGTCTGATCTTAGGCATTTAATTTTGTTGTTCTTTTCATTTTCAACTAATGCCTTAAAATTCTTAAATCTATCTAGGGCTTCAGAATTATGCTTTAAACATGCTACCCAAGTCATTCTTGTATAATCATCTATTAGCAACATAAAATATACTTCACCTAATATTCCTTCAATTTTGGTAGGGTTGAAAAAGTCTGTATGAATCAATTTTAGTGGTCTTGTTGTAGAGTATTCCTTTGAATTGAATGACCTCCTTATCTGTTTACCATGTAGACATGCCTTGCATAGTGTGTCTATGGGTTTGATAATATTAGGCATGTGTCTCACACATCATTTAGCACTTAGTTTAACCAAATTCCCAAAGCTCATATGTCCAAGTCTTTTGTGCCACAGCCAGCTATAATCAACTTTACCAATGAAGCATTTCTCATTGTTTATCTCATTCAACACATACTTGTTGTTCTTTGTCCTCTTGACCTTTGCAACTCTCTTACATGTCTTGTCATTGATAATATCACATCCTCAGTCATGGAATATGACATTGTATCCTATTTTACACATTTGACTCACACTCAACAAGTTATGTTTCAAGCCTTCAACATATAGAACATTTTCTGTAATAGTCTTTCCATTATCTAAACTTAATGTCCCTTTTCCAATATGTTAGCAGAGATTTTGTCACTGAATCTCACAGCCTAGTGCATTATTAGAAAGAGAAATAAATTTACTTTTATCACCTATCATGTGACTACAGCATCCATTATCTAAATACTAAATTTTATATTCATTATATACATGGAATGCAGTTTGTACTACTGATCAACCTTCCTTTCTCTTGTTCTCATATTTCTTTACATATATCCACTTTTTTTATTTGGGAGGCTCTTGTTTCCTTCCTGGTGGATTATTTATTTTCTTGTGATAGGTGTACTGAGCAGCATTAAATTTTGAACTAGTGAAAGATGGGCCATATTTTCTTCTATAGCCTCTAGAGTTCTTTCTACACTTCGCGGCTTTATGTCCAAACTGATTACAAGAGAAAAATACCCATAAAAGGAATGTATGTACCTCATTGCATAGGTGATCCTAAGAATAATGTGTCTTCTTATTACGGATTTTTGGAAGCCTTTATTTACAGCAGAGGAAGTACTTGGTGTAGCTGCAGACTTATTTTCTTTATTTGTTTCTTACTCTTTCTCCTTGCATTCTCCCTTGAAGCCAATTCCAAATTTATCAATTGTTTCACATTGACTTCTGAGTATAACAATTAGCACAATAGAGATCTTCTCTATTTTTTCATACATACTTAGTTTTGTTGAACATTTGTTCCATCTTTGATTTCAACTCCTCTAATTCTATGTTCAAATTTGGGCACTCCTATTTTGATTTATAGGACTTAGATATCTTCTCCAACTAAGTTTCAAGTTCCTTTAGCTCATTAGTCTCCTCTCCTTCTTTTTGTTCTTGTCTTTTCTCAAAGATGTGGATTTTTTCCTCATAATCCTTTAATGTGCATCTTAGTTTCTAATTTTTCTTCCTGCATAGTTGCAATTCTTCAAGTGCACTTACCAAATCTGCTTCAAGATTTATCTCATCTTCCTCTTCATCAGAATATTCATATTCAACTGATTTATTCCCTCTGAAGCTACTTTCTTCATCCACATCCATAGCCATAAACATACATTCTGATTGATCTTCATTATCTTCATTTTCTGAGTTTTCTATGTTTCTTAACTCTGATTCACTAGATTATTCTTTAGAGTAGAATTTTCTTTTGTTCTTGAAGAATTTCTTCTTGTTATCTTTATTTTTATACTTAGTTTCTCTTCTATTATATTTATGGTTGTGCATTTCATAGACGCTATGCAATTTTGTCCATATCTTATTTTCTATTGTGTAGTGCATTACTTTTATGAATTATGTCTCAATCAAACCACATAAGATAATATTCATAGCTCTTCAATTGCACTCATATTCTACCTTATCTATTGAAGAGGTGATCAATGTGGGTGGATTTTTATATCCTTTCTCAATGCATTCCTAGATGTCAAATCCAAGTGACATCAAATATGTTTTCATCCTTATTCTCCAAAATGTAGAATTTTTTAGTGTGAACAGAGGTGATATGGATAGTGACAGACCGCCTTGTGCCTGATTTGATGTCATGCTTGTGATAAGAGGATCTCCTCAAATATTTTAAGATTCTATAATGAGGACTCACTCTGATACCAATTAGTGCAGATCACATGCACTAAGAGGGGGGGTGAATTTGTACAGATTAAAAAATTTTCCACTCTTGATTCGATTTTATATTCTTTACCAATCTATATATATGAGAAGCATACAATCAAACAAGTATTCATCATACACATAAATACTAAACACAAATATTTACCGCGGGAAGCCCTTTTGGGAGAAAAAACCCACCAAAACTATTGCTTATATTACACAAAGCAAGGACTCATAAGAATATAGCACATCTTACAAGATTTGTTTAGTGAGACATAAATCCCACAAAGAGCACCAACTGATCCGTAAACTTCTACTTTGGAACTCAACGAATACACAATTATGTTGTTCTACTTTCAAATTTGGAAAATGACAGATTTTCTTGAAGATTAGAGCTTCGTGATTTATTATCTAGTGCTATAGAAAGGAAATTGCAGAGTAGGAAACAATTCAAACTTCAACACCAACAATTTTTATCCTAGATACCTCCGAGGAAAAACCAGTCGGGAAGGGCAACTTGCTCTTTCTTCCCACTTTTATTCGTCTAAATATAGACAATTTACAGATTACAATAAGTATGAAAAGAAGCAACAATGCAAACCTTCTCTCCAATTACTTGCTTTGCTCTGTTTCTTACACCTTGCTCCTATAATTACATTCCAGCACTGAAGATCTTGCTCACTACTCTCATTAAACTTTGCTTCTCGATCTCTTTGGATCTTCGAATGCCTATTCTCTTTCTCCTCGCATGTATTTAGAGGCCTTCCCATGTCCTCCCAGTGCACTGGAGGATGTGAAAGGGCATGGAAGGGGAAGAGACACGGTTGGGTGCTTCAAATTTGCACGTCCATCTCGCGTTCCATTCTTCTTTTCTGTTCGAAAGTGTCAAGACCACCAACCCTGATGCAAACAAACGGTCTCAAGAACGCCGCCTTGGCTGGGCGGCAGTTTCAGGACCGCCATCCCTGATAAGGCGGTGGTTCTGAAACCGTCACTCTGCACAGAGCGGCAATTCCTATCTAGAACCTCCGTTTACCCCATTTTATCTCACTTTTTCTTGTTTCTCCTTCTTGGTGCAAATGGAACTAATGAAGTGGTATGTTTTTCTGGATCCCTATGGATCATACCTCCCCTACTTCAGGAGGCATTTTGGTCCCCACAAAAGCTTAGTGAGGCGAGTGGTAGAGGAATCAACTCCCTCTCCATGCTCATTCAAGTACCACTAGGTCTGCCTTGGTGTCTTCTCTTGTCCAACCTGCCAAGACTCCTGTGGATCTCTGGTTTGTTCTCTCCATTGTTACATCCTCCTTCCGAGTTGCCTCGAGTACAATCCTCTTTGGAAGGTAACTTTTGTATCTTTCCTTCTTTTTCATGCATAGATGGCGTTAATGGATAGCGAGCTCTTGCAACTTGCTATCGCGTGCATCTTCATGAAGTATGGCCTAAAGGTTTCTTCTCCAACCTGCTCAAGTATGACAAGGGTCCCATACTGTAGTGGTTTAGTCCTTGCCTGTCTTTGTCTCTTGAGATGGATTGGCCGAATCCTCCCCAAGTACGTTGTTCCTATAGTCACCACCGTTCCCTGTATATCTCCTCTTCTTCTTACTTGCCCCACGGTCAGGTTCAGTGAATCCGTAGGTAGATACGGTGACTGCATAGTGGAAGTTTTGTTTTGCTCCTTGAATGAGCAGTTCCTATCGTGGCTTCTTCTGCAAAAACTGACAAGTGCTATCCAAATTCTCCATCCTTTGGTCAGGAAATATCCGTGCTCTCACGTCCATTTTGCTTTTCTTCCAATGAAAGCAAACAAAACTGATGATTTGCCAGAATAAGTCTTGGTGCTTGGTTGGCACTTACCATAGCCTTCTTTGATTTGCTTTGGTGTGCCCAGATGTTAAAACTGACTCCGTACTTTGACCCATCTATACTGGTTCTCCCTCCTTGTGAACACGGCATCCCTGGCATACAAGTAAGGACTTCCGAAGACAACGTCAAATGCATCAAGTGGAATAATATCAGCCTCTAATACATCTATGTATTGGGTATTTATCCCAAACTGAAACTTACACTTCCTTGTAACTTGTATTTCTACACCCTTCTTCACCCATCCCAGTGGGGTATGGATGTGAATGCGAGTAAGTCTCTAGACCAAGCTGTTATAACAACTGCATCAGAAATCAAATTTGACTGAGAACCAGAATCTACTAAAGCATTTACCTTAGTATTCTTAATTTGGATCCTGATTTGAAATAGCTTACTCATCTCTTCTTCTTCTACTGCCCCATACATGTTAGTGGCCATGCATCCCAGCCTCTCGTCTACATCCGAATCATCCTCAATCTCCACCTCTCTCTTCTGTCTTCACAGTGGCCATGGATTTCTTAGTATCCTTGGTTTCAGTGTTTTGGGTGCAATTCCAGATACAACTTCCAACATGTGGCATCAATATGTCCATTTACATCATCAATTCTTATAGAAATTCTTAGAATCTTTACAAGTATGCAAAGTAGTAGCGGCATGTTTACCTTTCCATTTGCCTCTGCTACTTGTCTTCCCTTGTTCTTCGTTCATGTTGTTCTGTTGACTAGTCTTCCTTTGGCTCTATTTCTCCTTGCTTCTTCTCATCATCAATGTAGTATGCTTGTATACAAGCTTCATTGAGATCCTTGGGCTTCATGGAGATTATCTTCCTCCGAAAGGTGAGTGTGAAGTCCTCCCAAATACTTGGTCAGAATGTCCTCATCCTCCAAGTCCATATTAAGCAACATGGCTTGTCTCCAAAATTCCGTAGTGTAGTCTTGCACGCTTTGACCGCTGCCCTGCCTAAAGTACTGCCACTTAATCATTGTGTCAATCTTATGGCCAATAGGATAGAAGTTAGCTCTAATCAATTCTTTAAAACCTTTCCCAAGTACTAACAAAAGGACGTTTCTTCTTCTCACAAGTGGCTAGATGGGTTTCCCACCAAACCAGAGCATGACCTTCCATTTTGAGACGTGAAAAGGTGATCCTTTGTGCCTCAATGACATTATGCAGACTAAAGTAGACTTCCAACTATTTTTAGCCATTTATCTAGATAATTTTTGCATCTACTTGTCCTTCAAAAAAAAATTATTTCCTCTTTCGTTTCAACTTTAAAAGGTGCACTGTGCAGATTTTACCTTCTCGCTTACAATTGGCATCTCTTCATGCTCTTCCCATTCTTCCTCTTCGTGGCTCTTTCCGATACCGAATTTTTTCGGCTAGTGCTCGAAACCACCGAGTCCATGGAATCTTGCTTAATCTGAAAGCCGTCTTTTGCAGATTTGAAATCTCTTCTTGTTTTCTATGCAATCTATCCATCATGGTCTCTAGCATCTCGACTCTACGGACCAAGTTCTCTTCCTCCATTTGAGCTCGAATTCTCTGTTTCCACTTCTTCGTAGAAATATCTGGCTCGCAAGGTAAAACTTCTTCACCTTTGGACCTTGTCACTATCATACCAAAATCACGAGAAAGATTTGAATACCGTAGTCCTGGATATATAATCAGCTCTGATACCAAAATGATCCGTAAACTTCTACTTTGGAACTCTATGAATCACACAACTATGTTGTTCTACTTTCAACATTGGAAAATGACAGATTTGCTTGAAAAAATTAGAGCTTCATGACTGATTATCTAGTGCTATAGAAAGGAAATTGCAGAGTAAGAAAGAATTCAAAACTTCAACACCAACAATTTTATCCTGGAAACCTCCAATGGAGAAAAAACCAGTCGGGAAGGGAAAACTACTCTTTCTTCCCACTTTTATTAATCTAAATATAGACAATTACAGATTACAATAAGTATGAAAAGAAGCAACAAGTGTAAACCTTCTCTCAAATTACTTGTTTTCTTTGTTTCTACACCTAGCTTCTACAATTCCATTCCAACACTGAAGATCTTGCTCACTGCTCTCATTAAACTTTGCTTCTCGATCTCTTTGGATCTTCGAATGACCTAATCTCTTTCTCCTCACATGTATTTATAGGCCTTCCCATGTCCCTCCCCGTGCACTGGAGGATGTGAAAGGGCATGGAAGGGGAAGAGACACGATTGGGCGCTTCAAATTCACGTCCATTCGCATTCCATTCTTCTTTTCTATGTTCGAAAGTGTCAAGACCGTTGCCCTAAGCAGACCGGCGGTCTCAAGACCGCCACCTCTGGCTGGGTAGTGCGTTTCAGGGACCGCCACCACCTGCAAGGGCGAGCGGTTCTGAAACCGCCACTCTGCACAGAACGGCGGTTCCTTCCAGAACCTTTGTTTACCCCATTTTATCTCACTTTTCTTGTTTCTCCTTCTTGGTGCTGATGGAATTGATGAAGTGGTATGTTTTTTCTGGATCCCTATGGATCAACTACTCAATAAATCTATGCTAAGATGAAATCTAGAGCAAATCTGTATTTTAGTTAATTTATTTCAAGTGCAAATCACAACTGAAACTTCTAAAATTCATGCAGGCACTCCATCAATACTTGGAGATTCAACACAAACCAATGCTCAAAATGATGCTTGAAGAAACCAGTTATCCAATGAAATTGACATATCACAATTTTCCCACCATGTAGTTACAGTACCCACTAATACAATGCGATTCTGAAATCTCCAAAAGGGTAGATCAAGCTGAAAATGAATGTTACACTGTCCCTCAAAAGCGTGCTCCTTGCTGGAATGTGTGCTTTTATGCACTGATAGAAACCCTTGTCATGTTCTGAAATTATTGAATTCTTGAAGTTCTCAATGTGACTCCCCGGATGAAGTCCACCATTGTATCTCAACAAATGAGGGTTTATGTGCCCCAAGTGTTGTGACTATTGAGGGTCTCTTCGTTCCCATAGGATCCAATGAGGATTTTCATCCTCAAAGGGTGAGCAATGAGAGCTCAAATGCTCCAATTTCCAAAGAGACGTATATAATTGCACAAGATGATCCCACAATCTGAGCCCCAACATTTGCTTTATGTAGCTCTTCCTACTCTTTCTTTCTATGAATGTGGATCATTAAATTTTCCATGCTGAGTCCCAGATCTTTATTTCTTTCTTTGTAAATATTGCTTCATTCCCTCCTTCCAAGCATCTGACAGCCTCTCCTTTTCTAGCCTTCTTTTAGTATTTAAAAATACTTGCTTATTGTTAATAATAATAATATGAAGTTGTCGCAACATTAAGAATTGGTTGGGCCCATGCTTAAAATATTATTAATTTTTTTAATTCACCTAGAAATCAGGGGACATCTCCATTACGAGCTAACCGAACAACGGAGAAATGACATGCACAAGACAACACGGTATTACAAGATTTGGTAGCTAGAATAGATAATTTCATTGATTTGTGTAAAAAAAAACCCAACGCAGTAACTTATAGTTTCAATTATCTGTATTCAACTCAATTGTCCTTACCATACAATTTGAATGCAAACTTCTCAATTCTACTCTATCTTGAACTGCTAACTAATTTTAGTTGATCCAATGTAAGTTCACTTTCAATAGGTAACTATTACAATGGGTACCAAAACCATTAGCGTATTTGAATACTTTTCCTTCATAACGTGGCTTCCCCATAAAAATGAGTTATGGTTTAACCACTTCATAATAACATAGGCTTAAATCACATATCCATGGGCATCAAAATCCTATAAAGTGTGGACCTTATAAAATATTCACGGGGGTAAACCCGCCACCGGGGCATTGGACTACCATAGGCCGCATGTCGGGTTGTATGTCGTGCGGCTATCTTATATAGTCTAGAAGGATTTTATGCTTATCCAAGGTTTTGGATCTTTTCCCCTTTATGCGTGGAATTCTCGGGGGTAAAACCCGCCATATTTGGGTCTTTGGACCTTCATAGGCCATCTTCGGGTCTGTGGCACTCACGTGCCTGTTATGCGGATAGTTACTTTAGAAGGGGGGTAACTCCATGAGAAAATATACAACACATTCTCCAACATGATACATGGTTTCAGCAAAAATACCTTATCATCACACAAAAATAAGCAATAATGTTTTGAAATGGTCCTTTAGGACTATCATCACTATGATCATCTCAAGGATAATAAGTGAGATGACACTATCAATCACCTTTCAGATGCTTCATATGGTCGGTGTACGCAATTGACTCCTGTTTGCCTAATTCAAACATTCAACATTTGTTTTTGACATTTTCAGGGGATCCTATCACTTGGTTTTAATGACAATCTCCTCTAGTTTTTGGCAGATATTAGTTTAGGATACACAGGTATTGGTCCAAATGTCACTAGACATCTTCAAGATCTATGATGTTGTGGAGCTTATTGTAGGCACAGGGTGTCTTTGGATTCTGGAATAAAGACTGCACAAAACAAGATGTTACGGTTTAACAAAAAAGAGATGATCACGAGGATAGAGGTGCAACTGTAGATATCCCCTTCCCAGATCGAAGACCTTTGAAGCCTGATCTTTGTCAAATTCCCGACGGCTCAAAACAGGGGAAGCATCAAGGGTGGAACCTTAAGTCATAATAAATTATTATAGAGACCTGCCCGTAGCAAGAGGGAGAAATAATAGAGCACTTATATTAATTTATTTAGAGGAAAGCACTTATAAAAAAATTGTAATCTCTAGAAAGTGCGATTTGCCTTGGGACAAATATTTGTGATTAAAAAGGGGTCTAAATATGTTTTTATCCTTCTAGGGGAAATGGCGACTTACCTTGAGGAAGGATAATAGAGACTTAGAAGGAAAAAAGGCCATGGAATTTTTTGTATCCTCCCTATGAAAATTGTGACCTGCCTAGAGAGAAAACTATGCATAGAGAAAATCATTGCAGCTAATTGGATATGAAAAAGATCTCCGTTGGGTCTCTTCTCTCCTTAAAAGGAGAAGTTGACTTGCTTAGGAGGCATTCTATGTGCATTTGATATTTTCTGAAATTACATTAAGGAAGGACAGGGTGAATTGGGTCCAAAAGAGTGAAATCAAGACCGTGACACTCGAATGGTGGGATATGTCAAGGAAAAAAAAGAAATAAGTGATAAACCCAAGTGTGGCACAGATCCCAAACAAGGATAAGATTGGTGCAAATGTGAAAACCCCAAGGGGGGTCGAGAACAAAGTGAAGGTGAGAGCCCAGGCCAAAGAAAGATTAATCAAGGTATTTTTAATTGACATGCTTAGCCACGAGGGGTGAATTATTTTAGATTATTAATGAGGATATCATCTACTTAGTTCAAGATGTGAAGACATGCACGAGCTATGAGGTCCTTGGTAGTATTTTTTTGAAATGGCTACCTAACGATGGACTTCACATTGTGTGGAAAATATGGTGTCATCTATGCGGTCCTCCAACCGAGTGAGGATTCCATGCCAAATGTCATCAAGAGTATGGTGAGGTGGAGGCCCATATGTATTTTGTGGTCTAGTTGGTCTAGGGGTAGGTGGGAAGCTCCGAAAATATTTGACTCTACATTTATTTATGCGTGAAGATGACTCAAGAACTAGATGCTTGTTGCACATGAACTGATAGTTTGCATGGGTATCCAAGCAGTAACCATGGTGTGAACAATATAATGAGGCTAAGGTGGAAGGTCGTGTAGCCTTTTTGAGCTTGATCTCATCTCACCTCAGCTTTAATATTTTTCATGTGTTTTTCTATAGGCTCTACAATTAGACACATCTTGCCATGGAGCCTCATGCCATGTATAGTATGTATCTTCTCTAGAAGGAGGAGGATCCATAATGGCAAGAGGTATCTAGGAATATTTGAGTGACTGGTATTAGTCGACATAGATGATGTTCGCACATCTAACACTTTTTCATCCATGAAATCATCGGCTTCGTAATCAAATCTAGGTATATGTTCCCCTTCACTTAGATGAGGAATTACACTTGGTGATCTAGTAATGGAGTTGAGCAAGGAAGGTGAGGCTAGCAGAGATGTCTGAGGCTCAGGCACCAGTATGTTAGGAGGAGGCTCAATTGAATGTGAAGGGTCTTCTTGCAAAAGAAATAACAGTCACATCACAAACGAGTGTGCTTTGGAGGGAAATTTGGTAATGTCATACCTCTCTGTCCCAAATTTGGGAGTAGCTAGCCAAATGGGGATCGTCTAAAGTGTAACCATCATCATAGTCAGGAGTAATACTATCTATCATGAAAGAATCAACTCTGGTTTCAATTTGAACCTTTTTTTGGGTGGGGGTTGAGGTGTTTGTAAAATAGTAGCAGGAATTTATGGCTTCTGATTGTGAGGTCATCAGTTAGGAGGAATTTGTGAGATGAAAATATCTGGTAGGTCAAAAGTGTTGATTCAAACAGTAATCTCATTAGGATCATCATCATTAGAATCCAAGAGATTGGGAGGCGTGCACCCAACCAAATCTGTATGACACACAATACCACTAAGGGAATCAACGAGGTAATTGAAACGTTGATATTCACAAAATGGGATAGGAAGTATCTCTTAAAGGGCTAGGAATTTATACATCCCCTTTTTTGGAGGGTATCATAATTCTAGGGATTTGGGTCACCTTGGATTTTATAGATTTCCCCTTAGTGTGTAAACTTACCACATTGATATGTTGAGGAGGCAACCACACGCATGTGGTGGGTCCAAGGTCAACCAAGAAGAATGTTGTAAGTATGGGAAGTTGAAGTCCATAACCTTCACATGCACAGTCCTAGGGGACTAATGATGGGAAACCAAATACAACTCATAGGTGACATTTTCAAATGATCATACCCTTGAAAAGTAGTAAGTGTGGTCTTGAGATTGTCTATTGAATATCTTAGAGCCTTAATGATGTCTAAAGAGGTGGCCACACAAGTTTCAGAACCCTCATCAATGATGGCACACTTGACCGTGTTTTATCAAATTTGTACAGATATAAAGAGTGGAGGATTTTTTTACCCATAGCACAAGTTTGTCTGTAAACATGGCCGCTCGAGTAAACTAAATCGAAGATTCAAGAATTGTAAGTATGAAGTAAGCATTGACACTACATGCCAGTGTAACCTCAGATAGAGACTCAGTTTTATATTTCATTCTGGTCAAAAGAATAAGTTGGATAAAAGCATTTATTAAATTTTGCTAGTGCAGCCATCTAAAATAGAAGTGGCCATGTGATCATAAAATGGATATAGCCTATAACCATTTCATAGCAGAGAACAATAAAAAACAGTTCAGAGGATTCCTCCATGCCTGGCAAGGGCGGGGACAAATTCTAGATAAAAGCACATACCTTACCTTCACAAACAAGCATTTGCTCTAGTGTTCAAGCCAACATATTTTGAATGTGACTTCATACTTGACCCATGATAGTTTAGTTTGGTTGGTTCAGCTTATGGACACAGCATCCCTATCATACAAGTAAGGATCTTCCAATAGACAACGTCTTTTGCATCAAATATGAGATAATTTCCCCACAAAATAATAAATATACTGTATTGGGCAGTTATGGGAAAATGAAATTTACACTTCCTTGTATACTTCCATTTCTACAACCAAAATCACCCATCCCAATGGGTATGGATTTTTATTCGTGTAAGTCCCTATGGAACAATCTATTGGAGAACTTTATGGCAAAAATCAAATTTTACTAAGAACCAGAATCTACTAAAGCGTTTACCTTAGTATTCTTAATTTGGATTATGATTTGAAATAGCTTACTCATCTCTTATTCTTTTGCTTCCCTGTACATGTTAGTGGCCCTGCATCCCAACCTCTCATCTACATCTAAATCATCCTCAATCTCCACCTCTCTCTTTGTCTTAACAGTGGCCATGGATTTCTTAGAATCCTTGGTTTCGTGCTTTGGGTGTAATTCCGGATGCAACTTCCAACTTGTGGCGTTAGTATGTCCATTTACATCACAATTCTTACAAAAATTCTTAGGATCTTTACAAGTATGCAAAGCAGTAGCGGCATGTTTACCTTTTCATTTACCTATGCTACTTGTCTTCCCTTGTTCTTTGTCATGTTGTTCTATTGGCCGGTCTCCCTTTGGCTCTATTTCTCCTTGTTTCTTCTCATCATCAATGTAGTATGATTGTACACAAGCTTCATTGAGATCCTTAGGCTTCGTGTAGATTACCTTCCTCTGAAGGTGAGTGTGAAGTCCTCCCAAATACTTAGTTAGAATTTCCTCATCGTCTAAGTCCATATTAAGCAAGATGGTTTGTCTCTGAAATTCCATAGTGTAGTCTTGCATGCTTTGACTGTTGCCCTGTCTAAAGTATTACCACTTAATCATCATGTCAGTCTTATGGCCAATAGGATAAAATTTATCCCTAATCAATTCTTTAAAACCTTTCCAAGTACTGACAATAGGACGTTTCTTCTTCTCACAAGTGGTTAGATGGGTTTCCCACCAAACCAGAGCATGACCTTCCATTTTGAGACGTGAAAAGGTGACCCTTTGTACCTTTGTGACATTATGCACACTAAAGTAGAATTCCAACTATTTTAGCCATTTATCCGCTAATTTTGCGTCTACTTGTCCTTCAAAATTCTTTATTTCCACTTTCGTTTCAACTTTAAAAGGTGTACGTGCAGATTTTACCTTCTCGCTTACAATTGGCATCTCTTTATACTCTTCCCATCCTTCCTCTTCGTGGCTCTTTCCGATATTGAATTTTTCCACCAGTGCTCGAAACACCAAGTCCATGGAATATTTCTTAACTGAAGCCATCTTTTTCATATCTAAAAGCTCTTCTTGTTTTCTACGCAATCTATCCATCATGGTCTCTAGCATCTCGACTCTACGAACCAAGTTATCTTCCTCCATTTGAGCTCAAATTCTTTGTTTCCACTTCTTCATAGAAATATATGGCTTGCAAGGTAAAACTTCTTCACCTTTGGACCTTGTCACTGTCATACAAAATCACAAGAAATATTTGAATGCCACAGTCCTGGATATATAATCAGCTATGATACCAAAATGATCCATAAACTTCTACTTTGGAACTCTAGGAATCACACAATTATGATGTTCTACTTTCAACTTTGGAAAATGATATATTTTCTTGAAGATTAGAGCTTCGTGACTGATTATCTAGTGCTATAGAAAGGAAATTGCAGAGAAGGAAACAATTCAAACTTCAACACCAACAATTTTATCCTGGATACCTCCAAGGAGAAAAACCAGTCGGGAAGGGAAACTGCTCTTTCTTCCCACTTTTATTGGTCTAACATAGATAATTACATATTACAATAAGTATGAAAAGAATTAAAAGTGTAAACCTTCTCTCCAATTACTTGTTTTCTCTGTTTCTACACCTTGCTCCTACAATTTCATTCCAGCACTAAAGATCTTGCTCACTGCTCTCATTAAAATTTTCTTCTTGATCTCTCTAGATCTTCAAATGACTACTCTCTTGCTCCTTTCATGAATTTATAGGCCTTCCCATGTCCTCCCATGCATTGGAGGATGTGAAAGGGCATGGAAGGGAAGATATATGGCTAGGCACTTCAAGTTTGTGTTCCATTCTTCTTTTCTATTTGAAAGTGTCAGGATTATTGCCCTATGAAAATCGGTGGTCACAGGACCGCCACCCTAGCTGGGTAGTGGTTTCAAGATCACCACCCTGCAAGGCAGCAGTTCTAAAACCATCACTCTGTACAGAGCGGCGGTTCTTTCCAGAACCTCCATTTACCTCATTTTTTCTCACTTTTCTTGTTTCTCCTTCTTGGTGCTAATGGAACTGATGAAGTGGTGTGTTTTTCTAGATCCCTATGGATCACCAATCCCTACACCTATGCTAATATTACACACAGTAAAGGACTCAAGTGAATATTACACATCACAAGATATTTCTTTCTGCAGGCACCCACCTATAAGGAATCTACAACTCCCTGAATGTGCTAAGCTACAACTTATACTTATTTACATATACATTTTGATCATGTAGTTACAGTAATTATTAATACAATGGATTCTAATCAATTTCTTGGCTCAATATTTGTTCTTCCTCTGTCACTCTATTGGCTCATTCAAAATTTTGCTTTTATGCTCTACTTATCTTATCATGTTCTTCATTATTTTCTTGATCTCACTCTTTCTCTCTTCTCCACCATTGTATCTCTTCTTACCTTAATTGCATCATTTTTTTGCCTATGTCGCTCTCTTGGCTCTAAATCCTTAGTTCTCTCTCATGAGCAATGCCCTCAAATTAACTTCAAGTTTTTATTTTATTGCACAAATGACTCAAAATCTTGCTTCAAAATTTGCATCATGTACTCTTCCTAATCTTTCACCTATGAATCTGGATCATTAAATTTTTCAACTGAGTCCAGATTTTATTCTTTCTTTGTTTTGCTTCATTCCTCCTTCCATGCATCTGACAAACCAATTTACTAGACTACTTCCAAAATTAGAAAACTTGCATTGTTTATAATTTGCATTGTGAAATTAAAATGGCAACCCATCTTCTTTACATTATTTTAATTCACCTTGAAATCAGGAATCTCCATCGAGCTTATAACCAAATTACCTCATGGTCAACATGCATTAAATTTTGGTAGCGAGAATAGATAATTTCATTGATTTGTGTGAAGTTCTAGTTGTACTTATAGTTTCAATTCTCTTTCAATCAAATATCCTTCAAAATTTGAATGCAAACTTTCACTCTTTCAATTTGAACTCTAACTAATTTTCCTTGATCCAATGTTGTTCACTTTGATTGTTTCATGGCTTCCTTTGGCGTATTTGATCTTTTCCTTCATATCGTGGCTTCTCCTTTTGTCTTTTGGTTTTCCCCTTCTTTATGTGGCTTTTAGTTATCCATGGCATCTATATGCATTGTGTGGCTTTTTCAACTTCTCACATCTTCCTCCTTGTTTGCTACCTTCCGCAGATTTTCTTTGTCTGCGGCAATCTTCTATACTTAGTGGATTTTATGCTTATCCACGGTTTTGCATCTTTTCCCCTTTATGCGTGGAATTCTCTAAATATTCATATTTGCGGCTTTATCTTCTAACCTTCTTCACTCTGTGGCACTCACCTGCCTTTTGCGGATTCTTCCTTTAGTTTGTGGTTCATTCCTTGAGCTTCTTTACTCCGCTTCTCTATTATGTGCTTGGCAGCTAGCACCTTATATCCACGGCTTGCACAAATGTTTTCTAAGTCCTTTAGGACTTATCTTTGATCATCTCAAATACTTTGTGAGATGACACTATCAATCACCCTTCATCTGCTTCATATGGTCACTTTACCAATTAACTCCTTTTGCCATCAATGCAACTTGATATTAACTCATCAATCTTGGCATCAATGACAACACATATAACAATGACAAATATTCAACACAGGCATTGGGAAACACTAGAAGCATAGATATGATGTTGTGGAGCTTATTGTAGGCATAGGGTGTCTTGGTTCTGGAGTAGACACTGCACCTATCAGATGTTAGGAGCATCGCAGAGATGATCACGAGGATAGAGGTGCAACTGGAGAGAACACAGAGAGAGGCCTCTGAAGCCTGATCTAGGTCAAATTCTCTAGCTCAAACAGCCCAAGCATCTAGCATGGAACCTTTGACATAAATCATCAAGAGACCTCCCCAAGAGGGAGAGGATGCTTTAGCCACCTAGATAGCGATGATGCATTTTGAGAGATTATGATCTATTTTGTTGATGTATAAAAAATGATTCGATGTGTGTGTGTGTATATGTATGTATGTATGTATGTATGTATGTATATGTGTGTATGTGTGTGTGTATCTATCTATGTATCTACGTATGTATGTGTATATATATGCTTTTTTGATGATGTTGGTGAATGTTGAAATTGATGGATGATTATTTACTTATCACTTTCCTTTATTTCTCATGCATGTGTGTAGTAATACTCATGGTACTTAGGAACAACGATAATGATTATTAGGCAAGAAAGCTGATAGGAAGAGAGTAAATCTAAGCAAGGTCAAAGATCTAAGTGAGGATACACAAACAGTGTCAATCCACTTAAGGAAGGACAGGGTGAATTGGGTCCAAAAGAGTGAAATCAAGACCGTGACACTCGAATGGTGGGATATGTCAAGGAAAAAGAAATAAGTGATAAACCCAAGTGTGGCACAGATCCCAAACAAGGATAAGATTGGTGCAAATGTGAAAACCCCAAGGGGGGTCGAGAACAAAGTGAAGGTGAGAGCCCAGGCCAAAGAAAGATTAATCAAGGTATTTTTAATTGACATGCTTAGCCACGAGGGGTGAATTATTTTAGATTATTAATGAGGATATCATCTACTTAGTTCAAGATGTGAAGACATGCACGAGCTATGAGGTCCTTGGTAGTATTTTTTTGAAATGGCTACCTAACGATGGACTTCACATTGTGTGGAAAATATGGTGTCATCTATGCGGTCCTCCAACCGAGTGAGGATTCCATGCCAAATGTCATCAAGAGTATGGTGAGGTGGAGGCCCATATGTATTTTGTGGTCTAGTTGGTCTAGGGGTAGGTGGGAAGCTCCGAAAATATTTGACTCTACATTTATTTATGCGTGAAGATGACTCAAGAACTAGATGCTTGTTGCACATGAACTGATAGTTTGCATGGGTATCCAAGCAGTAACCATGGTGTGAACAATATAATGAGGCTAAGGTGGAAGGTCGTGTAGCCTTTTGAGCTTGATCTCATCTCACCTCAGCTTTAATATTTTTCATGTGTTTTCTATAGGCTCTACAATTAGACACATCTTGCCATGGAGCCTCATGCCATGTATAGTATGTATCTTCTCTAGAAGGAGGAGGATCCATAATGGCAAGAGGTATCTAGGAATATTTGAGTGACTGGTATTAGTCGACATAGATGATGTTCGCACATCTAACACTTTTTCATCCATGAAATCATCGGCTTCGTAATCAAATCTAGGTATATGTTCCCCTTCACTTAGATGAGGAATTACACTTGGTGATCTAGTAATGGAGTTGAGCAAGGAAGGTGAGGCTAGCAGAGATGTCTGAGGCTCAGGCACCAGTATGTTAGGAGGAGGCTCAATTGAATGTGAAGGGTCTTCTTGCAAAAGAATAACAGTCACATCACAAACGAGTGTGCTTTGGAGGGAAATTTGGTAATGTCATACCTCTCTGTCCCAAATTTGGGAGTAGCTAGCCAAATGGGGATCGTCTAAAGTGTAACCATCATCATAGTCAGGAGTAATACTATCTATCATGAAAGAATCAACTCTGGTTTCAATTTGAACCTTTTTTTGGGTGGGGGTTGAGGTGTTTGTAAAATAGTAGCAGGAATTTATGGCTTCTGATTGTGAGGTCATCAGTTAGGAGGAATTTGTGAGATGAAAATATCTGGTAGGTCAAAAGTGTTGATTCAAACAGTAATCTCATTAGGATCATCATCATTAGAATCCAAGAGATTGGGAGGCGTGCACCCAACCAAATCTGTATGACACACAATACCACTAAGGGAATCAACGAGGTAATTGAAACGTTGATATTCACAAAATGGGATAGGAAGTATCTCTTAAAGGGCTAGGAATTTATACATCCCCTTTTTTGGAGGGTATCATAATTCTAGGGATTTGGGTCACCTTGGATTTTATAGATTTCCCCTTAGTGTGTAAACTTACCACATTGATATGTTGAGGAGGCAACCACACGCATGTGGTGGGTCCAAGGTCAACCAAGAAGAATGTTGTAAGTATGGGAAGTTGAAGTCCATAACCTTCACATGCACAGTCCTAGGGGACTAATGATGGGAAACCAAATACAACTCATAGGTGACATTTTCAAATGATCATACCCTTGAAAAGTAGTAAGTGTGGTCTTGAGATTGTCTATTGAATATCTTAGAGCCTTAATGATGTCTAAAGAGGTGGCCACACAAGTTTCAGAACCCTCATCAATGATGGCACACTTGACCGTGTTTTATCAAATTTGTACAGATATAAAGAGTGGAGGATTTTTTACCCATAGCACAAGTTTGTCTGTAAACATGGCCGCTACGAAAAAATGGATGCAGGTTTGGACGTCGATGGTTTGGTCCATACAAATGGATATTTCCTCGCACTGATAGTAGAAACTCTCTTTTGAAATGTGTAGTGTAGGAGACTATCTCAAAGTAGGAGGTAAGGGTGTGTTCATATCAAACAACACAGTCATGAGTCTCTCGCGATGATGAGGTGGCATGCACATGAGATCTAGAAATGGGATTGGTCCAAGAATCTAAGAAATTTCTTCCAAAGGATCCCACCCATTATGGTTGATCTAAGAAGTAGGATGAGAGTGTTTGGAATCCTCATAAACAAGCTCAGAAGGGGGAGGAATGATTACAGAAACTTTAGAAATATGTATTTTCTTGTGCTCGATGCCATCGACCCAACTGAAGGTGTATGTGACTAGATAAATAGCTTTAAAATGCCTTTGTGGAAGATGGGGTTTTAACTTTGGGATTTTTATTTTGGAATACACAGGGATAAATAACTTTGTGAGTCTTACGTTGAACTGATGGAGGGTATTCTAGCTCAATTTATGATATCACATGCCTCACATCATTAATGGCCATTGTGTTCTCAAGAGGATAGTCAGGATCAACAACATTTTTTGTGTCGTTTTATGGTTTCTTGGAGCCTTCACATGAACTATGATTTGACATAAGGTCAAAGAAAACTTTAAGTCCTTCATTGGCTTGATTAAGGGAATTGTGACAATCTTTTTATCTTTGGGCATCACGAGCCTTAATTGCTTCAGTCAAATGCTCTCTAGAAATAGCTTCATGGTTAAATTGAGGGCCTAAAAAGAAAGTGATGAAAGTCATGCAGAGGGCGCAATAGATCTCATGAGATTGTTCCCAATTGACACGTCACCAACACAATTTCTTCTCATCATGTCATTGGGGAATAGGTTGAGAAGGATCTAGGATTTGACTAAATGGTTTAGGAATAGGTTTTATCAACTCATCCTTATTCAATGGCTCATAATGGGAAGGTTGGCTCTTATTATTATTAAATTTTTAGTCAATAACAAAGACATTCCTATTTGCAGAAGCCATGAGAGGAAGGGTATTTGAGAACCCGTCATCTGTGGCATTTTTTTGCTTTGATTTTTGAAGCATTTGTATCTTTTTAGTTATTTGTTTCTTATTAGGATCCTTCTCAAAATCCCTCATGAGATATTCTTTTCTTTTGGCTTGTTCAAAAGCCTCATCCAGGAAGGTAGGATAAAAGGATCTAACCTTGTACTGAAGGTGAGGCTCTAAGGCTATAAGGAAGATTTGTAAAATACTATCGTTCAGCATATTGTGTTCTTCCTTAGTAGATAAGTTCTTACAATTCTTGATGAACATTTTAGTTGATTCATTCTCATGTTGTTTTCATTTGATAAAAGCATTGATGTTATTTTCATGTAAGTCATGATATTGAAACTCATTAACTAAAGTTGTTACTAGAGATTCTAACTCCACTATATAATTAGGGGGTAGAGTGTGATACCAGTCCAAAGAATATCAAGTAAGAGTCTTAGCTAAGATTTTATTTGTGGCATAAGAATTGACTTTGATATCCACTCTTTGTAAAGATTGCCAAAGGTCTTAATGTCGAAAGTGGTATTGGTTGATCTATCATATGAGATAGAGGATGAAATGTATCCAATATCCATAGTAGCAATGTAAGGTGCAGTGACTCTTGTTGGAAAACCCTCAAGAATTTTTTGTGAATGTGGGGTTGTGAAATAGGTGACCCATTAGGTCCATTGGGTATGGGTGGGTGATTTAGCATATATATAAATTTGTAAAACCCTAGTTACATGGTAACAACACAATGATAAGAAATAAAGTACATCTCTGACCTAAGAAATAAGATAAATAAAATTGAAACCCTAAGTGAAAGAGAAGGGAATGAATGCTTATATGATTTTGCAATTGATCCTGAGCTATGTTAGATTGGAGAACTGATAAACAAGAAAATGAGATTGTCACAAATGAACCTAGAAAAATGCATAACTATCAGAAATTCTTGGACTAGGGCACTTAGATCATGCTAGGGGCACCTAGGCACTGTAGACTACTTTTGGGCACCCGTGACTATGAAAATGGCTTAGAAAGTGATTTCTTTTGTGTCGCTTCTATGAAACTTCCCTTCATTGTTCATGGATGTATGTGTTGTACTATGCTCGTAGAATTTGCTTGTAACCTGTAAAGATAAAGAACACCTACAAAACCCCAAAAAACATAAAATTCTAAAAAAAATGAAAATGTGGAGTTAGAATGATCACGTTGGCCACCCAATAGAGTGAACTTATGATCTAGGCCTTTCACTAAATTTCATAATCCATGTACTTTTGTGTGTGTGTGAGTGAAGAATCATGCCCTAGGTGGATCTAGTGCAAGATGTGCTTGAATGGTGAGCTATAGCTAGATGTAAAAATGTAAATAGATGTGTGGATGTCAAAATTAACCTCCCCTCCTATGAAGTGTATACAAAATAATGCATTCCCTTTTCCCTTGAATGATAGCTAGATGGATGCTTTTATGCCCTTGAAATTCCTTTAGATGCAACCTTTGGTGATAGTAATAGATGCTTAGATCTTGGTCCTTTAATTTGATCAGATAGCATTGTATTTATATGATTCCCTTGTTTTAATTTGATAATTAACCACTAAAATGCCGAACCATAAGAAAACAAGATGCCCAATGGTTATAAGAGGCCCAAAAGAGAAAAGCAAGATACAAAGAGGTTGGGGAACCCAGAGGGGATGAGGGCGCCTGGGCGCTAGCATCCTAGATGGGTGCTGGTGTCCAAACTTAGAAAATTTGAAGTATCGAAATTCAAACTAGGCAATAGGGTGTGTAAAGCTAAGAAGGAAATTAGAAAGGAAGTAAATATGCCAAATACAGTGGTTAATTAGTACTTTTCTCACTTAGGAATCATATGAATGTAAGTATGTGATTAGGACTTAGAAATGTACTCAAGTGCATGATTTTGTGTCTATATTTTCCCCCACATTATGTTTTTGAGTGAATAATTGAGAACATAAATTAGATAGAACATGCACACCTAATAACCATGTAGATCAATGGAAAAATCATGCCAAGGGGATAAGAAAAAGCGTGAAGTGAATAATATGAAGTGTGGAAGCTAGGGAAGAAGTGGAAATGACCCTAGGGGCCAAAGCGTATGTGTATATTTCATGTTGTATATGTTTTTGTATTCACTTGATGTGTTTGATGTGTTGTGCTTGTGACTGCTACTTCTCATAAGGACATACCTAGAAAAGAGAAGAGAAAAAGAGTAGTCAAATATGTGTATATGAAAAATTCAATCTAAATATGTAAAAAGTGTGTAAAAGTATGTAAAAATGTGAAAACGAACATTTGCTCCTAATATTTAACAAGTGAAAAAGGATAGAAAAGATCTTGAAAATGTTGTAGAAGGAGTTTTTTTTTTTGGGCGATCTCACGCCACAATAGAAGAGTGTAAGTAGAAAGGTCTAGTGTGTTATTCTCCATCCTTTTACTACTTCTCGACGATTTATATACCACTGCAGATGGTGTGATCCTCCTTTGTTTTTGTTTGATCCATTTCGATCCAGTTCAATCCAACACAAATAGAAAAAGGATATAATATACATGTTGATTACTGGAGGAATGTTCCTATTCTGTGAAAATCATTGTGTAAAATGTTAAAAACTATGATAATCTAAGAAAATCAATTTAATTGCCCCCTAGTGATAGGTGATTAGGAATGGTTATGGGTGCCCAAACATTCATGTTTGTATCTAGGATTTGGTTTCCATGGTGTGTTGAGGACCCAAGGTAGATTTTGGGTCTCTTTTGTGACTAAATATTTTGTTGTTCCTATAATGTATAGGTCTAAATTGTGATTGTATACTATTGAATGGGGTGACTAATTCACCCAATGTATGCCCCTCTTGTTTGGGGTGCATGTGAGGTCACTAGGAGGATGTGGCCCAAAGGAGATGGATGGACGATGATCTGAAACTGATGCCATGCAGAGGGAGGAAACTAAAACCAAGGCACACACAAAAAAATGGATACGAAACAGGTGTTAGTACAAACAAGACAAATACGCATATAGAATACAATGTGTAATCTAACAAGCAAGAAGACAATGTAGACCGTGAAAATTAGGTTTCAAACATGGGACATCAATCACAATGTCGTAAGATAATCAAGGCCAAAGCTTCCACAAGCATACAGTGTGTAAAAAAGACAAAGGGAAAATCCCACAAACAATGGAAAACAATGAAAAACAGTACCAAGAAAAGTAATAGACAACCATGGTGGAAAATAATTCCTGCAAGATAAATGTTGCACATGAAGCACCTGTTATCATGTTAGAAAGATAAAAAGTATTTCAAAGCATGTATGATCTAATAAAAAGTAGTGTGTTAATAAGAAGATAAACTAGTATATAACGAAACAATATCACATGTTATATGTATGAAAATAGATGCCCCCGAGAGCCATTGATGGGACTGGTAAGAGGTATAGTTCCAAACATCTATCCTACATGTAATAGATCTATGTAAAGTATGCATTCACAACTACAAGACAAGTGAACATGCACGTGCATATGATAATGATAATGACATAGAAAATATTAGTCTAACATAGTAAGAAAAATGTACATGCAAGTATAAGTGAATGAGTATGCAAGAATAATATGTAACCAAGATATGCAATATGATGTCAAGTGTGAATAGTATGGAATGCAGTGTGAATGTGATAGAAGTAGTGTGCCCCCCAAGAAAATTTGAATGAATATGCATGAGGTTCAATTCAGATCTAGACCCTTAATCAAGATGAACTAGAAAATAGAGTGTGTCATAGGGTATGCACCAAGTGTAAAATGTGATAGTGTGTATGATGTGAGGTTCATGGATGCAGTATGGCCTCAACAATAAAGTGTGAACATACCACAAGAGTGTGTCACCGGGTAGTAACGATACATGTGTATCAATATGTGTAAGATGCAAGTGAAAGACTATATACACAGCATGAAGTGACATAGTGCAAATGTGAGACACCTAACAATGCTAGAAGGGGGGAGAATAAGCACAATGCCCTCCAATCATATGATGATGATTATAATATCCGATAAAATTTAAGGGTAAGGATCCTCCACCCAAATCTTGTGGAGATAAAGGCATGTGACCATGCTTTGAGATCAATGATGCATGAGATAGATGATGTATCAGTGAATGAGATCTATGTGCATGAGACCTAGGAGGTGATCAACACCTATGTGAAAAGAGAACGCGAAGGTGATGAACACCGATGTGAACGAGGGTGTGGAGGTGATGAATACCTATGTGAAGGATAGTGCATAGTTAATGAACACCTATGTGAAGGAGATCACGGAGGTGATGAACACCTATGTGAAGAAAAATGGGGAGGTGATGTATACTTATGTGAAGGAGATACCAAAGTAGTGGACCTAGACTGATGTTATGGACTAATAGAACTTGAGACTGAGTAGGTCATCTGTGAATAGCTAAGCTAGGAGCATATTACACTTTACATTTGAGATTTCGTTGGGACCTAGATGCTCTAGTGAGTGTAACAACAACCTTAAGAGGATGTTTTGGCCATGGTGTGCATGGTGGAACACCATTGATAGTAATGAATTTCTTGTTGTGAATCAAATTTAGACACAAGTGATTCATGGAAATGATATGTTGACTAGGATGGAGCCAGGGAAGTTCTAAGAGCATGTTACACCCTTTTGATTGAAAGTTCCACAAGAAATGGCACAAACATGGTAAGAGGACCAACTGTGAATAGAAGCTTGACATAACCATATGATTTAGGAACCGAATGTGAAATATGTGATAGTGGATAGTCGATAATAATAAGAAGTGTGATAGAGAACACACACATATGAATCAATGGATGAATCATTGTATTATTGATAGCGTGAGGCTCAATAGAAGAATTGATATGTAATGTGTCATAGGATAATATAGTGTGATATTCATAGTCAGAGAATGTAATGAATGTTGGAGATGCATCAGTGTGAGTAACTAGAAAATCAAGAGCCCCCAGATGAAGGAGGAGTAATTGCATGATATGTATGACTGGTTGAAGAGTCAGCCACTTTCTTGTCATGTCTTAAGAAGAGGATTTTTGAAGATCTTGATCTTATGATGTTCATTGACCAACATCAGATGTCTTAGGCTCAAGAAGGTCAATTGCATTATTATTGATAAGATATTGAATAAGATATCTGAGTTTGAAACAACGATCAGTAGAATGTCCCACATATTGATAATAGTCATGTCTGAATTTTTCATTATAATTACGACCTTTAGGACGAGATGGATCCAAATTTGTTGGAGGATAAAGCATAATAAGATTTCTCTCGACGAGTTGTGGTAGTAGAATATGTGGAACACAAGGAAATTTATTAAATGTACTGCTTAGGTTGTTTCTATTGAAGCTTTTCAGGATTAGATACAACATTGATAGCAATTTTAGCTTCATTAGGTTTAGTAGATGGATTGAAAGTGGATATAATGTGAAATCACGTAGAAGATTAAGCTTGTGTATGATACTTAATTTTACCCATAGATAATAGTTTTCTTTCGCGTAGCTTAAGAGTATGACATAAATGATCGAATGATGGAGATTTTTGGAATATGATACTCTCCTCCAAAGGTGGTAATAGGCTTTGGATGAATAGATCTTGAATTTTAGAGTTTGTGAGTACATTAGACATCTTAGCTAAGTTGTTATTATACTAAAATACATAATTTTAGAAGTTAATCCTTGTTTAATTTGTGCAAGTTAAACATAGGATATCTTAGAGCCTAATATTGATTTTAGAGAAATGAGAGAGAAAAACATCAATAAAATGAGTAAATATTTAAAACGTGGAGGGAAAAAGTACTAACCTTAAAATGAATTACCTTAAAATGAATTACCTTATAGTGATCTAAAACTGTACTGGTTGATGCACATGAGGATAAAAATTATGACAACACTCCTCAAAAAGTTACAGTCAGATGAATATTTGGCTAGACTAGGGCACTTGTGGGAGGATTAGGACACCTTTTGGTGCCATGGTCTACAGTACGGGCACCTTGGTCTATAGAAAAATTCAGAACCTGAGTCTGAGTTGGACGTTAGATATTCGCAATAACTGGGTCTTTCTCACATGAATTTCACATTAACTTTAATGATGTCATTTTAGATCTCTAATGAATAATATCCTGCAAAACCCCATACAAAAGCATAAAACCCTAAAAATGAAATATGTAAATGAATGGGTTGGATTGTCCTCAACTACCAAATGGATTGACTTATGACTGATTTTTATACTACATCTCATTACTTGATGTAGTTTTATGTGCATGTGTGTGTAATTATGTTTCTAGGGTTCCCTAGCACCAATGATGCCAAAGAAAAGGGTAATAAATAGATGTAATATGACCAAATGGTGGATGGAATAGAATGAATAAAACCCTTCTTATGTAGTGTGTGATGTAAAATAGTGCCCAAATGCATTTCCTTGCCTTAGTAGATAGATAGCCCTTAGTATAGATAGTATGCAATTAAGATAACGTGTATGTTGTGTTTATATAGGGATCTCTTGCTCAAATTGTTACACTAATGACCCGGCATGCTGAGTAGTACCTAGTGGAATGAGAGGGAAAACTACAAAGACTGACTCAAGATTCTAAATGATAACTAAGTGCAACTAGGACTAGGGCACCTAAAAATGAGGACCAGGGCACCGACGCGTGCCCCAATCCCTTCCTAGGTGCCCTAGTCAAAGAATAGAGATGACCACTGAATAAATAATGATAGCTAAGACTCCATGAAAGATGGCAAGAACTATATGATTAACTGACGACTATGTAAAATAGTTAATGACAATGACTGACTAAACTGATGATAGTACTAGGGGATGAGCCATTATTGAATAATTTTCTTATGCGATATCCATATATAAAACAACATATTTTGTGTTATAATATTAGTAGTAAGTGCGTGATTTTGTGACTACACTAAGTTTTTGTTATATCGCAAAACATAATATGTGAGATTCTCATTAGATTCTTATTTAATTTTTGCTATTTGAGTATAGGATATATCATATCCAATATTAATAAAGAAATGAGAAATAAAAACATTAGCAAAATGTGTAAAATATGTTACCGAGTGGACAGGTAGATCGTAGAACCAACACATTGCATAATCTTGAAGACTTATAAGAAATAGTTTTATGAGTAAAGTGTGATCATCTGCATAATATAGACATGCTACATGAAATTCTTAGAGATAATCTTCAAACTACATGAGGTTCACCATGGCCTTTGAAGGTGGGAAGATTAAATGTGAAAAATTGAGAGGAAGCAGATAGGTGGAAATGGTGGGTGAAAAAGGAATGTGAAGGAGTAAAGTGGAATCCAGATATGGAGATGCACAAGATGTAACCAATTGAAGATGACAATTTTGAGTTTGTAAATTCTGATATAAAGAGGTTAAATCAGGAATATTTGAAGAAGATCCAGGTTGTGCATTGGAGGAATTAGATTGAATGATAGGAGCAGTAGTAGTGGGAATGGAAGCAGAAATATGAAGGGGTTGAGTAGAGGCCATGAAAGCTGAGGAAACACTAACAAGGGGTGTAGTAGAAACATCTTGAGAGTTTTTGGCAGTAATCAAAACATGAAGAATATGCAGAAGATGAGCAAGGTTTTCATGCAAATATTAAAAAAAATTAGTAAGCTTATCTAATTTCTCTTTATCATCATTGGTGTTCTCATCATATAAGTTGCTCATCGTGGAATAATTGAGTTAATAATGTTTTAGAGAGGAACTTATTAAGAGTTAGTGAAGGTATTATTAGCCTTTCAACCAATTATTTAGAAACCCTTCAGGAAGATGGATGGAGCTCTATATACTCAAAAGATCCAAAATAACCACTACAGGTGATAGGCATAAGAAGAAAACCCTAGAAAGCAAGGTTGGTATTTAGTAATGGGTTCACCAAATGATTTAACAATAATTTAGAAATATGCTAAACCCTTATTACAGAGTCACAACACAATGATAATGTAATAAAATACATATACGACCTAAGAAATAAGCTAGATACAATTGAAACCCTAAGTGTAAGAGAAGGGAATGAATACTTAGCTAATTTTGTAATTGATCTTGGGTTATGTTGGACTAGAGAATTGATAAACAGGATGAGGAGAGTGTGGCAAAAGAACCCAAAAAATGCAGAACTTTCAGAAATGCCTGGACTGGGGCACTTAGATTAGGTCAGGGGCATCTGGGCACTGTAGACTGCTTCTGGGCACTTATGACTGTGAAAATGGCCAGAAAGTGATTTCTTTTGTGTCATTTTTATGTTGTTTCCCTTCATTGTTGATCATCTGTGTGTCGCACTATGACCAAAAAATTATCTTGTAGAATGGAAAGAGAAAGAGCACCTGTAAAACCCCAAAACACATCAAATCCTAAAACAAAATAAGAAAATGGGGATTCATACTGACTCCGGAAGTCACGCGACATAGTGAACTTATGATTCGGGGTGTTACACTACATTTCAGACTCCATGTAGTTTTACATGTGTGTGTGTGTGACTAATTGTGCCCTCGGTGGCTCTTGTGCAAGATGCACTTGAGTAGTGAGCAATAGCTAGATGTAGCAACATAAATAGATGTGTGGATTTCAAAATAAACTTCCCCTCCTATTAATTTTATGTAGAAGAATGTATGTAGAAGAATGCATTCCCTTGTCTCTTGAATAATATCTAGATGGTTGTTGTGATGCTCTTGAAATTACTTTGGATGCAACCTTAGGTGATAGTAATAGATGTTTAGAGCTTGATCTTTTATTATGGTCACATAGATTTGTATTTATATGATTCTCTTTTTTGAATTTTGTAATTAACATCTAAAAGGATGGCCACCAAGAAAATAAGAATCCCAAAATATAAAATAGGCCCAAAAAAGGTGAACAAGATACAAAGAGGTCAGTGGAACCCAGAGGAGACAAGGGCACTTGGGCGCTAGCATCCTAGCTAGGAACTAGTGTTCAGAGCCAAGAAAGATAAAGAATTGAAAGTTAGACTGGGCAGGTGGGGTGTGCAAGACCATAGAAAAAGCAAGAAAGCAAAGAAATAGGCCCAAGATAGATGTCAATTACTATTTTTCTTGCTTAGTAATCATATAAATAGTGGTATGTGATTAGGACCTAGAAATGTACCCAAAGTGTTTAATTTAGTGTCTACAATGGGGTAATTGAACCCCAGAGCCCATGTTATGACGATTGAACATTTGAACCATATTGGTTTACATTTGAAGGAGTTGGATCATAGTGGCAGTTTTTTGTTGGCTCACCTTGTCAATGACGTTTAGGATAAGATTAGTGGGATCAAAACTAGAGGCATTCACAAATGAGTCTACCATAGTAGCCTTCCCACTATCCACCCTATCGTCAAGTTGGGGTATTTATATCGATGTCATCGCCCATGGGAGAAGGTGTCGGAAGGGTTTTGAATTTGCACCGACGTAATCACCTGTAGGTGATGGCATCAGTAACGAAGGAAAAATCAAGGGGGAGATATGCAAAGAGTCATGAAGGATAAGAATGATGCAAGATTAAAGAAGAAATGAGGTCATGAACAAGCACAATGTCGGGAGAATGTGAAACAAAACAAGAGGAATATGAGAAAAAGAAACACATAAATGGGACCAAAAGTTTTTCTCTCTCCATGTATCATCCCTAACCCAGTGGTTACGTGAATATCCATACCCCTATCCCGGAACGATCCCCTTAAGACACCCATTTCAAAGATAGATGCATCAGCAACCTCTAACTTGAAAAGAGAATTGTTAGTAACATGTATGAAAATAGAAAGCGTAAAAAATTTAGGTGTTTACAATGTGTTGAAAACTACCTCCAAAGGTCAAATACCACCAAGAACACATCAATGTTGATGATATGAAGTTATAAAGCTCTTCAATCTCCATCCCACTGAGCATGCCAAAACTATTGGTGATTAGAATTGCACCCTTGTTTGATCATAAATCCAAAATTCTAAGCCAACATGGGATTGTCTTCAAGTGTGGGACTTTCATCTTAACACAAACCTCCATAGAAGATTGGTTCCTATACCTACAAAGTAATGCTAACACTACTCATAGAGCTGAAAACATAACTATCTAAGCCTATTTTAAGCATTCACAGAGACCAAGGTTAGGGAGGTGCAAGAAATGAAACTTAATCTAAGAAGGGAGGTGATAGCACCAGAAAGAAGGGTTGATCACTCTCCATGAGATGAGAAAATTAAGAAAATGCAGGAGGAGAGGGAAGATTTATATGCCATAGATCAACACTCTCGCTAAACTCCCATCTCACGTAAGAACAACACATGAAAATGAAACTTTGTAAGTAAAATCCACACGCAATGAACCAAGAAATGAATGGAGAGGAAAAGAAACAATAAAAAAGTGAGTATAGGGCAGAATAAGCCACAAATATAATATTTTATTGCTTAAATTATGTACAAACCATTACATCAATGGTAGAAGGCATTGAACTTGTTACAAATTCTAAATCTGAGGTCTAGAACTTGTGGTAAGTTAGCCACCATTTTGGCATGGTGTCGTTACAGCAAAAGAGGATTTTTTTTCAAAAGAATGAGTTGCATTCTTAAAGAGAAAGAGGGATAAGAGAGAGAGAGAGAGAGAGAGAAGGGGTGTCATTAATTTTTGTAAATTGGGAAAGGAGGCACCTGACATAGCTTCTACTACACGTCGTCAGATTATGCAAGTCGAAGTATGGGCGTCGTTTATCATTAAATTTGGGTTGGTGAAGTGGTTGGGTGTTGATTCAAATAAAACAACTTTGAGGTGCTCTATAGAATTCTGAGTTGATACCATAATATGTAACTTACAAGACTTGCAAGATTGTAAATTGTGTCTTTTCCTTTGTCCCGCCACATCCTTCCACGGATTTTTCATTTTGATATGTTTCGCATCCTTTTAAATGTTTCGCATATTTTTGACTTGAGATGTCTCGTGGACTTAGAAACATGTAAGACACTAACTTTTACATGTCATCTATGGAACTCCTCACTTAACCTCTCATAATTGGCTCCTTTCCGTACTCGCCCCGAAATCCATGAAGGCTTTTCTTTCCTTCACTTAATTCACTCATCCTACGGACTTAGAAATCCACAAAACATTGTGTTAGTGTTTCATGGTTTTCGGACTTAGTTATTTCTCAACTTGCTCCACTACCTCGTGGGTACAATGGTGCTTTCATCATGTGTTTCTGCTTTTCACCTTGTCATCCCACAAAGTGACATTACTTCATTCATACCATAGAAATCCACCTTTTTGTTGCACAAATTTTCCATCCATGCGGACATGCTCCCTGCTAACTTCATCATGTCATGGATTCAGTCCTTAGCCAAATTTTGACCCTTCTCAGATGGGAACACTTCTATGGAGCTTTGCTTCACTTCAAATCCATGGGAGACCATCTTTGACATCCATAGAAGGCCTGAATTGTAACTTCTTCATTTTGCGGATTAGGAGGACCCGCGGAATGTGACATTTCTCACAATAGTCCCTGCAGTTGTTATACTTAGCCACATAAGTCCAAATTTGAATAAGTTGTCCAAAATTGCATGGGGTGTACTTTGGGACAATAACCCCCATTGGATTAAAGTGGTGTTTGAGACTATGTTAGAGACCCCGTCTGACCAGGTTAGAAATTGTTGGATAACATGTTAGACAAGATAGTTTTCAAATGTTCATTGATGACTTTCATTTCTTTTTATGTGTTGTCTTTGAGCTCATTTAGACCTTTTAAAAGTATTTCTTTGTACGTTTTCCTCAATTTGGTTCACTAACTCATTAACCCATGTATCAAAAGTTATTGACTACATCTCTTCCTTTCATAGAGTCCTTGTAGTGACTATCCCTTTTTCATGGCCTCTAGCTTTTAGTCCCCCATGTACACCATCAAGATTTGGGTTTGAGGGTTGAGAGTTTGAGGTTTATGGTTCATGATTTAAGGTTTAGGGATTTGGGTTTTAGGGGTCAAAAATAAGGTTTTTGGTAGTTATACTATTGTGATCATCTCTCTTATTTTAGTCTAATGATGACTATTGTAAAAGGACAAAACAATCTTTTAAATAGAGTTATGGGTAGCTAGTACTTATGTGATAATTTTGCTACGATGAATCCAATGACTTCTACTTTGTGCAAGGGTGTGAAAAAATTCAATAGTCTTTTTCTAAAAAACCTCAAACAATACTATGATGATGTAAAATTATCATTATTTCTGATCACAAATTATGTTTTTTAGTCCTACAACCCTAAGAATAGATGTTAGTTGAGAACCAGAAAAAATGCAATAGAAAAAATCTTTTCCAAAATCGAAGATCTAATATACTTGTTAATGAATAACTGAGATGGATTTATTAATAGATTGATCAGTATAAAAACATAAATAAGACAATAACAATTATTCACAATTATAAGAACAAAATATAACAAATATATGTCCCAATACATGTTTTATGTTAAGGGCATATTAGTACCACTCCTTGCGCTAAATGGATTATTAGA
Organism: Taxus chinensis; assembly: GCA_019776745.2. NCBI lineage: Eukaryota > Viridiplantae > Streptophyta > Pinopsida > Cupressales > Taxaceae > Taxus > Taxus chinensis. The sequence continues at coordinate 896,635,169 of CM034149.1, forward strand.
CATATCAAGGGATTTGCAAGCACGGAAATTTCTCCTCAAACATTGCATATTCGTATGTTTATCTTGTGGAAAGAAGGTTAACAAAGGAGTTGGTTTTCACACCCTACTCATTACCTCGATCCCTGTTAAGATTGAAGCCTTGTTCATGGTTTGTAGCATCTAGAAATTCTTTAAGTTAGTGAAATCCTTCCTCACTTGGGTTCAGATTGGGTCTCTCTTAAAGCAAAAGTATGCAGCTGCTAAATCAAATCTGCTAATTTTTCCAAAAGACAGAAGCAAACACTGTACTGAGCTGCACCATCTTTGCTTGCGCTCAACAGCTCTATATTTGTCCAAACGAGGGAAGCATTTGCATTAAACACAATTGCCTTTCATTTGCAAAGAACTTGGCTTTGGATTGCTGAAATATTTGGGCTACCTACTATAATTTTTTGTTTTTTTATAAAAATGTTTTTAAAACTTATAAATAATAAAAATTTATTCACATATTAATAATATGGCGACTCCGTGGCCCAATGGATAAGGCGCTGGTCTACGAACCAGAGATTCTGGGTTCGATCCCCAGCGGAGTCGCTTGTGCAGTCACGTCTGAGGCATCTTTTAGAATAAATTTTAGCTATGATGAAGACGCTTGCAAAGACCATGGAAAAGGTTGCACTTCGTCTAGGTTTTTTAGATTTATGTTCAAAGTTGCCTAACACTTCAAGTAAATTATATCCTACGCATATTCATACTCTACAAAAAATATATATATATATATCCCTCTAACATAAATTATGTTGTGTATATATTCGTGTTATATAAATATCTTAAATAGTTTTATCATATAAATTAGATGTGTACCACAAGATAAATATCTCTCTACATATTTTAGATTATTTTAAGATATCTTTACTGCTAGTACAGAGGTTAGTATGGTACGTGATGATATATTTACAAAAGAATAATAAGTTTATGACATATATCTTCATGTATACATTTGTTCCTCCAATGACTCTTAATTCTTTCTACTTTCTTTTCTTTACTCATTTTACACTCATCCATCTCTCAAATCGGTCATATGTGAAAGAAGATGAGATTCTCAATTAATGTAATGACTTGACACATAATATAGCAACAAATCTCAAATCTCTTCTTTCTAAAAGTCTTATAGCATTCTAAGATAGCATTCTTGACATATATAACACGTGTGAGGAAGCAAGTTTGCCTAATTCACGTCGAAATAACAATTGTATTATCTTGAAATCAATCTCAACTTTCTCATTCATATTAGGATTTGTTTGTTGTCGATTTCTTTGGGACCATGCATTTGACCTCACCTTCTCAGTCGTGATGTTGTCTCTTGTGGTAATTCAGTATTTTGTAAGTTGTTCGTAATTCTTTCAGTAGTCTTATTATTATTATTAGATTTTGCATATGCCCATGAAATTCGTTATCGATGTTAACAACATTGAATCTTTCCTATGGGGTTTCTAACAGTCGATTTGAGCCACTTTCATTTTCACTTGCAAACCTAATAGGGTTTTTATAAACATCAACATTAGAATTTTTGAGACGATATATTTGAACTTCCTAATTACATTATCATAGTTTGTCTCTTTATGCATTGGTTATTTGATCTACATGTATTACTCTTTGTAATATTGTTCTTCGTGCAACTTGGTCAATTTTTTGCCTCACTTAAATTTCATGTTATTTGATATATATGCAAGATGTGCAATCATGTGATCTATATGTTGTTTATTTGTGCTTCAAGTTCTTCTACTGGAAAATTAGTCTTATGTTTTACACGATGTTGCTAAAATTCATTGTTATTTATATGTAATCTCTCTTCATCTTCTTTAGTACTTCTTGTTGTTGTCTTGAGTAATCTCAAGCATATTGTCTTTGTTGTTCTCTTCTTTGTTCATCATATTCTCTTGTTTTATCTTTATTTTCAAAAATCATCTGTTCAGTGAGCCATGGTAATTACATAAAATTTAAATCAATATTCTAATCAAGAATAATTTGATATTTATTTAGACACTTAGATTCAGAAGAGTGTAAGGAATGTGAAGGTTCGATACCAACCCTAACATCGTTGAAATCACACTTTACAATTCCACACTCATACATATCATTGTAATAATGAAAACTGAACATTTTCCGTAATAATCAAGATGAAAAGGTGTATAAATTTTACTTTCCTCACAACCAATTATAGAAAAACAAACCCTCGTGGCCACATGCACACTACAACAAACTCTTAAATTATTTTCATACCACATAATCTTCCGTTTTATTTTAAATATTATATCATCCTCTTAAAAACAACCATGCACTTAATTTTCTTTTTCTATTAGTGTAGACACCTAAATTTGGTAACTAATCACTTGTTAATGTCAATATTGGGCTTAATCCCTAAATCATGACATGTGCACACATTCCAAGCTCAATTGTTTATCATTAACCTATTGCATGACTTTCTTTCCTTATTACACTACTCAATCACTTCAAATAAATGTGGATATTATTCATCAACAATTAGTCTCTCCTCTCCTCAAACATGCACATATTTCGATGTTGATCTTGTGGAAAGACAGTGTTAACAAGGATGTTGGTTTTCACACCCGACTCATTACCTCGATCCGCTGTTAAGACTTGAGCCTTGTTCATGTGGTTTGTAGCAGCCTAGAACTTCTTTAAGTTACTGAATCCTTCCTCACTGGGTTCAGATTGGGTCTCTCTTAAAGCCAAAAGTATGCAGCTGCTAAATCAAATCTGCTAATTTTCCAAAGACAGAAGCAAACACTGTACTGACTGGCACACCATCTTTGCCTTGCGCTCACCGCTCTATACTTTTGTTCCAAAGAACGAGGGAAGCATTTGCATTAAACACAATGGCCTTTCATTTGCAAAGAACGGCTTTGGGATTGCTGAATATTTGGGCTTACCTACTATAAAGTGTTGTTTTTAAAAATTTTAAAATGTTTTAAACTTATAAATAATAATTTATATTCACATATTAATATATGGCGACTCCCCCCCGTGGCCCCATGGATTCAAGCGCTGGTCGACGAACCAGAGATTTGGTTCGACCCCAGCGGAGTAGCTTGTGCAGTCCCGTCTGAGCATATTTTTAGAATAAATTTTGCTATTGAAGACGCTTGCCAAAGACCATGGAAAGGTTGCACTTCGTCAGGTTTTTTAGGATTTAGTTCACAGTTCCTAACACTACTTCAAGGAAATTATAATTCCTACGCATAGTCATACCTACATACAAGAAGATATATATATTATATCCCTCTAACATAAATAGAGGGTGTATATTCGTGGTGATAAATATCTGAATAGTTTTATCATATAAATTAATGTGTACACAAGGCTAAATATCTCTCCTACATATTTTAGATTATTTTAAGATATCTTTCTGCTAGTACAGATTAGTTGTACGTGATGTATATTTTACAAAGAATAATAAGTTTATGAACTTATCTTCATGTATACATTTGTTCCTCCTCCAATGACTCTTACATTCTTGCTCTTTTTTTCTTTAACTCATTTTAAACCTCATCCATCTCTCAAATCGGTCATATGTGAAAAAGATGAGATTCCTCAGAGTAAGGGAATGACTTGAACACATAATTAAGCAACAACTCAATCTCTTCTTTCTAAAAGTCTATAGCATTCTAGATATCATTCTTTCTTGACATATATCACACGTGTGAGGAAGCAATTTGCTAATTCCACTTCGAACTAACATTGTATTACTTGACATAATCTCACCTTTCTCATTCATATGTAGGATTTGTTTGTTGTTCGATATTTCCTTGGGAACCATGCCTTTGACCTCCCTTCTCAGTCGTGATTTGTCTCCTTGTGGTAATTTCAGTATTTTTTGAACGTTTTCGTATTCTTTCAGTAGTCTTATCTTATTATATTATTAGATTTTTGCATTGCCCATGAAAATTCGTTATCGATGTTAACAACATTGAATCTTTCCTCTGGGTTTCTAACATTCGATTTGAGCCACTTTCATTTTCACTTGCAACGAATAGGTTTTTAATAACATCAACATTAATTTTTGAGACATCTATTTGAACTTCCTAATTACATTAGTCATAGTTTTGTCTCTTCTATAGTATGCATTGGTTTTTGATCTACATGTATGAACTCTTGTAATATTGTTCTTTCTTCGTGCAACTTGGTCCATTTTATTGCCCCTCACTTAAATTTCATGTTAATTTGATACATATTGCAAATGATGCAATCATGTGATCTAAGGTTTGTTTATTGGTGCTTCAATTCTTCTACTTGTAAAATTATTCTTATTTTTACAACGAGGGTTGCAAATTCTTTTATTTATATGTACGCTCGCTTCATCTTCTTTAGTACTTCTTTTGTTTGTCTTGAGTAATCTCAAGCATAATTGTCTTGTTTGTTCTCATTCTTTGTTCATCATATTCTCTTGTTTTATCTTTATTTTCAAAAATCATCTTTCAGTGAGCCATGGTAATTACATAAATTTAAATCAATATTCTATCAAGAATAATTTGATATTTATTTAGACACTTAGATTCAGAAGAGTGTAAGGAATGTGAAGGTTCATACCAACCATAACATCGTTGAAATCACACTTTACATTCCACACTCATACATATCATTGTAATAATGAAAACTGAACATTTTCGTAATAATCAAGATGAAAGGTGTATAATTTTACTTTCTACAACCATTATAGAAAAACAAACCCTCGTGGCCACATGCAACCACTAACAAACTCTTAATTATTTTCATACACATAATCTCCGTTTTTATTTTAATTATTATATCATCCTCTTAAAAACAACCATGCACTTAATTTTCTTTTTCTATTTAGTGTAGACACCTAAATTTGGTAACTAATCACTTGTTAATGTCAATATTGGCTTAATCCCTAAATCATGACATGTGCACACATTCCAAGCTCAATTGTTTATCATTAACCTTATTGCATGACTTTCTTTCCTTATTACACTACTCAATCACTCAAATAAATGTGTATATCAGTCAACAATAGTCTATCACTCCCAGTTTCCATGCCCAAAACTTTAAAACACTTCATTCCATTATCGTACAAGAGTTCCAAATAAGGACCAACCCGCCAAACGGTTTGATTTAAAAATGGTGGTTTCTTCCCAAGCCACCCAATGCTCATTTTCTCAATTTTATAAATTAGATGGCTTCCTGCTTTTATTATAGGTCATCCTTAATGTGAAATTATACCCATGAAACCGTATATAAGTAAGTCAAATGCACTCATTTACACTCCTGGTAATTACCTAGCACTACTTATAAATATCATTCCAAAAGCACTCAAAGTTCTCTTAAACTTACCAAAAGCAGTAACACACATTAGGATAAACCTTACATAGGTTTGAAGTACTCAAAACCATGCTCTAGAGTTAACCTTCCTAAGCTAAAGACCATCAAATCCAAGTCAATTCACAGCAAGAAAGCCACTACAAAACATTGTCAAGTGAACAAGTTATGAAAGATAGTTACACCCATAAAAATATCACATCTCTAGGTGGATAACTACATGCAGTTTGAGGCCTATTCAGAATAGTGCCAACAGAGGCAGTGTATGGATTGCACTTCAACCTACATACTAACATTTTACAAGAGTTTAACCCATGGTTATGGTTTGATTTCATTTTGGGATATTGTAAAGCATTTTACACATTTGTGAGACTTATGATTTCAAAAAGAGTTGTATTCCATTCAATCGCATAGGCGTAAAAAGTTACAAAATGCCAGCAAATTGTCATAAAAAACCACCAGACAAGTAGTGAATCACAAAATGATTGCATACCTAAGGAACAATTTCATCCCCACTCATTTTCACCTCTAGAACTAGAATTTAATCGTCTTCATATCATTTATAGTCCTTTTGCCTTTTGCCACAACCAAATCAACTTACCTAAAATGGCAGCACACATTAGGAGTAACCCTTACATAGGTTTTAAGTGCTCTAAACCATTTTCTAGAGTTAACCTTCCTAAGCCAAATACCATTTGCACTTTAACCTATGTATTAACATTTGCTAGGTGTTTAACCCACGGTTAGGGTTTGAGTTCATTTTGGGATATTGTAGAGCATTTTACACATTTGTGAGACATAAGAATTCAAAATGAGTTGTATTCCATTCAATCGCATAGGAGTACAAAGTTAAAAAAATGCCAACAGATTGTCATAAAAACCCACTAAACAAGTAGTGAATCACAAAATGATTTTGTACCTCAATAACAGTTTCATCCCCGCTCATTTTACACCTTTATATCTTTTTTTTCTAACCCTGATCAAAAAATTTAAATACAAACACACACTTGTTTATTTTTGGGTTACATCTTTTAGGCATTACATTAAAAATGCTTTCTTTCAATACTCACAAATACCAAGTTTGTATCTATAAAATTTACTAATACAAAAGATAAATTCTTGTATATATCAAATGTATGTTTCTTATGATTGAAAATTCATCTTTCCAAAGATTATATTATGGTCTAGTAATTTTAGTTTTTCTTGTTTTAAACACAAATTGTCCACATTTTTTAGGGTTGCATTTGTGTAGGAGAAGAATGGGGATGTGTTGGGAAATCAAGTAATGAAAAATAAAATGAATGCAACAATTGCTAGGTGGGTAAGATAATTTAGGAGATGTAGTTCATCCAGGTAGGTTGCATGCAATTAGGGAGTGGACTATGTTGATGAAGGAAAATTGAAAGAGTGCATCTAGGAGGAGAGGTGGAGACACAGGAAGAGGTTAAATTATATCAATCAAATATCATAAATAAATATACTTAAACAACACACAAGTGTGTAAGACCTCTAGAATGATAAAATGTTGTGAGAAACTATATAACATTTCCTTATGGGCTACACAATGAATTAATATGTCTTATTCTTTATTTCTTCAATAGTTTCTCCTCTCTGCATTCATTTATTCCTTACTAATGTGTTTACACACACATTATTTAATTGTTGGTTTGGGTTGATGTGTGTGTGTGTGTGTGTGTGTGTTGTGTGTGGTGTGTGTGGTGTGTTGTGTGTGTGTGTGGTGGTTGTGTGTTGTGTGGTGTGTGTGTGTGTGGTGTGTGTGTGTGTGTGTGTTACACACACCACATGCATGCTGCCTACATACATGTGTTTAGATATATATATCAACAATTGAAAGTGAACACACTGATGAACATTAAACTTATAAAAAATATTTTAGTAATTTAATAAAAATTTGAATGACATTTACACAAGTTACAAATTTCATTTACATATATAATCATATACTACAGTATAGAAAAATCACAAATTTATAACTTATATATACCCTGAATAAATAAATAGGTGATTGTTATTAGAATATGTTCTTATTTATTTAAAGGTATAATGGTAGTGTAGGTTGTATATTTTGACTAATTTATAAACATTAATGTGCAAAATATAATAAAGCTCCTAAACTAAATTGCAAGATAGAAATGATAGAGATGATTACTCAAAACCCAAGTGGGGAGTGTACTTAGCTGAAGATAGAGGTACATAGATCTTCTAGGTATATAAAATGGACGTGAAAATGGGTAAATATCTTGAATTACTACATCTATTAAATAGTGATTACATACTAAGCTATTATGAAATCATACACTATGTCTTCAAGCATAATACAATCTTTTCCTAAGTTGTACAAATTTGGACTGGTGGGTGCTAGTGCTCTACAACTTTGTGTGATCATTAGTTACCTAGAAATGTGATTCATTATTTGATGTCAGGGTTTGAAAATGTGTGACACCTCCTATAGTGACTTGTAGAAGGTGAAAAATTCAGACACCTACACGATAACTTCATGAACGTGGTTAAATAAAAAATGAGATAAAGTTGTGTGAGGTGAAGTTAGACTGACCTTGGTGGTCACCACCTACTGAAATGATCCGTGTGTTGTACTACATCCCCTCGATGGCAAGAATAAAATCTATGTACTTCTCTTAGTATATGTGCAACCATGAATGTATATCTAAGTCAAACCCCTATCGTGCCCTTGTGTTTCTTGACATGCATTGATAGTGAGCATATTTATAGGTAGAATAGAATGTACCCTTATTGATTATGATATAAATTGGTATGATTGTTGATGTTAAATTTATTCCTTTTGAACCTTATAAACATTTGCAACACTTTGTGTTGAATTTCTCTTGCTATAAATTGTCTCTACAATCTTTAAAAGCTAGTAGATGGGGAAGCTAGAATATTGAACCTCTTTTGATTGCTTCATAGCTAAGTATTTTTTTTCTTACAAATGTTCTTTTGTCTTAGAAATATTAAGGAGATTCTTGAGCTCTTTATGAATGTATATTACAATATGGTCTCTTGATATTGTGAAGTGAGTTATTAAGTGCATTACATTTTTTTATATAGTCTTTCATGGGTTATATGTCACATTAAGGTTGACCTATAGGATAAGTATTGACCCATAAAAATATATAAAATTATAAAATTAATCATTATAAGAGGGAGATATGGTAGTATGGGTCAGCCCAGATGGTAGTATTGCTTGTTCCTCATCTATAGGGTTTTGGACATGTAATTCATGATTATTGTGCAATATTCTAGGTGAAAGTCCTAGCAGTGATATATTGTATTGATGCATATTTGTTACATAGGATCTAACATGAGATATAAAATTAATCTTACTCGTTTTAGAACCTCTATTGGAAATAGGATTCAAGGTGCGAAATACTTTGGATATATAGCTCAATTGTAAACTATGTGGCAAATGTTGACTTATGGAGGAACCGATGAACTTTATAAAATCCAATTATTCATATATGATTTAACTCAACCTAAGTTAATATTCATAATGGTTTAAATCTTAACTAAGTGGTTTGGGACTTCATAAAAGAACTCAACAAGGAGGGAAGGGTAAGGGAAAAAATAAACTAGAATCTCTTTCAATTACTAAGTATAAAAACACTTTTATTTCAACTAAACCACACACAAACCAAGGAATACAAGTAATAATTTTACCTCAAGAATTTATAAACCATAGGAAATCATTCAAAGGAATCAAACACCAATAATCACAATTGTGCATGGTATAAGTAAATAACTAAAGTTCGTTCGCAAAGCTTTTAATAGAGATAGTCAGCCGCCCATAATAAATGAACTTGAGCTAGCTGAGTACCCAACATGAAAATAATTCTGTCCAAAAATTACTTGTGAAAATAGGATCACAATCACTTACAATTTATCTTTGGGGTTCCATGTAGCCTTTGAACTGTCTCCAAAAAAATAGCTGTGACTGTACTAGCTACAAATGGATGTGATAGGGCACAAAAATGGGCATATTTTATGAGCCTGTCCACAATCACAAAAATAACATTCTTACCCTCTAAACAAGGAAATCCAGTGATGAAATCCATGGAGACCTCCTCCCATCTCTAGCTAGGAATTGGTAAGGGTTGCAACAAACCTGGTGTCTTAATTGTTTCCCCTTTGTTCTGTTGGCACACTAAACTCTCTGATACAAAATTTTGTACATCCCCCTTGAGTCCTTCCCAAAATAATTATCTTTTTATTCTATGATATGTCTTCAAAAACCCAGAGTGTCCTCCAACAGGTGAGGCATGTAGCTCTGCAAGAATCTTATACTTCAACTCAGAATCTTTACTCAAGTATAACATGTCCTTGTACCATAGGACATTACCTTTCCACTTGAATTTGTTAGATATCATAGATCCTTGCCTGATATTTTGTATTAGAGATTGTGTATCCTTGTCTTGATCCCATTCCAATCTTGCTTCATCCACCCAATCGGCCGTCAACATGGACATTCCACATAGTAAGGCATCTACGGATGTATCCCTTCTAGACAACACATCAGCTACTACATTTTCTTTACCCTTCTTGTATATGATTTCAAAATCATAACCCAACATTTTTGTTACCCACTTTTGTTGTTCCTCATATGATAACCTTTGCTCCAAAAATTATTTGAGACTATCATGATCAGTTTTTACCTTGAAGTGTCTACCCATGAGATAGGGCCTCCATTATATGACCGCATGAAGAATAGCCATCATTTCTTTCTCATAGACAGGTTTGAGCAGATATTTTCCTTTGAATTGGAGACTCTCAAATGAAATTGGTCTTCCTTCTTGCATTATAATTGCTCCCAATCCTGATCCTGAAGTGTCACATTCAACAATGAAGGTATTTGAGAAGTTGGGAGTAGCCAAAACTGGGGTGCTACACAAGGCTTCCTTCAGTTGCTCAAAGGATTTAGTGGCTACGTCTATCCAATGGAAGGCATCCTTCTTTAGCAATTCATTGAGTGGGGTTACTACTCTACCATATCCCCGCACAAATATTTTGTAGTACCCTGTTATTCCTAGGAACCCACGAATATTTTTGAGAGTTTTAGGCCTTGGCCATTCCACCATAGCTTTGATCTTCTGAGGATCAACTTTGACGCCTTCATGGGATACAATGTGACCCAAGTACTCTACCTCTTGTACACCAAAAGAACATTTGGATGGCTTTGCATAGAGAGTATGTTTCTCCAAAACTTCCAACACTTTATTTATATGTTATAAGTTTTCTTCCCAGGTCTTAATATAAATCAATATGTCATCAAAGAAAACTAATACAAATTTCCTTTAAAATGGCCTGAAAATAGTGTTCATCAAGCTTTGAAAGGTTGAAGGTGCATTTGTAAGACCAAAAGGCATTACCAAAAACTCATAATGGCCCTCATGAGTCCTGAAAGCTGTTTTAAGAACATCTTCCTCTTTTATTCTAATTTGATGGTACCCCGAACGAAGATCTAATTTTGTGAAATAAATAGAACCATGCAATTCATCAAGTAAATCATCAATTACTGGAATAGGAAACTTATCTTTGATGGTGTACTTGTTGATTTCTCAGTAATCTGGACACATCCTCCATGTTTCATCCTTCTTACGTACCATGACCACTGGTGAAGAATATGCACTCTGGCTAGGCCTGATGATACCTGCCTTCAACATTTCCTGAACCATTTTCTAGATCTCACTTTTCTAGGAATATGGGTATCTGTATGGTCTGATGTTAGGTGTTTGGCTCCCTAGAATCAACTGAATGGCATGATCATGATCCCTAACTCGTGGTAGTACCTTTGGAATTGCATCAAAAACAAATGAGTGAGCATCAACAATCTTCTGAAAATCGGGTAGCATTGAAGACTCTGTATGTTGTACTTCTATGGAAAATAACTTTGCTATAAATCCATCTACTCCTTTTCTGAGAACCTTTTGCATCTGATGAGAGCTAATAATATGTGGAGACTTAGCTACCATCCCATTCAATTGTATTGTCCTTCCATCTGAATGAAATCGCATGAACAATTCTTGGAAATTCATCTCTATAGTACCTAAGGTTATGAGCCATTGGACACCCAAAACAATGTATGCCCCTCCTATAGAAATAGCAAACATATGTGATTCTAACATGTAGTCTCCCATAGAAAGCTTGATACTATGGCACTTTCTTGTGCACTTGACTATCCCACCATTTGCAATCATAACTTGCATTTCTGGAGTTGGGTAAATAAAACAATTGAGGCGAGCAGCTAACTTACTATTTATGAAGTTATGAGTACTCCTTGAGTCAATCAACATTTTCACCTTTTATTTTTTGAGATAGCCAATAACCTTGAGTGTTTGAGGAGTACTAATACCTAACAATGCATGGCAAGAAATTGTAGGTTGGTGATCCTCTACTTCCTCTTCTACTAGTTCCTCAGTGTCTCCTATAATTTCAGCATCCTCATCATCCTCATTACCTCTGTCAATATAGAACAACTTCTTCTCAACACATTTGTGTCCCGGTCCATATTTGCTATCATGGTTAAAACATAATCCTTTTTCTCTCTTTTCTTCTATTTGTTGAGGAGTCAATCTAATTAGCCTATAAAATGAGGGGGAAGAGATACTACGGTCTCTGGTGTTAATGAAAGGCGGGCTCCTACTACAAAGAACTTTTTCCTCTATTCGACGTGCCATGATAATAGAATCAGAAATCTTGAGTGGATTAAACATCTGTACCTCATGCTCGATGTGGTCCTTAAGACCCCCAAGAAATAGGTCATTCAGATTCTCTTCTGGTATATTCTCCACCCTTAAGGATAGGTTCTGGAATTGATGCACATAATCTTTGACTGATCCTATTTGTCGTAACTTTGCTAATTGACTAAAGTAGTTCTTTGAGACACTGGAACTATAGTGTAATTGCAACTCCTCGGTAAAAATTGTCCAAGTGACACCGAGACCATTCTTCTGCCTCTGAGCACATAACCATCGATACCAAATGAATTGGTCTAGTTCAAGATATAGGGATGCCAATGTCACCTTTTGTCTTGATGGTGTTTGATGTAGCTCAAAGAAGTTATCATTTGATTTATCCAATTCAGGGGATCTTTACCATTAAATTTGCGCATATCCACTTTCGGCATCATGTTTCATGGTTACGAATAAGTTGGATTCTAGTTGGGCTGGAAAAGTGATCCAACATGGTTATTTTGTCCATGATTTTGAACTGAAGATCCTCTTTGGTTGATATGGGCCATATTTGGGCCATACTATTTACCCTTTACATGTTGCATGATATCATCCAACCGATGATTGATTTGAGCTATGTCCCCTTTAGAGGCCATATTAGATTGTACATTTCACAGCTCATACTCAAGTTGGATCACCTTATGATCAACTGAGGTAAACCCTAGTGCTAAGGAATCTATATTTACCCCTTCTGACTCCGTCTCTTCAATCACTATCCCATCTTTATCTGGGGTTTTACCTGGAGTAACCGGATTCTTTTTTGCACTTGTGGAAGGCCCCGCCATGATATCAAACCTTAGGGTTTAGGGTTTTGATACAAATTTGGCCGAACAGGAAAAAACACAGAGAAGATACTAATCTATTTTTTTGAGATATTTCTGAAAATGTAAAGAACTTGAAACAATTCCATAATTTGCATCCTAGGGAGTGATTTTAGGAAAAACCCTAAATTTGTAATAACTTGTACAAAATAAATCAAAAAAGTCTTAAATTTTCAGGGAACCTTACTTGAAATGTTTCTCAACTCTGGTAAAAATATATCCCACCAATTCGCTCTATTTCGAAATATATTGTGGAAACAAAAATTAGGGTTTTTGCCCTAATTTTGGCCCAAATCGCAGCTCTGATACCACTTGTAATGAAATTACTAGTATAATTTAGATTATGAGCAGAAATAGAACACAAAATAACATAATATTTCAGAATAATGATCTCAATATGCAATTATAATAGCTTCGCCACTTCAAGGGGCAACCTCCAAACCATATAATAAGACTCAAATGATAATGAAGTACTACCTACAATCCCCTATATATATTATTCATATGCTATGGCCATCACCAAGGTTGACCTATTAAGCATGACAAAATATAAATGATATAAGAAAATGATATGGTAAGCCACAAGTCGGCTACTCATATCCTAATACAATCAATAGGTTAAGGGCATAGCATACACCTAGAAATACCATGGGCCATACAAATCCTATGGGATAGAAGAGAAAGTACCATGCCTAGGATTCTATCTCCCTTACCCAAAAATCACACCTCTTCCTTTTCACCAAATTCTTTATCTTCAATTTGTTAAGGATTTAATCGAGTAGGTTGAAGGAAGGATGGTATTGAGCTGCTATTATCTCTAATGCTATTGACGGTATTTGTCTTTATGGTCAGGAATTTTTTCCTCTGCCCTGCGTGTCATGATAATAAAATCAGAAATAGAGGATGGATTGAACATTTGTACCTCATGTTGGATGTGATCCTTGAGACCACCCAAGAACATGATCATTCAAATTGTCATATGTAGTTGTATCCACCCATAATGACAAGTTTTAGAACTATTGAATATAATCTTTTACCAACCATGTTTGCCACATCTTTCCCAATTAGGTAAAGAATATCTCAACCACACTACTATTATAGTGCATTTACAACTCCTTTGTAAAAACTAACAAGTGATATTAAGAGCCTTCTTCTTCTTTTGAGTACACAACCAATGATACCAAGTGAATTTTTTTGGTTCCTGATACAACGATTCTATTACCACCTTCTATCCATTTGGGACTTGATGCAAACCAAAAACTATATCCATTTGGTTGATCCTAGTGATTGGATCACTCCCATTGAACTTGCACATTTCCACTTTTGGAATAATGTTACACCATTGGTTAGAAGATCCACCAGGTTATGCAGAGGATCCTTCTTGATCAGTGTGATTTGGATTTATGAGTGCATTGCTTGAGGAACCCAATATTCTTGAAAGAGTGAGCATCATCTCCTTCTTGATTGATTCAAACCCTAGCTACATTTTACCCTTAAGGTTACCTTATAGTACTAGAAGCTCATGGTTGAGGTCATCCTTACCATATTACTAACCTTTTTTTGAAGTTGGTTGACTACCTCTGATACTCCAAAACCTAAAGATTCTTAATCCATATCATCCTTATTTGGATTCATTCCTGGAGTGGCTTGACCATTCACCTTTCCTCTAGTTGATCTCCATGCCATGATATAGGGTTTGGGTCTTTGGATATAAGGATTAGGGTATAAATTTAACGTTTGGGGTTTCGTATGGTTATTTAATGAATAGATAGAAACATAGATAACAAACCCTTGTTATTTTTTTGCAAGATTTCTGAAAATATAAGAAACTTAGAAAAAAATGATAAATAGTATCCTATGGAGTGAATTTATGAAAAACACTAAAATGGCTATAGCTTGTGCAAAATAAGTCAAAAAATCTTAAAATTTGGAGAGAACTTTACTTGACTGATTTTATCAATTTACTTAAAAATTGTAAAAACATTTGCCATTTATTCGCAGATATAGCCAAATCTTAAAAATTAGTGTTTTGATCCAATTCTGGTCAGATTGTAACTCTGATACCACTTTTAATGAAATTACTTAAATAGATCTAAATACCAGCAGCAATATAACACCAAAATATAGAGAAATGGTCATAATATGCAAGTAGAATGACTTAGCCACTTCAAAAGGGCAACCTCCAAACCATACAATAAGAATCAAGTGCTCTATATGATGTTAATATCCTACTCTCTTACTCCTATATATACCCTATTATATGATGCAAAACCCCAAGTCCAAACCACTAAGCATGTGGTGATAAGAGATTGTGTTAGCCACAAGTCAACTATCCGTATCCCAATATATGACCTATGGTTAAGGGCATGGCACTTTGTTAGTCCTATGAAGTATCATTATTATATGTGTGTGGCATGAGATGTTGCGAGATTAAGGAGCATAAAATCTAAGTATTTTTGTCTTACACATTGTAAAGTGTTACAACATTGTGCACGAGTAAAAAAGGGACATTATTTCCATAAATTTCATTATCGGTCTTCCTACTTATTTATAATATCAAAATGTCATCACAATGACGATTGATAAAATGACCAAGGTGGAAAATGTTTCTCCAACCAAGACAACATATTAAACCACATTAATGGAAAGGGTGTTCTTGGATGACATTTACATATTGCATGGGTTACCCTGAAAGATCATATTTAGTTGATATATGGTGTATAGTTTGAGATTTTGGGCCACCTTGAAGGAGACATTCACTCTATTTGTGGGATTAATATGAGTTCCTTTTTTTCAAGGCCAAGTGAATTATTGTATATTATTTCAACGGGTTAGTTCATTAATGAACCATTCTAATGAGAACCATCTAGAAAAATCTCTAAATCTTTCACATATACAATCCCCTTGGTATAGTATTTCTCGGTATATTGGTGGCCTATGATCTATATAGACCTATTCACATCTTATGGGTATATGTCTCAACTTCATTGTCTTATAACCTTGAGATAAATGGATATATTGATTGGATAAGCCGGATTTAGAAGATACATTGTGTGTGTATGTAACAAATTAGTAGTCTTGTTGGGAGGTTGCATATACCTAGTGGAGTTTTCTTATAGGAATAGCTACCACATTTCTATAAATATTTTTCCTTACAAGGCATTATGGTGGAGAGTGCATGACACCACTAAGATGGGACTAACTAGGATAAAGTTACAATTGGTTATACTATGTTGCAAGATATGGGTCAATGGGAGGAAGTCTCTTTTAAGAGGATGAGGATGTGAGGCCCAAATTTTCTTTCCTCCTTATATATATTTTTGTTACATATTTTGAACGGGTTATAATTAGTACTCCTTATCGACACTGGATGAATTT
Organism: Taxus chinensis; assembly: GCA_019776745.2. Taxonomy (NCBI): domain Eukaryota; kingdom Viridiplantae; phylum Streptophyta; class Pinopsida; order Cupressales; family Taxaceae; genus Taxus; species Taxus chinensis. Next base: position 896,651,472 of record CM034149.1, read on the forward strand.
TCACGCGTAAGTAAGTTGGATAAGAAAATGAAAAGTGCAAAAGGGAGGCTTCGAATAACCACACAATTGTACTCGGATGTCAGTTACGCATTTTCTACACTATTTTTTATCACATGTGAATTTTCTTAGGCATGTTATTTAAGGGACATTCCTTGTTACATAATTAGGTCGAAGGCGTGTTTCTACCTGCAATTGATCTCAACGACGATAGTGTGGAGGTTAAGGTGCTTGTCATTATTCACCGGACTGTATTTGTGTGGCCGCGTGTCCCAGTCTGTGTTAATGGTGCCTGTTTTTGGCTGCAGTTGTCACCCCCTCTGTCTGTTTCTGCATGATTATCAACTGAATATAACCAGATCATCTCCATAGAATTCGTGGCAGCAGAAAAATAACAAGCAAAAAAAAATTGAGTTTGTGATGGGATCCATGAAAAACTTGATTAGATTGAAGGGATTCGTACGTAAAGCTCAACAAAAGTGAGGAATCTGTTGAAGAAAGGAGACTAATAGAGAGAGTGTTGAAGCAGGCGGATCTACCAAGGCGCAAACCAGTTTTGAAGCTAAGATTTCGCAGATTTACCACGGCAATGTCCCTCATTTTCTTATAACTAGTATCTATTGATTTCTTTATTAACATAACAAATACAATCAATGAAATAGAAATGAAATAATCTAAAGTCTAAAATACGAACAATTCTTTAGAAAATTATTTTCCTGGTCCAGCACACAGCATTTAAAAACCTAACAGATCCGTATTTTCGCATTTGACATAACTATATTAATGCCATCAGATATCGAAAACAGAAAAGCTATGCCAAAGGATTACACTTTCAAATATATTAACAAAAACATTTTTGCATTCACAACTTTCAAAGATACTAACAAAACATTCATGCATTCAAAATTTTAGAAATATGGAATTCGTCTGAAAAACAATTTCCTTCAACTTCACACCCAATAAATTGAATGGTTACATTGGCTCAACCAAAAATGGCCCAGAGACGATTTTACGCATCTGCGTATAATTTGGATGTACGTAAAGAGGATATGAGCCAGAGACGGTTTTACGCATCTGCGTATAATTTGGATGTGCGAAAAGAGGATATATTTACCCAGGATGTGTAGAAACTTCATGATTTTCTTATGTAATAGGCAGCCACCACCCATGAGTCTATAAGAGAATGTTGGCCTACAGTGGATGTTAAAACTGATAATCCTAATGATTACTTGTTTGTTTGAAACCAAATGCCTCGGTTGTCAGTCCAAAATAATGATGTAACCAGTCTCTGGAAAAAAACTGTGTAAGTTATAATTATGATGTAAATAGATTTTGGAAAAAGCGATGTGAAGTTTTTTCGATACCATTGTCTTGGATCAGTGATCCACCATCACAATGCAAATGATGTCTAATTTGGTAAAAAAAATGCAAGGTCTATGCTGAAATTTGGTTGAGTGAAATAGCTCCTGTACAGCTGTAATATTGTCTTTGATCTATCCTTCTGGAACAAAGGCTGATTGGCCTACTCAATCAGTCATCTGCAAGAAACTTGTACGATTATGAGCACCTCTATTTCAACTTTTAAATCATCTATTGTTTCAAATTTTACTAACAAACTCTGTTTAATGAGATTTGTTCTTTTTATTCTTTTCATTTTCCTATAATATTTTCCATTGTTAATATACAATTTATCTCATACAGATGACAATGATATTGGTGTCGTGTGAGAACAACCATCGCCTCTATGCTCTGAGAGAGGCAGGCGTTCAGTTTGTTATGCTTGTGTTTAGTAACAACGCCCACATATATAGGCGTCTCAATGGCTATATGGGTGTGTTAGTCTATTTTGATTTGGTTCCTGCCAGATACAGGTTTTGTCATTCCCCTATTTGATCACCATGTTTCCATTTATTTTTGTTCTTGTTGTACATATTGGAATTATGTTCCACTGTAGTGATTCGTAACAGTGTTTTTACCTCATGAGGACTTTTATAGCTTCTTCTATTTCTCAATTAAAACGAGAACGACCGATGGTTGTTCAAATATATTTATTCAGTAATTCTCCCATTTTACCTTTTCTTATTCTAAAATGTTCATAGATTTAAAATTAAATGTCCCGTCAAAAACCACTAAACATCCGAACTTGGCTTGAAAGAAGGCATCAAACCCTGACCAACGTGAGAGCTTTAACTTTATGGCTTACCAAACGTTTGGCAGAATGCCACAAGCAATTGCACCCTAATGTTGAATACAATAAGGATATGATCTTGTAATGACATTTTTGAAAAGGGAGGTCTTTCACAAAGGAGATTCTACCAAGGTTGAAACACAAGAGAATAGTTTCATGTGAATTGGATTTACAGAAAAATCTAGGCTACGCTAGTTGAATCCACTCATTTGAATCATTGGTATATCACTTTGCATCTACAGATTACGCAACCTAAACAAACCCACTCCAAATTTAATCTAGAAAAAAAATTCAAGCAACCGTGTTTTTTCCCCAACAAGTATATTGTCAATAAATTTATCTCTCTAAATGTATTTATGTTGTTTTAAAGCAGAGGTAGTGGAAGACAAATTTCAACGTTGTCACTGGAAAATTTTCATTAGTCAAGGGTTTAATTCCTCTGTAACTATTTTACTACTGCCAATTTTTAACTATAAAATCTCAGTTCGATATTTTCTATGTTTTGAGTTTAAAAATTGTTTTCTTGTTCTACATGTTTCAAACCTTTCTTTTATTAGTTACAGTTGTTTTCCCTATTTTTAAAAAAAAATAGTTTTGAGTTAACAATACCATTAAAAACACACTCTTAATATAACATGTATTCTTATTTATCCAGTATAATGACTGCATTAAATCTCAATTAGTTATAAATGTATTCATTATTATCCCCTAAAATTCTATCTACATAATATGTTGTTTATACACCCCCTTGCAGGCACTCGAAAGATGACAACCACATTCGACGCCATAGAAGCCCGAATTGGAACTAATTGCACCCACATACAACAAATAATATTTGAATGTGTACAATAACAATGCACGGAACCCATAATTGTATACACTAATGCAATATCCACAATGTTGTGTACACAACAAAGATTAGAACAAGCACGGGCTGCACTACAATAAGCAATGATTGCCAGCGAAGACACTATCCACATCCTTAGAGAAAAATTCTACATAGAATTTTACTAACCCACACGTTGTGAAACAATGACACTTGCCAAATGTTAGACATCATTGATGTTGCATGTACTTTAAAGTATGGTTAAATTTTTTATTTCATGTGGATCTGCTCTTCCAACTTTTATAGCAAATTCATTTCCTTTTTGTAAAAAACATAATGCACAATTTTGTTTCATTATTCGTGTGATTAGCTAAGAGATTAACTCTTTACATATGTCTATAAAATAACTAGCAACAATCATTTTTTATTTGATTACCTCTGTTTGGGATAGTTTTTCTGTTTCTACTTCATGTTTTACAAGAAAACTACCAAATAAAAAAAATATATAACTCTTTTAACAGCATACATTGATTTAAGTACATGATTCCTAACATATAAATGCATTAACACAAAAAAAACTACAACTTTGGCAACCTATTGTTAATAAGTTGTTATTAAAATTGATAAAATATTTTTTGTTAACCACCATGTCTTAATTACTCTGTCTAAAACGGAACCATTTACGCATGTCCCAATTCATTACGAATGGTTTTTTTTGAAAGAAACGGTTCATCACGCACTTGTAACCTCTAACCCCATATACAAGACCACAATAACATATTGATCACTATAAATTCCTTGCATAGTATGCTAACATGTCACCTAGCACTGTTTAGCCATAGTTTTCATCTTCCCTCGATTTCAAACCAACCCCAAACAAATTTTTGTTTCAATTTTTTTACTTCAGCAATTTAAGTGCAATGTTTTAAATTCAAAAAACAACATAAATTTATACCAATTTGCATAGAAAATAACTAAATAATTATAAAAAAAAAACAATACCAACACCATCTCCATTCTGCCTTTATAGAATTAAAACCTCTAAATTATTTGATCAGTACCTCCATAACAAATACAGAAAACACCAAATAAGTGCCTAGCATTACATTCCCAACCCCAAATGTTCCAATCACAGCGTAAACTTGCTCCTCTCAAAGAGACCACTAGTTTATATGATACATTATGTTGTGATGTGTTGGTACCCAAATTTGTTCTCCTTTTCAGTCTGAGCAGCATCAGAGATATGGCATGAAGCTTGAAGACAAATAGATCATGATGTATGTCATTTTGTATCCGGGGATGTGATCTAACTGGCACTCAGATTTGTGGAGAGATGGATAGCACTCAAATAAGACTTGATCTTGTCCTAACTATTTTAGGTTGTGCCTTTTAACCAAGGTAAGAGGACCTATTTTATAACCCTCAAATGGTGAAGGAGATGAAGATATCCCTCAATTTGTGCAAATAGTATGAAGGGGCCTTGGGAAAATATGATCAACACTCCAAATCTGACTTTCACAAGATGTCACTTCTAGATTATGGAGATACTTCCAATGCAAGGCAAGGGTTACTGAAGACATTTTGAAATCTTGATCTGTTATGCATACTTAAGCAAATGGATTTTGATCTTCTGTGGGTATACAGGTCAAAATAGGGGTAAAATATGGTAGGATTAGTTGTTTAGAATGATTTTTGGTGGGATATTGACAAGACAAACTTGACTATGCCAAATCTTTGACAACCTCTACAACATTTGAACAACTATCAGATAAAATGCTTCAAAATAGTCAGGATGTTCTTTCAACCAGAAGAGATACACAAATGGAGGCCTAGGTTTACACTCTTCACACAATCTTTGAGACCTCAACACAAAATCTTGAGTTAAAGGACTCAATTAAACACCAAAATCTCTAATCAAATCACGCCTAAAGTACCCCCAAAGGCTTACAAGCAATCTTTGTCAACAAATGAAGGTGAAGTGATTTTAAACTACTTATTTTCAATGTCAGATGAAAGCTCTTCTGACAAATGAAATTGCAAATGCCACTAAACTATCAATAAGGATGAGATCTATGCGATTCCTAAAGATTTCAATGCAAGATTGCAACAAGAACAAGGAAAACTATTTGCAGACATTTAAACATGATAACAGAAATCATACTGCCCAAAATAACATAGATTAATTCAAAAGCTTGTTAGATTCATCAACAAGGGAGAGTTTCAGGAACAATCTCAGAGATGTGTGATGGCTATACACTTGTAACCAACTCAACATGAATGAAGATCTAACACAGAAGCCATTAACCAGGTTCTTTGGAGGGTTTCTCAGAAGATGAGCTTCTCTCAAAATTTTCACGTGATTTTCAATTTCCTGACCTTTTGCATGTCTCCAAACATGTATTATATATCTCGCTATTACATTTGATCCTTTTTTCCCAAGAAAATAATATCCTATGGCATCTTAGTTTGTTACAAATTCACTAATGACTTTCTGAAAGTGACACTTAACCAATTTTGCGAGGAGGAGATGCTAGACATTCAAAAAAAGTAAATTATTACAAATGTTCATCATTCCTTGTCATGGGAGCATGTATTCTTCCTTTGGCACCCACAGCATCTTCCTCTTCCATCATTTCACCTTTACACTTTCCAAATTTGCCTCTGCAACTTTTGGATTCGGTATTTCACGTTTCTACTCGAGCCTGAACAAAATTTCATTTCAAAAGTACCTCAGATCTTCAAATTGAATTTTCAAATTGATTCCATTAATCCTTGAAGGAAAAAATGACATGAATTCACCAAAAAAATCATGAAAATTGATGCAAAAAATGCATCTCCAAGCTTCTTGGAGCTCAAATGGCAGCCATACTGAAAAATGCACAGTTACCGTCAATTTTCCTTTCTCCCTTCAATCTGAGCCCTCCATGTGTCACAATGTGATTAGAAATGGGCTTGGGATCACTTTTGGCATTTTAACACTTTTGGAAAAATATAAAAATTTGACATTTTTCTCCACCCGTCTGCCCTTTGAAAATGAGCTTGACACATGTCCCAATGTGGGTCCCAACGGAATCGAGGCTCGACTCCACACATTTCCACCTTTTTTGAAAAAAATAAATTTTTCTAAAATATCCCCACATCTCTGCCCTTGAGATTTGGCGCTGACACGTGGCACAATATGATTGGATCCGGGGTCGCAGGTCAATTTTACACATTTCCACCTTTTTTGGAAAAAAAGGAAATTTTTCACATTTATCCCCGTGGACCCGCACCTCCGCTTCTGTCCCTGGACACGTGGTGATCATTGATTCACTGCGGGGCCATAACTCCCTTTTTTACTTCATACTTCCTTCACAAAATTTCAAAGTTTTTCAAAACTCACCAGCGGCCCGCACTCCCCTCTACCATTGCTTTTGACACGTGTCTCCCTTTGATTCGTTGCAGATCCACACTTCAAATTACCACTTTAACTCATTTTTCCAAAAAGGTAACATTTCCTTTTTTCCTCCAGTGGCCCACAGACCCACGCAAGCCTTTAATTTTCTTCTTTGTCAGGGCCGCGCTTTCTTTTAAGACTTTAACCATTTTTAGGAAAGAAGGTTAAAAATCTCAAACTCTCCCAAACATCCACCATTCCGCCTTGCCACCGAATCTCCATTTCCCCAAAAGGAAAAATTTCTCTAAGTCCTCTGCCAGCCTTCCATCCCGCTTTTGATGAAAACATGACACGTGTCCACCTCTGATTGGTTGTGGGACTTAGGGGATTTTCTTCATTTCCATGCATTTTTTCCAAAGTGCCCTAAGGCACAAAACGACCCGCCTGTCCGCCTTCACTCTGCTTGTGACACGTGTACCTCCTCTGGGGCCTACGGAGTTGTGGGGACAACTTGTACTTTTTTCCAAAAACATAAAAAAATGTTAAGTTTTTAGAAATGACCCGCCGATCCTTGTCCAATCACAAATGGCCACATAGGAGAAGATTTTTGAGCTAAAATTGACGGGCCTAGGACGCCCGTATGACCGTCAAAAAATGTTGAAAACGCCAGGGATGCCCAAAAATCGATTTTTTCTTCGTGGGTGAAGAATTATTAGATCAAAAGACAAATGGAAAGTGTTTTTAGGCAATTTATGACCATGGCAAGGGATATTTGAGGGCAAGTATAAAATGAACAATTTCGAGCACCAAAGGCAAGGAAAACACGGGAAAAAATGGCAGAAGGCTTTTGAATGAGCAAAATTAGGGCAAGGTAATGAGTTTGCAAACAATCCAATGCACAAGAATGGAGCTACAACTTCACATCATCGATTTCATGAGGAAAAAATGTTTCAGATCACAAAGAGCAAAGGGGAAACATGGAAAATTGGCAGAGGATCAAAATGGGCACCAACACGATGTATCATTGACTGCATCGTACAGTTGTGGCATCACTTAATTTTCATGTGTAGATTTTTGGTTTAGATTTGACAGCGTCTTATCTACAAATATTTAAAAAGATTTAGTAACTTTCCTACCAACGATTGGTTTGAATTTTTGTTTTATTTTTAAGTTCATCTAGAAATCAAGATGTCTGTGTGGCCTTCATTTTTTAATTTTTTATCATATTTCTAAGTATATCACAAATAATTTTATGTAATTATATAATATCAACTAAATGTAACCGTACTTGATATTCTTGGTCTTTATTTTTTCAATTCATTATTTATTTTATCCATGTTTTATACTATATATATGGTAAAAGTGTTATAATGTTACAATTATTATTATGTTGATAGGTGTTTCAATTTAAATCTATACCAAGTAAATACTGACAGCTTTTGTCACACCTTATCAACAACCACATCAGATGTTTGCCACATTTTCTTAAAACTCAAACCCTGCATTGCATCAATGATTGGCCCGCATAATCTTTAGTGACTGTAAGCATGTCATGTCACAACAGTGGAGGTGGAGGAACAATGGGTGCTCATTTAGTTCACGCATCAGAACATGGCCCTCCACAACCAACTTCTCATGTTCCTCCTCTGGCACTAGTATAGTACAGGGTCTGGCATTTAGAACTAGAAATGTTATAGCATCGAACCACATTCTCTTAGTGTCATTATAATTTTTAATACACTTCTTATTTTTAATTTATTTTAGCATTTAAAATATCAAGATAAACATAATGTATTATTTAGATACCATAATATATAATTATGCTAATAGCTGTTAGTAAATGGGGGTCTCAATGGTTATGTCTAACACATGCCAGAGAAATGGACATTTTGAGATTTTTGTGTCAATATCATAGGTGGAGGAGGAAGGATGGGGTGCTCATTTATCTTGCGTACTAGTACATATCCCTCCACAACCAACTTTTCATGTTCCTCCTCCACCACTAATACAGTATAATGGTGGAGGTTCCATGCTTAGTGGCATTAGTTCTACCATAGTAAAAGGTCTAGCATTTAGAACTATAAGCATTGAAGCACATAGAGTTGTTGATGTGATCACTGGTTCACAAATAGTTCAACATGAGTATGTGCCTAGTGAATCACCTATTACATTTGGCACACATACTATTGTATATATGAGTGGACTATATTCTTATTCAAATCAAACCAAGGCATTCCAAGATTCCATACACAATTGTGGAAGTGACATTAGAAAATGCTAGTTTTATGTTGAAATTCAATGAATTTCATAAATGTCCTACATCCATTCAATTCTAAATGTGTGGTTTGAGATTTTATAGGTGGATTCATGATGTAGATAATTGGTTTAAAGGATCTTTACCATGATTGTTTAAATTCTAGCAATGTACCACATTCTCTTAGTACCACTAGATTTTTCATACACTTCTCATGTTTAACTGATTTTAGCATTTAAAAGATTGATAACCATAATATATGATTTAGATACCATAATATATAATTACATTGATAGTTGTTTCCATATGGGGAGTCTTGGTGGCTAAATCTCACATGTGTCGGGGAAATGGGAAATTGATATTTTTTGCCTATGATGATTGATAAATGGCATCAATAGGACTATTGATGAGGTAAACCTTAATCGCTGAAGAGAAACCCTAATCACAAATGAGAATGAAATCATTGCTAAAAGGAACCCTAAACACATATTTTCGCTATATAACATATACAAAGTTTGGGATTTTGAACATATGAAAGTTTCCAAATCTACAGGTGGTTACAAATGAGACTCTTTGATGTGACCATTCGATCTGCCTTTCCATGTAGGACACCAATGGGTGCCACTCAAAGATTAATTAGTATTATCGTTTGTTTTTTGACCAGGTTGACGAGGTATCCACTACACCCACAAAATATTTAGCATCTTGAATCATTTTTTTCTCTATTGGGACTACAAGTGTAGGAGTTGGGCGAGCTTGGTGAGGGATCCTTGTGAAACATGAGGTTATGACATCTTAATTGTAGATATTCTCACCCACAGTTGATCCTAAAACATATGCTACTACATGGGTGACATGGAAAAAATAACCGGTTTTGGCATCTTCTCTTCTTTGCCATTTGCTTCATTCACTCGTATTTCTTATGGATTAAGGCATCACATATTCAAAATTAAAGAAAATAAGTCATTGTCTAGTGCTTGCTTTGTTCATAAGCAGGCTACTGTTTTTCCTTCATTTGTTTTTGTTAGATATTTCACTGTAGGAATACTTTCAGGCTATGAACAAATATGTGGAGATGTTAGATCTAGGCATGAGGAAGGTTCCAATCTCATTTATCCCAACTTGGTTGATTGTATTGTCATTCTCTACAATGAATGATACAAAATGAATTCCTCATTCTCAATTAGGGAAATTTTATGGTATTCCATAGTTGAAAAGGATACATAACCAATAACGCTTTTGCTTGTATATATTTTTCATTTTCTATATACTCTTGTGGATTCATTTGTGTATCCAACCACCAAAAAAAAAAAATAGGCGGTGGTGAAGGAGACTACTAATGCATCCACCTAGTCCCCATTTATTTTAATGGGCCCACTTCTCCACCCAAGAAGTCAATCCATTTGATGGAATGTTTTGTGTTCCAACAAGCAAACCACAACTACAGGAAACTTTTGGATGGTCTTTGTTCTCTAGGAAGAACCCAACATATATTTTATTTTTATCTCTATTTTTCTACTATCATTGTTCTTGGCTGAGGATTCATTCATGTTGCATTGTGAAGGATGAGGTGGAGGGCGTGCTAGACAATGGCAAAATAGTGAGGGATTCATACATCTACAAGTTTCTTTATATATAGGATTTGGTGAAGGAGATGCTATAAATGCATCTATAGGGTGCCCTCCTCTCATGGGTGCACCTCTGCACCCATGACCTATGTTTAAATATATCATATATTTTGCATTTTTTGTTATTATTGGGGAAGAAGCGCACGCGCACACACACACACACACATGTACACGCATGCACACACACGCGCGTACACGCATGCACCCACACACACATGCACGCACATACATGTACACTCACACACGTGCACAAACACACATGCGTGCACACACGCATGCACACACACGACCCACACACAGACACACACACACATGTAGATATGCAAACATACATGCACACACACACACGCACGCATGCACACATGCACATGCATGCACATACATGCGCATGCGCACACACGCACGTGCACATGTGCACACATAAAAACACACCCGCACACACGCACACCCACACACACACACACTTTTTTCTGTGGGTGAGACATTGTGAATGCATCCATATGGTTCCCTCCTCTCGTGGGCATGCCTCTACACCCATGACACGTGTTTGAATCCATCATATGCATGCATGCATACATACATTTATATCCCTTTATTGATCATTTAAAATAATATTTAGTTATCAAATTTGTTGTGTCCCACATAAATTAAATACAATATGTGTGATGTAGTTGACATTAATATTTAAAGTTGTCAAATTTTTTGCTACCGTTACAATGTGTTGAAATGTATTCTTAAGAAATCATGTTTCTTGTTTTGAAGTATTTTCTATTTTCATTGTGTTTACATTCTTTTTCTGTGTTAATTCAATGTTGTTTATTAAACCATGTAATAATGTAATTGTAGTATCCCAACTAGTTAGATCATTAAATCAAGGTTTTTCAGGTTTGCAACTATTAAGACATATTTAATACACAACAATCGTTTATATCAATTATTAATATCTAGTTTTGTAATGACGTAGTTACAATTTAATTTTAATCTAAATATTAGTGTGCACATGAGGCCAACAATGGCTAACTAGAATGGAAATTTTTTAAAAGGGAAATAAACAAACGAGGTTTTTAAAGTCCGTTATAGTATAGGAAGATTTGATGGGGGGGTTTAGATGGTGGGAGCTTTCAATTGGGTTGATTGTCTCACCTAGCTTCGCATGGACAAACCCGCTTTGAATTCACTTATGTTTTGGTTACCTTTTTCCATACATGAGAGGCTCTGTTGGGAATATAATCAAAGTGAAAAGATGGCTCATTGAGCCTGTTGTGTTCTTGCATACCCTACAAAGTCAGCAAGACATTCTTATATATATCCCTTTAATGCTTGTTTAAAATAATATTTTTGTAAATTCTTAGGGCAGTGAATATGTGTACACATGTTTTTCGTCTAAATTTATGAATTATATTTTATTAATAATAACTAGAGTTACTGAATTTTTTGTGTCCCATGCAAATTAAATACAATGTGCGATTTTTTTTTGTTTGGTTGTCTATCTAGAGTTAATGTCATGTACGCTCTAAAGTAACCAGCATATATTTTATTAATAATAGTTAAAGTTATCAAATTTATTATTACCCTTACAATATGCCAAAAATTATTCTTAATACACCATGTTTCTTGTTTTAAATTATTTTCTTTTTACATTGTGTTTACAGTCTTTTTCTACGTTAATTCAATGTTTGTTATCAATTCATGTAATAATGTAATTGTAGTAATCCCAAACAGTTACACGGTCATTAAATCAAGGTTTTTAAGTTGGAAACTATTAAGATATATTTAATACACAACAATCGTTTGTATCAATTATTAATATCTAGGTTTGTAATGGTGCAATTATAATTTAATTTTAATCTAAATATATATTGATTAACTACAATGGAATTTGACTAGAATGCAAATGTTAAAAGGGAATTAAACACATGAGGTTGTTAGAGTCCATTATGGTATAGGCAGATTTTATGGAGGAGGGATTTGAGATGATGGGAGATTTCAATTAGGTTAATTGCCTCCCCTAAATTTGCATGCATGAACCCCCTTTAAATTCACTTATGGTTTTCTTTCCCTTTTACATGCATATGAGGCTCCATTGGGAATATAATCAAAGTGAAAAGATGGCTCCTTGGGTCTATTGTATTCTCACGTACCCTAGAAATCCAAAAAGAAATTCTTATTATCAAAATTTTGGGCAGAGAATACTTTCCCAAAAAAATGTCGTACAATTTGAGCTTCCACACCAAAATGATAGCTCCATACAATTTCAAGTCCCTTATCAAAAATGGCTCCAAATGATTTAATGTCCCACATTTGAAGGAAATTACTATCATGAATATTCATGCAGTAACAATGAATTTATATTTTTTATTTATGGTTGGAAGGAAGAATGAGAGTATATAGGATAGAGACCATTGATCTCAACATCAACATATTTTTCCGTAATTTTGTCACTCAAGCTACACCCTCTTTATCCTTCAAGTATTTTTCATGAATGGCACGTAATCCATATTTGACTTGCCAGAAAAAAAAAAATAGGACCATGGAGGGTAAAGGAAGATTTGAGTTTTTGGGGAATTTTGACTAGGCTAACCATATCCCTTTGCTTCGTTGGTTATATCCCCTTTAAATTAACTCATGGTGTGTGCTCCTCCTACCGCATGTGGCCGTCTTTTTTAAATAAAAAATAAAAAATAGTCCAAGGTGTAAATTCTCAAGCATTTCACTAATGAATTCATAACCTTCTATTGTCAAATGCATGGAAAATGTGTCACTTATTTCTTCAAAGGATTGACATAATCAGGAGAAACAAAAGCAGCATGAAATCAAATAATCATGTAAATATTTCTTCTAAATCATCTTACTATTTAGTTTCACATGACAACACATCCTTCAAAATATGTTGCCTCAACAATTTGTGGCTCCCACCCATTTTATCCTTAAAAATATTCCCACAAATCACATGTAGTCCATATGTGAATGTTTGAAACAAAGAAGAAGATTGCTTACTTTCCCTCCACTATTTTCTCTTTCCCTATATTTATACTCCACCTATCTCCTTCTTCATCACCTCCCTTCATCTTGAAATGATTCTACTTGTCTCTTCCCTGTTAGCGTATTCATTACACAGCTCACATGCAATTGTTGTTACTAGCTAGACACGTTATTATTTAATGTTTTTCCTTGGTGGCATTCATAATCTCTAGTCATTGATTGCTTTAGGAAATTCAAATAAATTTTTAAAAGTAAAAATAAAGGGTTTGTAGACTCATTCCCAACCTCTTTTTGTGTGTAAATGAGTAGGGACCTAGTAGTGTGCGGGGAGATAAAATGTCTTCGCTTGATGTTTTAGGTTTTTAAGGTTGATAATTCTTTAAAATGTGTTTGGAGGGCGTAAATCAAGTCAGCCCAAGGGAGTGGATACATATTCATAAGGCCTTATTTGTGTCTGAAATTTTCCTCTCCTACTCACTTCTGAAAAAAAAAAATTTTGGAAAGTTGGGAAGAAAGGAAGAAAAATAAGGATAGCATGAGGATAACAAATTCAAGTGGTGGAGTAGAGGTAAGCATCCCATGCCATGTTATTATTTGTTAATTTATACATGGAAATTGTTATTTTTTATCATATAGAGTCCCTTTAGGTCTATATTTCTTACTAGGATTTGGGGATATATTTCTTTTAATTTTTTATGGTTCTAATAGAGTGTTTTTTGGGTTGAATAGTTGTTATTAAAGTTATATATGTGAGAGTTATTTTTGGTTTAAATGTGTAATTATGTTGCCCACTATAAGGAAACATGTTTAGTATGGGGAAGGAAGTGGGTGTGTAGAATTAACTTGAGAGTTAGGATAGGTTGCTCGTTGTCTCACCTAAGCTTTAGAGCTAGATTTTAAGCCCAAGGTTGAGCTACAAGCTAATTTTTCCCCCTATCTTGTTAAGTGTGTGAATTTCATTTGAAATTTGGTTAAGGAGACATAAATTTATGGACTACAATTACAGATTAGAGTTTAACATTACCCTTCTCTCCTCCCCTATTTAGTGACAAAGGAGGTCACTATAATGAGTTTCTATTTGTGATATTGGCTAGTTATTTGTTTTATTTGGCATGGTAACCTTGTTTATAGCCCCATTAGTGAGATATCCCTATACAAATTGTAACTAATTTTTTTATTCTTATCCATATTTTAAACTTGTCTCGAAACAGCATACATATATATAAGTGGTAGTGATTTTGTGGTCATTTCGCAATCCCTTGGGCTTAGGGGTTGACTATAGTTTGTAAACTTATGATGTCATAAGTTTGGAAGGTGATCTCTAATAATGGGGGCCATAACAGATTTAAAACTGACAATATGTGGAAATCGCCACCTGATGGATGGGTAAAGTTGAATTTTGATCGAGCTTCGAAAGGTAATCCTGGTCCTTCTGGTAGCGAATGTCTAATTCGTGACTCTTGTGGTCAACCAGTTTTTATGATGGCCTTATATTGTGGAAATACAACTAATACTGTTGTAGAAGGCGTTGCTATTCCAAGGTCTTGGGGAGATTACTTCTTTTCGTTGGAATAGGTTATGAATTGAAGGTGATTCTCGAATAATCATTAATGCTCTTATTTCTAGCTCTACAAAGACTTGGAAGCTAAATTAGATAATTCAGGAGGTCCTCAATAGACTAAATGGATATAAAGAAGTTCATTTTACACACACTAAGGGTCAGGAATTCCTCTATAGATCATCTTGCTAACATCGGGTGGGGATGTTGGATAGAGAAGGAATTTTTTTAAAGACATGGAAAGATAATTTTCCAATGGCTCTGCAAAAATCCTTAATTAATGACATCAATCATTAATTAATTTTGCATGGTCACCCAATCCTCTCGCACGTGGCGTAGCTATCCTCCGCTCGTGCGTTGGGATTCATAGCCAAGGGGGGCATTAATGGATACTTGTGTGAATTGAGTGGCATCTCCTCCTTTAGCCATTTAAGTACCGGTGCATTTACGACATTTGGCTGCCTAGTGGTGATTTTGGGGAAAGCTCTTTTTCATTTCAGTGATGACGGAAGGGGAACTCGAGGGAAGCGTCCATCGATCCAAGCTTGTCACGGGTCTAAAAGTGGTTCTCATCATTCTCCCTTTCGTAGGGTTGTTGTTGAAGCCTCATTTGAGGACTATATGGATGATAAAATCCAGAACCATGAAATGCCACAGTGGATTTCCAAGATATGGTCAATTTCTACGGACATAGATGGGCTCGAAGTGGAGGAAATTCACTCTCACCTGAGATGATGATTGATACCAAGCAGTCAGTTGGGAAGCACAACATCTTTGACGTGGTCTAGGGGATCTGCAGTGCCAATTTACTTTCAAACGCGTCCGGTCAATTTTCTCTCCATATGAACCATGCAGAGCTGGGGCAAGTAGGAAACAAGAGGGGGGCAGAGGCTAATTTCCATTTTCATGCCATCCTCGTGGTGTTGCAAGCGTTGGCTACAGGTCAGAAGGCGATTGCAGAGCACCCGTGTCTGGAGCTACCTCCAGAAGCCAATATGAATTTTCCATGCAAGTACTTCTCCAGGGAGTCTGATCAGGAAATGTCCATCGACTCAGACGTGGTTTTCCTTGGGTGAAGTAGCGATGAAGGTGTTAGAGATGGAAACTAGTAATAATTCTCTATAGTATTTTCATTTATTTGTATCTCAACTTTGTATACATTTTGGTTGTTTTTTTTTATGTATTAGGTTGGCTAAATGGGCAAATACTCATTATCGGATCTTGCCACATTTTCACAATAAAGTGACAATACTAAGACTACCAAGATGGGCTACACTATCTATGGCAACTTCATTGTAATATTTTTGTGGGCTAGGGCCCTTTCCCTAGGTAATATAAGCAAAAAATAAATTTGGGAGGTGAGAACTCCACCTATTTCTTGAAATTTCTGATACATTCCATTGTTCAGGGACTTGTGTTCACATGCATTTGTGGCTTATTTTACCCCCGAGGAGAAATTGAAACATTCAATACATGTGTTATAAGTATTAATAGGGATTTTACCGTCCTATACCCAATTGGGTGTTTGAAAGGGGTTTATTTTATCGTAGTGGATTTTATTATTATTGCAAGTTTACAATTACGATGTTTAGAACAGTGTGGATATGATGTGTCCCTGTGTGATCAAGTTGCAATGAGGATTAAATTTTTTATTGAATTGGATCAACTAAAAGAAAAGTAAGTTGTACAATGTTTTGATATGATGTGAGTTCTCATTATTTAATACTATTCCTACAATATCATAGTGTAATTCATCCCTTCTATCCTTATTACAAATGTCTTTTCTTATATACAATATTGCATATGATTACATGTTGGGAAAAGACTATTGAGTAATTTAATTCAATCCAAAAACAGCTACATTTTTCCTAATTATTCATTGGTTTTTTAATCCTAAATCAGTTGTATTTATGTCTATCAACAAAAAATAATTTTCGTATTTACTTTAATTAGGAATCGTGTAACCTTTGTAATATTAATCGTTGTTTTATTGTAAGAAACATTGTGTAAGTTAGTTTCCTAAGCGCATTGAATTTACAGTTAAATATGATTTAAATATATAATTTTATATGTATGTGTGGGTTTGTATGTATGAATGTAAAAATAAAATAATATAATAATGAATAGTGAATAATATTTTTTTATTTATTAAAATAATTTTAATCTACATAAACAGAAGGCCAATGCCAAGGTCCCATCTATGGTTAGAAGTTTTTCATGTGTAAAGGAAGGTCACATCCATGTGGAGGAAGGTTTTGGGGTCTATAAATGGGTGGTCTGGTTGTGAAGGTCGTAATGCAACAAAGGTTGGAATAGAGAGTAGCCAAATATAGGACATGACCCTTTATTAGGAAAGGCCCTTACCTGGGAGAAAAGTATTGTTTGACCCCTATAAAGGAGCTATGCTTGGGAAGCTCAATGCTAGTAAGATGTTGGGATATTGAAAAGCACAGACCCAGTGCTCTCCTTTACTTATGCTCATGTCTTACCGGACCCTGAATCAAAAAAAATACATGGATTCTTCTCAACAATAAAATATATGATTGGATAATTTTTGGTAGTATTGATGTTCTCTTGATGATGGTTCGCAGAATGTAACCCGAAACGTAGAGTAAAAATATTTTTTAAAAAAAAATTACACCCAAAAAATATTGTATCATCTGTCCAAGCACTATGAAAGCATTAAATCTCTTAAGAAAATATATTTTATTCTGAAACAATGGAAAAAATTACATAAAAATCCCTAATGGTTGTACAGAGAATGGAAGATGCCATGTAAGTCAATTGAAAATCCATATGGACCTCTTGTTGGTACATAATTTGCAATGATATGTAAGGGATAGGTGTACAACATCTCTCTTTAATTAAAGGCTCTACTAAATTTTCTTTATTTTAAAGATAGATAAAGATGGGGTTCCCGTCCATTTTCACAAACCAATCCACCATGATAAATCTACAACTCCTCACAAACCTATAAATACAAAATAAATCTAAATACAAATATGCAACAAGTATAAAGCAAATAAATGCAATAGAGTCTTCTTGCAACTTTGAAAACTAGATAGAAAACTACCCTAAAACATTAGGTAAACCAAATGAAACCCTACCTACCTTTTAATGGTCAGATTGTAGGAGATGAAGAGTGAGAGTGGAGGAATGGTGAATTCTATCCCTCTCTTATGTAGAATGTGAATGGAGACATACTGATCTTACAAGGCCTTTGGTTAAGGTTTTTTTAAGGGATATATAATACAGATATATTTAATCATGCAATGAAGATTTTATGTTAAAGGGAGCTTCTTCTTTTTTTTAAGTATTATGTAATTCATTAAAGTTGTTAATATTTAAGTTGGATTAAAAAAAAATATTTTAATTAACTTCTAAATGTTTAGAATATGGTAGGTCACTTAACTGACAACATTTAATTAGAACCTATTTCTAGTTTAAAGAATCATAAAGGGACCTTTAGTGAACCTTTTATTAAAATATTAGACATAAATTAATTAAAAGCATATGGGTGGATTTTCTCTAGGCATAGACATGTTTTCTTTGAAACTTGAGCTTGTTGTGGTCCTCTAGCAACCTTGTTTAATGAAATCTCACTTTTGCATAAGTGTTGTTTAGTATTAACTGCTCATCACTTAGAACTTTGTAAATTTTAACTAGTATATTGTCCATTATTTTCCTTTATAGCCACTTGTGTCATTTGTCCCACCAAGTCATTTTGACCATGTTGGTGTAGAATACTATTTTCCTTATAATTTTTATAAACTTGGCATGTTTCCTACACACATAGAGTATCCCTATTCTCATGTGCAAGTTTGTTTAGGTGTCATATGTCATACTTAACTAGCATGTGTCATATCTATGTTTCATGCATCACATAGTTTTTTTATGTCTCAATATTAGATTATTGTGTCATAGGCGTTACGTTAGGTTGGTTGATCATTTGACTAGTTATTTCAGGATTGTAACACTCATTCCTATTCATAGAGTGTTGTCCACTATTCTATGAGAAATTACACATTCACTCTCCTATATGTACACCTCTTTTATGAGATAATTCAGTTCATTGCTCGTATAAGAATTCATTCATTTGCATCTTCCTCTTTGTGATTTCTCGATTTTTGCAACTACATATAGTGCATTCGTTGAGACAGCATCCTCATCCTCACACACTCCAATATGATATTAGAGTTGAATCTAGTATATATTTTTCTAATTCATGTATTGAAAGTTCAATTTGAAATCCTCATTTTCATTAAACATTAGTGAGGTTATGTGCAAAGTTTATCAATTTTATTATTTGGGGTTTTTGGGAGATTTTTCTTTGTGTGGACTTTCTTTGGTATGGCCTTGCAAATCCTTGGCCAACTTAGCACACTTTGGACTCACCTTGACTCGTATTAAGCCAACTCGGGCCCCAGCTCGTTTGGACTACACTCATCCAACTTGGCTCGCCTAAGGTCCAGGCCGGACATTCATCCATCTCGGATTTGTGTCATCTCGGCCCACTTGGAAGAAAATAGCTTGGCTCACCCAAGCTCGGCCCTAGTTGTTCAGCTCGGCATTGTTTATTTCCTAAGCTTGTTCCACTTTGTCGAGCACATCTCGGCTCTAACTCAGCATGAATTTATTAGACCTCAGCTCACCTGTGGACGGCTCGACCCTAGAACATTCCTCTGGCCCGAGCTTGCCCATGTTCGACTCGATGTTGCCAATACTTAGTTGTAGTGGGCGTGGCCATGTCTCTTATCTACCTTGCTAAAAGACTAAACATTGTTCCACCCTAAACCAGCTCTACATCTTCTCTGAGCTAGGTGTCCTTGAAACCATAACTTTTAACTTTGCCTTGGATTGGTCAAACTCAAACTTATCCCAACTCACCAATAGACTCACCAACTAGCTCAGCTCATAGAGCTCTTTCACCAACTTGGTCAATTCAAATTTTTCCCACTCTTAAAATTTTAAAATATGGCTCTTTTCAAATGTTTTTTTAATAGCCAAGGTTTTAATTTCTAAATCTTAAAATGGAATTAGTTGATATAAGTATGAGCTTATGGGCATGGTCGAAAGTGATAATGCCTTGAGTTGCATTGTTAGGGGTCATGTTATCTATACCTTCGTCTCTACCATTTTGTTGCTAAACATGATCTTTAGAGCATTTATAAATTTGAGAGTGCAAATGCATTAAATAGGTTAAATAGCGGAAAATGAAACACACCTAGAAATTTTGATTGGCAACTCAAAATTGAGTGCCACTTTTTTTTAAAAAAGTGTGTTTTTTGTGTTCTTAATATTGGTCCTATTTATTTTGTAATCACACTAAAATTATAGTGTCAAAATGGGATTAAAATGCAAAATTTTTGTGGGGTTATAATCACTTGCAAACACATTTTCGGTTAAGCCCAATGTCTCGTAGTTTTAAGTATATTTTTGTGTCACTTATCGCACTCATACCACTCATCTCTTTTTAAACTCCATGGCCTCAATTTCGGCCGAGTCCAACGTCCATCTAAGCATGCATTTTTCACTTGTGACTTTATTGCACCAATTGCTCTCATTTGCATATGCATGATGGAAGATATGCTTTAAAGACTTTTGCTTAGTAGGATTTGTTCTGCATCACAACCTATTCCACTTCTACTTGGTAGAATTAATTATGCATTATGGCATTTGAGCATGGAACATTTTCTCATTCACTATGACCTTATCCATTTATTTATGGATAGGTACCTACTCCCAGTAACCCAAATCAATTCGATAACTGACTCAACTCATGTGACGTGGGTCTTTATCGTTTCTTGATGTATATTTCCATGCTTATCCATCATCATGTGATGCACATGAAGTGTCCTAGGAATTTTTGGAGCATTCTTCAGACCTTATTTAGATACCCTTCAAAGATTGTAGTTCCTACTGCTAAGATAGTTGTTTCCACCCCCATTTCATGAGGTGATAGTTTTGTTGATACACATTTTCCTATTCATGTTCTCGATGATGACGATTTTTCTTCTAGCTATGTTGACGTGAGTATTGATGAGGATACATATCCTCCCCCTCTAGATCACCTTTCAAATAATGTTGAATCTCTTCGTGACACTCCCACCATCAAAGATCCATTAGACACCAAGAAGACATGTTTCATAGTTCCATGGTGTTTGACCTACTTTCATTGCATTTTCCTCTAATCCACAGTGATTATATGAGGCATATTTTACTTCTTATTGTGTTAATTTACATTCCAATAAAACATTGCTCTTCTCTTTGTCGAGCAACCCTTTTGGGAAAATTTTCTGCCATACCTCATATGCTTGTTTACAGACTTGTGTTATAGTACAAGGAGATGCTCTTCCATTTGAAAATCCATCACACATTTATACTTCAGAGGAATCCTACACCTCCATTGATGGGAGTGCCCCTACAAGAATATCAATCACTTCTGGTATTTTGGAGATTCACCTTTACTTGTGGATATTCATTATACTGTTGTGAGGGTTATTGGGCCTTCACTTCATATGGACATTCTTTCTATGAATGATCCATACCCATCCTCTGAAAAATATACTGCAGTAGCATTACCATTCGTTCTTGTGCATACTCTTGCCAAACCTATGCCACTTTTCAGTTATGGACTAGCTTCAGAGTTATTCATACTACTATCTTCAATTTCCTTCATGGAGTGGGTAGATTTTTAGTACATCTCTTTTGTTCTTCCTAAGGGAAGAAACATTGTTCGATACAAATGAACCTTCTTCAATCTTTAGACCAAAGACCACATCATCGACACACTTCTAGGAGGGCATTCTATACCTCTATTTTTCTTTCTCTCTCTACTTTCTAGGAGCTTCTCTATGTACGTATAAGGGGATTTTCTCTGAGAGAGACATTCTATTTACTTCTCTTTTCTCTCTTTTGGGGGGGTCAGTTTTTTCCAACTAGGTTTTATATTTTTCTCCACTTTACGATATAATTGCAATGCACGTGGGTACCTCATCAGTCCTTGTTGCTAGGACCCACTTTTTCTACCCACCTAAACTATGCTTAATGGGGGTGTTGTTGTAGGATATTATTTTCCTTGTATTTCTTTATACACTTGGAATGCTTCCTACACATATGGAGTATCTCTACTCGCATGTGTAAGTTTTCCTACATGTCATATGTCATACTCTAGTGACATATGTCATACTCTAGTGACATGTGTCATATCTAGGTGGCATACGTCACGAGAGTTTTTTAACTCTCATTATTAGATTAGTGTGTCATAAGAGATACATTAGGCTAGTTGATCAGTTGATTATCTATTCTACGATTGTAACTCTCATTCCTTTCATGGAATTTTGTCCACTATTCTAGGAGTTACACATTCACTCTCCTATATGCACACCTCCTTTGTGAGCTAATTTGGTCGGTTGGATATTGGAATTCATTAATTTGAATCTTCCTCTTTGTGATTTCTTGATTCTTGCATCTACATAGTGCATTCGTTGAGCCAAGATCCCCACACACTCAAATAGACCATTGAACTCGTTGAGTCGCCCACTGGGTTGGCATGTTTTGGTCCTCTTAGGTCATTTTGGCCATTTTAACCATTCACGACTAGAAAGGAAAAAGTGTTTGGCATGTGTGTGGTGTGGACCTTACAAATACTCACATCTAATTATCCATGCTAGTGGTTAAGCTTACATAACTCTTTTCCCTATCCAAGTCATTTAAGTTGTTCAAGTTGTTTTAGGTTGTTCATAGTATTTCAGGTCATTCATATCATTCTAGTCTCCATGACCTGTAGTGAAAGGTCGAATGACACATGTAGAGATTGACTAAGTTTCCCTCAAGATTATGGTTTTCATATCACCCAGGTTATTCAATGACCTTGGATCTTCTCTTAGTGACCTTGTATGGTTGTTTGTAGTGTTTTTTACATTGTGGCATGGCAACTCTTTGTGCGAACTTAAGAAGAAGAAAAAATTGTTTATGTTTTGTGGCATTATTGTGTTTCATTGTGATTTGCAAGCATTGAGAGGAGTGGATCTGAAGTTTATCGAGCATTAATTCTAATGAAAATTCATATAAAGTAAACATTGCATCACACTAGACTACTTGTTGAACACTAAATTATGCTTGGTGTGCTAGTTTCAAAAAATTGTATAACTCTAGGACCCTGATGTTATAGTAAATGGATAATATGTGGCCCCAAAAAATGTTCCCTTATTTTATTGTTCGTTTTTTATTTCTCTATTAGGGTTCCAAGGAAGGAGACATAGATCTATGAAAATTTTCATAAATGTGTGTGAAGTTTGCTAAAGGTAAAAATGTGTGAATTCATTCAAGAAAAATATGTATTCTAAGAACTTTCTAAGACTACAGTCCCAAGAATGGATATTCATGGTCTTGGTTGAAACTTTACATTCCTTATTGAAAGTGTAAGTTCTAGTGGATTTTCCCTTATCGTCGAGACTTTAAGGTTCTCACAATCTTGCCATAAAACCTTAATTTTGTTTTCAAAGTACATCAATTGTATCTAAATTTACCAGTAATCTTGACATCTTCTTTAACCCCTTATCAGTTATTGCTCTTAAAATCATTTGTGTAATTAAATATAATTTTACCAATCTAATTTTGATAGATTTAACTGCAATTTTTATAAGTATATGTATTGTGTATAGATATAAAACCATGTATCCATAAAACAAGAGAAGGAATAGTGGATGCAATCCGCAACTTTCAAATTCTCACCCTATAACTTGTTTTCCCAATGGAAAAACATTTAGAGCATGCAGTGTCTTATAAGTCGTCTTTGACTCACAATTCTTACCAACATGTGGTTAACCCAATCATATATATTTGTGTTGAATAGTCAGGGGCTTCCACGAACAATTTAATTAGATTATTATTTTTTGTGGGATTTTACTCATGGGTGTTTAAGTGACCCTAAGATAAACTTTGTGTAGTTATTACTATAATAACATTTTTCCTCATGTATTTTTTGTAACTATCACAAGGAAAGAAGACTCATTTAACACACATACGCCATAAAAATTTATTAGTGGAAGGAATGATGAATGTAATCCACCACTTTGGACTTATCACTTTGTAGCCTCTTTAGTCATTTCCTCATGAATGTAATGCATAGTTGTGATGTCATTATATCTTAGTAACTCTGGGCTTCTCACCCTCTAGCCTCTTTCACCGTTTTCTCGTGAATATAAGAAAGTCATGTTGTTACTAAAGACAAAACTCAAGATTTTACACACAATAATCTTCTACTCTGTTCAATTATTCATCTAGAAAAACTTACAAATATATAGGAAGATAATTCCCTAAAAAAATAGGAAACCAAATTGTCCTCAAACCAATACTATGTGAGTGGTTTTAACAACCCAACTCACTAACAAATAAAAAATATGAGTTTTTTTATTAACTCATAAACTAACTACTACACTTACATAATAATAATTCCTCATGTAATCATTATTTACAATAATGGAGCACTAACATAGATTTCCTAACATTCCCCCCCTTAGTACAAACATGGGGAAAACATAAATCTTGTACATGCACCTACTTTCATGATTTGGTGATTTTCATAGGACAACCACAAACCTAAATGATGGTTTTGAATATGGCTTACCAAAAAACCAAGAAAGGTGGTTTTATACGTGGTTTACCACAAACCAGAGGATGATGGTTTTGCATATGGTTTACCAACAACCAAAAGTGATGAATTTACAAGTGGTTTACCACAAATCACAAATGATGGTTTTTCAAGTGGGTTACCAACACCCACATCACGATGTGTATTACTTTTATTAGCTCTCATCACATCTTACTCAAGGATATTTTTAAGGAACCCCCCTAAAAAAAACTTATAGAAATCATGGCAAATATACCTGTAACCAGTTTCGTCATTTTGGTGAATATTTTTGTAACCATTTTCATGGTTTTGGTGAATATCTTTGTAACATGTTTTGTTCTTTCGGCAAAAATGGTAAAAAATATATTAAAATAGTTGGAAATCGAATGGACGAATCTCCTGTAATTTGTTTGGTGAATACCCTCTATCGAATTTGACTGTAATGAGGCCCAAAAAAATTTATTTCTTTTGCATGCCTTACCTTTACACTCAAGTGCCTAGAATGTGTGACACTTGGCCACTTGGAGGAACAGGAAAATGATACATGGTATCTTCTGATTGCTCACTGGCCACTCTGCCTTGCCTCACCGACACCGCGGACCCGAAACTTTATTGAATCAGTTCATTCCGCAGGCTTGGAGTCTGGGGAATGCCTTTGACTTGGGGAGGCCCAGAATCTTGCCATGTGTCTATCTGATGGGTAGGGAAGGATTGAAAACTTTAATAATAAGGCAAAAATAACTTATATTTAATAATCAAGGATACATTGTTGGTTGCTATTAATTTTTTTATGTTTGGTATGTGCAACAGTAAGAATGTGTTTTTTAATAACAAGGCAGGGGGTAAATGTAATGATGTGGAGAAGTAGTGCTTGCAACATGTGAAGCAAATTTCTACACTGGTATTTGTACATGTGTGTTCCAAGAAACATGATCAAGATTTTGAATTTTGAAACTTAAGTTTAATTCAAGTCCAAGAAGATGAATTTATTTCAAAGGAACACATTGGAAATTTGCGATCTCACAGGAAATGAGCATGTAGTAGAGGACAAAGTTATCATGTCTTAGGCTCATGTTATTTAAATTTTGTGAATGATTATTTCTCTGGTGTTATTCCCATAGTTGATTACAGGTTCTTCTACTTTAAAAAAATAGACAATTCAATGATTAC
Organism: Taxus chinensis; assembly: GCA_019776745.2. Taxonomy (NCBI): domain Eukaryota; kingdom Viridiplantae; phylum Streptophyta; class Pinopsida; order Cupressales; family Taxaceae; genus Taxus; species Taxus chinensis. Next base: position 896,677,085 of record CM034149.1, read on the forward strand.
TCTTGCTTATAAGCTTTGGCAAAGAAAAACAGAAAGTTTGATATATATTTATAGATATACATACATACATACATACATACATACATATATATAATAGGAGCTAAGTAGTTGTCTCAAATCATGTCTGGGCTCAAAGGAGATGCCACTGTTATAACACATGCTAGTTGTGTTTATATATTCTTGCAGCCACGACCAAGACCCTTGCTTTAAATGAAAACAAAGGATGAGGATATTTCTGGAAAAGTACCTTTCTTAAACACAAGAACTCTCCCACTGCAATGCAACTAGATAAGAACATACTTTTCCTCGTAGAAAAACATTGGAACATTGTGTGGGGCATCCTTGCAATTTCTTTCCAAGACCAAACATTTCCTCTCCTCCTTCCAAACTCAAGCTCAAGCTCAAACATAATTATGTCCTTCAAATGGTCCCCATATACAATTGGTGTTACAAGTATAACCCTTTCTTCATAATACAACCAACCTTGGTCTGTAGTAAGGGAAATGGTTTCTTCCATATCTTACAGGTAACAACACAAAATGCACAGTAGCATAATATTGAATGTTATAAATTCTCACACCCATCACAAGTTCATATGACATTAAGAAGAAAAAATTGTTGTTGAAGACAACAGGTCCATATAGAAGAAAAAATACTCTCAATCATGCCAACAATCCTCCAAGTCCCCATAGAAGAATCATAAATTTCTATAGTACCATAGCATACATTAACTCCATATCTATTATGCCTACTTGAAACTTTGTACCCCTTGTTGTCATCATGCCACTAGAATGCCCCAGTGCATAAATATAAAAGTGTCATCCATTAAGTTTATAATGATAACATCTTGAGGAAGCTTGAAGGAGGTTCCCGACTTCAGTGGATTACATACCCTTGAAACATGACTGTCACATGAAAAAAATAAGATTATCCCTCGATGTGAATCTTCAAACCGTACCCAATCAAATCATGATAACAACGAAAAGTTGAGACATTTTCCATGTTCTACTGTAAAATTCGTATCTCAGCCAATGATGACCACGATCATGACTTACAAGTATCCATGGATGTTTGTTCCTTGTTTCATTGTAACAGTTGAAGAATCTGGTGGAAGTCATGAGTGTTTTCCATTCCTTAGAAACTAGAGAGAACCTACATATGGATTCTAATGGAAGCCAAAGAAATATGTTTTCCCAAACATCTTGAGGTAGTGAATGATCCCACAGAAACAATTTCCATGCTACATTGGAAATAAACTAAAATGAAGAACAAATTTTGGTGTTTCAAGAAGGAGAAGACAAATCAAAAGGCGCAACATTGTAGCAATGCAAGAGTATCCACAAGATACACTAATAGGTGTTGGAAAGGAAAAATATATTTTTTGAAACATAAACAATAGTATCTCATATATTTTTTGAAACATAAACATTACATTACATAAAAATTACATATCATAAACTATAAAATCTTGAAAAAAATTTGTTTTTTATTTTTAACATAAACAAGAGTATGCAGGTTTTGATTTCTTGTTTTTCCTATTTGAAAACTATAAAATCTCAAAAAATTTCGGTGTTTGATATGGTGGATGGAAGAAAACACAAAACCATGGTAAATTTCTCCAAATCCACCATATTTGGTAACTGTGATCATAACATAGGCATACCAAAAACTCTATAAGCCTATAACTATATTATAACATAAATATTGCATATCATGATATATTTCTCAGTTCTTGTACCACTTTCCTAACTGCATCAATATCAATTTTCTTCACTATAGTGTCATCCATGGTTAGTATCCCGACACATTATTTATCAATGATAGCTTTGCTTTTGTTTGTTAAGTCTTTCTAGGTTTTAAGCACTTCAAAAGCTTACACTGCAACTTTACAAGGATTGGAAGACACCATTTTGACATGACTATCCATCTGAGGGGTCACCACCGGGGATTGCTTCATATTTCCATCAATTTCCATATCCACATTGTTTATAGCAGCATGTGGAGAATCCATAGGTTCCAGGTATGGGGATTATGGATAAAGAATAGAGAGTTCTCATGTACTACTTCATGAATTGGCTTCTCAGACAAGGAATCCGGTTGGAGCTTTACATGAGCATTTCCAAGAGAATGAAGGGGAATAGTGGTAGCACATGACTGGCCAGAGAGAGAGGGGATGGAAGCACCATCAGAAGGATAACTAGAAGTCAGAGAGGGTTAAGGATTACCCAACAATAACCTCATTGAGTTATGTATCAAAACTATAAGAAACCACGACGTATTCATGGATTGATACTGGTTTGATGCACTCAATTTGGTCCCCCATTATTTTGCAAAAGAAACTAAGTGCTCTGAAAATGACCATGGGCCTTAAATTTATAATTTTCCAGTGAGTTCCTTTGACTGGACCTTGAAACTATTTGTCCACCAAACCCGTGTATGTATTTACGGTTAATATTAAATGAAAATCGTGGGCCATGGATGAAAATTTTTACCTTGCAAACTGGCATCATGGGTTATCCCACATGCCTCTGCATTTTAAAGTTAAACATCCTTTTTATCATGATGAATAAAATATCATTAAGGATAGACATATCGAGATTCAAGAAATATATTAAGGGAGAGGACCTAATCGTCGAGCATGGACCAATAAATTATAATGGTATTGGTGAGGGTAGATGTAAATACTAAAGATAGGGACTAGTACTTGCCAATTTATCACTTAAATTTTGATACAAAAGTAGTCGATAAAATGTGTCACATCAAAAATAATAAAATTTAAATGCATCACTTTAAAGACTAAATTTATGGAAAAATTATTTTCCATATTTAATTAAATATGACTACTTTTATGAAAAACTATATTTTCCATATTTATTAAATATCTTGTTTCTTGGACCTTCATCCTAAAAAAGAATAACGTGACCAAGAATTAAATTTGATAAGACATTTATTAATTGTGAGGGTGCCGATTAATTCTCTGGTGGTACACTTTACATGAATAGGGTAATTACAATTTCAATCAAAATTCAGTGTTGAAGGGCCTAGGCTATCGATTTTGGGAGGATATGTCATTGATGGCTTAAAATGATTTCTCACTCACACATTAGCTCAATAATTACATGCTTATTTAAACTTATGATGACATGTTACCAAATTACTTATTTTCCAAGCGTCCTCCACCATCTAATTTTAAAAATCAACCCTCCTGCATCAATGTCTTCTTCATATACATAATTGAATCCTCTTAATGCAAGACTCTCCCATTTGTGTGAGTGTTTCTAGTTGATAGGGCCAAATGAGGCCCTCGTTCACCACATTCTCAGCATACCAGACACTAGGGCCGACTCTTTCAATATTTCCTCTCCATGAGGACATGCTTTTATCTTTCTTGCATCGCTTATCTGAATTATTTCCTTCATTTCCTATTTATCAAGCTCTCCATTTCCACCCCGATTCACCCAAATTATCACATGAACACCAAACAATTAAAGAACCACTTGATACACCACTGACCCCTTGTGTCTTAGGAGATTTTGATACAAAAGCTGACGGCCAGTAGGATAAAATTTATGGGACTTAATCAAAAATATTAAAATTTAAATGCATCACTTTAAAGACTAAAGTTATGGAAAAATTATTTTCCATATTTAATTAAATATGCTACTTTTATGAAAAACTTCTTTTCCGTATTTATTAAATATCTTGTTTCTTGGACCTTTATCCTAGAAAATATAACGGTGACCAAGAATTAAATTTGATAAGACATTTATTAGCTGTGAGGGTGCCAAAAGTTAATTCTCTGGTGGTACACTTTACATGAATAGGTAAGTTATTTCAATAAAATTCAAGGTCGAGGGCCAAGGCTATCAGATTTTGGGAGGATATGGCATTGATGGTGAAATGATTTCTCCCTCACACATGACTTGCTCAATGCCAATGACATGTTTATTTAAACTTTGATGATGACATGTTACCAACTTACTACAGTAAATTTTTCCAAGCATCCTCCACCATACTAATTTTAATCAATCCATCCTGCATCCATATCTTCTTCATATACCCCATGATTGAATCCTCTTAATGCGAAGCAACTCTCCCATTTTTGTGAGTGTTTTCTAGTTAGATAGGGCCAAATGAGGCCCTCGTTCACCACATTCTTAGCATATCCAGACAAAACTAGGGCCGACTCTCTCAATATTTCCTCTCTAGAGGACATGCTTTTATCTTTCTTGCATCGCTTATCTGAATTATTTCCTTCATTTCCTATTCATCAAGCTCTCCATTTCCACCCGTATTCGAGGGGGAAAATTATCACATGAACACCAAATCTCAATTAAAGAACCACTTGATACACTGCAGTTTTCATAATTTGTCTTAGGAGATTTTGAGGGTTACAAAAGTAGTCGATAAAATTTATCACATCAAAAATAGTAAAATTTAAATGCATCACTTTAAAGACTAAAGTTATGGAAAAATCAATTTTCCATATTTAATTAAATATGGCTACTTTTATGAAAAACTTCTTTTCCATATTTATTAAATGATCTTGTTTCTTGGACCTTTATCCTAGAAAATATAACGTGACCAAGAATTAAATTTGATCAAGACATTTATTAGCTAATTGAGGGTGTTGATTAATTCTCTGGTGGTACACTTTTACATGAATAGGTAATTACAATTTCAATTAAAATTCAGGTCGAGGGCCAAGGCTATCGATTTTGGGAGGATGTGGCATTTGATGGTGAAATGTTCTCTCCTCACACATTGCTCAAGAGACATTTATTTGATGCAGCCACGAGAGGTTGGTGATAAGCTTAAATCATGGGAGGTAAACAAAAGAGCTTTCCATGGGATCTAGATCAGAGATCCTGCTTAGGGAAATGGTAGACACCCAATATATAATTGATTCTAGTCCATGGAATGCATGGACTCCATTCTTGACAGGTTCAGTTGGATAGGCCAAGAGATAGAAGAGACAGTTTGAGGGCCAGACAGGATCAGGACATAGATCATCATCATTTTCTATTCACAAAGGTCCAACACCACAGGACAAAGAAGCGGAAGTGATTGGCATATTTGAGGAGTTAGCATTCTTCCTCAAGATGTTAAGGAGAATTTTCCTTTCATGAACTACATGGACATGCACCCAAGTATTGGCTACAAGACTAAGCAAACAGGAAGGAATATCACACTATAGCTTCTAAATGGTTGATACGTGGAAGGAATAGAGAGTATTTTCACATATGGATGAACAACTCTTCATGAGAGTGTTTTGGTGTCTTCAAGTTCCAATGAGGTATGCAAAAATTTATATGATGAATTTGATAGACATGTTGATGATTTATTTACATCATCCTTGCAAGAAACCACTCTGAAGCTTCTACTTTAGAGCCTAGCATAGAGCATGTTGAGTGTTTTGGATAGAAATGGCATGGATTCATTTGGTATTTCACATGAAGGATAATTCAGAATTTTCAGTTGATGATCATGTCCTTCATGGAGAATTGATGATTTTGGGCCTTGGATGACATTCATAGTGGACCAGCCACTCATGAGTCATCTTTGATGGGATGTTGAAGACATCCATAACTTCATCTTTGGTTATGTCACCAATTTATGATATGGCAGCCCTTACACATGGAGAAACGAATGAAGAAGAGTCTACAAGCGTTGGCATTCAATGTACAAGTGTCGGATATGAAAATTCCACGGATGGTGCACTTGTGAAGCTTGAAAACATAGCAAAAAAGGATGACAGTATTATGATTTTTATGACAGCATTCATGTTTCTTTACTCCATCATGAGATAATGCCCATTTTGCATGAGGATGACAATGCCATGGGGCCTTCTATAGGTGGCATTCAAGAATTGGGTGTTAAAAATGGGTTTTGTGTGATGAATTCAAGTCATAAGAATTCTCAATTTTTTATATCAGACTTGGGAGGATGTGGAAAAGACACAAATTTTGTGTGATATATGGTCACAAAGGGCCAAGGATGCTAAGCTAGTGGTTGCCCTTGCAAACCAGCATCTGCAACACGTCAAAGAACAAGTTCACCACATAGATCAGCAAGAAGAAAGGGGGAGAATATTGTAGTAGTTGACTCATAATATTCAGCCCATTGTAGACATGAATGCTCAGAATTTGATGCAGCGAATCCAAGTCATCATGGAGATAGAGAATGATGATATTCCAAGGTATGCAGTGAATGATAATATGTCTAATTTGTTGTTGCACATTCAGATTTATTTCCCTCATGACAAGCATGACAAATTAGAGGACAAAGTTTACATTATGGAGTATGTTAAACCATTGGTCCATACTCATCTTTCATGAGCATCAGGAGATCTATATTTTGTGGCGAGATTTGCTTCACTTGAAAGGTACAGGTGTTAGGCTTGAGGATCACTTTAGCATGTTTTTTCTATTGTGCATGACACTTGGAAAAAAAAGATCAAAATTGCTTGAGGGAAAGCAATTTTGGGAAGGGAAGACAGTAATGCCCCCTTTTCCAATCGAAGATGGTCTATTTTGTCAACCCGACGGCCAAAGGAAAAATATAAGTGTGACTTAAGTCACAATAAATTATTATAAAGTGCTATAAAAAATAAAATAAAATTATTAAAGTACTTATATTAATTTATTTGTCTTAATAAAAATAAATTTTAATCCCTATGGTCAAAATGAGGGAGGGGGCAAATATCATTGTAAAGGGGTTATTGTATTGTATTCTTCCTAGAGGGGATAATTAGTGACTTGGGCCAAAAGTGAATAATGACAATTTAGGAAGGATAAAAAATATTATTAGTTATGTATTTCCTCCCAAGGAAATACAAGTGCCTAGCTCTAGGGAGTGGGAAAAATAGATCACTTGTGTGACAATATTCCTAGGACAAGTCGACTTGATCTATGAATGAGCATGTAATTTCATTGGTTGGTTTGGAGGTTGGTTGTTGGCCCTTTTCCTTTAAAAGGGAAGTTGACTTACATCTTCCATCATCTAGAAATTTTATATGATATTTTCTCTTGCATTGAGATCTCAGCTTTTGCATTAAAAATTCCAAGGACGAAACCCCTTGTGAATTCTACCTCTTGTGGACGAAAACCCCAAGAGTTTGAGAGGGTTTTTCACTCAAAAATTTCATTGGTTGTAATCTGATTTTCAATCATTTCCAACATGTTTTTGAAGGCATTTTGGTTAATAAATTGCAGCAGTATTTCTTCTATTGGATCGACCTAGTTTGGGACAGTTTTGGCATTGATTTTGAGGTATTTAGATCTGAAAAATTATTGTCAGATTTCTCCCAATTTTTATGAATTAAAGTGTAGCAATTTCATAATTTTCTGAGTGTATTTTTAGAGGGTTTCTAGGCAGTTTATTAATCTGATTTCATATCTGATTTACAAGTTGTTTGGCAACTATAAATTCTAGGATTTTTGCAGCATATTTTGGTTTCTAAAAATATAGTAATCAGTTTGGGAAAAGAATATAATTTTTGAGAGTGATTTGCATTGGTTTCCTCATCCAAACCCTATTCGCATTTCCTCGCATTCTAATTCAGTTTTGCCCTAGTTTGCTTACCATAACTTTAAAAAATTATATATTTATTCTATTTGTGAATGGGAAATTTTCATATTGGGCAAAAGATCCATTGGGGATCTTTCAATATGTCACTGCCCCTGTGTCTTAGGTGATCAGTTGGGGTTTCAACCTACTATTTTTACAAGCCTCATTTATTGACCGCAGAGCTCTCAATACGAAGCTCACTACCTACTCAACAAGTTAGTGGAAGAACAACCCCCAAATTTGCAAGAGAATGAAGCAAAGAAGCGGTTGACAGCATTAGAAACCGCCCTCGTTGAAGTACGGTTTGTGGTAATCACCCATGACTTTCCTCTCAAGAAAAGGAGGATCATGAGAGAGGGCTCTTCTGGCACTAGTAGAATTTTTCAATCCCCTATAGCTCAAATTTCTTCAGGGAAGAAAACCAAAGGATACATAAGAGGGGGGACTCTCTTTCTGAGTGGTTAACCTTACATAAAAGGAAAAGAGAATTCACCGAAATATTGAATGGGCCTCGGGTGGGAGTCCAGGAGCTGCTAAATATGGGCATGTCACGGGATTTAGTGGGAGATATTGAGTTTGTTTTCAACACAGTGTACAAAGACGTGTTTATCCAAAGAAAATGGACATGTTAAAACATGCTCCAGTGTTTCGGGATGAATCTGTGTCTTCAGAAGAATGACCATTATATTTTATATTTATAAAGCTAATCTGTAATATGTATTTTGTAATATCATGTGTGTATGTGTGTGTGTGTGTGTGTGTGTATATATATATATATATATATATATATACTTTCAAGGGCAGGGGCCCCTAAAATAGAACCCCATTTTGTTTTAAGAATATAGTTGAATAATTGCTCACAGTTGTAGTAGCATTTGATTGATGTATTTTTTAGATTTGTTTAGATTTCATCACATATATGAGGAGACACGTTTGGAAAAAAAAAGAAACTAACTACATATATAAAATATAAGAAATGATATTTTAGAAATTTGGAAGTGACATATTTCAGCTGTCATGTATATTCAAAAGTTACTAAGCTTTATGAAAAGGGCACTTGCCTACAAAATATATTGAAATGGCCATCATTGCATTTCGTGATCAAATTTGAAGGGCTCCCCATACTTTAATTTGACTAGCTAGGTTAAGCTTTACCTCGTCGTAAATGAGATATTAGAAAACACATTACCCTTCAACAGAAAAAAAATGAAAATGTTAATTTTCTTTCAATATATATCTGATTAATTTGAATAAAATAAATATGAAAAATGTCAAAATTATGAAATATATAAAATTTAAAAATAATTTTGAAAATACTATATAAATGTGAAAACACTATATTTCATCAGTAATGACATCAACAATTCTGAATTCCATTTAAAAACAACATTTTCATTAGTTATTTCAATTCAAATAGTAAATAATACTAAGCAACATTTGATTTTATTCATATTCATTTTCTTTAGAAAGACTTTCTTTGATCTATTCTCATCTTGATCTATGGATATTTGGTTTTGTATTTTGAAAATTGAACTTGTGATAGCTTTTTAATTTATTGAAAACTTTAAATTACTTTAAAAAAAAGAAAGAATCTAATTTAAGAAATCAATAATGTAAATAATATATATATATATATATATATAATATATAAATAAATATTTATATATATATATATATATATATATATATATATAATTCATTTATATCATAATATATATTGGAATTTGGGATGGTCTCGAAATCATCTTAAATAAGGAAGGGCCTTAAATATATTTTGTCGCCAATCTTTTCTAGCATGTGAAGGGCCTTGTTTTTTGCCTATTTATTATGGGTCGATTTTTTTCATTTTCATCCTTTTTGTCGGTGAGCACCTATGGATTCCCCTCGAGTTCCTTGTTGTCTCTCTTTTCCAATAAAAGGGAAATGGCTTTCAGGTCATCTATATCCGATAATCGTCTACGGCGGATCTTCAAAATTGGTAATGGTAGCGATCTGGAGGCAATTAAATTGGTTTTGGCGGGAAAAATATATGTTTGAGGATGGATGGTGTAGGGTTAATAGCAGTGTGGCCTTGGTTTTTGTAGAAAATCTTCTAATAATTGAGCCATCGAAGCCTGATGCGATCAACCTTGCTCTCCACTAGGTTCGGTCGTCTTTCTGCGAAAATTTGGTTGCAGAAGTGCAAAAGTGTAATGTTGCTTTCTGGGCAGCGGGGGAGGAGTCAAAGCTCTGGGGTGATGTGGATTTGAGCATCTTCAGGGAACTAGAACGTCACCATTGGGAGCTGATGGTCGTCACAGAGAAGTTGGTGGTGTTCAACCATGACAAGAATGTTGGAAGGTGCTTAAAAATCCCTAATTTGGTTTCCCTCAATTCTCATATCAAGTCAATGCCATTTTGGTGGATGGAAATCCATGAAACCACAGGGGAAGCTTATAATCATCTTTAGCGGGGTTGGGCCAATGAAATTTCTACTCAGGACTCTGAGGAGCGTGTGGTTGAGAGGTAGGAATCTTCAGTTGTAATTTTGTTTGTTTCTTCTGATTCAAGGGATTAATCCTCGATCTAAATATATGTTGTAATGTCTATAGTATAATATAGTTATTTCTCCCTTCCTTCTTGCTGGCTTTTTCTCGATATACCCAGCAATCATGATTGACAAAGTGTTTTGCATCTTCATGTTGTATTTGAGGTTCGGCCTCCCTCTTTTGTAAAGGGAACGGGACCCTTCAACCCACTTTAATAATCAAAAAATAATAACAATGTATTTAAAGTATATTAATTCATCCACGCGGCATGGGAAAAAGCGGGGGTGATAGCTTTTTAATTTATTGAAAACGATAAATTATTTTAAGAAAGAAAGAATCTAATTTAAGAAATCAATAATGTATACACTATATAATATGTTAAGGCCCATCATATATTCCAATTCCAATATCCATGACCAACAATGAACAAATAAAACCGGACCTGAAATTATAATTCATCCTGCCTAAATCTAGGAGGTTCACGTCTGTGGGGGAAAGGCAAAAAGAAATCCGTGGAATTCTTCCACGTGGCATGGGCAAAAGCGAGGGTTTAAGATGTTTCAACGGCCCACAAAAATTTCAACGGACAAGTCATTAAATTCCCACACCTGTCACCACGGACCCGAAACTTTATCGAATCAATTCATTCTGCGGGCTTGGAGTCTGGGGAATGCCTTTGCCTCGAGGAGGCCCAGAATCTTGCCATGTGGTCGTCTGATAAGGAGGCTAAATTTGGTGTCTACAAATTACATTAAAAGACAATCATTTATAGTGATGTGTACCAAGGTGATATTAAACGTCCACTGACAATTGAAATTATGCTTCTAAAAGGCATACTGCAATAGAAGGCAGAATAGATTCGTAGAAGTTGCAAACTGTGTAAGACTCAAAATTTTCATATATTTTTGAGCAAGTGTCATCCTACATTTGAATCTTGATTTTTTAAATATTATATTTTTATAAGTAGCATTGTATAAGCCTTCGCTTTGAAATATTTCAATATAAGGGTTGAGAAATCAGGGTTGAAGGTTTATAGAATCCAAAATTCCAAGCATGTCTACTTCCACAGGATCCCAAAGTAAAAGTAAAACCCAAATCCCATACGCCAAACTGCTTAAAATTAAACCCCCTGGTAGTGGTTTTACTAATGAATATCATGATATTTATGATCATGTAATTGGCACAAAAGCTTCACAGCTTACATACACGTCTGAGACGAAGATGATTGAAAGTAGACGTTCGGACCCACCAGGTAAATTTAAAAGACCAAGTTGGGTAACATGGGGGTCTGGATTGGGACGCATGATTCTCCACGAGGTTTTACCCTGCCCTGAATTTGTCAATATATGTGCCCAAAATTATGATGGGACAAAAAAAGCAATTGTTGCAAAGGGAAATGGAGCAGAAATTTTGTCCATTACAGAGGAAAATCTTGGCAATGCGTTGGGGTTTGAAAGCAAATATTTAGGAACTGTCAGGATAAACCTATACAAAATTGCTAGCGATTATCATGTTGCCAGTCAAAAAGAAAGAGATGAATTTTTGCAAAAATTAACAGTTGATGGAACGGGACCAAAAGGGAAGGCTCCGCATGCAATTGATATGTTTAAACCGTGGATTAGGGATACCATTTCTATGCTAGTATTTTTCCTTGGCTTCGATAGCGATGAGAAAGTGGATGAAACCCTCCTGGAAATGGTATACAATATCCATTTCGTTACTCCACCTTATCAATACATATTTGTTGGGTACATTGCAGAATCTATGCATAAACAATTATCAACAATCAAAGAAGGCTCTGGCACTAAGACCTTTAGGTTCACTACCTACTTGTGCTATTTAATTCTATGGAGGTTTTGTGAATGGTTTGAAAAAAACAAACTTGCAATTGAGCCCTATAATGTTGAGGTCGAGCCAATAGTGATGCGTCCATTAACTGAGTGGACCCCCAAGATAAGGATGTATGATAATAGAAGGGACTACAGTCAATTTGTGGATTATTTTTGGGCTCCAATTTATGAAGCAATTACAAAAATTACATTGCCTAGATTGCCTGTGAAATGTAGAGATTGCATTCAACTAGGATCATAAATACAGTTAGCAGACTGGTACTTCATGGAGGAATATATTGTGCTAAGGTTTTATGGATCAGGAGTACAACCTTCCAAATTTCCAATACATGTGACAGAGATTTTTTTTCCTTGGAATATATATGGCAGATGGAAAGCAAAGATAATCTCTATTTTGTTACTCTGCAAAAGAAGAGCATATTTCCTTCCTTACCGTTCTCATGTGGAGGGTTCACATTTGAAAGAAAATCATTCTATGTGGCACATGAAATCTTACAGATTTTTAAGTTTGATGTTGACTCTCACTAGGTGTATGACCCATGTGAGGTGATTAAAGCAAGGGTAGTGGCGAACAAGAACTCTGCCACTAAAATTCAACATGAAAGCAAACCCTTGCTAGAAAAATTGAAAAACAAGAACTCTTGGGATGAAGTACAAATAGCAATGAATGAAATTGTTGTTGAGAAAGGAATTAGTTCTCAAGAGTTGTCAAAACAAAATTTTGGATTGCCTGAGCCTCCACAAAAAAAGGCAGAGGATTTTCAATCTGTAAAACCTGATAAAAAGTCCTCTAAAAGCATGCCAAAGGCATTACATCAAGAATTGCGAGATAGAAATTGGACAAGGTCAAAAATTGATGTCTTTTGGTCTATGAGGCAGGACCTAGGCCATCCAAAATTTGTAGAAGACTATGATTCTATTCCAGAAGATGCAGATTTCAGCAAATTTTGGAATAAAGAGCATCCTGGAGAGGCAAGTAGTGATGATGAACTGCCTCTGAGGAATTACACAATCCCCCTAGCACATATAAACCAAGTCTTGATGAAGGTTTGAAACAAATATATACTACAGGAGTAGTTATTGTTGAAAATTTGGGTTTTAGTGGTGGTGTTTTGGGTTCAAGAGGACAAGGCATTTGGCTTCCACCAGAGGCACAGTCTAGAAAAAAATTCGACAGGTCAGGCCTTGGAGCTTCGCCTTCGAGAAAGGACCACTACATACTACAAAATCTACAAGTGTTAATCCAGTGCAATTTACTCCGGAGTCAAATCCTTAGCAAACAGTTCAGCCACACATTGAAAATCCTAAAGGAGAAGTTAGCCATGAATCTGTTACTATTGCTAAGTTTGGTGGTTCTAGTGATGATGGTAGTAGTCAACAAAGTGTTGGAAACTTAAAGAGGACAATAGAGATAGTTGAAGTTGTTAGGGCTATTGTCTAATAAGGAAGCGAGAAGAGGCAGAAAATAGAGGCAAACATAGGTACAATTACTCTTGGCTCAAGGCAACTATTTATAGAAGGTGGTGCCACTGCCACCCCTAAACAAACCCATTCCATAGGGAAATTCTCCCCAAACTTCAATTACTCCTCCATTTAAGGTGGAACATTTCACTCCTACGAACACCTCAGGTTTTGATTACCAAGTTGAGTTTGCCAATAAATCAAAAAGAGATAAAATAAACAAGAAGCAAATTCTATACAACTACTGGAACTTTAGATCCAGCCGCAATGAGGGTATTGCCTACATATAACCAAGACACAGATACCCTGGAATACATGTATGTTGTGCCCAAAGTTGTAAAACCAGAAAATGAAATGTTTCGCACTGACTACGATGTGACCTCCCTTCAAATGGATCTTAAGGCAATGAAACCTTCTGAAAAAATTAATGTATCGAAAAGGAACAATGATGTGGTTTACATAGCATTACTAAAGGAAGAGAGGGAGAACAATAAGTTGAATAATAAGATTCAAAAGTTAGAGGCAGACCTGGCAAATGAGAAAGTAAAAAGGAAAAGCAGCAGTTAATAAGACAGGTGAGTTGGAGAGGAAGATAAAATCATCTACCTCTATGACTGCAGTTGTTGTGAATGAACAAGCACAAGTAGAACTAGAAGATGCGAAGAAAAAGTTACAGGAAACAACGAGTAAGAATAATAGATTACAAAAAACATTGGGATAATTGAAAGAGGTTGTGAAGGAAGAGAAATAAAAGGTCAAAAAATGGGAACAAAGCCTAGATGATGAGAAAAAACAAAATGAAATATTGCAACAGGAATTGGCGAAAGCAAAAAAGGAAATAGAGTCTTCCAACATCAAACTATCTAGATTTCATAAAAAGGCATTGATTAATATGACATATAATGTTTGGGGGAAAATAAACCAAAAAATTGATGATTTGATTAGATTGTTTGAATTCATGACTGATCTACAGAGAATCTATGATAAGCTCCGCGAATACGTAACAGGTAGCAGAAAAGTGATGGCTTTAAGAGAGGATACAACAAAGAAAATTTTGGAAGCTATCTACAAATTCAGTGACACAGAACTGGCATCCAAAGGAATTCAGAACCAGTTTGATGCCTCAATAAAGTATCATCTATCATTCGGAAGTGTGTGATGTTGGTCGAAGCACATGAATTGTTGAATAAGTGTCAAAGAATGTTACAGGAGCTACATGGAAAGGTACAGGAGTTCACAAATCTTGGTTTTCCAATGCCTTTTGACAAAACATGCCAATTCATTACGAAGGATGCATTCTAGAAGAAGATGAAAGAAAAAATGACTCAAGAGAAGGACCGAATTCCTAAGAAGCTAGATGAGACAAATTTTTTTGACTCTGTTAAACCATTGATAACCTTGTCAGTAAGTTTGCATTCAACAGTAAAGGAAAGCTCCACTATCAGTTATGAATTGCTAACAAAGTTACATGTCAGTCACTCTGATTTACAACAAATTGCAATTCCAACAGATGAAGAGTGGAGCATGTTACAGAAGATGATATAATTTGTTAAAGTTGTGGAGCCTGATTCCAAGTTGAAGTGGCAGTTTGGTTTTGTTGTTTCTATTATTTGGGAGGAAATCATGGTCATGGATAAAAATAGTAAATTGTCTTATTAATAGACTAGAGTTATCTTTATGTTTATTGTATTAATAAACATGTGATATTTAGGTTGCTTTTGGTTGAAGCAAACTTTTACAAAGAGGTGCACAAGTTTTTTGTGTGTGCATGTGGATTTACTCTTTAGTGTATTTAGATCCTAACATAATTAAGGGTAATTTAATCTTCTGATAAATTGTTCCATTTGTTGCAATGACAATCTTCAATTTTTTCATACAAGGCATGTTTCAAGCAAGTTGAATGAGGAATAGTGTTATTTTTAAATTTTCATTTCAGTAATGATTCAAGAAAAGCCACTTATTCTATCTCATAATTAAGCACCACAACTCTTATATGCCTAAAGTATATAATAATGTAAATGCATTGTGATTTAATAGCCAACCAACCACTGTGTATGCTTTCTATAAAAGAGATCAACAACATTGTATGTGAAATATATTAAATACTCATTAAAACATGACTTTGTAATGTTTCTACAATCAAAATAGAAATGGAATCAATATGATTACCTTTAGGCACATGTAAGTTTGGGGTGAGCGCTAATCCTTGTTTGAGATTCAGAACAATGTACTGAATATTTGAATATATTAATTATTATATGAACATCTATATCATGGGATATCCACCAATGGAAGCTTCCAACTTGATGGACCTGGATCATCTCTATCATTTGATTCACCAGATCTCTGAGACTGACTCTCTCTTTCTTGACAGTCAAATTACTGCAATAGGGTCATCTGTTGTATTTGTGTCATTGTTTTCAGCCCCTCTCCTTTCAGTAATCGACTTCCATACTGTCAGAGCCCTGTCGTAGGGAAAGTTATCCACTTCATACCATGATGTATAAATTCTCAAACAATTTTCCAATTTTTTTGTCAAGCTTGTTTCGACAATTTTGACTTTATAAAGGCCAAGGCACTGAAAATTCTCTCATCTTCAACTAAACCCAAAATCATTGTTTGACATAGATCAGCCAATGAGAAAAACTCGGACATGGTTTGTTGTAAAATAGTACTCACCCCAACTCTTTTCCATAGCCGGGTTATTGCTCCACACTCTAAGGGATTATCCAAATCTTTGAATTGTTGAATCATTGTAGTGGCGAATTCATGAGATTGAGAAATCAAATTGTCCTTGCTTAAAATACCTGGAATATTCATTCCATTGATATCAACAGGCTTACAAAAATGTTGAATCAATGTAGTCAACCTCTTGAAGTAGTCTTCCTGCATATGTCTTTCATTTTGGACAGGATTCCAAAAGGTCGGATTTACTATAGCCATTGCTTCAAGTAAAGCATCCCTTCTAAATCACTCCCTTATTTCTTCTAGTAGGGACACTGCAATTTCTCTTAACCTCACCCTTGTTGATGATACAATGTTATCAAACAGCAACCCTGTGACTTTTACCTCCTCAACCTTACCGGCTACTACTTTAAACATGTACATCGGTATCTCATATCCACGTACAGAAGCACATACTTCCCCAAACAAGTTGAGCTTCATAAAGCTACTTGCATTTCCAATCTTTATCAAATCATTCCAACCATCAAACTTTGGACCTGTAAAAGCAGTTTCATTGAGATACAAATATTTTATTGTCATACAAACTCGTTTCCTCAAACTAGAAAAATCAACAATATAGATAGTTCTTTCTTGTGCTTGTTTAATTAAACGATGCATTTCTTCCAACATGGGAAGGAGACCACACAACATCAAAATGACTCTATATCAGTCAAATGATGTATCAAATCCTAGGCCTTGTCCCTTCCATGATTCTGCCACATCACTCCTAATAAGGATTGATACTCTTCGTACACCCTACGAACCAGTTGGTACAATGAGATCCACCTGGTGTCGACATATTTTAACAGTTTATGCCCATTTGTTAGTCCTTCTACAAATATTTGGAATTCCATGAACCTTTTAGGACTATGACAGAAATAAGCATGCACCTCTCGAACAAGGTCTTCAACTTTTGCTACAGTTTTAAATTTTCCAACTATTCTATAAGCTAGGTTCATTCTATGAGCCATACAATGAATGGAAATCATATAAGGGCAATGAGATGTTTGGAGTCTTACACACAGGGCATTACGATGACCTTGCATTACAAATGCCCCATCTTCCCCGACACATACCAGCTTTGATGCAATTGCAGCATCATCCATGTCATTGATCTCCTTCAAACTTTTTATCACCAACTCACAAAGGTTTTCAGCATTGGAGTTCTCTCTCATCTTGTGAATGGCAAGTAAGTGAGGTTGTCTCACATAATTTTCAATAGTATACACATGCATACAGACCCAAGCAGTATTATCTACTAGTTGTAACCTCATCAATAGACAAAGATATGTATTTTGCAGACTTCAGTTTCTCTTTCAAGTCTTCTTTCTCAACCATAGCTAGGCATTTTGCCCAATCCCAACCACTACTTTCTGACCAGTGAGAATGAGGAAAGTGTGGGACACCAAGGAAAGACAACATCTTCTTTTGTTCAGGAAAATATGTTATAGGATGACCTCTTTTCAAAATGTGAAAAACAGTAGCTAGCTGAATTGTTTTACCCAAAAGACTGTTTTGAATGATCTTGTTGAATTGAGAGGTAATTGTCCCTCCATTCGCTAGCAACTATTCTTTCATTTCTCTTGTGCTCTTCAAATTATTTTTCATACCTAATATGCAAACAATCATCCGCATTTTTCCATCTGACAACATTCTTCTCAACGCCATCTACAATTATCTTTTCATATATCTTTCCTACATGCTTCTCAATAGTATCCAACTTAAGTTGCATTATCTTGTCCCTGCCCAATTTTTAGCTACAGATTGTACATTTGCATTCTTTGGGAGGTTCACCTTTATTCTCATTTTCAACAAGTTCAATAAATGGAAACTTAGAAACCCACTCTAACCTGAAACTCCTTCCCAAGTCCCATTTTCTTTCCTTTCTCTTTCTTCCAGAAATAGGTGTCCGCTGAGTATTTTCCTTGGTGGAATTTAAATTTGTTGACTACCACTGCCAGAAGTTTCACCTCCAACATTCACTTGGGCACTGACAGGTGATGCAGTGTCATCTTCATTCAATTGGGTAGGTGGTACAGTGTCAAACTCAACATCATTCAATGGAATGTCTTCAAGGGGAGGCATTTCATTGTTGTTGTCATTGACAACATCAGGAAAATAAAAAATGAACACATTCTCATTTTGAGTTTCATTTTGAATGTAATCATTATCCCTTGATTGTGATGGTCCTGCTGGAGAAGGATGGGTTTCCTTAGATGGTTTCTCAAAATAAGATGTTATTTTTCGAATGCCAGTACCACTACCAGGAGGGGTTGGAATAGCATTTTTGCCTGAGGCTGAGCTTCCCTTTTTAGGTGCCATTTTGTTGAATCAATGAATCCTGTAGAATTGAAAGAAAAAAAGATACAACATGTTAGACTAAATGATATTGATATGTGCACAGACATCTCAACATGAGAAATATGTATAAAGAAAAATAATATTGTGTCACTTAACATGTACTACTTTTTGCAAGAGTGTTACATTAGTATAATAAGAATTAGAGCATACATCAAGCAAACTGAAGATGTATTAGAGGTTTGAGAAGAGAACAAGTAATTTAAATGATTTGTTGAGCAGCCAAAGACACTCTAATGATAAGACACTCTAGTGATAAGAAGTCTTTGTTGTAGCTAATCAAACATGAAATAGGTGATCTCAAGGTCTGTGCTCAGTTTGAAATCAAAGTATAGTATGTATCTGCTCATGAAGGACTCTGAGTTCATTGATTCATCCAAGGTATGATTTGTCTTTAGTTGATTAATGAAGGAGTCTTGATGACCAAGCTCTGTCATAATGTATAGAGGTTTGTCCTGTTGTATAGAGGTTCTAAATGTTGTCATCAAACCAAATAAGGTGTGCATCTGCTCATGAAGAAATTATTGATTCATTAGAGGTATGAGGTCTGTCATAATCCAATTACCAAGAGTGTTCATCATTTCAAAGGAGCTGAGACATAATATATGGTCTTCCATCTATGACTCATTGTGGTATGAGACTGTGAATTCAAGGTTGAGAATGTATGCAGGGTTCTTTGGCTTGACAATGAAATGTCAATGTGTCAAAGCCGGCTAAAGTATCATTATTCTTAAGAGAAGCTTGAATGATTTGATCTGATGTTTCACATATGATACAATCATGATAAGGGTATTCTTTGTATATTGGTGTGTTTCTACTTGGAGAATGAGTTCAAGAAACTTAAAGGATGCAGGAATTAAAAATATCCTCGGATGTTGATGTTTTTCCTTTATATTAAATATTATAGACATGTTGTCTGGACTACGACAAGGACAAGAAAAGATGTCGAAGAGTGATCCCACTTCTACAATCTTCATGCAAGAAGAAGAGGTGGTGTAAACCCCTACATTCTTTTTTGGAAAATTCTTGTTGTGGAGAGATAGATTCCAACTTTGCCTCAACATTAATAAAAGCGAATTAGTATTACTATACAGTTTCTGATGGATTTATAACACAATTATTTTCATAGGCAGTAGAAGTGAATGTGAAGATAAATAAATCATTTTGTGCTCCTCATATTGTTGAAGGAAATCCATGCTTGGAGTACATTCAATACATTATGTTTCCATGGTTCAAAAAATTTAAAGTACATCACAGTGAGGAAAATGGTGGTAACAAGTAAGCATGCTACAACAAGGACAAGAAAAGATGTCGAAGAGTGATCCCACTTCTGCAATCTTCATGGAGGAAGAAGAGGTGGTGTAAACCCCTACATTCTTTTTTGGAAAATTCTTTTGTTGAGAGATAGATTCCAACTTGTTTCAACATTAATAAAAGTGAATTAGTATTACTATATAGTTTCTGATGGATTTATAACACGATTATTGTCACAGGGAATGCCAGAAGTGAATGTGAATATAAATAAAGCATTTTGTGACTTAGGTTGTTGAAGGAAATACATGCTTGGAGTACATTCAATACATTATGTTTCTATGGTTTAAAAAGTTTGAAGTACATCACAGTGAGGAAAATGGTGGTAACAAGTAAGCATGCTACAATAAGGACAATAAAAGATGTCGAAGAGTGATCCCACTTCTGCAATCTTCATGGAGGAAGAAGAGGTGGTGTAAACCCCTACATTCTTTTTTGGAAAATTCTTGTTGTGGAGAGATAGATTCAACCTTTGCCTCAACATTAATAAAAGTGAATTAGTATTACTATACAGTTTCTGATGGATTTATAACACGATTATTTTCACAGGCAGTGCCATGAGTGAATGTGAAGATAAAGAAAGCATTTTGTGCTCCTCAGATTGTTGAAGGAAATCCATGCTTGGAGTACATTCAATACATTATGTTTCCATGGTTTAAAAAGTTTGAAGTACATCGCAGTGAGGAAAATGGTGGTAACAAGAAGCATGCTTGTGACAAGATGTTTGTACTTTTCCCACAACTGTTATTTTTTGTCTTTTGTTTTTCCAAATGCTAATTATCTGGTTTTTAGTTCATTGTTGTAACTTTTTTCCCTTTTGCATTTCTTGAATTTTTCATTTTGGACATCTCTGTATGGTCTCTATTTCATACATTATTGTTTGTCAGCATTTCGTTAACCTCCCATTCCCAACCAAATCCTCCCAGCGGATGTGAACCCCGTGGAATGAGCCACAATTGATATGTTTTCGGGTCTGGAGTGGGTCCCGGACTCCCGGGAGGTCAATGTCACACGTCACCATTCCGTCAGTCTCCCAAGGAAATGCCCCTGGCGAACGTGAAACCTGCGAAATGTACCACATTTTATATATCCTTCGGGTGTGGTATGGGACGAGGCAGTTAAACGGTCATGGTATTGGTTGTGGAATAAATGGAAAGTACAATATATATATAATATTTCTTGTGGATCTCTGTATGGTCTCATATATACATACATATATATATATATATACTGCAGAAGAGAGAACATTAACAAAAAATTCAAAGAAGATACACTGATAAAGCAAGGAATATACAGAGCAGCAACTCGTGGAGATGTATGCTTATAAGTGATGTATGTTAATTTATATATATTTATTTATATATATTTTACATAGAATCTAGATGTATCTAAGATAGGAAAACTAGTTATGATTCTCTGCAAGCGGAGGACTATTCTAGATGACATAAAAAATCATAGTTGGTTATGAGGATGAGGATGTTCAGGCTTTGTAATAACTTACAAAGGCAGAATTGCAGATAAAGCAATGCGACATGAAAGAAAACAGGTCTCAAATAGACTGAGGACTCACCTGCAGTAAGTGCTTCTAGGATGTAAACTGCAACGCACTAGCTGGGCCCTGGCAAGACCTAGATTTATTTGAAATTTTGTAAGCAAATTGCAATATGCCGATTCACTAAATCCCTTTCTACTACTTCGCAAATACGCAAATTGGAAAATCATGGGAAAACATCACCTCTGTGTATATATAAGGAAAATTTTGGGAATGTTTTCTTGGCCAAATAAGGTTCCATAGATTTTCTTGGCGAAACATTAATGTTTTCAAATCCCGGACGCATTGATTTCTTGGTGAAACATTAATGTTTTCAAATCTTAGCGAAACATTAATGTTTTCAAATCCCTGTGTGTCGATTTCTTGGCGAAACATTAATGTTTTCAAATCTCGACGTGATGATCCACGGCGATTTAATATAAAAATATACATTGGGATTGGAAATTCCTTAGCGATTCAAATGGGACAGATTATTGTTTATGGAATTTTTGGGCGAAACTTGGGTATTGTCGTTGCTGTAAAATTCATCAAAATCAAATTCCTAGAATTCTACTATTCGTCAAACTACGAATATTTGCCGCTAAAATTTTCCCTAAAGTTGCTTTCACAATAGAAATGCAACATTGGAATTATGTTCCCCCACTCAATGTGAAATTTTCACTTATTCAAACAAAAACACTGCAAACTGCAAAACACCATGCACTATTGGAAGCAAACACAACTGAAACAAAATATGCCACCAAACCTTGATGCCGCCCCGTCATTGGCAATTGACATGAGGTCGTTGATTGACTTCCAACCTCCATTTGCTTTTGTCCTCCGATTGCCTGCTTAATATAGAAAATCGTTAGAAGTATAGTCACATTCTTCTTTCATGGGTTCATCCTTCCTATCTGATTCTTTTGTGATTATATTGGCTTCATTTGTTTTAAATTTTCCATTGAGCAAATCGTTGGCTCGAATTCTACAATATGAGGACGTATGTCCCTTTTTCTTACAGTAGAAACACTCAATTTCCCCTTCATTTTTAGAGAAATTCTTATGCTCCTTTTTCAAGTACAATGCAGTCTCTTCTTCTACATCTTCTCTAGTTCTTTTTCCTTTAGCTAGAAGAACGGAAATCATATTAACTAGTGAATAAGAAAGCATTTTGTTGTTATGCACAAGAATCAATGTCAATTTGATAGTCATTGCCAAACGATTGAAGGATCGGTGCCAATTTGTAGAATTGGTGCCAATCAAAACGGGATTAATGTCAATCACTGTTGAAAAACGAGCCAACGACCAAAATGAGCATACTATTATAACAACATGCATGTCAATGTCTGTGAGAACTCTCCGACTGCATAAATCATGTGACTTCACTCTGATAGCAAATGAAGAGCAAACTCGAGATTTTACACACATAAGCTTCTACTCTGTTCAATTATTCGTCTAGACAAACTTACAAATATATAGGAAGATGATTCCCTTAAAAATAGGAAACCAACTTGTCCTCAAACCAATACTACATGAATGGTTTTAACAACCCAACTCACTAACAAATAACAATATGAGTTGTTTTATTAACGACTCTTAAATTAACTATTACACTTACATAATAATAATTATTCATGTAATTAGCATTTACACTAATAAAGGACTAACATAGATTGCATAAGAGTCACTACATCTTAATAGTTTGGTGAACAATCATTATATCATCTTTGCTTAAATGTCTTTACATGGTACATCCATCCTCGGACCATCTACTAATGCTAAAATATTATTTCTTTTCTTGTACTAAATATCTTTAAACATATTTAACTAACCCATTCGACACATACACCTTACATCAACTCTAAAAGGTTTTATGTGGGGAGCACCAAAACTCTACTTAAGACCCTTTTGAACCTTAAACATTCCTTAATGAGTACAATCAAATTTTGCATTGGACCCTTCAACATTAACCATGGGGGTCTTGGCTGATTGGTAAAGTCAGGCATTTACTAAAAGGAGGTCCAAGGTTCAACCCCCTTTGGTAAGTCCGCTACATGAGGAATAGCTCGGTCGATGTCCCTAAGTGCCAAAGGAGTAGTCCAACCAATGGCCCTGTGTGTGCGAGAGTTGTACGATGATGCTGCTGGAATAGTCCGACCAACATCTCTAAGTGTGCGTCCACTGTACAAAGGCAGTATGAAGTGTACCCCAATTGTACAAGGGGTGGTATGAAACCTAGGCTTTAATTGAACGGAGGTGGTGTGAAACTTGTGCCCCTGGTGGTCCCATCCTCACCCAAAGTAAATTCACCAACACTGGTAGAGACTATGCTAAAAAATGTAATATGTAATGATTCCTCTAATTTCAAAAAAAAAACGTTAAATATAATGGTGCCTTCAAATTGTCATTCGCAATTGCAAATGTATCGCACATGTACCTTTAGGTAAATGTGTTGTTTAAAAATAGTTTGGGGTGTCTTTCAATGTCATTTTTTACTTTAATTTGACCCCACCAAAAAAAAAAAAAAAAACTTGTTTTGGGGTACAGTCATGTGTGATCATTTTGGAAACATCCTAGTTTGCTTTCAAAAATCTCCGGGCTAAGCTCTCCCTAAAACATTTCAATTACGTTCTCTTGACTAGCTGGGTGGGGTTTATTGTTGGTTGTCAAGACTCTTTAAGTTTTAATCTTTATTTTCGTCGTTTCTGTTCTGGTTGCTTGGCTGACCCTTGAGACAGCTTTCTTGTTCAAACTTTACAGGACCGAATGTTGTAATTTTTCAGTGCCCAATTTTATTTCTTGTTTGTCAGGCGGATGTGATAATTTTTCACTCTGATGTTGTACTAATCATGGGGTAAGGGCCCCTTTCCCTTGTTTAATCGATCAAAAAAATCTCAAGATAGCTCCATTAAAAACCGAAAAATTGATGCATGTTACTAGGATAACTGCATATATTGACACCGATGACTGCATGTATTAATACTGATAACTACATACACTACACAAAGAACTGACTACAAACCAAGAATTCTATGAAGCAGACTTGAATCCAAAATCATACCGATCATCTATGAAATGTTTCCGAAACTCTCAAAATAATCACTTTGGAACCCCACCTAGACAAGAGCATAAACCCATTCAAATGTAGAGTTTAAGAAAATATTTCTAGGCTTTCAACAAAGCTAGAATACAGTAAACTTTGTCACTATTGGCTGAAATAAATATAAAAATGGAAAAAAAATGTACGATCCACGATCTTAACTGATCTTATATTAGTAAGTACATTTTTAAATAATGTGTGAGCTTTGCGAAGTAATTTGTAGTTTTCCTCTAATTAAAAACTAGACAAACAAACCAAAAAAACACCTAAGATCTCATCAGAAGAAATACATAATTTATTATGAACAAAAACATCTGACTAGTAATAATGTGTGAGCTTTGCGAAGTAATTTGTAGTTTTCCTCTAATTAAAAACTAGACAAACAAACCAAAAAAACACCTAAGATCTCATCAGAAGAAATACATAATTTATTATGAACAAAAACATCTGACTAGTAAAACCAAAGAAATAAGCATCTTCCTCTTATCTTAAACTTATCCTTCCATATTACATCTCAAAGAAAAAAACTAACAATAAAATACATTAGTCTTTTTCCTAGATGACATTCAGGCAACCAACACTGCCTGCCCAAACTCCAGCTATTGAAATATTAAAAATGTTGCATCAGTATTTAATATCAAAAGAATTTTTATTCTCTTCATATAAGTTCAAGGTGAAGTACAGTAAAATCCAACTTGTTTACATTTTGAATCCTTAATCCATAATATGTAAAATAGATCAAAGAATAAAATGCCATCAACTTTAGTCGCAGTTATGTGCCACACAAACCTGCCAATATCTATCCCTGCACAGAAAAAAAGCACAGACAAAATGATGTCGTAACAAAATTATGCTCTAAAAAAACTGTTAAAAAGTATGTTTGCATGCCAGGTAACAAAGTTAGAGTTGAACATATATGCGCAAACTCTGGAACAGCATGGTACCATCAAGTGTCCTTTAAATTTAAAAAACGAGTTATAGAAATTGATAATAAAATATAATAAGACTTAAATCATTCACTGAATGATAATTCATGTATTCTCTTTCTACACTCTGATTTTGGAGCATCCCCATTAGAATGCAGAACCTTTCTTTAAAATGGTGAGGAAACCTTCCCTAGCAAGGTCCAACACACATCATTCAATTTTCCTACCCAGTCTTACACTCTGTTCCTGCCCTTGAGTGACACATTGTTTCCAATACCGATGCCCTTATTTCCAACAACCTGGGCGTTGGTGCAAGCACATTTAAGATTAGAATATAAACTATGCATCATGAGAAAAAACCAGTTTACCCAGCAACCCATTTATAAAATGTGGCTAATAGATTTCCAGGTACATTGACTAATTTGTGCTGGTGTCTCCACACTGATTGATGAATGGAAACATCAAATGATGGAAGCAAAGTAACCATATACTGCAGGTTAGATGACACGCCAGAAGAAATTGGTGACAAGCATGTGCAAGTTGGTATGGCCATTTTATCAGGTCTCCAAATCTGAGTACATCTGATATAGCAAAATGTACCCCTACACAATTTGGGCCCTTGATTATATGATGGGTGATGTGCCTTTGTTTTGTATTATTGAATTCAAAACTATGCCTTACTGGAATTATAATGTTGTTCGCCTAACTTTGGGCCTGTAACTACAACCCTCGTACCCCAAACACTTGAATTTGTTGCAGACGTAGCCGTTATTTCACGGGACATTCAAGTTATAAGCATTTGTCAGTTCCATTGTTGCCTATTCTATCCTACCAACACTATAAGAAAAATCCTTGTTGACTAAACAAAATAGAGGTTTGGGTGGGCCAAGACTTATATAATCAGGAAGGTGTATTATCTAAATCTCAGACACTCTAGTCATAGACTCTATATCAATTTCGTATGTTGGGTATACAGTGGGAGGAGATTAGTTCCTAGTGTGTGCATACACAGATAAAATCACAATTTTATTCATCAAAAGTTTTCGAGTCTTCATAGGGGTAAGAAAATTGTCGACTCCATGCATCATTTTCCAACTTTTGTGTCCACCTTTGACGCAGTCATGCTCAGGGTTCCCGATGGAGGGAAGACTTACGCCACAGCCCTTGTCAAAGTAGACCTCACTAAGGGAAGATTTCAGGCATAGCTTCTAAACAAGAAACAAATGGCAATATTTCTATTAATGCAAGGAAAGAGAATTACAGATTCAGGCACATTGCCATTACACTCCAATTACAGTCTTTAATGAGACCCTGCAAGAATTCTACTAAGAACTCCCAACCTAGACCTGTTCTAAGCTTGTAGAGTCTACTAAGCTGCTATAGAACCCACCTCTTTGTCACACTTACAAGGTTAGTCGACTTTGAGCCTTGAAGAATAAGCTATGCCAAGCCTTTCACTCAATCAAGTTGTCTGTGATGTTCGAGCTCCCTTCCTCTTATAGAAATCGTGACCACTCAAGTGGGAGAGTAAAGATACCAATTCGGGTACAGATCTCCTGAAATGATATTCCCTCAAGTGTCCCTTAGCTGTTGTTTATCTATGTTGGAATATTCCCCTTCGTTGGATTGGCTTCAAACCAACTGGTTCTACTAGTCCCTAGCCATGAAGGGTGGATAAAGGCCCACATGTGCTGTTCACAACTGTAGTGATGTTGACAGGTGCTTCAAGTGTGTGCAGATCCAATGATCAACTAGGAGTGGTCCCATCGAAATGTGGTGCTTCGCAGATTCCGTGGGCATCTAACCGTGTGACGACAACAATCGCAACTCAAGAGAAGTATAGGAAGCTTTGGTCAAGTATTGGCAGTCTGCGGAAGTAGTGTGCGGCATGACTGCAAAAGGTGTGCACAATTCAATTGTGTAATGTGACTTATCTATGCAAGGCAGTTGAAATAAGCTTACATGGCAAAGTCTAGTATTATGTGGCTTTCGTAGTGTTGCACGGCTTGGGTAAGCTTGCGGCATTCATAGTTTTGTGCGGCTTTGGTAGTGCGGTTTCTACAAAACCACAAAGGTAAAGGAGTTATGTGCAACTTCCGCAAAATTACATTGCACAAGGTTTCATCTTCATATGTGCCAATCTTGATATGTACTTTGCATTGCTCATTCACAAGCAATTGATACCCCTTCAACAACCACAACACTTTGTACGGGTTCGGGTTCACAACCCTCTTCAGACCAAGCTTCTTTACCATCTCCTCAAAAATGAGATTATCACACCAGACTTGCAAATTGTTCTGAATAGATTCTTCCTCTGCACAGGCACATTTTCTTCCTTCGCAAGCTTCAATAACACCCTTGCATCATCAACACTTGACCTCATTTAGGTTCTACACTACTTGCTAACACATGACTTGCTGCATCCACATGTTGAGCAACATGATTGACAGTTGCTATCCAAAATCAGCCCCCAGACTATTTTGGGTGTTTTGACAAGTCTTGTTACCATGGATCACGAAAATTTCAGTGTTTTGGGGCAAGTTTCAGATGGGCAAAATCTTCATCATCTAACACTTGCTCTCTCCCTCTTGCCAAGTCTTTCAGGCCAAACACTTAGCCATTTTCCAAGAAATTGACTAAACAGGGCAAAATCAGACATTTAAGGAATCAGAACTGTTCCTTTGTTCCTCTTGTTCCCCGTTTCACCTACATGACTGATTGCATTGAGGAAGTCGGCAAAGTCGGGTTTTGCAAGCACAAGAGGAACAGTTTTGTGGTTCCCTACGTTCCCCAATCGGCGGCCTTTGCCACAGAAACGAGTAGACAGGGGGGTTCAGCGAGTAAGTCGGACTTTATCGGAATACACAAAACAGTGCTCAAGTTCTCGTGCTTCCCCGCATAATTGAAAGGCCAACAAAGGAGACAGGGTCAAAGCAATATTATCAGGCACATCATGTTCCATCACTTCTCCCACCCCTCCACAATGACCTCAAAACACAAGGCGTCAGAAATGTCGGGCCCACACGGCACAAGTAGAATTGTTCTGCCCTTCCTTCACTGCCCCACAAACCCGTATCGGCCAACTAAGGCACACACGGAACAAATCGATAAAGTCAGTAACTAGAGGAATGAAGGGAAAAGTGGTTTAGTCGGTGTTTTAAGGCCTATGAGGAATGTTCCACCATTTCGCATGTTCTCCAGATTGTCGATAGGCCCGACACAAAGCATAAAACAGTCCAGAAAACGTCCCAATTTGCTATTTTTTGCTGATTTCTTCGCCTAAATTACAAATTTAGATCATAAGAGGCTAAATTTGGAAAAATCATGCAACAAGACTCTATTTTATCCTACAGAGGTTTAAATTAGCAGATTAGAAGCATGCAAAAGCAAAAAGGTAAGAAAAGGATGCAAGAGGACAAAACTGGAGCTTTTAAAACAAAGCATGCAAATGCAATTCTTTTCTGAGCAAGCTTTTTCCTATTTTTAGGATCAAACTTGCATGTCTACACCTCTTTTCCCCTTCTCTCTCTCTCAATTCTTTATATAACTCCATGTAACTCATTGTAAACGACATCTCTGTAGTTTTTGTTCATCATTCTGAAGCAATTTAGAGTTCTGAGTGGAAGAACGGGGGTCATGAGTGATCTCTTGTACTGGTTTCACCTCTTGGATCAATAAAAGAGTTGTTTTTACCTTCTTACAGCCTGTGTATTGTGCAATTTCATGTCTTTAAGTTGACTTTATCTTGTGATATTGTTTTATCCCTGATTTATAGTTTAATTTCCATGCCTTTATGTAGTTAAATGTTGATTTGTAGGTCATAGATTGTGTTTAACCAAGTTGAGAGCAGGATTCAGCTGCGGAGTTCATCAAATTACTGTTTCAGAGTCATTTGTTTCCCTCCTTTATTCTGTCACAACTTCAAACCCTTCTCTGAAACACTTTTGCATTAACATATCCATTGTGAGTTGTGTATAGTGTGTGTGGTTCCCGTGATCCATCTGTGTGGTTCAAACAAGTTTGAGAACCTCAAACTTTTTGGTGTGTCACCATCTTTTCAAGTTTTCCTTTAATTTTTTCTCCCTTTTCCTTGTTGATTCAGTCAAGTAGAGTAGTCTTTAGAGTAGAAATTAGTCTTAGCTGTTACACTAGGGCAACCAGCCTTCTTTGGAGACTCACTCCAACATACAACTCACCCACAACCTAGGAGTGTTTCAATTTTGTCAATTAAAAGGGTAGACATCACGCCACCCTCCAAAGGGTGCATTCCTCTGTGACAACAGTTTACGAACAACGAATTTGCTAAAGATTTGATGTTGTTCTTGGCAAGTATCAATGTTTCAGACACAATCATCCAACATCTGGCGACTCCACAAGTATAGAGCACATCCTAATAACAGTTCGATGCAATCTTCAAAAGGTTTCAACACATATATTTAGCATCTGACGACTCGACTGATCTAGAGAAGACCCATTTTCTCAATTTCAAGCCATTTCCTCCATCCTTTCATCCATTTATGAGGGTGCGCAATCATGACTTTTATTCCCCATTGGAATTCTCAGTTCCAAGAGCATTATTGTTCCCCTCCACCTCCTTCCCAGAATCATCCTCCTCCAAATCAGTATTATAAGCCCTATCACAATGAGTATGCCCATGATCCAAAACCTTACTAATCCATATGGTTATCCTATTAATCATGGTGTTTTTCGGGAGCAACAATATGCAGATTATGGAGACAACTTCATGTTTGATGATGAGTTTTAAAGGCGGATCCAAAATCTGGAGAAAATCATGCAAGCAATGAAGAATAAGTTCCAAATCATAGCAGCCTTTTCAATGGGGTGATCCTATGCCAAACTGGTATAGTCCTCAGGAGAAGTTAGACTTTATTTTTGGATTGTTACCACAGATATCAGAGTGGAATGAATCAACGGAACCTTACCAATCTAATGTCAAAACAACCCTGTCAATTGGGTAATTCCTCACTACCATCCTACAGCCCTCCCATTCTTAATTTCCAACCTACACAATCTCAGTCAAAGTTTCAAGTCCCCCAGCTTTCATACAACTTCCCTTGACATCCCTTTTCCCTCCACAAGAGAATCTTATACCTCCTCCATCATGTAAATCTTTGCAAAATCATTCAGAAGTTCTTTCCCCCCACCACTCACATTCCTAAATCCATTTTGGAATGAAACTAATCAGAAAATCAGTTTGGAAGGGCAGTCAACTGAAGAACCAAGCAGGGAAGTTCTCATGCAAAATCTGAAAGATTGGATCTCAAACTTTGAGGCCAAACAAATCCCACAGCTGGTTAAACATACATTGGAGGCTGAGATTAAAGAGCACAAGAGGGAGGTTGAATTTACAGAGGAGCAAAGCAAAGGAGAACAGATTCAAAGTCCCAAGGGTTGGTGACAAAAGTTTAAAATCAGCCAACAAGTTCCTCATCAAAAAGCCATCAGTCAACCAAATCTATCAAAATCAGCTCAGGTAATCTCCATTGAGGTTAATCATGAGTTATCTATTGATAGATGGACTAACTTTGAGCATGTGGTTGAAGAAATAACCCCGTCTTTTGAAGAACTTACCTGTTGTTTTTATTAAAAAACCAACAAGATAGGATGAAATAGTTGAGCTCCACGAGGAGTTTGAAGTTGAAGAGCACGTAGAAGAGGATGATCAGCAATCTACATGTTCTGAATACAGTATCCATGATGGGCCTATGTTCTTGCAGGTTGCTAATTGTTCTCAATCTTTTCAAAAGGAAGAGTTGCTCCTCATGCAAACTCATACAGCTGTCCTGGATAGTTATGGTCGGCAAGAAAAGGTTAGACAATTTTTCTCCGATCTCTCAAGTTACAAAGTAAAGAGCATGTTTTTGAGGATCATACGAGTGTTTCTAAGGCCCAGATCTGTAGTCTTGAGCCTATATCATCTTTGCTTGGAAGTGAAATTACGGAACAGCCCTTGACTAGAGTCTCATACCCTTCTCAAATCAGTTTTACTACAGAAAATGATTCAATAACAGCTGTTGATTTGCATAATTTTGATTTAGAAGGTAAAACGAGGCCGCAAGTGTGGAACTTGAGTTGTTTGCAGAAGAAAAAGTAAAACACAATTCAAATCAGCTTGCAAACAGTTTTCCAAAGGAAGATGAGATACAAAGGGAGTGTTTTTCAAGCTTATACAATGAAGAGGCTGAGGTTTTTTTTTATCTAGAGGATCTAGATGATGAGGAAGAACCATTGAGCTTACTTATTTTGCATTCCCATCACCTACCTTCTTCAACAAAGGGTCTCTCACCAATGAAGTCTCCCTTGGACCTAGGGAAGAGCAAGAAATGTCAGTGAGTGAAGATGTTTCCTTGCCTCCTTCCACTAAGTCAGCTTTGGAGGAAAAACATGAAGAAGAGCATGCAAAAGAAGAGATTATGCTGGTCAGTTTGAGCTTCATGATAAACTTGAGGATGTTTTTGAAATGTCACACTTCTTGCTTGGAGATGAGGACATGAGTGCGGAACCTGTTGTTCAAATCAGTCTTCATGAGGAACAAAAGGACAGGTTTGAGCTATCCAACCTTTTGCTTGAGGATGAAGACAAAAATAAGAACCAATTGCTAGATTGGGACATCCAAGACAGCTTGGGGATGGGGGTGTGTGTCCCTGCATAACACTGCTTAAAACCATTACTGGTTTCCTACCTAGATCCTCCTAGTTACCCTGACATGGTATCAAAGCATCAAATAGGTGGAAGAAGCCAAATCTAGCTCTAAATCTACACTAAAGAATTTTGGTTTAGTGAAAAAAAATCCATTTCTAAACCCCAATTGCAAATCCTGGAAAATTTTACCTCCCTTTGCCTTTGATGAGTTGTTTTGGAACTTGTTCAACTCAACCCACAGCAAGTTACCCTATGATGAGCTCTCCACGCACCTCTTTATCTCTCCAGCTCAAGCTCGATTGAACCCTGCCAACTCGAAAAGGTGAAGTATTGAGCTTAAGCAAGCTAAGTATAACTTGCAACTTGACTCGGGCTCTACAAATATACGCAGCAAAGGTGTGGTGTATTACGGGTTTGCAAGTTGAGTTGTATTTCCTAACTCGACCTCATGAGAATGGCTCCATAGACTCACCTAAGTTTCACAAGATCTTGGCATTCACAAGAGCTCCACGGTGCATTCGCAAGGGCTCCAAACTTGCAGTGAAAGGCTCTTACCCGGCCAGATCTATAACGGCGATTCCGATCCTGAGCTTCTCGTGGCAGTTAATGATCCTCCTACTAACATTCTCACACCTCAAACTTGGCCTGACCTTGAACTTTGTTTCTCGTGCTGGCTTCTTTCAAGGAGGCCTACTACTCGCCTCTTTTATTCCTCCTCCTAGGTGAGCAGTTCACTAATCACAATCTCCAGAAATAGTGTTTCCTCTCGATCGTGATAAACCAAGCAAACAAAACTTCTCCTCTCAGTTGTTTAATCTCCTCCCTCTTCAACGTAGTTGGTGGCAGCTGGGATACTCCATCCAAAACAAAAACAAAATTACTTCCAAAGCAGGTCGCAAACCCTAAAACAAAAGTAAGATAAGATAAGATCAGATAAACAAAAGTAAGGCTTTTTATTTTTTGCAGAAAATCACAAGGCTTTTTATTTTGTAAAGGAAATCACCTTTTTTAAAGTTTAAACTCAAATTTGCTAGTATATACCATTGAGCGATCTCTAGCTCAATTGGTAGAGTTGGCTTGAATAAATCTTTGGAGTTAGCAAGTAGAAGGTGTGAGTTTGAAGCTCCACAAAGTTTTTTTTAAAAGGACGATCATTTATTTAAGGTTTAAATCGATATTTGCCCACTCTAACATCTAAAGTGGTACCTAGAGTGGCTGGTGAAGGTTAGTTTGTGAAGACATGGAGATTGAATAAGTCTAAGGGTTCAAATCTTGAACCCATACCAAAACCATTTGCTTGGAAAAAAAACTTAAGAGTTGTTTTGAATTTCTTTTAAAAAGAGAAGATTTTTTTGGGGAGCAAAAAAACGTTTTTTGGAGAAGAGAAAATAGAAAAGAAAAAAAGGCAAGGAGATTTTTTTTTTGAAATTCGAGGGAATTTTTATTGGAATATTAAGGGGGAATACTTTGGAAAATTGTAAGAAGCTACTTCTGGTTCTATTCTTTTATGCAATGGTGTTTCAGATACTCCAATCTTATTTTTTACAGTATCAGGCAATCCAAGATCGGACACAATTTTGACAAAGGAATATTCTTCACTTTTGCAGGATCACACAATGCATTTGGCATTTCTTCCTATAGTAAGCACATATGATTGTTAGTACTGTCTCGCCACATATGTAGATGATTCCTTACATCCTTTTTATCCACACAAGATATTTTGTAATGATCTTTGCGTGGGGTGAAGAAAGTTGTACTTGGGGGGATTCCATATGGCAAAGTCCCTCCTTCTACTTCCTTGCATTTTGGTTTCTTTGGATTGTAAATGGGTACTTTATCAAGCCTAGTAGTCAAAAACCATATCCGTTTGTCTTACTCCCTACACCTTCACTTAAGGGAGGGTGTTAGAGTTGCGCACACTAGATATGTTAGGAAGTGGTTTGAGTTATTTTCTAGCAACCAGTTGGTTTATGTTCACGCTTGAGGTAAGTTTTTTATACAGAGTTACGTGGTTAATTTGTTATAACCAAGTTGTTATTTTCTCAACTTGATTGCACTCTTATGAGTTAGTTCAAATAATATTTGTTTGGACAGTATTGTAAAAACACATATTGAATAGGCAAGCATGTAGTGTTGATTGCAATAAGAGAGTGGAAAATAATAAAATATTAATATTGTTGATGTGCTTACATTTTGTGTTCAGGGAGATTATGAGTATGGTGTACCGGATTGAAGGCTTAAACCATTATTGGTTTGTTGCCTAGATTCTTTTGGTTACCCTACTACATTTTTGGACCCCTTGTACAATTCACTGCATCGATCTCCTACTCGAGGACATAAGAAAGATCTCATGGATTAAAAAAATGTGGTTGAAGAGGCAAGAAATATCACCAAGTCCATCTTCAATCACACTTGAATGCTAAACTTGATGAGAGAACACACCAATGAAAAGAAGCTTGTGCAATTGGGAATCACCTGATTCACCACAAACTTCATGTTGTAGAGTAATTACAATCTCACAGTGGTTTGTGAGCACATAGTGGTTGGAATATTCCTATGCTAGGAAGCCGGAAGGGGAGATGGTCATAAAAACTATTTTTGATGATGTGTTTGCGAAACATGACAAGAAAATCATTAAGGTAAGCTTAAACTTAACTATTTTTTATTTATTATTTATCTGTTATTAAAAAAGTCTTAATTTTGATTTTGAATTCATGCATTATTTTGTTTTGGGTGTCAAAGCCTTTGGTTCGAGGTCTACGATTGGTGCGATGGGGAGAGAAACCCAATGGGTTATTTGTATGAGGCCATGGGCATGGACAAGGAGACCATGGCCAAATAGTATGGGCAAAATCAATGAAAATATAAATTCATTTGGCGTATAATTGATTGGAGATGGAACAAGACGCTCTACCAACATATCCATGCAACAACTTACTACTTGAACCCTAAGTTTTTCTATTCTAATTCATTTAAGGTCAATAAGGAAGTTATGGATGGCCTCAATACATGCATAGAAATGATGATCCCTGATGATAACACTAGACATGCAATTATTAAGGAGCTACAGATTTACAAGAATGCAACATGGAGACTCTTTTCAACCTTGTGCATTAAAAGAAAAAACACTTCTCAGCCAAGTAATAACAAATTGAGTCATTTGTTTTTATTTTTTATTTTGTTACTCATATCATAGATATATTAGCTAGAGTTATGTTATTTATCCAAGCCTAGTTAACTTACAATATTATAAATGTCCTATTTGCATATATACGGTGAGAAGATCAAGGTGAAAAAACACCAAAACTTCAAAGGCAAATCTAGTCATCCGCATTTTGTGCCAACCTTGTAGCTCTTCTAGGTATGAATGTAATTAGAGCATGTTTGAAGTTGTCCACAAAAAAAAAGTTCAACAAGTTGACAACACAAAGTCTCGATGACCTCGTCTTTGTGCAACACAATCTATCTTTACACGAGACAAGTGGAGGGGGTAGAGAGTTATAATGCAACTGATTCGGATGAGATCAATCAATATGTTGACTAGAATGTTGATGATACGAAGCCCATGTTTGCCACAGGGGAGATCATAGATTTGAAGAGGGATGCAAAGGACGCAATCGTAGGAGGCCTTAGTGAGAATCTAGATGATATATTTGTGAATGATATTGTTTGCAGAGGAGTGATTTTATCTTCCACTTCCACGAGGCAGACGCCGTAGACTTATTGTACAACTAGGCACTAGAGATAAAATGTATTATGTATATTTGATATATTATATGACTCTATGAGCATTGTAGTTTGTAAATTTGTACTTTGTACTCTTTTTTGGTTGAAAACTAGACTGTTTCAGTACGGGTTCGGTACGCTGAAACGGCAAATTTTAGAAAACCTTGGGTACGGTATGCTTTTGGGTACATTTTATATATATATATATATATATATAATTATAAATTTAAAGAAGCATTTGCACACTTATTGAACTTTAATACTCATACATTGCATACTTATTGAAATTTAATACTCATACAACTTAAAATCATTCATGGAACATGAAAACAAATTTCCAATACTTTGAGAATTGAGACTTGAGTTTGTATTGATTCATAATGTTCAAAACATAATAGTTAATAACATAGACTGTAATATAGATTTGATAATTCATTATTAATGCCTTAAGCTTGAGTTAGACGTCTCATCCTCCATAATTAGTCCAGTAGAGGGAGCTGTAAAAGAATTTCTGAGCATTTTATACATTCTGAACTGAGATTGAGGAAGCTTATAGAAAGCTTTAAGGTCTGTCCATTCCATCAACTTCCCAAATCTGTACAAGTCATGAAATATTTTAATTCCTTTCTCAAACCAAAGGAGAGCAGAACAGCTTATTGTCAAGGCAAGGATCTTGTCATTATATTTTTAATTCGACAATATCGATTTGTAGGCTTGGCACCCAATGTCAAATGAAGAGAAGATAGGCTGCCCAACCACCATGTGCTTCACTTGTTCCCAGCCTTCCAAATTGACTGAAGAATAAAAGACCCATGAGGAGTAACAAGAAAGCCCCCAATTGTAAGTCAACCAAATGAAGTCCTTTTCATCTCTCTTGACCCTTCGGAGCCTATTGGCAATATTGAATCTCACACAAACTTTCCAAGATTCAACTCCAGTCAAAGCCCTCAAGTTTTTTTTTTGCACTTAAAAAATTAAAAAAACCATGTGGGTACGCTGTGGTACATACCCACAGGCCCAGGGTACGTCCCGGGTACCATACCGGGGACGTACCCAAAGCCTGTGGGTAAGTACCCACAGAGTACCCCACAGCGTACCAGTACCAGTACCCAGTACGTACCAAGCCTGGTACAAGGAGGTCTAGGGCATTTCCGTGCAGTCTAGGTTGAAAATTAATAGAAAATATACTTGTGCATTCTCTCCATGCATTACTCGTGTCATTCAACAATGTTTTATAATTTATTTAAGTTTATTTTATGAATTTATAAGTTTTTTAAAGTAGGGATAAAGTTGTCAAGAAATCCCCGAGTCCCGAGTACGAGTCAAAATTTTGGTTTGCCGAGTACGATTTTTTGAACTACTAACAATACAGAAATGCACGTTCTCTATCTGAAGCCAAAGCAATCTGAGACAATTACAAATTTAAAATCATTCAAAAAGATTTTTAAATTTTTGAAATGCATACAGAATCGAAATCATGCAATCATGTCCAATTCAATATTCCAGGAAGTATCTTCTACAGCTCCTTATTAGTGATCATCTGCGTGCAAAAGGCCTCCTTGCTGCTGTGTTCACATTGAGAAAAAATTCTCTGCCAGTCAACAGATGCAAGGGAAGGGCTCCAACTAGTCTGAACAGACTGTAGAAGTGGGTTTCAAACTACTAAAGAACTGCAGGGGAAACTGAAGGATAGTTTTCTTCTTTACTAGAATACCTGAGAAAATAATATTTGTGGCCACTAGGAAATCAGAACACTGAAGACAAAATAACTGAATAATCCAGGGTCAAATGAACAGGTAAGCTTCCAACAATGCATGATTTCAACTTTGTTGGCCTTTAGCTGATGTCTTAGGTAAGATGCAAATATCGCTTTTGACTTTCATTGATGTGTAAGGCGTGTGTCTCAAAATTCATCCTACGGTCCCCCAGGGAACAACTTACTATGCCAGGTTATTGATATCTAAGATGTAATCTAATACAAGTACGGGTTAGAATCAACAGGGCCATTCATAAAACAAAAAAAAATCAGATTACACAGACATTTTGCTGGAACCACACTGTGTGCTTAATTCTCAGTAATCACATAAAAATGCTCCTACAATACCAAGCTCTCACCCAGCTCACTGAGTAGTAATGTGTCCTATTTATGGTGCTACCAAATCTATGATTATTCTCTAAGTAGCCGATACGTTTTGGATACGGGTACGAAGTATCCGATATGTGGATACGGCAAAAAAAAAATTGACCCCCAGATGCGGCGTTGGATACAGCAGTATAAAAAATATATAAATTTTAGCCTTCTAAATAAGAATTAAGTTATTAACCACTATTATGCATATGAAAGACAAGATACTAACATTATATGATTATTAATTATATCTGATTTTGGACAATATAGTGCATAATAGTTAATAAAATATTAAAATGACATCATAAGAATATTAATTATAATATTATCGTAACACTATAATTAATAATACTATTATATTATTATTTATATATAGTACAAAATATTATATATAATATTAAGCAATTTAATAAAATTTTATTTATATATATATATATATAATTGTATATAATTAGATATTTTATAAACTATAGTCTATTAGTATTTTCTACATGCTATTTTAAAATATATAATAAATTAATAATATATAAAATCATTTACTATAGTCTATAATAAATATTAAATTATAATTTCTGATATATTCTTCCAGACTTCCACATATTCATACAGCCTTCCACATGTTGGTAGGAGTATAATAAGATTCCGGTTGAAATGATATAGTTATGTATAGCTTCAAAAATATCCTATCCGCTGTATGTTTCTCCGAGTATAACTTCAAAAAACCGTGGGAGCGGCAGCGGAGTGTCCCGGATACGGCGCTGCCCCTGCAGAAACGTACGATACGCCTCTAGCCGTACCCGTACGTTTCCGCAGCGGCAGCGCCGTACCCTGGCCGCTTCCGTCGCTGCTCCCGATATGCTCCCAGCCCTCCCAGGGAGCCGTATCGGTATCTTAGATTATTCTATACAAATATGCATCTTGGGTAGCTTGTCCTGCTCTAACAATAAGCATGTATTCCAGCAGATTGACTACCTTTAAATCTATACAATCCAAAAACAGAACTCACCATTTAATACGACCTCCCACAATGTATGAGACTTCCAGCTCCTAGAAAAAGGCTAAAAAGTGCAGCAGTGCCAAGAGTTGTCTGCCCAATATACCTAACCTTCATGACTCCAGGAATCTGCATTAAATCAAAGATTCAATATACTAATAACTCAAAAGTTGTGGATGGTTATCATTCTTAAAGAACCAGCAATTTGGCTAATAATCTTATTTCACAGCACAAAATAACTCCTAATAACATGAATGGAAAATTCATTCCACCTGCAAATGCTAACAACCTACATTTAAAGGACCAAGCTGAATACTGAATTGTTGACTACCTTTGACATGATTCACAGTGTTAGAGAGCATATTTTGACACATGACTAAGACTCCTACCTTTCGTTTCCTACCAGAAGAACAAAATGGCTTCTAATTTTAAGCAAGAAACCAGCTTTCATGGTTCAAAAATTGACACTACATTTACATGAGACACTAAATGACTGATCAAATACATCTCTATGTCCAGTCCAGCTGATCCCTACACAATAACTAACACAAAAAACAGTGAAGAACAGGAATTATGTTGACATCCTCACGGTCCTAGTACATACTGCACCTTGAATAACAAATCAAAACGTGTTTATGTATAAAATAAGATGCGGAAATATTTTCTAATATAGCGACATAAATCTCAAAAAACATACTTCATGATTTAGTAATGAAATGCAAAGGCAAAAGAAATTTTATAAACACCCAATTCACTTTCAAGTGTTTAAAGATGCACAACGGGAGGCAGTGTATACCGAAAGACAATTCCCCGAGACTGGTTCATCTCAAGAGTCAAAATAATGCCATGAGGTCTACCCCCTTCTCTCCTTTTTGGTCCAGACTATAAGATTATTGTAGGAAGGAATTCCTCCGAGTAACAAAATAAATAACCATACAATGAGAGAGCTTCTCAAATATAGCATTGGCTTTGCATTTTCTGTAACATCAACTGTAAGCAAATCAAAAGGATCATCCTTATGTTGTCGGCATTTATGTGGGATCCAAAAACATCTGCCTTGTAAAATATTCATAAGTTATAATAAGATTAGATAAACAACATACCTCTTTAAAGTAACTCTAAAACATTGGCCAGAAATAGATTTATTAATTATTACTATCAACATTTGGCATACTGCCGATATATTTGCAATGTTTGATGGTAACTTCAGATGAAGATACCGATTAATGTTATTTCCCAACTCCCTCACTAGCATTTCATTTAGGTCAACTCCCCCACAACACCAGTAGGGGTAAGTCTCCTTTAAGAACAATTTTCTACATGTAAAAACAACGAGACTGAGTCTTATTAGCTTCCATGTGTACCTCCTCCCAAGACATCCCAAAAACCAAAAACTGTTACACCATCAAATTTTATTCTTGACATGTCTCTTATTTCTTTCCTGAGGAACAGGCTCACCTCCGAGACCAGTTTGCTCTTCCAATATATCAACATCTCTATTGATCAGATTCTTTGTATCAGATACTTCTTGGATGTCACTCTTTTCCTTCTTCCCTCAAAAGATATCATTGATTGAGACATCAGAGAGCATATATACTAACAGTGAATTCAGGTAACTTGGACTAAACTGCAGCCTATCAAACCCAATCTGGAATTCTATGTTGATCATTTCTTAGAGAATGTCGATGGCACCATCATTTGACCTCACTGTCTCCAGCATTGTTGTTGCCACAATTTGAATATCACCCTCGGCCAGAAAAGGGTGTGCTCTCACCAGTTATGCGTTGAGATAGACCACCACATTCCGCATAGTGACAGTTGTCACTGTCTGTTACCTCAAAGAAGTAGATACCAGGAAGCGTTTTATTTTTATGTGTCCTGTCTACACTGAGATCTAGAAAAGATATAACCATATCTACAGATCACTTGGGTGATCTACCCAGAAATACAGATAAACTCCTCCATAGAATAAATCCTTATTTTGTCTTATAAAGTGAAATGGTCCCTAGTTAAAAACACGTTACTGTTCTTCCTCCTTGTTTTCCCATAAACTATCTTTGAAGTATGACAAAAATGCAAAATAAGTTTAGAAACATAATCCACATATTTTGATCAATTAACTATGTACAAAAGGATACCAGTTCTATAATCATATAGTTTTAAAATGTGGAGAATGTGCACTAATGAGAGGTAAGTATTCCTTTTCACTTCATGTTTGATTCCTGGTTTGAGTGCCCAAATGGCTTCATTTGGGTGCAGACCAACCAGGTTTAGGTCAGCCAACAAGCTCAGGTTCAACAACAGCTTGTAAAGCAGCTTAACAGGGCACCACTATCTCATAGTTAAATAAAACAAGCGCATATCATACATCAACAGATAAATATATATATATATATATATCATCATTCCATGATTTTGCTTTATTTCCATTTTTACCACAAGATTTTATGAGTCTTACGAATGCACCATCACATTACAGAATACCTCCATTGTGAACATTTAAAATAATTGAAATTCTCCTAGTTATCAAAGGTTGAAGGCTTACAATAAACTAAACAAAAACAGAGAAGTAAAACAAGAATGGTAATGGAGGTGTGAGATAAGGCCAACGGTACTACTTACCATCCACAAGCACCAGCAAAATCTCTAAGTTGACACAAGTTATTATCTACAAGGAAAACTAAGCAACCATATGCTATTACTAAAAACTAAAAAGCACTACTGTGGTTGTCTCAAATGTTTCCTCTTGTGTGGTCTCAAATGTTTCCTCTTGTGTGTGGTCTACGTAATGTTATTGGGATCCCACCAACCACATTGCACAGGCTCTCCTAAACATTTCATCAAACATGAGGTGCATATGATGTGCGATTGCAGTCAGACAAATCATATAACAAGCTTATTTACCCATTTCTAATTCAGCACACATGCATGTTGCTTCTCCGTGGGCATATCAAAAACACTGATATTTCTCGTTAAAATATTCAGCCCATACAGCAATATTTGCCAAAGGAAGTGACTTCTTACCTTGCGGCAATTTTGAGCAATATGCAGGTGCAGGCGCAGGCACGTGTTAGCAAAACAAAGTGATAAATCTGACAAATCTGATGTGCTAAAAGTAAAATGGAAACTTCAAGTAAAGAGTGTTTGTCTGTTATTGTGCAAGAAGCCCCGAAATTTCATTAAGTTACTAAGTACACTTTTTAATGCATATCAATTACAGTTAGAAGGTAAGACCTCAAACATTATAAGCCTTAATCTAATCTACTATGCCTCCTAAAAAAATGCAGCTAAATAGATGTTTTCTTAAAAAATCATTTTCATTCTTTTTTCTACAATCAGTCATCCATCTTATAAATTAATTCAAATATTTAGAAAAGATGAAATTTAAACTAAAACCAAGAGAAATTTTCATAAAATTATAAACTACATAAAAATATAAAAATAAATTACAACATAGAATAGAGCCAGAGGCGTGACCTTACATCTGAATGCATCATAAGTCCCATATATAGTACCTGTAGACAAAAATCCGTAAGCCTCATCATTTAAATTTTCTAATTTTACAAAAACACAGTCAGAACCTTGCTTCAACCACACATATAAGCGACAGTAGGCATGTTCATAAAAAACTAAATGTGAGAGGTTAAAAAAAGGTGTAACCCATTTGAGCAAAGAAAAATCAGTATATAAGAAATAACAACAAATAGAATTATTTCCAACTAAATTTCCCACAGCATGATGACGAACTTCATACTGAATTTTCTATTTAAGATCAACTAAGATTTGATGACAGTGGGTCAACATTAGATCAGAAGGTTGTAGTTTTTTTCAATTTACATACATAAATGCATATGTATACACATATACATACTTAGAATATAGAAACACATATCCACATATACATATACATTTACATACATATCTGCATGTACACATACATATAAATATATGCATACACACATATATATACACATATGCGTATATATAGACACGTATACATACATATAAACTCAAAAGTGCCCTAAAAACATTAAATGAAATTGAATGCCCTAAATTTCATTGAACAATGTTGAAATATTTAAATATTAACTCTATATATTATTTTAATAGCTGCCCCA
This sequence comes from Taxus chinensis, assembly GCA_019776745.2. NCBI lineage: Eukaryota > Viridiplantae > Streptophyta > Pinopsida > Cupressales > Taxaceae > Taxus > Taxus chinensis. The sequence goes on from CM034149.1 coordinate 896,720,072, forward strand.
GTTGTCCCCCTGCTGGCCCCAAAATCTTGGTTAAGGATGACTTATACACATCCATATACACATTACATACTTATCAAAGTAGCCATTTTTGTGAAAAAAATCACATATTCAAACAAAATATAAATTCGAGCAAAAAAATCAGAAATAGAGCAACAAATACAAAGTATAGAATAGTTTTCAAGTAAACATACCAAAGCCGGGAATCAATAGAAAAAAAATCAGGGCAATAGAACTCGAAAAAATAATTTCATAAAGGTCGGAGATAGAGTTGGTCTATGTTAACACGGTCTCCTTGCAAAATGGAGCGCTGTAATGTGTGGCAGAAGAAAAAACAATGAAATAGGGAAAAAAATATTTCTGGTGTGTATAAGGCGGATTAAACAGGGAAAAAACAATTTTTGCAAACAAATTAGGCAGCCACACAGATAAACCAGTGAATAAAGATTCAAAAACTAAAATTTCGATTCAGATTTTTTAAAGAACGGATTTTTATCAGAAATATTGGGTTTTTCAATTGGAAACCAAGAAATGAAATATAAATTCCACCCATTGAAAAGAAAAGCTGAAATGAGACGGATAGTTTGTTACCGACGGCACCGCCAAGTGCACCTCCGAGTCCAGCACCATAGGCCACACGATGCAGACAGCTATCCTTCACCATGACGATTTCAATTCAGACAAATAAGAAAACCCTACCAACAAATCCTCCGATTCAAATATCTGGGGTTTCTCCTTCGGAACAGTGCGGGACCTAAACCCTTAGATATTAATATATTACTTATTTATTTCCCTCGATTAGATACAACAATGGTAAATATATACTTGGGCTGTACTTTGCTTAATCTTAAAGCTTAATTACGCCCATGGCCATTATCCAATGGCAGACGGGGACGGTGGACTGGTGGGGTTGTATTGTAGGGGAAATGGAATACACAATCAACAATGTCATTCAATTTGACGTTTAAAAACGTGTAGGGGAGAGGACCTTATAACCGTGCATCGGGGCACGTAGATATGTGTAGGTATATTGGTAGCGTAAAAATATTATATCATTGTGTAGCATATGATCGTGTCATAACAACATTTTCGTTTCGCGTGTTTATTTGGAGGGAAGAGTAGTTTTTGAATTGATTTAATATGAATAATATCAATATAAAGCATTTGAAAGAGGGACCAATGACCAAGTGCCCTATGTGTCACATTCTCATTAACTCTTAAACAGTGTTATTAACCAAAAAGTGAACAACTATTGGTTCTTTTGTCAACAACTTATGGTGAAAAGAGATGTACATGTTTTGGTGCATGCTCGATTATAGGGTCTTCTCCCCTATTTGATAAGAGATTTGACAGTTTGAGATAAAATTGTCCCAATTTTTTTTTTATTAAACTGTGTTCTAGTTTTTAATATCTACGTTAATCATTCTCGAGATCCATTGTCAAATGAGAAAAACTTGAAAATTTGTAGAGTTGATTTTTTTTTAAATCTAAAATTATCATCGAATGACTATTGACTCAATGGTGAAGATGTTTGGCTCTTAAAGAGCCCACCAGGGTTCAATTATCGCTGCAAGCGAAATCAGGAGATGCACTGTAATAAGGGATGAGGTCGGGATCGTGCCCCGGGTGAATTTGACAATCCTTGGCTTCTTAGCCTAAGAAATCTACCCACTTCATTGTCGGCGAAGGTGGTCCGCGAACCTGTCAGATTACATAGTAAGGGGGCAACTAGACAGCTCACAGTTCCACAAAACACCACGAAGGCAGTATAAAATGCCAAAAAGGCACCAAGAGAATGTCACGAGGGCTTACACCAACATGCCTTGAGAGCAACCAGAAAAAATAGCATAATAAACATTTGGCACACATCGTCGCTACACTAGGAGGAGGGGGAGGATCATCCTGGGGAGGGAGGAAGACTCCACTATCTGGTTTTGCAGATGACGGATCCACCTACCAGCCATCTTGATTGGGATACCACATTTGAAGAGGCACCATAATTCCCCATCCAAGGGGTAGATATCCTATGAGAGTCTGCATGGTCTGCGACGGTGATCCCCACCGAGAAGTGTTAACACCATCTTTCCCCCGCGAAGGCGGGCTCCAGCCAGCTCTAGAGGAGGATGGGGCAGAAGGACAGCCACGCGAGGAAGCATAGTGGTGGCTTCTCCAACGGCTCCTTCAACGTGCACCCGAAGAAAGTGGTCGCCCTAGAGGTGAAGGTTGAGGTGGCGGCAATGGGGGATTCGGCGAGACCCTACTCATTGTGCATGGCACACTCCCCCAATGATCCAATAGCTCTTAAAGATTTGTAAATTCCAAGGCAACCTTGGCAGCTTGAGTTTGTATCTGTAGGCGAACAGTAGACAAAATAATCACTTTGTCATTAGTAGAAAAATGTATAACAGAGTGATCTTGTTTGAAAATAAAGGCATTTCGAGCTTTTCGGATATGAAACAAAATACATGCACGAAAAAAATGCCACAAATTAGCAATATAACTAGGCCAAGAGCTAAAGTCACCAAATAAAGCCAAATGCCAAGAGAAAAATTTAGGGTGGTAAGGCCGAAACAACGGGTGGATCCATTGCCAAATAGCTTGAGCACGTGAATGATACCAAAAAAGATGTAAAAAAGACTCGGGGCAGGAACAGAAGGGGCAAGTAGGAGGAGTAATACCAATGTTTCTAAGCCTTTCTCCTAAAGGCAAACCCTGATAGACAAGGCTCTGCATAAAATGATTAACTTTGGGCTCTAGAAGGGGATTCCAAGAATGGGATAGTCGACGAATCCAAGTAGACTAAGCGGATTGTAAACCTTGATGCTCATTGAGTTTATCAATGGCTGGAGAAAGAGGACAAAGAATCTTGTAAATCACCTGGGTGTTATAACGCAAAAAAACAATGTCCTGATTCCATCGTCAGTTTTGCCACCAAGCAACCAGAGGTTAGAGGCCAATTTTATGAAGCATAACATTTGGGAGGAGCTCCTGAATTCGACAGATATATGGAAGGTCTAAATTGATCAATTTGAATTTAGTTTTGAGCTCAGGTGAAGGAATCCAATCTCTGTGATGCACCAAATCATGTATGGTATGAATTCCCTTGCGAAAGAGCTAAATAGCCTTAATGTCAGGGGTTTCACCTAACATGAAAGTGTTATCCATGAGGACAGCAGACCACCAAATGTTTTGTGAATTGAAAGAGAGGCCAGTGCGGAAACCATCGCCAACCCATCTCATAAAAGGCTTCACCTACTCAAAAGCTTTCCAAATACTCTTCATGATAAAGATGCCTAAAATTTTGACAGGAGCAAAAATTATGATAAGAGAATGCGAACCAATACCGCTCTAGCTTTTCTTACCATAAGGAGTTCCAGACTCAATGCAATTCCTTAAGAGAATTTTCTAGGCTTGTGGTCCCGAAAGGCGGCGAATAGTCCATTTAGCACATAGGGATACACTCTGTCGATAAACATCAATGATGCACATGTCGCCTTGATCCCGAGGAAGATAACAGACCTCCCAAGGCACCCTATGAAAGCCAGTTGAACCAGAACTTTTAAACCAAAGAAAGTCCCGAAGCAGCTTGGCAAGCCGGTTGAAGGAAGTACAAGAAGGACACCAACAAGCTAAATAACAAACATGGATAGTGGCAAAAAAAATTGTACAAACCTGGAATTTACCAACCAAAGACAACAGTTTGGAAGACCATTTGGTAACTTTATGTTCCACCCTGTTAAGAACATAATTCCATAAGGTATAAGAGTCATTGTCAAACGTAAAGGGTATGTCAAGGAATCTAAATTGTTCTCTATGTCCAATCCAATTCTAGGGGTAAATCTTTAACCTATCCAACAAAGGAAGACAACTCTGACAATAACCTAAATTTTTAGCCATCTGAATGTTAGAGCCAGGAGTCAGACAAAAAGTGTCAAGACAATCAAAAATAGCTACCACATTCTATTCAGATTATGTCACTATCAGAAAAAAATCATTAGCAAAGTGACCATTAATCAGCTAAGTTTTTTGGCCTGGAATAATAATCCCACGAATCCGACCCTGGGCAATTTGATGAGAAATTAAGTATCCCAAGGCATCAGTAACAAGGAAAAATAGTGTCAGAGCCAGAGGACACTCTTGTTTGATGGAGCGAAAGATAACATAGCAGAAGACTGGTGCCCATTAATGGTGATCTGAGCAGAGGCATTCGAGAAAAGAGTGGAAACAATAGACAGAAAGAAGTCACCAAAACCCAAAGCTTTAAGCATCGTAAGAATAAAAGGCCACTCGATGCGATCATGCGCTTTCTCAAAGTCAATTTTAAGAAAAAATGGCTTTTGAGAAGAGATACGAGCCCATTACATGCCCTCCCAAACAACTAGAAAATTGTCCAGAATGTGACGACCTTTGACAAAACTAGCCTTCTCGGGCCAAACAATCTTAGGCAAAATGTCAGCAATGCAAAGAGCTAGCGCCTTAGCAAGGATTTTATAAGAGACATTCATCAAAGTGATCGGCCACCAATTATTGATATGTTTAGGATCTCCAACTTTTGGAATGAATTTGTTGTTGCCTTGATTGATGAAGCTCCCAAGAGAGCAAGAATGAAGTGCTTCATTATACACCCGAAGTAAATCACGTCCAACAAAGGGTCAGGTTGCTTTATAGAATTCACAAGGGAAGCCATCTAGGTCGGGAGACTTATCTGTTTCACCTAATTCTTAGATGTTTCTTTGAAATATTGATGAAACAGATAGAGTAATGGGCGTAGAAGGAATACCTGTGGAATGTTGGATGTTGGGTTGTTGTGCGCGTATGACTTCTGAATCCACAGTTGATCATGAGAGCTTCCTTTTGGCTAGGAGGAACTACCTGAAATGGAACACAAGACCACCAGAAAGAGTTAAATAGTATATGCAGTGAACTGCCTAGCGTGTGCTAGATCAGGGAAGTGTGATACTTCCTAAACGGTTATCAGTCCACTGTTTAAAACAATTTAATGTAGGTAATGAAGTAAATCCTATTGTAATGAAAATGATTTAGGTATCTCATTTAAAAACACAATAAGAAAGATCTAATCTAACAGGCTAGGTTAAAATAAGATCTGAAGGTCAAGTAGTTGGTTCTGGTTCTCTGCATGTCTAACAGAGGTCTTAGGCAGGTCACATGTGATTAAGGGTGATGTGAGAATAGATGGGGTAGGTTGTTGTTATGGGTTCTATTGGTAAATACAGAGACCGATGCCGGTTAAGGGCGATCGATGCCGGTTGGGGATAACTGGTGCCGATTACTGTGGAAAACTAAGAATGCCACAAAATGATTTTTGGGTCTCCCTTATGATTGCACAAAGGACTTGGTTGGCCGAAACGAGGTATTAGGCTATTTAGATGGCGTTTGGCGGGGTTTTAACGGGTGTATGGAGGGGTGAGTATTAAAGGAGGTCAATTGGTGGCTACGAGAACAAAAGGATGACAATACAATGATGAAATGAATGAACTAGAGGAGTAAACCATTCTACTTACTTGAAACCTGGTTCTAGACGCCTGTGAGTGAGGAATGAAGGTGTTGGTAAGAGGTTGAAGGCTGCAGAGGATCACCAATCATAGGAAAGTTTCTGCATGGGCTGCATGTGCATTCCTTTTTGCTTGGTTGGAGCAAATCTTTGCTGGGGTGAGTACTAGATGGCTGTGCAAGAGAAAATGCTTGATCTCCTTCCTTGCATGTGTGTTCTCATTGAAATTCGTTCTCAGAAAATGCGATATCTCTCAGGAATGTGCCAATGTTTGCCAACCTCGAAAATAAGGTTGTTTTAGGGATTAAAAGGTGACCGACGGCGGTTCCGGCTTAACCGGTGACGATTAGGGGTGACCGACATCGGTCAAGGTGGGATTTCCTATGTTTACTAAACTAGGCAAATCCCCTTGATTTTCTGGGATCTCATGTCATTCACCCACAGATCAGAATGAAAGCTTCTTGTCAATATGCGAGAATGTGGCTAGAGGGAATGTAGGCATTGATTTTTAGGGTTTGGGTAAGTCTTAGTTAGTTATGACAACTTACTAATAATAGGTCTTAGGGTGAGTTGGCTTGGTGAGGTGTCTAGGTGAGGTGTAAGTGTGGGCATTATTTAAATTAAGATATTTAAATAATAAATATGGTGAGGATAATGAATTAATTTAATTTAATTAATATTAGTGGGGTGAAGGGGGCCATGGCTAGGTGAATGTGATGAAGGTATTTATTTTTCGAGGGACTAAAAAGGAGTGTGACCTAATTTTCGTATATACATTTTGCCCATTTTTGTTGTGTAGCTTGTATTAGTAAGCAACACTAACAAAATAAGATGTGGGTGCCCTATGTGTGGGTGAAGGTGATCACCCTCAAACCAGGAACTAACGAGGCAGAAGGCAGAATTGGTGAGTGGTTTTATAAAAGGTAAATATGAGAAAGGGAAAAGGTGGGAGCGAGTGGAAAAAGCAAAAAGGTCTACTCGGGTAAACTAGGTAATGGGTCAGGGTCAAAGGTAGGAACAGTCAAATGCACGCACACGTATAAACTACATCACGTTACCAGGTTGAAGAGCAGGCAAACTTTACATTGTCTAAGGTCGATAGGTTCATCCAAATAAGGTCGAAGTGATTCTGGTATCCAAGGTATAGGATATGGTTAGGAAGCACAACGTAGGTGAGGTGCGAGAACATTTAGGTCAATCAACACAGGTAACAGTGTCGCAAGGTATAACGAACACATGGGGTCAAAGGTCACTAGTAACGATCCAAGTCCAAATATCTAGGTCAAGACACGGGTAAGGCCGAGGTATGGGTAAAATAATGAGTCCCCAAAGGAGGACGAGGGTAGGTGGTAAATGACAAGGTCAGGAGGGTGAGGTAAATAGTCAGGGTAAAGGTTGGGTGAGGTAAATGGTCAAAGTAAAGGTTAGATGAGGTAAATGGTCAGGGTAAAGGGGAGGTGTGGAAAAAAAAGAGGGATATACAGGGTAATAGGGTAAAATTTAGGGCAATGTGCAAGAGAGGGTGATTTAAGAAGATGAAAGATGAATTGGTTAGGGTAGAAAGTGGTCGAGCTAACTTCCAAGGGCCCCATGCCCTCAGAGTGTTGCCTACATAGTCCCAATGAAAAGGGACCTCAGGCCGATGTAGTTCTCCCATAAGCTAGGGAAGAATATGAGGGGGTATAAAAATGAGTTGGTAAGTTTTAGGCATGTTGTGGGTTTAGGTTTGTTAAGTGTGTGTGGGTTATAGGCAAATTGGTATAGGTGATGTTGATTGTGACAAAAGAAGAAGATTACCCCAAAGGTAAGTGTCGAGGACCAAATTCTGTATAAGGTAATCAAAACGTAATTAACATCGTTTACGAGATATGAGGAAGCAATAAAGCCACCTGATTGGTTAGGATCATACCGAGTAGATCATACCTTGGAGGAGGTGATGAACGTAAGACCCTAAAAACATTGCATGATTGATTGTTCTAAGATGAAAAGTAGTCACATGATCACGAAGGTGAAGAATAGGACTCTTGTTCAAAAAGTAGGGTGAAACGACCATGGGATCTCATCTAAAGGTGGATGAAAAGTATCCATGAGAATAATGTTATGTGCAGCGTCATGGTACACATATTCAAGAGAAGATGACAAGTGACGGGTACTCACATGATTCTTGTTTAATCGTTGGTGAGGATGTAGGAAATGGGTAACGCTCAAGGGACAAGCATGGAAAGAGGAAAAAGGTGAGGTAGGACTATAGGTCAATAATAGAATAGTTGAAGATGCAAAGCATTAAGGGGCTCAGGTTTAGGTTTACCATTGAGTGAAGATAAACGATAAGCACCTGATCCATAAGTATGAGTCACGATGTATGGTCTAAGCTAATTAGGAGCAAATTTGTCCCGTTTACTTTTTTCTGCTTTGGTTACGTGTTGATTTTCTTTCAAGAGAAGGTCACCAACTTAGAAAGTTCATTCATGGACATGTTTTTCATAAGCACGTTTGACACGTTTTTGGTAAAATTGAAGGTGATCAAGAGCGTTAAGATGACGTTCATCTACTAACTCAAGTTGTGCTAAACGGTCTTAACGAAATTCATCATCATTAAGCATGTCGTGGAGAGAAATGCGGAGTGAGGGAATCTGGACTTCGAGAGGTAGAACCGCCTTGGTACTGTAGACTAGAGAAAATGGTGTGGCAGCAATGGAAGTGCGAATACTAGTGCGGTATACCCATAGGAAAAAAGGAATGTGCATATGCCAATCCTTCCTAGTATCGTTAATCACTTTCATAAGAATTTTGTTTAAGGTTTTGTTAATGGATTCAGTTTGGCTGTTGGTTTGTGGGTAATAAGGTGAGGAGAAACCTAGTTGAATGTCGAAGGCTTCGCAAAGTTTTTGCAATGTTTTGTTTTTGAATTGTTTTCCATTATCAATGATGAGGCGATGAGGAACACCAAAGTGAAAAACAATGTGATGATTGATGAACTCACATATTTTCTCATGGTTTTGTATGGAGATAAGTGGCATGGCTTTAAACCATTTTGTGTAGTATTCGGTAGTGGTGATAATCCATTGATGGCATTGGGAAGAATGGGGGTTGATCTCTTTGACAAGATCCAAACCCCATTAAGAGAAGGGTCAAAGGTCACAGGTGACCTTTAAGGTGTGACTGGGTGTATGATGAAGGTTGGCGTGTTATTGGCATTTTACACAACGTTTGACGTAGTCACAACAATCATGGTTGAGGGTCGGCCAGTAATAGCCTAGGCGAAGAATACGCTTAGCAATAATAAGGCCGCTGAAGTGACCTCCACATATGCCATCAAGAACTTCCTTAATTGTATAAGGAATTTCTGAACTAGTGAGGCATCATAAGAGAATACCATCAAATTTGTGCTTATAGAGGAGGCCTCCTATGATAACATAATGATAGACCTTTTTAAGGAAGGCACGTTGTCCATTATGGGTGAGATCAAGGGGTAAGATGGAGAGAGAAAGATAGTCAAAGTATTGTTTATACCAAAGGTCACTCGGGTCAAGGGATAGCGATTCCGATAGAGTAAACGTCACGAGGGTAAATAGGAGGGTGATTGGATTCTTTGTATGGTGACAAAGATTTTAGAGTCGGCGGGTGAAGTGGGTATTTGAGAGGCCAAGTAGGCCATGGTATCTACAAATTTATTGGTTGAATAGAGGGATGGTCTGAAGGTCATAACGGTCAAAGGTGGTCAAAAGTATGTCTACATGATGTTTATACTTTTGAAGTACCTCATTACGACATTAGTATATACCATTGACTTGGTTTACTAACCAATTGAGAATCACCAAAGATGTTGATTGATTTGACATCTAGGGTATAGACGGCTTGGAGACCTAATACGAGTGCTTCGTATTCAAAAATATTGTTTGTAAAATTCAAAATCAAGTTTGAAAGATAAAAGACATGGGTTCACCATCAAGCAGAATGAGGATAACACCAGCCCCAGCCCCACGATTGACACTTGGAACCATCAAATAAGAGTTTCATTTGGTAAGCAGGTTTATCTAGGGAAAGGGTAACAATTGACTCATCTCGAAAGTCAAAATTAGAGGGTTGATCCCTGGAAATAGGAGCGTCGACCAATTGGTTGGCAATATCTTGGCCCTTTGATGGACTTTTGATGAATGAATTTGAGGTCAAGGTCAGCTAAAATAATAAGCCAGCATGCGGCATGCTTGGTTTTGATAAGGTTTGGCATACCTGAAGTGTAAGGGGTCAATGTTGGTCACAACATAGGTTTTGTGGTTGAGTAGGTAATGGCGGAGTTTGGTGGCAATGAAAACTAAGGCTAAGAACAAGTTTTTCAGGATGGGTGTATCAGGTTTTCATAGTCTAAAATAGTACGAGCTTATGTAATAAACCACCTAATCCTTATGTTGTTCATCGTGATGAGTGAGCATGGCTCCCAAGAAATGATCGGTAGCTGAGATGTATAGGTAGAAAGGTTGATCATCTTTAGGTGGAATGAGTATGGGTGGTTGAAGAAGGTATTGTTTTAAGGCCTCAAAATATTTTTGGCAGTCGTCATCCCATTTCAAGGAGACATCCTTCTTGAGAAGGTGATGAAATTGTTGACACCGATCAGAAAATTATGAAATGAAATGACGAATAGACTGCAAATTATCTTGCAGGCTATGGAGTTGTCTAAGGTTAGTGGGCATAGGCATTTCAAGAATGGCCTTGACTTTAGTAGGGTCAACTTCTATACCACGTAGGGAAACAATAAAGTCCTAGGAGCTTTCCTGAGAGGACTGCAAAGATGCACTTCTTAGGTTGAAGGTGAATGCATAATATTTAATGAGGTGGTAAAAAATGGTTTTGAGGACGGCGAGATGCTCGGAGCGGCATTTAGATTTAGCCTAGGAGATCGTCCACATAATCTTCCAATATACGATGTATGATGTCATGGAAGATATAAGTCATAGCTCGCTAATATGTGGCACCAGCATTTTTAAGACCAAATGACATGACTGTGATAGTAGAAGGTCCCCTAAGGGGTGATGAATGCGGTTTTATGCTGATCCTCTGGGGCAAGTAAGATTTGGTTATAGCCTGAGAAGCCATCCATGAGTGATAGCATCTCGTGACCAGCGGTAAGGTCAACCAGTTGGTCAATACTGGGTAAGGGAAAGTCATATTTTGGGTAGGATAGGTTGAGGTCATGAGAAATCTATGCAAATTTTGAGTCCCCTCTGTCGCCTTAGTGACAGGGACAATGTTAGAGATCCAACGAGAATAATCAATGGGTAAGATGAAGGAAATACAAAGAAAATGCGTTGAAGTTCTTCTTTGACGAGAAGGGAAATGCAAGGGTGCATTTTCCTCAGATTTTGTTTTGATGGGTTTGGCATCAAGAATAGTTACAATATTGTGGACCACTATGGTGGGGTCAATACCGGGCATGTCTACATAAGACCAAGTGAAAGAGTGGTTATGATCTTTGAGAAAAGAAGTGATGGTTTCTTGTTCAACAACATCTAAAGATTGACCGATCTTTAGGATGTGCGGGTCATCCTGAGTATGAATTTTGATCTCAATAGTTGATTCATTCAACATGGTTTACATCTCAGAGGGTAACGACTGATGAATATATGAGTCTTCTGCACTGAGGTAGGTGACTATAGATTCATCATCCTGACATTAAACGGCATGTTAATTAAAGGTGTATCATCATCGATCATTTTAGGATACAGGAAGGGATGAGAGGAAGGAGCCTCACCCTTGCATGTTGATAAGTCAAAGGCCCCGAGGAAATGGTGTTTATGAAAAAAAAAGTTAGGAGGGATGGATTTTGGATCCATCGACTCCATCGGTGAAGGTGGTGATGAAGGCGGAGTGGGTGATGAAGGTGGAGAAGGGTTGATGTCCTCAATGAGTTTAATGTGGGCCTGTTTGGTAGGTGGTTCAGAAAAGCCGATACCACTATGATTGTTATGTTTGTAGGTGGTACATGTAATGAACAATATGGTGGCCTTGCTCATAAAATCCAAAACCAAAACTCTTCCATGCACATTGGTGTAGGAAGGTGTGGGCAAAATGGTGATTGGTGAGTGACTTGGAAGTCAACGTGAAAAATGGGCAAGTTTGTGATGGTGGTTTGGGTGTGTAAGTGGTAGTGTCAAGTCCCCCATAGGTGAGACTAGTACGAAGGTGAGGAGGACCATAAAGTAGGTGTTCTCCTATGCGGTGATCATAGTGAGGATGTTGGTGAAGACTTCCATACTCTTGTGGAGTAAGGAATGTGTTGACACTATATAGGCAATACTCCCCCAAAGTGAGGCATTGAAAAATGCCTTCTAAGGGATCGGTTGTTGGTATGTGGGTAGCGGGTATAGATGATGTGTTAGTGGTCGAGTGTGGAGGTGGAGATAATGGATTGGGAGGACTAATGGGTGGGCCATGGAGGTTGTGGTAGCGGTAGGAGTGGAGGAGGTATGTGTGGTGGAGGTAGCCGGCTGTACTGGTAAGCACGGAGGTGTAGGTGAAGCGAGTAATGGTCATGGAGGTAGATGCCTTAATGGGTATAAGCATGTCATTAGTGTCAATAAAGTATGTTGCATGTTTTAAAAGGTGGTGGGTTAGATGGAATAGTATAGGTGTGCCCTTCATGCTCAAACTTTACACAGCGATGCAAAGTGGAAGGAACGTAACCCATGACACGAATCTAGGGTCTACCAAACAATAGGTTATATTGAAATTCCCCCTCCAAGATGTAAAATAGATTCTGAAATAGTGTGGGTACCCATGAAAATGTGGAGGATGACAGTGCCTAGTGTATATTTGATAGCGTCATTGAATGAATGAAACATGATAGGATGTTTATGAATGCAATTGTTAGGTATGCGCATTTGAGAGAATGCATGAGATGAAACGATGTTAATACTAGTTCCCCCATCAATCATTACGCATGTCGTACCCTTATATCATCGATGTGGATAGAGATGAAGAGAGCTAGGTCTGGGTCATCCATTTGGTACGGTGTGATCTCTTCCTCTGAGAAGCTAAGGGAGGCTACTTGGTGAGTAGGGTGAGGTGTGGATAAAGGTGGAAATTTGATGAGAGAGGCCATATGATGGGGTGTGATAATGGAGGCTATGGGTGTAGGGTCATTGGGTAAAACCTCAATAGATTGTAGGACCTCAATGAGAGCTTGACAACGGGATTTTGAGGTTTGGATGAGGTCATATAAGGGACATTTTGAGGGGATATTGGTGTAGTTGTTTGAGCATTGTACGATGTGTGACCCCATTAGAAACAGGGTATGTGGGGCCACGGATAGTAATTTTAAGGTGTGTGTGCGTATATGGTATGTTGGGTATAGGATTGGTTAGCGAGTTAGTTGCCATTTCCTTTGCCTTTTTCTCTTCTAAGCATGAGTAATGACGTGTATCGTGTTGATCTAAGGGGATTTGGCAAATGGAGAAGGTGTAAGATGAGTGGTATAACGACATGATGGGAAAAAACCTATCTAGGGGAGAAAATCCATGTGAAGTGAGCTAGGTGCGTAATGACATTTAGGTAATGGTGTGACAAGTTCCCTAATGTGAACCAAGTTAATTTTGAATCTTGGAGGTGGTCTAGGTGTTGTTGCAGGCTCACAACACCCCTGGATGTCAGAGTCAGGCAATCTAGGTTGATCACTCTAGCATCCAGTGTGATTGCACAACATGGAAACCTCTCTCCAAGTGTGGGGACTTGGAAAAGTGAGAAAGGATTCTCTAGAGAAGGCTGGTTCCTATTCCTCTGTTCAGAGGCACACGAAATATGTAGAGGGTTTGCTCGAAACCTAATCTAATCTACCAAGGAGACAGGGTAAGAAGATGCATAAAAATAAATCTAAGCTAATAGAGGTGATGCACCGAGGAATGAAGAACATCTATCTTGCCAGTAAACACAGACCATTCAAATGTGATATAAGATCATGCAAAGATAACATAACTTGCAGTGAAAGACCAAGAGGATGAAAAATGAACACAAAGAGGGGTGAGAATCATCCACAGACATGTATTACTTGCTCCAAAGATTGATACAATACACTACAGAATGCCAAGAGGGTAGAGTCGTATTACTACCTTATTGGGAGGTAGCAGAGTTTTATCTTTGGGTTACACCTTCTTGGGTAAAGGTGATTGTTGTTGCAGACTCACAACACCCCTGGATGTAGATCAAGCTTCTAGGTTGATCACTCTAGCATCCAGTGTGATTGCACAACATGGAAACCTCTCTCCAAGTGTGGGAACTTGTGAAACTGAGAGAGGAATCTCCAGATTAGAGGTTGGTTCCTCAAACTCCTCTGATTTAGATCTATATTTTGCAAAACTACAGAGGTTTGAAACCTAATCCTACTCTAAAATCCAAGGAGACAGAGATAGAAAGTGCAAAAAATGAAACTAAACTAACAGGTGATACACCAAAGGAGGAGTGGTGAACACTTATTCTTATGTAGATAGACATAGATCATAAAAATGCAACATAAAACATCATGCACAAGCTGATAAGATGTAATCAGAGGTCTGAAATGAAACAAGCAACACAAACAGAGGACTGAAAACTGATCACAGAGCCTGTATTGTCATTTCCATTGTCAAACTCCTTGTATTACAACATCAAAAGGTAGAAAACCTGTTACAATCTTAGAAGAGGTCTGATACTTGCAAAGATCACTTGTTCCAGGTGAAAGAAGAAGCTTGCTATCCAAAGAAATGTTCCCCCCTTTAGAAATGAGCCAAATCTGGCTTTTTTAGTGCATGGGTCGAGCCCAGGGGACAAAACGTACAGAAGCATGAGAGCCCATCCCTCCTTGACTGTAGATGCATTAAAACGGCATGGGGGACCTTACAAACCCATACCCTGTCATTTTGACTGGATTACAGGAGAATGCGACCCATTCTGCATTAAATCTGGTCGCTGAAATGTCACTTTTGGCCATGAACACGCGTCAGATCTGTTTCTCAATTTTCTCTCTCCAGACTACACCAAAACTCAAGATTAACCCCGAAATCACATAGATAATTTCACAAGCTTTCCGTTGATACAAATAATGTGCAAAACCGAGCTCTGGAGTGAAAGATATGTCAATCTGAAGATTTAGGGCACGAAACAGGCGAAAATGCGTTTTGAATTTTTTTCTGCGCTCTGCCACCTGGATGACACGTGGCATGCATTGATTGGCCGTGTAATTCTCTCTCCTTCCCTGCTTCATTGGACACGTGTCTTCTTTTTATTGGCTCGGGCTTTCCCTTCAAAAATCACCCTTCGACTTTTGGACCTTTCTCTTTGTGACACGTGTCATGATCTGATTGGCTCGCGGGTCTGCCGGCTTTTCGCGCCCTTCGCGTCCATTTGTCCCGAATGTCCCAATGCTGCGTGGGACAAAAACTTCCGATCCACCCGAAATGGGCTTTCATGCCCCTTTTCTACCGGTGACACGTGGCGTGATCTGATTGGCTTTCGGCTCCTTCGGCCATCCGCGTCCCGCGTGTCCCTTTGTCCCACTTGTCCTTGTGCTAGATTTTTCCTTTTCGGCCGAACCGGCCGGTTCACGCCCTTCGTGTACATTTGTCCCACTTGTCCCAATGCTTTGCGGGCTGCCTGGAGGCGTTTCGGCCGAACCGCGCCTTGGTGTCTCGAATGTCCCAACTGTTCCTAGGACAAGGACTTAGCCGATTTTCACAATTTTTCCTGGCCCAAGCTTATTTTCTGCAACTTTTTCACATTTTCTCAGAGCTTGCTGTTTTCAACCTGGACAGGAGAGTTAGAAAAATTTCTGAGGGGACACTAGAAACATGATTTTTTCCCTGAATCCATCCATTTGCCTGGGACTCGAGAATTCTGAGGTATGTTATCAAATCAACCCTTGGGGTGGATTTGGATAACAATTTGGCGACTTAGCGGGGATATTTGCCTGCTAGGTAGAAGATACCAGTTGCCTGAAGCAGTCCATTGGGCATGGAGTCATCAAATATTCTATTTAGGACCCTAACTGACTCAGAATGTGCAAGGAGGAAGATGGAATGTTATCTGATGAAAGCAAGGACTGCCAAACATCTCCATGGACAGCAAGCTGTGCCAAAGCACTTAGGGAAAACAAAACTAAACTACAACAAAACAATGTGCACAAGCACTTGGAGGAAAGAAAATCTAATCTAATATTTACAAAGGTAGTGAACTTCCCTCTAGAAGCAATGCTTGAGATAGATTCCGTTGACTGGAATCTACAGTTCTTCACCATCCAATGAGGCCAATTGGAAAGCATTGATGTTCTTGCACTTTGTGACCATGTATGGGCCACTCCAAATGGCATCAAATTTTGAATGCCTTCCCGATTTTGCTCTATCCACATCCCATTTCAACACTAGATCTCCAACTTGAAAAGATGTATCTTTGGCCTTCCTATCAAAGGTCTTCTTGATCAAAGCTTGATCCTTTTCCATTGCTTGGGATGCCTGATTTCTGATCTCTTGCAGCTCCATCAGCTCTGCATACCTCACTTCCATGGGCTCAAATTCAAGCAACTCCAGCTGCTTCATGAGTTCCAACGTTGGCAACTCAAGTGACATGGGCAAGGTTGCCTCTCTTCCATAGACAAGCCTAAATGGAGAGTTACCTGTGAATCTTTTGGGAGTAATCCTATCAGCCCATAAGGTTGATTTTAGCTTGGTATGCCAAGACCTCTGATTCTCATCAAGAGTCCTCCTAATGATCCTCAACAAATTCTTGTTTGTAGACTCGGCCTGGCCATTACCCTGAGGGTAATAGTTCGATGAAGTGCTTAGGTAAATACCATTCTTGACAGCCCACTCAGTCACCCTAGATCCAATGAATGCCAATGCATTATCAGAGATTATTGTAGCAGGTACACCGAATTTGGTTGTTATCCCCTCATAAAAGTCTAAGATGCTAGACTCATTCGCCTCTTTGAGTGCTACTGCTTCTGTCCATTTGGTGAAGTAGTCTGTGGCTGTCAAAATCCATTTGTGCCCTTGGCTTGAATTGGGATTAATGACTCCAATGAAGTCCAAACCCCATTGCATGAATGGCTGGTCAACTGAGATTGGATGCAATGGAAGGGCAGCAAGTCTCTCTTTTCCTCTGAAGAATTCACAATTCTTACACCTCTTGATCCATGCATAGCAATCATTGAAGATTTTAGGCCAATAATAACCAGCCTTCATGATTTTTAGAGCTGTCACTCTTGGTGCACAATGGCCACCAGCTGGTCCACCATGAAACTCTTCCAACACCCTTTGAATCTGACCTATGCTAATGCATCTCAGCAGCACTCCATTCACATCTTTCTTGAACAAAACTCCATCAACAATGGCATACGGAACAACCTGCAACCTGAAGTGTCTCCTTTGGGTCTTGTTCATCTCTGGAGGGCATAGGCCTGTGCTTAGGAAGTGCATAATACCTTGGGTCCAGCAAGGAGTCGGGGCAGCATTGTCTTCTTCTCGTTTGCCACTTGGCTCATGACTGTCCTGGACTATCAAAACAACCTCTTCTTTGTTGCATACTTCTTTTTGCTTCCCCAAAACCAGTTGCTCACACAATCCTTTCCCTCTTACCAGCTTGGTGATCTTGATATCAATGTCATATTCCATGACACGGGTGATCCAACCTCCCTTTTCTCATTCAAATCCTTGTTGAGGAGGAAGTCCTTAACTCCAGCATGTGAGACCAGCAACTGGACCTTGTTGTTTGAGACTAAATGCTTGAATTTCTTCAAGCTTCTGATTACTGCAAGTACATGCTTTTCAATAAAAGAGTACCTCACCTCGCAGTCATCTAGGCTCTAGCTGAAAAAGGCAATCGGTTGCTCATCATTATCTTTGTTCTGCTGTACTAGAATGGCAGAGATAGTGTCATCACCTCCAAATGCATAGAGGGTGAAATCCTTGGAGAAGTTTGGGTTGATGACAGTTGGTGCTCGAGAGATAGCTTCTTTGATTGCTTCAAATCTCTCCTTGCCTTCTGCTGTCCACTTAAAAGCCATGCTCTTCTTTAACATTTTGGTGATGGGCTTGACAAGGGCTGCAAAATCTGGGATAAACCTGCGGACAAAATTGATCCTTCCCAAGAAACTTTGAAGAGCCTTCTTGTGACTTGGTAATGGTAGTGCTCTTATGGCTTCAACCCTCTCTAGATCAATTGCCAGTCCCTCTTTCAAGACAATATGGCCTA
The DNA here is from genome assembly GCA_019776745.2 of Taxus chinensis. NCBI lineage: Eukaryota > Viridiplantae > Streptophyta > Pinopsida > Cupressales > Taxaceae > Taxus > Taxus chinensis. The sequence continues at coordinate 896,737,797 of CM034149.1, forward strand.
GAAGTTTCCCCTCATGAGCCAAGAATATGCATTTTTTGGCTTTCAATGATACCCCAAATCTTCTACACCTCTGAAATACCTGCCTCAAATGAAAAAGGTGATCCACTGCATTTTTGGAGAATATAGTGATGTAATCAAGATATATCAAAACTATTTCATTGATCAACCCCTTGAATGCCATATCCATTGCCCTTTGGAAAGTGGCTCGAGCATTTGATAGGCCAAATGTCATCTTCTTGTAGGCATATGTTCCCCATTTGGTTGTGAAGGCTGTCTTGAACTGATCTTCTTCCCTCACCATAATATGATTGTAGCGTGAGTAGCCATCAAGTAGTGAAAACCTTTCTGAACCAGCTACAACCTACAATATTTGTCTCCATGGAAGGGAGTGGATAATGATCCTTGAGAGAGGCTCTATTCAAGTCTCTAAAGTTGATACACAACCTGATCTCTCCATTCTTCTTCTTGACCGGGACTAAGTTGGTGACCCAGCGTGAGTGTTTGATGGGGAAGATGATACTGGCCTCAATAAGCTTGCTTAACTCTTTTCTTCATGAGAGGTTCGATATGAGGGATTCACAGGTATCTGCTTTTGCCGGACAGGCTTAGGATTCCGGATCCAGCTCAATAGTATGTTGTGCCAACTTCGGGTTGAAACCTCTTAGAGTTTTTGTAAGCTCCAAGCAAAGACATCTGGGAACTCTTGACAAAGCTGGACAAAATCAGATTTCTCTTGTGGAGGTACTTACTTTGCCAATTTACAATGTCTTGCCTTCTTCCACTAAAATAGGCTCTGAATCTTCACCCTTTACTTGAATGTTGGCTTTCTCCTTCCAGAACTGATCATTCGGGTTGAAGATTGACTCCAAGGTTATGAGGCCTTTTGGTAATTTGTTAAGTCTCTCAGCTGTACCACTTGGTCACCATACTGCTGATGCATCTTGTCTTGATTCCTGGCAGAGAACTCAGCTTCTTCTTGTAGGAAATTAACAATTTGCTGATCATTCTCGAAGACTTGCCAACTTGTATTGTTATCTAGAACAGCTGGTCTCACAACCAATTTGATATGAGGCTGAGATTTCTCACTTTTGATACTCTCTGCAACATCAAATGCAGCCCCAATTGCTGCAAGTCTGTCAGCGGCTTCATTCTTTTTCCTTGGGATGGAATTGATGCTAAAAGCTTCAAAATCTTCAATAAGATCCCATACCCGATTTTTGTAGTACTTAAGCAGATCATTTTTGGCAGCATTTTTTCCTTTGACTTGGTTTACGACCAGCTCACTATCACCAAATACTTGTAAATTCCTGATGCCTTTCTTCATTGCCCAGTGCAGTCCATGAATTAAGGCTTCATACTCAGCCGTGTTGTTTGAACAGGAAAACTGGAAACGAGAAGGCTGAGTAATACCTTATACCTTGTGGTGAAATGAGCATAGCTCCTCCTCCTGCACCTTGTCTACTCCTTGATCCATCAAAGAACAACTGCCATACTTCATTCTTGTCCTTACAATCTGGCTTGGTGATGCTAGGGAGAGGTTGATTCTCTTCATGTAAACAATAAACTCCTAGCTCAGATTCTTCTATTTCTTGATAGGGATCAAAAGCATGTACCTTGCTTGCCCATTCATCAAGAGTCAAATCTAGAATGCTTCCAACTTTGGTGTCGGCTTCATCAGTGCTTGGATAATCTTCTTGATCAAACGCTGAACAGTTGGTATTGATTTGGCTGGTAGTGTAAGGCTCAATGTGAAAGTTCGCAATAGGTTCAGACCTGATTGTGGCCTTGGTTCCATACCTTGTTCTGAACAACATGTGTGACCAATCCGCCGAAAGATAGCCTCCAATTTTAGCAGTGAAGTCTCTTGACAAGCACAATGCAAAGAGTGGTGGCAGGTCTATGACTGACACATCTTGTAACACTATTATGTTGGGACATGCATGCAGTGTGAGGCTCAAACCTTTGATTACTCCAACCGTTGTCACTGCTGTCCCATCTAATTGCACTACACCCTTGGAGATGACTTCATATTGAAGCCCTAGCTGATCAGCTATTTGCTTGGGCATTACTGAACTACTTGCCCCAGAGTCAATCATGCAATTATGTACCAACTTATCTCCTATGATCAATGAAACATAAAATGGAGGGGGCTTCGACATTTTACCTTGTTGTCCTCCATGGTTTCCTTCAGGCTGTGCAACATTTGTGAGTACCTTCTCTTGCATTTGGACCCGTTGATTTGAAGTTGACCAGTCCTTCATGGCAGCTTGTAGCAAATCTCTTTGGCCTGGGATGGATAGTGATTCCCACATTGATATGTTTACATTTGTCTTCTTCATCTGGTCAATGATGTTGAATGGGGATGAAGCATCCCTCTGCTGTCCCCTAGCTTGCACATTCATTCCTTGCACATGGGCAGCAACAACTGGCATCTGAGTTGGTTTAGGGGCTAGTTTGGGTGCTCCTTGCATGTTTGGAGCTACATTTTGTTTGCCAACACCTTGTGGAGTGACAGAAGGTCGTGAACTACTTGGGGCTAATGGTTGTTCGTCACCCAAATTTCTCCTCTTTGACCTTGTGTTGGCTGCAACACTCTGAGAGGGTATTTGATTCATATCACAGAAATCTTCAGCCTGCTAATTGGCAAGAGTAGTTTCATTCGGAGATGTCCCTTGCTGAGATGCTTCTTGCTACTGATCTCCTTCATGGCTGGGCTCTTGCGACCCACCAATGGTTTGCACCATCAGGGCTTGATTTAATGCACCGTTAAAGCACATTGATTGGTTGTGTGGCTGACTACACGGGAAACACCAATCATATTCTTGGGCCATGTTATTTTGGACTGGCACTAATGCTTTAGAAGCAGATACAACATTGGGGTTATAGGGCTGAAATGGTCTATTAGCGGGAGGCCTTACTTGGCTTTGATTTTGATTTGCAGCCTAAGTTGGTGACCTATTTTGTTGGTATGGGGGCCTAGCCTGGTACTGTGCTTGAGGTTGATATAGTCTAGCACTTTGAGCTTGATGTCTTTTGATAGTAACCAGCTCATTTCCCAAATTTTGCAATTGTTTCATGACCTCTTGGAGTTCATTTGAAGCACCAGAGGATGAAGTAGAAGTTTCACTTGAACTTTGGTTTCTAGGAGTGGGAATAGGAGCCAAAGTGGGTGCTTGACTAGTGCTTGGATTTTCTAAGTTTGGATACAAGGGCATGGGAGGCCTAGGAGCCAAGTTTACCAGCTTGAATAAGACAATTTTCCGCTCTAATGGCAATGCTATAAGCAGTAGGTAAGGTTGTGCCTCCCATAGATTGAATTAACATAGAAATATCAGAATTCAAAGCTTTAAGGTAATAGAGAAAAGCACCTTCTGCTGTTGGCCTGACTGCCACTGGAATCCTATCCCAAGACCTTTGAAATCTGAAGTTGAAGTCAGTCAGCTGCTCGTTGGGAGCTCTCTTGATAGTTGTCAGCTGCTCCAAAAGAGACAAGTTGTCTCCCTTCTCTCCAAATTGCTCATGAAGTGCAATACACAATTGATTCCAGTTTGTGATAGAACCAGCTCCAAGGCTCCTAAACCATTGTAATGCTTTACCCTTGAATGAAGATGCCAGTAACTTGACAGCCACTTGCATTTCATTGATTTCATGGATTGCACAAAGGTTAGCAATATCTTTAACATGATCACCTGGAGTAGTCTGATTTTCTTCAGTGAAGTAGGGAATGTTCTTCAAGGCTGCAATAGGAACTGGGTGTTGTGCATTGAGAGCAAGTGGGCTGCTGCCTGTGAAGTTGACGTAGGGGTTGTTCTGAGCCATTCTAATTGGTCTTAAAACCCTTGTATACTGAATGAAAGGCCTGTCAGGTGGAGGAGTTGAGAGAGTTCTGTTTGGTGGAGATGGAGACCTTTGAATCCTTCTTCCTCTTTGCCTTCTTCTTAGAGATAACTGCAGGTATTCAAACAACACTTCTTCTTCTCCAACTCTTGACCTTGTGGTGATTCTTCTCATGAGTTTTCAGGCCTGAGCTTGGAACCAGTTGATTCTTCCCCTTGGAGTCGCCAGATATGCAAATAATAGCTCTTTTCAAGCAAGAAGATTGCAGCAGATGCACATAAACCCTGCTGCAATAAAAATGAGACCTCTTGTCCCACCGGGCATGCCAAAACTGTTGTTGCAGACTCACAGCACCCCTGGATGCAGATCAGGCTTCTAGGTTGATCACTCTAGCATCCAGTGTGATTGCACAACATGGAAACCTCTCTCCAAGTGTGGGAACTTGTGAAACTGAGAGAGGAATCTCCAGATTAGAGGTTGGTTCCTCAAACTCCTCTGATTTAGATCTATATTTTGCAAAACTACAGAGGTTTGAAACCTAATCCTACTCTAAAATCCAAGGAGACAGAGATAGAAAGTGCAAAAAATGAAACTAAACTAACAGGTGATACACCAAAGGAGGAGTGGTGAACACTTCTTCTTTTGCAGATAGACACAGATCATAAAAATGCAACATAAAACATCATGCACAAGCTGATAAGATGTAATTAGAGGTCTGAAATGAAACAAGCAACACAAACAGAGGACTGAAAACTGATCACAGAGCCTGTATTGTCATTTCCACTGTCAAACTCCTTGTATTACAACATCAAAAGGTAGAAAACCTGTTACAATCTTAGAATAGGTCTGATACTTGCAAAGATCACTTGTTCCAGGTGAAAGAAGAAGCTTGCTATCCAAAGAAATGTTCCCCCCTTTAGAAATGAGCCAAATCTGGCTTTTTTAGTGCATGGGTCGAGCCCAGGGGACAGAAAACGTACAGAAGCATGAGAGCCCATCCCTCCTTGACTGCAGATGCATTAAAACAGCATGGGGGACCTTACAAACCCATACCCTGTCATTTTGACCAAATTACAGGAGAATGCGACCCATTCTGCATTAAATCTGGTCGCTGAAATGTCACTTCTGGCCATTAACACGCGTCAAAGCCGTTTCTCGATTTTCTCTCTCTAGACTACACCAAAACTCAAGATTAACCCCAGAATCATGTAGAGAATTTCACAAGCTTTCCTGTTGATATAAATAACGTGCAAAACCGAGCTCTAGAGTGAAAGATATGTCGATCTGAAGATTTAGGGCACGAAACAGGCAAAAATGCGTTTTGAAATTTTTTCTTGCGCTATGCCACCTGAGTGACACGTGGCATGCATTGATTGGCCGTGTAATTCTCTCTCCTTCCCTGCTTCATTGGACACGTGTCTTCTTTTTATTGGCTCAGGATTTCCCTTCAAAAATTGCCCTTTGACCTTTGGACCTTTCTCTTTGTGACACGTGTCATGATTTGATTGGCTCGCGGGTCTGCCGGCTTTTTGCGCCCTTCGCGTCCATTTGTCCCGAATGTCCCAATGCTGCGCGGGATAAAAACTTCTGATCCACCTGAAATGGGCTTCCATGCCCCTTTTCTGCCGGTGACACGTGGCGTGATCTGATTGGCTTTCGGCTCCTTCGGCCATCCGCGTCCCGCGCGTCCCTTTGTCCCACTTGTCCTTGTGCTAGATTTTTCCTTTTTGGCTGAACCGGTCGGTTCGCGCCCTTCACGTACATTTTTCCAACTTGTCCCAATGCTTCGCGGGCCACCTGGAGGCATTTCGGCCGAACCGCGCCTTGGTGTCCCAAATGTCCCAACTATTCCTAGGACAAGGACTTAGCCGATTTTCACAATTTTTCTTGGCCCAAGCTTATTTTCTGCAACTTTTTCACATTTTCTCATAGCTTGCTCTTTTCAACATGGATAGGAGAGTTAGAAAAATTTCTGAGGGGACACTAGAAACATGATTTTTGCCCTGAATCCATCCATTTTCCTGAGACTCGAGAATTCTGATGTATGTTGTCAAATCAACCCTTGGGGTGGATTTGGATAACAGTGATATGGGTGCACAAGATCTAGAAGGAAAAAGCAGATGCGGGAAGAGGACGAGTTACCTAGGGGGATAACGGGGGTGCTGTGAAGGTAGATGATGCAGGCCACGCAGGGGGTGTGAGAGACAAAGACTGAAGTATAGTGGGTAGTGAAGAAGTTACAGAGATTATATGGGGGTATGGGTGGTAAAGATGCTGCAGGTGTAGGTGTAAGTCGTGTCAGGCACTTGGGTAGGTTAGAGGTTTGCGAGGAAGGAGTGGGTTGTTGTGTTTTTGGTTTATTGATGGGTGGAAGTTTCTTAACCATGCTGGGAAGCTGAGGTCCTAAGACAGACAAGACCGGTGCAGGTGTGATTGGCGTAGCCGAAGTATGAGTTCTGTGGATTTGGTTCTTTTGTTTGGGTGATGGAGTAGGTGAGGTGTTGACTTTGGAAGATGTAGCTAAATCTAGTTTGATAGGTGGATGAGTAAGGTTGGTGGTTGGGGTGACCCCTAAGGTAGTGATAGGTTTAGTCGAGAAAGATGATGTATGTGCGAGTTTTGATTTAGATGTAGGTTGGGTTATGGGTAAGGGCACATGTTTAGTTATGATGGGTGTCATGGAAGAAGTTGTGATATAGGTCGTTGTGTTCGGTTAGATTGGTCAAAATATTTTTTGGGTAGATAGTGGAGGTATCAGCAAGTGACATCTGCATCTGCGTTGAGACAGGAAGCAAAAGGAGCCCCCAAAGTAAGGCCCGATCCACATAATCTACGTGATCGACCAAACATGAGAACGACACATCTGTAGGTGGAGTTGATGAGGACCTAATGGCTATTCTCGTAAAATGTGTCTTAGAGACAGGAAATTCGCTAGCTTTAGCTTCCATGGGTAAGAGAGCCGAAAGTAGGTCTGCAGGATCTTGGGTAGCTGAAGGAGAATGCTTGCCTAGAGGCAACAATATCTCTATTGGGTTTGTGATACGGGGAGGAGATGATGGGTGCTCCTCTATAGGTGGAGGAGATGGTGGGAGCTCCTCTGTGGGTGGAGGAGGCAAACAAGTATCCTCCATGAACTGAAGAAGTATTGTGGGTGTCAGTTCCCTAGGTGGAGAAGCCAAAGGTGAAATGGTCTCGATGTTAGCGAAAGGCTCCTCCATAGGTGAGGAAGGAGGTGAAAGGTGTTCCTCTGTGGGTGAAGGAACAAATGAGGTTGGTTCTGATGTGGAAGGAGGATTTCAGGCTAGAATCTCTTCTATGGAAGGAATATGGGGTAATTGGGAAGCAACAGGTGCATCACTGAAAATAGTGTGGACCTCACAAGTATGGGTATCATAAGTTGAGGTCTCACCGGTTTGATCAGACGAAGGGGCATGATTGAGAAATGGTTTCTTGAAGATGTGTAGGTTTTGGTTGGCAGGTGTGTTAGGATTATCACAATTAACTCGCCTTTCTCGAGCATTTCTTGGACAATGTTTTTGAAAGAGATGCAATTGTCGTCACTATGACCCTTTACTCGATGATAGTTATAGAATTCATGTTCTTTATACCATGTGGGCATGTGGCAAGTAGGGTCAAAACCAGTGTGTGGTTTTATAGGTGGAAGGGTGATGGCCTCAGCTTTGATAAGCTTTTCTAAGACAAAAGAGTAAGGCTCCCCAATTGGGGTGTATTTTTGTTGTTCTCGTCTGAATTGAAAAGTTTGGACGAGTGAGGGATTAGATAAGGGGGTAGCCTGATTTAATGGATGGGCCAGACTGGCGTTGAGTACCACGGTGTTAGCGGTGCCCTTGGCCTTTGAATAATTATTCTGTGGTTTGGAAGAAGAAGAAGTATCATTCGACTTGAATGCCTAATTTTTACTACATAATTGGATTTTCTTCTCTTCAATGGCCTGAATCTCTAACTTTCGTGCCATGGTGAATGTTTCATCAAATGATTAGAAAGTTTGTACCTGCAGGGTCAATGAGATATGTCTAGCGCAAGCCCATGTGAAGAGCTCGATGAGTTCTGTTTGTGGTAGTTAGAAGGTGAGTTGATTGATCAGGCTACACCAGCAAGTGACAAAATCTGTGATAGATTCATCCTCATACTGACGCATGGAGTATAGGTCAATCATGGTAACCTTCTTGATGATATTGATGGAGAAGTGATCTAAGAAGGCTTGGTCTACCTGATTAAATGAAAATATAGAGTGTCTAGGTAACCCACTATACCAATCTAACGTAGGTCCAGTCAGAGACATGGGAAAGGTCCTTAAGTGTAAAGCATCATCATAAGTGATTAAGTAGCAGCCGTGTTTGAACAACCACAAATATCGTTGTGGGTCTTCCTTGTTATTGAAGCGGTTGAATTTAGGCATCTCCCAATGCACGGGGTATGGACGAATAGGAATGGATGGGTGGATGGGCTCATTGCAAATTTCATCATAGGTGAGAGTATTGCGGGAGCCAGAAACCAATGCCTCGAATGTTTGCATCTTTTCCATCATCAATTTGATTAGGTCATTAGTAGGTTGCGATGATTGGGTGCCTCTTGTAGCGTGCGAGGGTTGCTTCTGGGCATATAATGGAGGTGGCATTCCAGTATATGGCACTGCCGTGTAGGTTGATTGAGAAGAAGGCAGTGAAATAGGGGGTACATACCCAGAGTGAATAATAGATGAAACGAGAGGTTGTTGGTAGTACGTATGTGGAGGTGGAAGGGTCGTGGTAACCCTAGTGATAATGGGGGCTAAAGATTGTGGAATGGAAAGGACCACATTTGAAAAGGGGTAGAGGTCACCAAAAGCAGAGGTGGTAGTGTAGCTACGGGTATATGTGAGACATTAGGGGCGGATGAGGTTGCATTTTTGGTGGTTGCCGAAGGTATGATGGATGTGGCAGGGGTCATGGATATAGTAGATGCGTCAGTCATAGTGGGTATAGGCCCTAGTTGCGAAACGACTGGGGGTAAGGTAGATGCGGCCAATGCGGAGCCAGCTGGGGCTGACACAAGAGTGGGAGCGAGAGTCAGGGGGATAGATACGGGCATGCCGTATATTAACTGACTCGAGGCATCTCATGTAGGTGAGTAAGAAAGATAAAACTGCAAGGCGGTAGGGTTTTGGTCAAGGAGTTTTGTGAACTCCTCATCTCCGGTAGCGATAGTGATAGGTTAGATAGGATCCATGGTGGGTGATAAAATGGAAGGTGGTGAAGGACTAAGTGGGAGTGGTTGACAACTTGCGTGGAATACGAGTGCACTTGATTGTCTTCGGGTCAGCACCATATGAACCAGTACTGATCAGGTTAGGCTGCTTCTCTGTAAATGACAAAGAAAAACAATAGGAACATGTGAAACAAGCAGTAAAAAGTGGACTAGGTACCAAATGTTGATTGGAAAATGACACAAGCTAACTAATGTCAGTTAGGGTAAACCGACACCGGTCACAGGTAACCGCGGTTGGTCATTGTGGGAAATGAATAGTGAGTCAAAAACAAGGTGTAAGGTCAAATCTGACAGGTATGCCAAACCTGATGAGTTTTACAAGGTCAATGGGAATGATAATAGTGACAGGGACTCTAAAAAGTTGAAGAAGGTGAATAAATTTCCTTTTGGGTAGGTTAACCAAAATGACAGTGAACCGATGCCGGTTGGATATAACCAACGACGGTCAGGGGGTAACCGATGACGGTCACTGTGAAATTGAAATAGTGATGAAAGGAAAATGGTTTATGAATTAAAATCTGATGTGGAATCAAACCCAAAATTTTGGGAATGATGAGAATATGGTCCAAACACCCTCAGATGAAGCCGAAATACACCAACTATGATGAGGAGCATGCAAGGATAAACAAGAAGAATGAAGAACGTGACCTCTCACCTCAAAATGCAAGCCAAGCAGAAACACTAAGAAAAATGTGATCCTAAGAGTGCCTTTTCTATTATGTTTGTTTAGCTTATGTTATTTAAGGACTGACTCATGAACTGTAGAATATAATTTTTTGGTGAGGATGGCTTCCTACAAAGACGGAGATCTAAAAGGTGAGGTTTCATGTATGTTATGATGGGGGCTAGCTTCACTCTGAAGTATGACTCGATAGAGCAGCGAGCTAGGGAGTCCCTGCCAATCCTCATATCAGTGCGATCATTGACAGACATTCCCAGGAAAGATGTTGTTTAAGAATATGTATTTGCTTTGAATTTTTGCAATGTGGCAAGACTCAGAGAGAGAGAGAGAAGTGGTTTCTACGATTCGTTTGTCAACCATTAGCTGGGAATGACTTCTAGCGTATAGGTTGCCTTCAATTAATGTGAGCTAATGCGATAAATCAGAATGCAATAGGCTTATTTTAAGCCCAAATCGAAATATGAAGTTTGAAGACACAAATGGATGAATAGGAAGAGGGATGCTCTTTCACTAAAATACAAAAAACAAGAAGAAATGATTCTTTTTAAGTACACCAAAAGAAAGGTTTCTTTTAGAGAAAATAGAAAGAAAAAGAGGGTTGTCAAGGAAGAAAATTAATGTGTATGCTTTTCAGAAGGGAAACAAACACACAACTTTTCCTAGGAATGAATAAAATGCAAGGAACCCCAGATGGGTCCCACCGGGCATGTCCAAAATGTTTCACATGATTCTTAGACGTTTCTTTGAAATATTGACGAAACAGATAGGGTAATGGGCATAAGAGATATACCTGTTGGAATGTTGGTTGTTGGGTTGCGCACATATGACTTCTGAATCCACAGTTGATCACGAGAGCTTCCTTTTGGCTAGGAGGAACTACCTGAAATGGAACACAAGACCACCATAAAGAGTTAAATAGTATATGCAGTGAATTACCTAGCGTGTGCTAGATCCGGGAAGTGTGATACTTCCTAGATGGTTGTTAGTCCACTGTTTAAAACAATTAAATGCGGGTAATGAAGTAAATCCTATTGTAATTAAAATGATTTAGGTATCTCATTTAAAAACACAATAAGAAAGATCTAATCTAACAGGATAGGTTAAAATAAGAACTGAAGGTCAAGTAGTTGGTTCTGGTTCTCTGCAGGTTTGACAGAGGTTTTAGGCAGGTCACAGGTGATTAATGGTGATGTGGGAATACATGAGGTAGGTTGTTGTTCTGGGTTCTATTGGTAAATACAGAGACCAACGTCGGTTAAGGGTGACCGACGCCAGTTGGGGATAATCGGTGTCGGTTACTGTGGAAAACTAAGAATGCCACAGAATGAGCTTTGGGTCTCCCTTGTGATTGCACAAAGGACTTGGTTGGCCGGAATGAGGTATTAGGTTGTTTGGATGGGGTTTGGTAGGGTTTTAACAGGTATATGGAGGGGTGAGTATTAAAGGAGGTCAATGGGTGGCTACGAGAACAAAAGGATGAAAATACAATGATGAAATGAATGAACTAGAGGAGTAAACCAATCTACTTACTTGAAACTTGGTTCTGGACACCTGCGAGTGAGGAATGAAGGTGTTGGTAAGACGTTGAAGGCTGAAGAGGATCACCAATCTTAGGAAAGCTTCTGCATAGGCTGCATGTGCATTCCTTTTTGCTTGGTTGAAGCAAATCCTTACTGGGGTGAGTACCGGATGGATGTGTAAGAGAAAATGCTTGATCTCCTTCCTTGCATGCGTGTTCTCAGAAGATGTGATATCTCTCAGGAATGTGCCAATGTTTGCCAACCTCGAAAATAAGGTTGTTTTAGGGATTAAAAGGTGACTGACGGTGGTTCCGGCTTAACCGAAAACAGTTAGGGGTTACCGGCATTGGTCAAGGCGGGATTTCCTAGGTTTACTAAACTAGGCAAATCCCCTTGATTTGCTGGGATCTTGTGTCGCTTCACCCGCAGATCAAACTGGAAGCTTCTTGTCAACATGCGGGGAATGTGGTTAGAGGGAATGTAGGCATTGATTTTTAGGATTTGGGTAAGTCCTTAGTTAGTTATGGCAACTTACTAAGAATAGGTCTTAGGGTGAGTTGGCTTGGTGAGGTGTCTAGGTGAGGTGTAAGTGTGGGCATTATTTAAATTAAGATATTTTAAAAATAAATATGGTGAGGATAATGAATTAATTTAATTAAATTAATTAAATTAATATTAGTGGGGTGAAGGGGGCCATGACAAGGTGAATGTGATGAAGGTATTTATTTGTCGAGTGACCAAAAGGGAGTGTTGACCTAATTTTAGTGTATATTATCATCCGCCAAACATAGCATAGTAACATGGAGCTCCTCTAAAGTAAATGGGGCTTCAGATTAGGCTTGGTCTCTGGGTGTGAGTTGCACGAGCACAACATCAACGCATTTCTGTAAAGCGGAGGCTCGCTCAACTGAATTTTTTTGAGCTTCAAAAACCAAATGATAATGCTTGACAAAAGCATTAGAAATCTCTGACAGCTCAGTAAGTCTCTAGTGGGAATCATAGTGAAATAATTGTAATAATTTATTAATGAGAGCAAACTAAAAAAAAATTCTTTATTTTTCTTCTCTTAAATGATAAGTTAATCTTTTACAAAAATATTCTAAACTTTTTTCTTTAATTTTTCTTCTCTTAAATAATAAGTTTATCTTTTACAATTAAAGTATGATAAGTTAAATTTACAATAGATTTGTTTTTTATTAAATAATTAGATTTATCTTCACAACTAAACTTATGTATTATTCTTGTGTTTAGCCCATAAATAAACAAATATTATTCTTTTTAATTATAAAATGGATACAATTTATTTTGTGAGATTGTTGTGTGTGTGTGTGTTTAATAGTCATTTTAAGATAGCCACCATGAGTAGTTATTAAGTAAAAGACAATTTTTTCCTATATATTTTGGTAGTAATTATTAGGAAGGAATAGTGAATATATCCATTAATTTGGACTATAATCAAATTACAACTCAACCATATATTTATACCAATAATTTAATTAGATAATCATTCTATATGAGATTTATACGCAAGTGTTTAAGTCATGTGAAGATGAATACCATGAGTAGTCACTAACATAATGACAATTTTCCATATATATATATATATATATATATATATATATATATTTGGTAATGATCATAAGGCAAAGGGATCCAATTAACACAACCTTTGTAAGGGTTTGTTAGTAGGGGATGAATAATGAACGTAATCCATTGATAAGTAATGATATTGATCCACTTACAGGGAGGACAACTTGCACTCTCCCAAGTTATATGTTTTAATTAGGTTATCATGTCTTATCAAGGGCAGGTTGATTTGCCATAACATGCACATGTAGATTTTTTTAGGATCCTTTTTTTGTTTAATTAGATAACCACCCATCCTTTAGGTGGGCCTAGGTTTTATTAATGGTTCTAAACAAGTTAGATGCAACTATTTTTGCAATTAGTAGGGAGCATAATAGAAAAATGAGTTCAAAAGGTTTGCTTTGAAGGTTTATGATGAGGTAATGATTCTATTTGTCCACTTCCAACTGTATATGTCCTCTTAGTTGTTGATGTTATTCAATTTATTTTTAATTGGTATGAAATATGAAAGAGTTGACAGATCGTATCAGAAACAGTGCACCACAATGAAGTTGCACTTAATTTGAATCGAAATAGCTCCAACATAATCACAAGGAAGAAACGATCAATAACTAAATAACTTGCATAACAGAACAAAGCTTGCTCATAAGAAAAAGACAACGAAGTGTCTTGGCATGCTCATAAATGAATAGTGAAAAGGTACATATAGGGTGCTAAGTAACCCTAGTGCATGACTCAATAGCAAACCCTAAACCTAACCCTAAACCTAACCCATGTGAGATGACACTCCAATATGAGGAGGACACATAGGATAACTCACACCAACACCCCCCCTTCATCGAAGTTGGGGTAGTAGCTAAAGATGAGTCAGACAGAAAGAGAAGACACACCTAAACAACTAAGAAAGATGTGTCAATGGGGCCCAACAACTAAAGGCCTGATAAGGTGCCCATATACAAACACAATCTTCCTAGAAGAAGAAGAAGAAAAAAAGAACTACATAGCCCGAAGAAAATGAGTAGCTGCAAAAGACCTCACCCCAAGAAGAGACCGTAAGTGAAGAAACTTCATCTCAGTGAAGGACTTGGTAAATAAATATGTAATCTGATCAGTTGTCTGAATGTACTGAATGTCGATGATAACATCATGAATAAGCTCCCGTATGAAGTGCATATGGATCTCAATGTGCTTCATCCGCTGATGCTGAACCAGATTTCTGCAAATAGAGATAGTGCTCGTGTTATCACAGTAGATAATGGTAGGCCGTCGAAAGTGGATGCCAAACTCTGTCAGAATACCCTGTAGCCAAATAGCTTTTGTGGCAGCGTTAACTGATCCTTTGTATTCTGCCTCTGTAGATGATATCGTAATTACATTTTGCTTCTTGCTAGACCAACTAATAGGACCCGAACCAAGAGAGAAACTATAGCCAGAAGTAGATTTCTGATGATCTAAGTCACCGGCCCAATCAGAATCTGTGAACCCAATCAAGTCAATACTACCCCTCCATGATAGTGAATGCCATCAGCATAAGTGCCATGAACATAATGAAGGATCCGTTTAGCTGCTTTCTAATGTAGCTCATGTGGCTCCTGCATGAATCTGGACATGATCCCAATAACATATGATAAATCTGGTCGAGTGTGAGTCAAGTAAATCAAGCTCCCCACCAACTATTGATAAAGAGTACCATCAACCAAGGGAGTAGAGCAATCTGAAACTAAATTAACCCCAGAAAGAAAAGGAGTAGGAGAAGACTTGCAATCAGACATCTGAAACCATGAGCTAGCAAATCAAGAGCATACTTAGGTTGTGAAATCAAGATTCCCAAGTCAGATTGTGAAATCTGGATCCCAAGGAAGTAATGAAGCAAACCTAAGTCAGTCATGGAAAACTTGTTGGCCAAGGCAATCTTCACAGAATCAATAATAGAGGAAGAGCTACCTGTGATCAACAAGTCATCAACATAGAGAACAAGAATGAGTATGGAGTCATCTTGTTGTAGAATATAAACATTTGGATCAGAGTGACACCTAGTAAACCCTGATGTAAGTAAAAAGGAGTCCATCTTGGCATACCAAGCCTGAGGGGTTTGTTTAAGGCCATAAAGAGACTTATTTAACTTACAAATGAGGGAGGGATCTTGGACATAACCTAGAGGTTGTTCCATATAGATCTCTTCCTCTAGGTCACCATGAAGGAAGGCACTCTTAACGTCCATTTGATGGACTTTCCATCTGTTCGCTACGACAATGGTTAGGGTCAGTCGAATAGAAGTCATCTTTACAACTGGAGCAAAGGTTTCAGTATAATCAACCCCAGCTATCTGGGAGAAACCCTTAGCTGCTAATCGTGTTTTAAAATTTTTGACATTTCCATCTACTCCATACTTTGTTCGGAACACCCACTTACACCGAATGATTTTTCTTCCTTTCGGAAGAGGGGTGAGATCCCAAGTATCGTTCTTCATGAGAGAGGAATACTCCTCATCCATGGTAGAATCCCACTCAGGAATACCAGAAG
Organism: Taxus chinensis; assembly: GCA_019776745.2. NCBI lineage: Eukaryota > Viridiplantae > Streptophyta > Pinopsida > Cupressales > Taxaceae > Taxus > Taxus chinensis. Next base: position 896,753,214 of record CM034149.1, read on the forward strand.
CCTCCCGAAAAGACTGTGGATCAGAAGCAGAGGTGAAGAAAGAGTGGGGTCCAATGAAATCTGAGTGAGTACATCTCATATCCAAAGTATCTCCAACTAAATCTCTAGCACTTTGCAAAGTTTTCCTAACCCAAAGAGGACTAGGAGGATTAGGCTCAGAGTCAGAAGATTCTTCACTTGAGTGAGAAGGGACATAGTCCTCATCATCACTACTGTCAGAATCAGAAGACTCAAAGGTCTGATGGTCGGGAGGATCCGGAAGAGGAGCACGCTCAACAATATCATCATCTGATGAGTCAGAATCTGAATCAGCGAGCTGAAGAACCTCAATAGGTGGAGAAGTAGAAGTCGAAGAAGACTCATCGAACTTAACACTTCTCTTAATGTACAGCTCATGAGAAGTAGGATTCATTAATCGATATCCCTTCACTCCATCAGGATACCCTACAAAGATACAAGGTTTGGATTGTGGTTCCAAAGCCTTGCGTTTCTTCTTGGGAATCCAAGCCATAGCCTTGGATCTGAAGACTCGAAAGTGCTCAACATCAGGCTTGCATCCAAACCAGGATTCAAAGGGTGTCATCCCTCTTACTACCTTGTGTGGAACACGGTTCTGAATGTAATTTGCACAATTCACTGCTTCAGCCCAATACTGCGGAGGAAGAGACTTCGAGTGAATCATACAAGTGGTCATCTCCTTAAGAGTACGGTTCTTTCTTTCTGTGACTCCATTCTGCGAAGGGCTATTAAACAACTGTATGTTGCAAAGAGATCCCTTCAGAAGTATAGAAATCCATGAACCTATTGTTTACATATTCACCTCCATTGTTGGTTCGAAGAACCTTGATAGACTGTTCCACCTGTTTCTCAGCAAGAGCCTTAAAGTCCTGAAAATGTTCAAAGACTTCAAACTTAAGCTTAAGAAAATATACCGAAGTATATCGTGAATAGTCATCAATGAAGGTTAGCACATAAATAGCTCTAGTAAATGAAGGAGAAGGAAATGGACCAAAAACATCGCTGTGAACAAGATCCAAAGGACAAGTGGCTCTCCAGGATTTTCCTTTGTCAAAGTTATTTTTAGTATGCTTTCCAAGTGTACAACCCTCACAAAGACCCTTAGAAAACTTGACATGAGGAAACCTGTTGACCATTTCATTTTGGCTCAATTGTTCAAGGTAGCGATAATTTAGATGTCCGAAACGCTCATGCCATAGATTACTAACCTCATTTGCATGAGTGAGCAAGGCAGTTGGGCATAGAATTAGAAGTAAAGTGGGAAAAGGTATATAATCATGAATGGTGATCAACCTTTCCCTTAGCCACTGTAGTGTCATTGTTAAGCTCACGAATAATCACCGAGTTAGGACCAAAATTCCACTCACATTCCTTCACCAAGGTGAGTAATTTGGTAAACTGATAGGAGATTGGTAGAGAGATCAGAAACACTCAACACTTGGTTAAATGTTCCCCCATCCATCTCTACCGATCCACTACCGAAAACCGACATTGTCGTGTCATTACCCATCGTGATTTGGGACATTCCACAAGGTTCGATGTTGGAAAACTCAACATGCGAAGAACCCATGTGGTGCAAGGCACCAGAATCTATAATCCATGTCGATGAAGGAGCAACTCTGGCTACAAGGGCCTTTCCTTTCTTCTTATCATTTTTAGCACCTTTTTCAGCAGAAGACTTGGCCTTCGGAGCACTTTGTTTTATGGATTCAGGAACACTTATTTTATTCTTCTCAAGTAAATGAGATAAGTGATCAATCTGTTTCTAAAAACAGTGTTGCTTGTCGTGACCAGACTTCTTGCAATAGGAACACAAAAACTTGCTTTTTTGTGCCTTAGGCTCCGAAGTCGAAGTGTTTGTGTCATTTTTAGGTTTGGTCTTGGTTTCTTTCTTAGGTTGATCCTTTGTTTCTTTATTCTTTTCAATCTTCTTTCCCTTGCTAGTACTTGTTACAAGGGCATGTGACTTGGACTTGAGAGACCCCATTTGAATGAGTTTTTCCTGTTCTCGAATGAGTTGGGAAAAAAAACAGTCAAAGGAGGGCATAGTCCAAGTATCACCCAAAGCGGCTTTTGTAGCATAGAAAGTTGACACGAAGACAAAATATTCAGGACCTAGCTTAGAGAGAATGGACAAGATCAGTTGAGAATCTTTCTTCTCTACTTGACATCCTTTTAACAACAATATAACGTGGACAAATTTCAAGAAGAAAGCTTGTAGGTTTTCAAAGTCACTAGGATTTAACCCTAGTAGTTCGTTTTCCAACTCATGCGCTCTCATGTCATCTAGTTGTCCAAACATTGCATCCAGCGTTTTCCATGCAGATTTAGGTGTTTCAAACGCCTCAATGTGGAAGAGCAAGTCAAGAGAAACAGACATGTAAAGAAGACCTAAAGCTTCATCACTACAGTTTAACCACTTAGATTTTTCAGGTTCGTTGTCTGGTTCAGTCTTAGTTCCCATGGTGATGTGGAATAACCCTTTACCCCCTTAGTTTCATTATTATTTTCGATCTCCATTCGAAAAAGTTGAACGGCGTAAGTAAAGGAATTGAAAGTGCATCCATAGTGAAGAGAGAGAGAGTGCAAGAAATGTAAAAAAGAAACACAACCACCCAGAACAAATAACAACCCTTCCTAGTTTCAACACTTTATAGTTTAGTGTGTTGATTACAATTGGGTCCGAGCTTGCGGTTTGAAACACTTGGTAACTCGTCTTTAATTAGTGTAATAATATGCAAGAGAGGAGACCACAACAATGATTCCATGGAGTGCAGCAAAAAAGAACACCGTAAACAAGCACAAGTAAAAAAAATAAGGAGGTGAAATTACAATCCTAGTTTTGAGAAAAAATGTCTCACGTCGCAAAAAATACCCCCTTGCTGCAGACTGTAGCAGATGCGCTCACTAGTCGCAAGCAATAATAAGGGTGAAAAAAATACTAAGTTTTTAAATGAACTCGAAGGAGGTTAGAGGTCTTCAGAACACCAGAAAATTCTCGAAAGGGAAAAAATATGTCAAAGTGACATTGCACACTTGAGTGCACGATTAGTAAAAAAATCAACAATAACGTTTAAAAAACGTTTAGAAACGTCCAAACTGGCTGATTTGAGAGCTAGTGGAGTTTTAAAAAAAAGATATTGAACATTAATTTTGATGTCGATAATTAATATGTTACTAATCGTAATAAAGGAAATGGAAATTAATACACTAGATTTAATTAAATTAAATCTAATTAATTTCTACTTAATAAAAAAAAGCGGTAAATTAAGGTAATGAAATCCTAATGAATTTACAAATTTAAAATAAATCTTTAGAAATCTAGTAAATCAAAAATAAAGGAACTTGCTAATATAAGTTTTTTTCCCAATGATAAGATTACTACATAAAAAGGAAAGTTAAGAAACTTTCTAAAAAATAATTAAAATAAAACAACTTATTTTGTTTAAATAAGAAAAAGTTCTAAACTTAAATGAAAGAACAATTTAAAAAAAAAATATGTTCCTTTTAAATCTTAGTAAAATCCGGTCGTAACAAGATTTAAAAAAACTTTTAATAAAGAGAACATACTTAAAATAAACTCGTACCAAACTACGGTAGTTGAAGTGAGATAAATGGAATGAACGAGCTGACCGTAAAGAGGAGGTCACTGGAGAACCACAGCCGGAGCTCTTTGGAGGATCCCACAGCGTTGGAAGATAGGGTTCGGGCACGCAGGAATAGTGGTGACCAGGGCAAGTCGGGAGCAGTCCAGGTTTGGTACGGCACGGGGTAGGCAACATAGAGGAAGCGATAGTCCAGCACAATAATCGCGGTTGCAGCTTGGGACAGTAGATCACGACAGATCGCAGGACAATACACACAGCTCGCAAGCCAAGAGAGAGCTCACAGTTGAAGTTCTAGATCAGAGGCTCGGTGAACCAGCCACACAGCATGATGCCAAACCACTCACACATCACAACATGAAAAAACACAGGAGAAACCATGACCAAACCATGAGCAGAGATCCTCCAATGTGAGGCCATGAAGCAGAGAAAAACACGTAGAACTCGGGCAACCTGACACAAAACCTTTTAAACGTGAATCCTGCAAAAAAAAAAAAATACCAGAGAACCACAATTTTTTTTTCTGGATCCAAAAAAACACAGAGATCTAAAAAAATTTCACTTCGATTTTAATAATTATTATTAAAAAAAAAAATGAAATAATCTCTATTTTGGCTGAAACTGCTAGATTTAGCTGTAGATAGCTAAATGTGGCTGTAAATACCCTGAAACCTCCAGGAATACCTGCACAAGTACACGAATGAACACAAAAAACAACACAACTTTTCCAAAAACAAGAATGTTAGATGTGTTAGCAAGAAAAAAAATAGAATTTTAAGATCGAAAAACTTGCACGAGGAACATAAAAAACAAGAGTAATCACAACTCAAAAAACAAGTGCACGTTTACCCGATCTCTGGCTCTGATACCATGAAAGAGTTGACGGATCGTATCAGAAACTGTGCACCACAATGAAGTTGCACTCAAGTTGAATCGAAATAGCTCCAACGTAATCACAAGGAAGAATTGATCAACAACTGAATAACTTGCATAACAGAACAAAGCTTGCTCAGATGTAGGGAAAAGACAGTTGAGTGTCTTGGCATGCTCATAAATGAATCGTGAAAGGGTACATATAGGGTGTTGAGTAACCCTAGTGCATGACTCAATAGCAAACCCTAAACCTAACACTAAACCTAACCCATGTGAGATGACCCTCCAATATGTGAGGAGGACACATAGGATAACCCACACCAACAAAATACAGATCGTATTGCCTAATATATCATTCATATTCCTTTTGAAATGAATCTTCAAGCCTTTATCGAACATCATCGAGAAAATCATGACCTATTAAGTTACGAGGGATACATAACCTTGCCAAAGGGTTTTCTTGTCTTCCTTCATTACTGACAAGTCTAGTTGTCGGTTCATGTGTAACAAACTCTGAATTTTAAGGTCATTAAACATTCAACAATGGGGATTTTTCGATAAATCTTGTCACTAGTTCAAATATTTCACTTTGGTTGGGTATTTTATCGGTTGAGTCACTTCGGAAGGTATGCTCAAATAGTGGGTGCATAACTAATGACAACCACGTGGTGTTAAGCTTGAAGGATTTCAAAACATGACCGAAGATTTTTTGTTTTCCATTTTATGGACATTAAACATTATAAAGCCATCTTTAACCATGGCCCTTGGTTCATTCACAACACCCTTACAGTGTTCTCCCGCTAGACCAAAGACTTTTAGGTTTCAAAGTAGGCTAAGCTAAAAATACCCGTTTGGGTGGAATTTTGAGGGCATCCTCTTCCTCTTTGGATCTTTGTTTATAAAATCATTCAACCCCTCAAGTGTCTTGTGTGTTATGAACAACCCAAGTTCTATGCAACTTGCCCACAAAATAGGGGTTGTCTAGAAACATATTTCATGGCCAAAGAACTAAAGGAAACCATGGATATCCAGATTGGTGACACCCACTTTTCTTAGGGAGTGTTATATATTAACCTTCCAAATACATGCTTTAAGTGTCAATCCTTAATGCATGTGATTCAAGAATGCCCCATGATGATAAAATCACGACCCTAGTTGTAAGAGAAACATGTTATGGGTAGCAAGCCTCCGAATTCTCTAGTGATGGTTGGACCAAAGTTTCCTACAAGAAAAATTTTGTCGCCTCTCGGGGTGTCGTTAAACCCAAGTTGTTCTGTACCAACCCATAACTAGGTCTGGAATAACTGACACCAGTAAACCCATAACTCTACCTCCCCTTCCTCCTATTTCTCGCACTCCAATTTCCATCTCTGCACTTATTTCCTCACAAGGCACAACGATTACATTGCAATCATTAAAAATTCATCTTGATTCTTCCCCTTAGGATTATTTTGATGATTTTTTATCCCTCAATTGTAATATCATCCTTCAGTCATCCCGCAATCCCTCGTGCTCTAGAGAAGAGGATTATGTTGAAGGAAAATGGTGCTCTATTAAGCTTAACAAATTCATGATGTTTAATAGTGTTTTTTCCAATAAGTTTATGTCGCTTGAAGACCTAGATGAGGGGTATAATATGCACCTTGATAGTGTTTAATAATTGTACATTTTTGGAATGTTGGAGGTCTTATTGAACTAACCCATAGATATATGGTCAATGTTAGTAAGAGGAAGAATGCTAAGTATCAGATCAATAGAATCAACGTGCAGGAGCGCGTGCGTAGAGTTAAGGCTTGTGCACAAGAGGGTGCACACGGATGGGAATAGGGTTGTGCATGGGACTACACATACATGCCGAATGAATAGGGACTTAGCCATTTTCAGAGGGTAGGTTAAAAATAGACATGGAGTGTTCATCACGCAAAGGATAACTTGGCGGCCAAGTAGATTCTAAATTTGGAGGATGAACATGTAGATCAAGCACACGCATGGAGAGATGTTAATAAGATTACAACAATATATAAATAGGATAGTCTATTATTCACAACTATTGAAAAAACATTCATGTGGTATATTTTGAGAGCATGCTTGTTATTAGGAGAGTGTATGGGCAGTGAAGGGCAAGCCCTCACCCCTGTGTGTGTATGTGTGTGCGTGCATGTGTGCGTGTGTGTGTATGCGTACGTGTGTGTGTGGGGTGTCTGTGTGATACATATCATAGTTTGAGTAGTTCTCTTATGATCTAGAAAAGTCATGTTAGTATTTCCTAGGGTTTGATGTTGTTCGCATGGTTCTGTAGTGACTGGTTTTGTATACAGTTTCCAGTATGTAATGTTTTGATATAATGGAACATTTTGGATGGATTATGGTAATTGATGTGTCTGTACATGGTAGTTTAATGGTGTAGCTGATTTTGATTGTTGTTTAATTTGTTATCTTTCCTTATTATGAGTGTTTCTAAAGAGAATTATGCAATGGATAAGTGTTCTTGATTGATTACCTGGTCAATTACCATTGTGGGTTTACATGTTAACATTTTGTCACGTAAACACAAAGGATGGACCTGGCAGTTGCATGTGCTTCGGGTGAGTATTTAGTCCAAACTAAATGAAGTGCCAACACACATAACACTTTAGTGAAATTAAAGACTACATTTTGGTTTTGTTGTTTGGGCCTCTTTTCAAATTGTCTACCAGGATGTTGCATGCAAATGGCATATCGGTTAACTTTGGAGAACATTGAAATTTGGGTAGAAGACAAGCAAGATAAGTTTGCGCAGAGGTATAACTTAGATCGTGATTTTCAATGCATGTCGGTGGGTGGAAGATAATATTTATTATGAGCTATATGAGATGTTCTTCAACTTCTTTCCAGTAGAATTGTACGAGTGGTTGACAACGTACACATCAAAGAAAGCTCGGGGTCCTGTGCCAAAGTTTTGGAAATAAGAATATTATCAAACTCTCTTTGATGCAAATGTGGAGTGGACTGATTTGTATATCGTTGGTGGTTTGGCATGCTGCGCAATTATACATAAGAGTACGCTATTTCTACTTACTCGCGTCCAAAGGAGGCTGAATTTAAGTTTTTGCGTGAGACTAGAAGATCTTATCTACGTGGAATACCTTTAGCAATCAAGATCTTGATCATAGAACTAGATTTTGAGAGATTCCCTATGGCGAGCTAAATCCCCACCATGCATAGGGGCAGGAGAAGGTTTGGATAAGGATGACAGTGGCCCAGGAAGAAGACATACAAAGAGAGGAAATATGGGTCATGTTTAATGAAGCACAAGAGAGGGATATGAAACGAGCATGGGACATTGAGGAGTCACTCAAGTTGAGGGGAATGATGGCTCATGAAGGTTTTAAAGCTCTCATAGAGGACAAGGATCCACAACATTAGGTCTTCCAAACTTTTGGAAAATGCATTAGAGAGTCCCCTTTGGCTTTGGATGAGAGCGCGTCAGAGGAAAGAATGAGGATTGCGGGCACACATATGATCACCTAGCCACCTAGCCCTTGTGCATGGTGTTCTATATCCAAAGGTAGTTATTGAGAGGCATTTTAGTGAAGGTAAGCAAACAAAAATGGCTAAATATTATTTTGTTTTAAATAAATAAGCGTATCAAAGTATAAATACACCCATGGCAGTACAACGGGTGATAGTATTTGGGAGTATTGTTGCAGGATTGTTTCCAGGAGCGTTAACAGGGTAAAGTATTAGTGCGTAGGCCATTGGAAGATCTTGTGTGGGTTTTGCGACCGTGCAAACATTAGGTGTCTAGTTGTTGTTATGAAAAACTGTCGTGTAGGTAGGTCATGGGGAAACAGGCCAACAATGTGCAGGGCATAGCCCCTCATTGAGACAACAAAGTGAAACTGGTTTATTGCTAACCTATCAAGTAGGAATATTTACAAATCTACACTATTCTAACTTCAGGGGGCTTGGGATCTCATCCCAATAGAGGTAGTTCCAACTACGAATAGAAAAGTAGGAGGGAAGGAATGGAGGAGGGTAGATCTGAAGGAAGAAAAGAAAAGAATTCTAAGACAGAAAGGTTAGAAGGTTTATGCTTTGGGCTGGTAGTAAACAGAGCCAATATTACTTGCATAAACAAATAAAGCAATACTGATGAACATATGATGATAATAGGAATGAATCCAACAGAATAAAAACATAGATCTAACTTAAGAAAGATTTGATGCAAATAACACATACATTAAGCATAAAGTCTGAACATATGTATTAATATCTCTTATGTTATAAGAAAACACAAAGTCTTTCTCTCCTCACTTCTCTTTTCATACAAATAATGTCCACCTAGAATACAACAAGTATTCCAGTATTTATAGAAGGAGAAGAGGAAATAAGAAAAAAACCAACCAACAACTATTTACAAAATATCTTACAAGATATTTACAAAATATCTAAAAAGTCAAAAGTTGACTTTAGGCAAGTTTTTGGATGGCAACATCCCATGGTGCAACATGGATGATGTCATCATAAATACCAACAAGCTTTTTAAATATTTTACAAAAATGATCAAAACATACATAAGAGGAGAAACTACTCCTCATCATCTCTTTGCTCAAATTTGGTGTCTAGCTTTTGATCAGGAGAGGTGATGTGACACTGCGCTCAATATTCCATAAACTTGCTGATCATTACCTAAAGTTGATCATGATCTAGACCTTTGAAATGGTCACCAATGACTTCGCAAGTTTCTTTCTCGTTCTTGAGCTTGTCAGGTAACCCAACAAACTCCTCACATGCATCGATCAAGAAGCCAATGAAATCGTAACAGGCCAAGAGATTATTGATTGACTCTCGGTCGAAAGTGACCTCTGGTGCCAAACCTTGAGTGACTATAGCCTTGAAGCGCTGGAATGTATCATCTACTTCCCTCAAGGTGTATGATTCACTGAGCATCCCTGGAGACATCTTTGTAACTGTCTGCTCCATGTTGTATCATGCATCCAAGGGTTCATCCTTAATTTTATCTATCCTCTCCAGGATATATTCCATTTGATCAACCCGGTAATCTAATGCAACGAGAGCTTTATTATGTGCCCATGGGTGATCGATGACGCCGACCTTCAGTAGGTCGTCAGCTGAGTAGTTAGCCATTACTTGGAATGTTTCATGTTGCAACCTGGCGTTATCCAACTCCTCGGAGAGGGAACCTACTACTGCTTGTAGCTCCTTATTTGCTTGATCTAAATCCTGGTAGAACACTATAAATTTCCTAATCATTTCCTCACTATCTCCGAGGATTCACTCAATCCAGGAGGATACTGCTGCACCTTGTTCACCAATCTTAACATATTTGTTTATTTTATCTTGACTAAGAACTTCAATGGGTTCGGCGGCAGTCATAGGAGGAGTGTTGCCTATTTTCTGCAATGCTTGGAAAAGATGTTTGTTCTGTTCCTTGAGTATTCTCTTCTCCTCTTTTGCTTCCTGAAGCTTCTTGCAAAGAGCATCTACTATAGACAAGGCTTCCCCTTGCAGGCTTTCAGATGAGGTCCCCATTGTGACTTGAGTCAGTGTGAATTCTATGGGAGACAGATCCTTCTTTTCCTTGGTGGGATCCAGGTAAGCAATCTCCATGACTGTCTCCCTCGAAGTGCTCTTAGAAGAGCGAGTTATCTCTTTTTTCTTCTTGGGTCCCTTCTTCGGAATGATGGAGAAGTCCATGGGTGCGATGGGAACCTTTCTCTTATGCTGGCCCAGATGGTCAGAAATCCAACTAGGACTTATGGGAGTGGGAGTAGAGGGAATAGAAGAAGAAACGAGAGTGAAAGGGGAAGAACCTGTAAAGGCCTCAGGGAAGAACGTTGAAACACTCGGTGGTGGCATTGACAAGGAGTCCAATGCACCGTTGCTTGTGGGGCCTAGAGTTACTACAGGAGAAGAAAATGACATGAAAACGAAAGGGATCTGTAATTAGATGGAGGGAACATTGGGCGACATATCCGTGAGAGAGGAGAAGATGGAAGAGGTGGGAGATGGAAGGGAGGAAGGCAGAGGAGAAGACACATCCATAAGCATAGATGCTTGAATGACAGGAGGAGGAGAATGAATAGAAGAAGGAACACTGGGTACCTCGGTAGTTGTAGTTGTGATAACATCCTGGGTGGATGTATCCGTTGAAACCTCTATTGTTTCTTCTTTACCTGGAGAAACGCGGTTGACTATTTGCTTCTCAAAAGTAGAAGGAAGGCCTTCAGGAGCTTCTTCTTGTTCACTTGATTCACCCTCCTTATCCTTTCCTTTTCCTTTTGGCACTTGAGCTGGTCTTGGAGGTGCTCTACCTAAAGAAGAAGTAGTGAAATCAACTCCAAGGTAGGTGAGACCATTCTGTTTGCACCAATGTTCGATGCGTTGCAATGTGGGCTTAACCCTTTCCTGAATGGTTTTCGGTGCCTTAGCTCTATTGATCTCTGTGAATGGCCAATCATCCCCATCTGTGTCAAGGTAAACCTAATCAATTTCTTGATCAGTCTCTTGGAATTCCTTTGGTACGATGGCTACACCATAGTGGATGATCTCCTCCAGAGCCAGTCGGGAGTGATCCTTTCACTTGATGTCTATCTCATGTGTCAGGTCAATCCAAATGTCCTCGATCTCAGGAACATGGATGGGATTAATTTTTACCTTTGGGAGGCAGCTTCAACAGTCGAAGGTCGGCCTTGCTGGGAAGTTGTGCTTTAGATTGAAAAACTCAAGCTCAGCATACATCTCCCGTGCTTTGGCAAGTGTGGTGCAGGTGTATCGACCAACTGTAAGGGGGAATGGAGTTCCTCCTTTCTTTCTTTCATGCACTTCTCATGATAAGTGATTAGTTGCCTTAACAACTATAAGAGGATCAGCTTTGGCCCTGCATACCTTGGCAGCTTCGTTGGTTCACCCTCAAAATTCATAGCTTTGAGGTATTGAATGTGGGGAATTGTGTGAACAACGCTCCCCATTTCTTTGTAGTAGCAATCACAGTCGGGCTGGTTCGACCATGTCTCATATTTGGCCTTAGCAAGCAGATTACCTCATAGAAGAAGGCATCATTAATCTTAGAGAACTGGGAGATGCTAGCCTCGAGCTTTAGCTCTAGGTAGAACTCATATATCTTGACTTGGGGCCATACCCCATTATGAGCTAATCCCACGAAATCTCTTGCTGATGCAACATCGTATACAATGTAGGAATTCATGTAGAACTTCCCAGTTGTTAGAACTTGTTGAAGCTGCTGGAAGATGGTGTCACTGATGATTTCACCCCAGCCAAAATGTTGATCAGGCGCATTCTTGCTCATGGTCTCTAGGCACCTCAGCATCCATTTATGGAAATAATGGGCATCAGGGAACCCAAATACTCTGTTCAAGAAGGTGACTGTATCACTCAACTCTTCATTGAAGTCACTACGGTGGATGGTTTATGGCCATCCACTCATCGACTTCTTGTTCTTTAGATAAAGCTCATTCATCATCTGCATACATTTATCCTCATTATCGTCCCAGGCCTTCTTGCAGTCTTTTAGACTTATTTCTACATTATGCCTGTGATGAGGAATGCCTAGGGTCAGTTCAAAGTGATGAACTGTGAGGTCGATGACCATCTTTTGCTCTTTGTCTTCGACACATCTAGTGTTATAATAAATTCATTATTAATGACACTTACTGTGTAGCCCTGCTGTAAAGTGCAATTCACTGCCCACTAGTTTGTTCATCCATAAGCCACTGCTTGTCTGGTTGGTTCTTACCCAAAAGTCATCCATATCAATATGACCTAGCTCAGAGTCTCTGATGTCGAGGTTATACTCTACATATGAGTCAGGCATCCTGACTTTCTGATACTTATACTTCATCTCTTGTTCTGATTGCTTAGCTTTAGCTTTAAACTTAGTTGGTTTCTTGCTTGATGAAGACATGTGTGAGCCCAAGGATGGACGGTGTTGTTCTACAAGAAGAATCAGGGAGGTCCAACACAGAAGAGCCATGTCAACCATCATGTTATTCATAATGAAAGCTTGTAGAATGAAGAACTAGCAATTATAAGGCTTAGGGCGCAAGGTGCAGGTTCATAGCATGCTGCAGAGGCTTAAAATTGTTGGGCGCACTTTTTAGGGTGTTGACATTAGTGAAAATGCGCTTAATGTTTATAAGAGAAAAGTTGCGCTAGTTTTAGAAAGGGCGCAATTTTACAAGGTGTTGCATGAAAAGTTTTAGCGCCGAGGATAAGGTGCGGGGTGTGGTTTTGTAGCACACAACACGACATGTTGATGTCAAGGAAGATGCGCCTGTGCCTTAGGAAATTCTACTTTGGCAAGGTGCAGGAAAAGTTTGTGTTGCATATGTTTTAAGTGCGCCAGTGCACTGCTTCGGAATATGTTGCAAGGAAAATCAGTGCGCCTAAGGGATAGGCACGGGGCACGGGTTAGCAATACATAACATGCAGATGTTGATGTTGTTCAAGATGCGCTTGAGCCTCTCAAAAAGATGCTGAGTGTTCTTTAAGCTGGTGTGGAAAATATTGTGTTACCTGGGCGTACAATGCGCCAAGGCGCGACTGTGGGAGGTGTAACATGGAAAGATAGTGTGCCAAGGGTTTGATGATTTTTTGTAATTTCTTTGATTTCTTCTCTCTTTTGGTTTTTTCCAATGACAAAGAGAGGGTTTCAATAAGATAGGAAGTAGGGAAATATGGATTTTTGGTTTCTTCAGAGGTAGAGGCCTTCCAAACTTACAGATCTGGAAGGAGAGGAAAAGGGGTTTTCAGCTGGTTATAGATTGATAGGTTCCCCTTTTTAGATTTAATATTTTTATACAAGCCCTAAACCTAACCAGCCAAACACAAAAACAACAAGGAGAGGAGTCACTTACTTAGATTTATTAAAGATGAAGGACGACGTTGGGGTCCACAAGCTCGAAAAACAGCACGCGGGGGGACAAAGATAGCTGACAAGTGCAGAGAAAACACTTTTTCAATTTTCAATTCGTGAAAATGACTGGTGTCGGGTGCCTATTTATAAGAAAACTTACATTTATTACTTCACCAACTTCCTTTGGCACACTTTTCAGAGCGTCGACACAAGAAAAGGTGTACCTTAGCGCAACCTTATGGATGTCGACACAATGTTTCCAGCGCCTTAAGCACACATTTTATGATGTTAACATGATAACTTCAACACCAAAGATAAAAGGGGCGCAACTTTCATAATGTTGACATGACATTGAGTACGCCAAAGTATTTTTAAGGTGGCATAAATTCTAATATGTCAACACGACATTTCTTGCGCCTAGTCCAAAAAAGGCGCAATTTTGGAATTGTTGACACATGAAAAACTATGCTGAGGGAATAAGTTGAAAAATGGCTAAGTTCATAAATAACTTGATTTTTGAAAGGGAGTTTTAGGCCATTTTGAAGGGTATCAGACTTTTTTAGGAGACCAAAATGGAAATTTTGGTTTGGTTACCTGTAAATTGCCCTTGTCAATTTTGCAGGATAACACTAGTTCAGTACTATATCTGGGACACAAGGGAATTCATCAATTGGGTTGTAGCCCGCAATAGGGAGCGTAGGAGGCTCGGGAAGATTAGGTCATCCACCGCCACGAAGGAAACTCTGGTGGAGGTTTAGGATTTGGATCTAGTGGATAGGGACTACAACCACCACCACATCATCCTCAACAGACCACCACCAAACCAACCTCTACAAATGTAGCAGACACCTCAAGTCTATTATGAGATGTATCTCCACTTGCCATAGTATAGATGTATAGAAGATGTAACAAAGCACGTGTATAAGTTTGAATTACTATGACACGCTAAGGGAATCACAACTTTATATAGGAAGGCAAATCAATTTACTACTACGCTTCAAGGGCATGTCCATAGTTGGTATTAGAAATATGATCCACATCAAACTATGGTAGATCATAATGCTTTACACACTACGTTTTTGGCTGAGTCTCACATTCCAGAGTTTGGGCAATAGTAGAGCATTAGTGCGCTCAAGGATATCAAAAGGGGCTTATTTGAAAGTGTGGGAGAGTATGACGTGCATTTTAAGACTCTGTTTTCTAAAATATTTTATGATATTCATCCAAGTCAGCATGCACAATGGTTCGCTAGAGGATTGGTGACTTCATTTCAAAGGGTTTTATCTCACAAGACATATGTGGATCCGTTTGAGACCTTGGAAGTAGCTTTACGTGTTGAAGTAGTTAGAAGTGTTGACATTGGGGTGAGCCCATTCTTTGAGGCATAAATTGCAGCCATGGTGAAGTAATTGGAGAAGCTCTTCTGCCAGCTCAGCACACAAGACACTCAGTGGTATATGGTGCACTAATTGTGAGGTTAAGGGGCATACTAAAGATAGTTGTCTGCGCAAGTCAATACTCACATTGTTACTAGATTATGAAATTTACCACAAGGACCATGATGTTTGGAATTGTCCTCTCTTACAGGGCATGATTTAAAATAATGTGTCCATGTATTGTAAGATTTGCAATGCCTGTACCCATGCACAATTGATTGTAGACTGATTGAATCATATCCATGAAGTCATTGAGACATGAGTGCACCAAACTAGTGTGGCAAGCGGATCAAAGGAGCAGGAAGGAAAACATAATGAAGGGCACAATAATGGGGATAATAGGAATGGAGGCTACTAAGGAGGATATAGAGGTTGAGATCGTGGTGGTGGTAGAGTGAGTTCGCTCGAGGAACTTGTTACACTTGTGTGTGCCCTGATCATTATCAACGTGATTGTCCCCAGAATATAGTTTGAACATAGTGTGGGAAGTAACATAAGTTAGAGGAATGTCCATACATGTGTGAGCACATGAGGAAGAATAAGAAGAAGAACAAGGGCACGGGGATGATCAAGGCACAACGCACAAAGATAGATCAAAGGATGCCAAAGAAGACTCCTAATCTTGGCTTGCAACCTTTATTGGTTACCACTTGCGTTGAGGCCACACATGCATGTGAAGCCTCTTAAGTCCAAACAACTCATTAGGAAATAATATGTGATACATGCTAAGTATACAAATTTTACGCATCAAAAGGAGGTTTACCAAGAGATTGTGGGAGTCATCAAGGACCTACAGGGAGAAATACATTGTTTGAAAGAGCAGGCGCACGAGAGATAACGTGCGAAGAGTATCGAGCTCCTGTAGAAGGATGTGGATGACTTGAAAGAGGTGTGTATGATGTTACACCAGGAGAATATTCTGTCACTTTTAGGGGAATTGCTATATGAGGAATTACCTCGTGTCGGAGTTGAGCGCGAGTGACAAATACTACATGAAAATTTACCACCACAGAACCATGAATATGATAAATAAATAAAACTTGATGCAGTGATTGGTGGATGTTTGGTAAGAAATATTCTTATAGATACTGGCACTGAAGTGAATGTGCTAACTTTGGATGTATGGAATCAAATGGGGAGACCAAGCTTGCACCCATCTTCAAATGTGTTGTATATGGTGAACAAAACTAACACTAAGCCTATTGGGGTTTTGAAGGATGCAACCATTACCATTTAGGGAGCCAAATTTACTGGAGACTTTGAGGTATTGGAGCTTATTGAAGCAAAAAAATTTCTAGCATTACTTGGACGGCCTTGGTGTTATGTAAACAATGCAGACCTATTTTTCAATAAGGGGTATATCAGCTTTGAGAATAAATAAGATTGCATTATTATACCCCTAACTAAGGCCAAAGTTACACCGCACGTTGATCTTTTAAGTGAAGAAGATCTGAATAGAATTTATGCCCACTCAGTACGAGACCCTAAGGCTGTTGAATCATCCAAGAAAGGTGTGTTGCAATGGGAAGATGTGCCGTCAATTAACAATACCATAAGTATTGCTTGTGATAATTGGGCCTATGACACATACGAGATGGTTGTGCGTGAGATGAAAGGATGAGTCACCAGGATGATTCAACCATGCATGGTGAGGCGGTTAGGCTCATCTTAGGTACCAAGGTATACTAGTGAAGGAAATCCTGAGACATTCTTGCATGCCATGACAAGTTAGTGGAAGAACGAAGGTTATAAAATAAATATGTTGGTTTATACTTTGCGTGGGACAACAACATGCTAGTGGGATATATATAGAGATAACCTTTTGGAATGGCAGGAAGTGAGAATCACCTTTTCCACTAGGTTTACTCATAACAATGTACCTATGCACATATGTTAATATCACGGTAAGACTCTAGCTTCGGTACATGTCCATAATTATGAGAGACTATGGGCACAAGGTCATGAGACTTTACCGCCAACCCTATGGGTACATAAGTTCTACTCCACACTGTGTGGATGCTCCCATGCATGGTATGTCCATGCCGAGATAAGAAGGGAGACTGAAAAATAGTGTTAGATGACTACAAGTATTGTTCAAACCTTTGATTATTTTTCTAATAAGTTTCCTATACACGAAGTTCTACATATTATGAGGCGCATCAATTTGGGGGATAGCACGAAGGCAGAAGAGCTCATGTTTAAATTGTTTGGTGAATCTAATTTTGAGCCAAGCTTAAACACTAAAGAGACATATGAGGTACAGTTGGGCTACACATGGAAGGAAAAGGGAAAAGGAAAGTTGGTATAAATGATTGATGATGAAGTGGAAAACCTGGATGTTAGCCACATAGAGGGTGCACATGAGGTGATGGATACTACAGATGAAAAGGCATGCATGTACCATGCTCCCATGAAAATGAAGAAGGTTAACATTGGCACTGAAGATGAGCCTAAAGAGGAAATCATTGGGGATTACTGGTCAAAACAGGAAGTAGAAAACATCATCAAGCTCTTGTGTGACTTTCAGGATCTCTTTCCAAGAGGTTACCATGAATTAAAGGGTGTGCATCCTTATTTAGGTGAGATGAAGATAAAGTTGAAAGAAAGCGCGTAACTTGTTAGGAAGAGGCCTTACATGATGAACCCAAATCTACACATCAAGGTGAAAGAAGAAATCGATAAGATGCTCAAGTCTGGAATTATTGAGCATATTGAAGAGTTTGAGTGGGTTAGTCCTCTTGTTATTAGTATCAATAAGGATGGTCAAATTAGGATCTATGTAGAATACAGGGGATCCTTTCCCACACCTTTCACCGAGGAGATATTAGAAGGAGTTATTGGGCACGAGATATATTCTTTTAGATATGGGTTTTTAGGATATCACCAAGTGCACATCGTGAAAGAGGATCATGAGAAAATCTCTTTCACCACTGAATGGGGAATTTTTGCATACATAGTTATGTCGTTTGGATTGAAGAATGTGCTAGCAGTATTCTCGCACATTGTTATACAGGATTTCCATAAATTTTTTATTCACAAGTTCTTACAGGTATACTTGGATGACTGGACTATCTATAGGCTTGTTAAAGATCATTGTGACAATATGAGGCTCATGTTTGAGAGGTGCAGATAGTTAAGCATATATCTTAACAGTAAAAAGTGTATCTTTGCTACACCCTCTGGAACTTTACTTGGACACATTATTTGTAGAGAAGTATTATTGGTAGACCCAACCCATATAGCTTTGATTATGGGGTTAGAAGAGCTTCTAAATCAGAATGAAGTGTGCGTAGATTTTTGTGGCATACTGGATACTATAGGAAGTTTATCAAGGGATATGAAAATATTTCCGCACCCCTGGAAGAGTTGTTTAAGGCCAAAGAGAAATTTTATTGGGGTGACATGCAACAACAAACATTCAAGGCATTGAAGGAGAAGCTTACCATTACACCAATTTTTTTCTTTCCTTCATGTGACAAACCATTTCATTACATGTTGATGCCTTTGTTATGGCTATTGGTGCAGTCTTGGCACAACTAGGGGAAGGAATTATGGATCATCTCATTTTATTTGCAAGCTGGAATATTGACACCCATAGAGCAAAATTATACAACACAATGTGAAGATTTTTCTATAATATATGTGCTTCACAAGTTTAGACAATACTTGTTGGCTACTTTGTTTATATTCTGTACAAATCAGATGACATTCCAATATTTGGTCAACAAGCATGTTTTGTAAGGGCACATTTGCAGGTGGATACTTCTCTTTTAAGAGTTTGACTTCACAATTGTTGTCAAACTAGGCAAGAACAATTCAGGGCCTGATCATTTATCAAGAATCAATTCTAGCAAGGATACTTAGAGCATTGAAGATATTATGCCTAATGCACAAATGTTCAAGTTAAACCACGTGAGCTATAGTTTTACGCACTTAGACTAGCGCTAGAGGGGATGAAGACATTAGAGAAAAAATAACTTGTTATACACGTGATGCCTTATCCATTGATCAGTGGAGATCTGTACAAGATGGGTCATGATGAAGTCTTGATTTGGTGTGTTCTTGAACATGAGTGTGAAGCCATTATGCAAGAGGCTTGTGGTGGAATAATAGGAGGATAATATGCAGGTGATGCAACTGCATGTAAGATCTTGATGGTTAAACTTTGGTGGGAGAGCTTATATAAAGACACCAAGGCTTATGTGAAATCATGTGACCATTTTTAGTGCCTTGGTAAGCCTAGACATAAAGATAAGATGTCGTTGTGACCCATAACAAGCATAGAACCCTTTGAGAAGTGGGTCATTGAATTTTTAGGACCTATTGCACCACCCACATGTAGGACTAGTGTGCGCTATATTATTACTTGCACAAACTATTTGACAAGGTGGGCAAAGGCATCACCTACAAAGGATTAACTATAGCCACAACAACAAGGTTTCTATGGGAAAAAATTATTAGTATGTATGGATGCCCATTAAGCTTGACCAGTGATAGAGGAACTCATTTATTGAATGAGCTAATCAAAACTTTATCGGAAAAATTACTACTCCTTATCACCCTCAAGCTAATAGTATTGTTGAAGCTATCAACAAGATATTGAGCCAAAATTTAATGAAGATTTGTGATGTTGGAAGAAAATATTGGGATGATAAGGTGTCATATGTACTTTGGGCTTATAGGACCACTTATAAAAGATTGAATAAAAACCACAAACTTTTAGTTGAAATTGACACAGAAGACATACTACTTGTTGAGTTTTTGTTACCATCCCCGCGTATTACGCGTGCAAGTGGATTAATAGATGAACAAGTTGTAAAAGAGAGCATTGAAAAACTAATGAAATTAGATGAGTAGTGGGCCATTGCGTGTTGGATCCAGAAGACTAAGAAGGCACCACAAAAGGCTTGACATGATAGGCACATTAAGAATAAGACATTTATAGTTGGAAAGATGGTTCTTATCTATGATTCCAAGTTTGTGTGCCATCCAGGGAAGTTGAAAGTGCATTAGTTGGGACCTTTTGTAGTAACCAAGATACTTGAATCAGGGTGCATGTCAATTGCAGGTGTTGGACGACACCATGTTGCCCAGTTACTTCAATGGGAGTAGGTTGAAGCCCCACTATAAATAAGCTTCTTGGTGTTTGTAATAAGGTAATATTGCCATTTATATTAGGTTTTCATTTCATGTTTTGTTTTCCACTTGATGTTGTTTTTGTTTTCTTATTTTGTTGTAATAATCATGCTTGCGCGCAAGAAGTTTATTATTATTTATTGAGTTCATGCTTAGACAACCACACATACTTTTAGTGTGGGGTGAACTAGGTGCAAGTGTATGAAAAAGAAACCTTATGGGTACTAGGACTAGTGGCAACATCAATGGGTTGAGTGCACGATGGTGTGAAGAAGGAATATTTCTCTAAGGTGTGCGTAAAAGAAGGAAAGAGGTGTCACAGGTGCTAAGAGTGATGTCACACATGGAAAAATTTCTCATAGGTGTAAAGGATGTGGAAATAATTTCTCAGATTAAAATGCCACGTGAGGAAGAGTCCGCACAATATAACGCAAGGTAGGCAGTGATAGGATAAACTACTTAGTATATGGCACAAAGGATTATGTACTTGGGTGCAGGGAGGTGCACGCAAGGGGGTCTGTGGTCTGAGAAGTAGTGAGCACACCAGAAGGTTACGACTATAGCATAGGGGAAAAAATAGAGGAAAAGCATAATTAAAGTTACAGTACAGTGGTAGGTGGCGAGCAATTAATGTGATAAAAAATTGGAAACCTATAAAAGGTGCGATGGGGATAGTTCATTTTCACCTTACCTTATGAAGAATTTGGATGGTTTTTAAAGAAAATTGGTGCGAATTCATGCAAATTTGAGTGCAAACCAAAGAACATTGAGCGACCTAGATTTAGAAAACACGCAACGTGCTAATGGAGCTATTTTAGAATGAAATTGGAAGCTTAAGGTAGGTGTATGGGTGGTTTTCTGAGTAGGGTTTGCATAGTTTGAGGAGTTAGGGTTTTATTGGCTAGATTTTATGCTCGACTAAACATACAACCTAGGCAGTCATGGGATAAATCCCCTTCATTTAATAGTGAAGCTCCCGTGTGCTTAATTTGTTTATCCTATAACCTATCTAAATATTTTTGGGTATTACTTTAATTGAATAACTCGTGCACCACAATTAAATAATTTTGGCAGTTGTAGACACCTATATTCCACTTTTGCAATCTTATTGCCAAACACACACAAATCACTCGCATTCTTACCATTTCCATTATAATTAGTGATCTTTGCTAATTAACTAATGTTTCTTACCACTTTGGCCAATTAAAACCACTTTGTTGATTGCATAACCCCTTTTGCATTCAGGATGCCACTTTATGGCGAATTGTAAGTCAAAATCCTCTTCAAAATAGACAATTAACGATTATAAGCTAATTAAGCCTATTTTCCCCTTGTTTTGGTCAATATGCCCTAATATTGGCTCAAACCCCTCTTCCAACCACTCAAAATCACCCCACTTTCCTCCACAATGTCTCATCAAGCTTCAAAATCTTATCCTAGCCTCCTAGTTGACCCTAAGCGATTGATTAAGGCTCCCACATCTTAATCACTTGTTAATTCACTAATTGTGATTAGCAAATCTTAATCATGATTAGTAATTCTAATCTAATTTGGGGCTTTTAGTCCCACATGCACCAAAATACAAGTTTTCCTCAAAGTGAAAACTATAAAATAGACTAAGTATTCACCCTAAAACTTTACACCATGCTTTGATTTGCATCTCATATAACAAATATGATTTATAGCCAATTTCAATCCTTTCCTAAAACCTTCAATGGGGTTAGTAGATGGATATCCAAATATTAAAGTCATTTGGAGAGGCCATTTCACCTTGTTTGGAGTAGCAACCATGACCATTTGATTTCCCTCTTAGGTCTATTTAGGTTTATGTTATGTAATTGAGCATATTAGTAGGCATGTTTAGTTAGATTTTGAATTGTATTCATGTTAGTTAAGCATTCCTTTAAGCTTTTATCTTAATGTTACATTCCTAGACTTAAAACCTTGACTATAGGTGGCAATGGTGTTAGCCTTCCTTGATTAGTCATGCAATTTTCTTTGTAAAGTTTAGGGTGCTCATCATTTGGCACGCCCGGTGGGACAATACCCCATTGCATTCAATTTTTAAGCTTTTTAACTTAGTTTCAAATTTTTTCATTTCAAGTTTTCTAGCTTAGTTTCAAGTTTCCTAGATTAATTTCAAGTTTTCTAGTTTAATTTCAAGCTTTCTAGAGTACTTTCAAGATTTTTAGATTAGTTTCTCAATATTTTTAGATTAATTTCAAAAAGTTTTGTAGATCAATATTTCAAGCTAGGTAGTTGTTTCAACTAGATTAGTGGTAGAATTTGTGATTTCATGTTCTTTGTAGGATATAAGGAGGCAAAGCCCTATCAAAATTTCTTCAAAATACCAAATATTTGACCCTTTTTCAAGAAATCCTCTTCAAAAAATCATGGCCTTTGGAAGATTTTGAGCACCTACATGAAAAAGGTGCCTGTGCATGGAGCGCATGTGCAAATTGAGCACCTGTGGGCAGTGAACTGTGTGCCCTTGCAACACTGGATTTTTGGCTCTATGTGTAAAGTGTGCCTGTGCATCTAGAAGTGTGCCTACGTCTCACTAGACGTGCCCATGGATAAATGACTATGTAAAAAGTGACAGAGGTGTGCCTACATTACTGTGAGTGCCTGTGCACTACTGTGTGCACCCATGCTCTACAGAGTGTGCCCATGCACTAAGAAGTGTGCCCATGCATCAAGGTAAAATTTTCTCAAACTTAAAAATTTCAATTTCTTGTGTTTTTAGGATTGTTGTCATTTTTTAAGGGTTTTTAGATGTTATTTTTGTCAATTTATTGATTTTAGAGCAATATTCCTAACAAAATTGTCTTAGGGTTTGATAAGATATTTTTTGATTAAATTGGGTTAGGGTTCGATGAATGATTATGTTTTCATATTTTTTGAGTTTGGAATAGGGTTGTGTATGCTCTTCTCTTGCACCTAGTGTGATCTTGAGAGCCAAAAACACCTCTAAACCACTTTTTGCTTGCTTGGGAGTAAGTAGGAACAATCATCATTCATTTTGTGCTTAAGGGAACAAACTTGCATTTTTGACATGTACTTGATCTTTTAGTTTAAGATATTTTTCATTTGATAAATAATCAAGGCTAAAATTTGTGTATGCTCTTTCCTTGCACCTAGTGTGATCTTGGGAACCAAAAGCAATTTTAGTCTTTCATTAAGAAGCACTTGGATTAATTGGGAATAAACCTTGTTTTTACAAAGTTTGATAGTAGTTAGTTGATTTACAAGCTTTGCATTTCTATTTAGTTTGATTCTTTGTTGTGTATGCTCTTTTCTTGCACCTAGTGTGATCTTGAGAATAAAAAACAATGTTAATCCTCTTTCTATGATATTGTGAATATTTTTGAATTACTAATCATTTGTGTGAAGGACCTAAAACATTTATCAAAGAAAGAAGGGTTCTCTTCAAACCAAATTCTAACATTCACGTGTGATTGTAGGTTGTCAAAAGGAGCGAAAAACCACATTAAGTTTAAAGATAAAAAACACACCACAATCATCACATATATTGTAGGTTTTGGTTAAGAGCTACGACTCGTTCGCTTAACTAGGACATAACCCCTTTGGCATAAGCCTTAAGCTACAACAATGGGGGTGGTCCTAAGGAACCCTAAAGTAGTTCACGCAAGAGGGAACCTTGTGAATGAAAAAGAAAGTGCTCTAACTAACTTGACTAGTACACCTTGGTGAGATTAGAGTCAAAGTTATTTCCATTGCGACCCCAGTGATAATAAAACTGAATGCACTAGTTGCTCATTGTATTAAAAGGGGGTAAAGTAAAGCCAAGATACTCCTTGGGAAACCTTGGTAAATTGAGCTCACAGAAGCAAGCTTGTGACACATAGAGAGAGAACCACCTAGGAAGCTTTTTGGCTTGGAGCCATTTGTTTTGACATCGTAGTTTACATAGCTCTCACAAAGTTTCTACTTTGTTAGATTCAAAATCTTGTTTTTCAAACAAGGGAAATAATATCTTAAAGTTGGAGTAGCACGTGATATTTCATCATGAAATTTATTTAGTGTTACTTTGACTTAGTTTTTCACTTGTCTTAAGACAAGGCGAAACTCTGCCAAAATTACGCCAAGTATTTTTCACCACCACTTGGTTTACACCTTTGTTTTCTTGTTGCCCATTTTGGGACAAAAGGAAACAACATATGTGGATATTGCTTGATCACATTATGATTCTACCACTTTTGTATTCTACCTTTGCAACTACTTGTGTAACTAGGTTGCAATGCCAGAGCGCAAGTGTTGAAAGTGTGTGTACGTACTCATGATCTAGTAGGCCCCCTTGTCTCAAAAACCCATATTTGAGACTTATTATCATCATAGTTAGGTGGTCTTATTATTATCTTCTTTTGAGTTATTATGTTACCCACATTATAGCCATACAATTGAGATATTTACGTCTTGTTTCCATTGTGAAACTTGACCTAAATCTCTATATTGTATCGTTATGCTGCTCACACGCATAACAATTTATTGTTATACTTAGACATAGTTTTTACATCCTAGCTTTGTCTTGAGTTTTGTGAGTGTTGAGGATACATTGTTAGCATCACGATAACATCATTTTGACACTAAAAATATTGCTTTCTCGAAATCTTGGTTCACTTGTCTGAATAATGTCATTACGCTGCTCACATTGCTATCATCCATTTTACAAGACTTAGACTTTGTTAGTGTTTAGAAATTGGTTTTTAGTATATCTTGTTAGAAGGATCACGTCAACATTATCTTATCATTTAGGCCTTGTTTGTTTCAAACTTGACCTAACTGGTGATATTGTGTTGTCACTATTTGGTTTCAAACCTATCTAGATAAATCTTAGGGAGTAAACTATTTGTTGTGACAAAATTTTGAGTGTTGTACATCATTGTATTATTCTAGAAAAACTCATGTCATATATTACCTTGTTAGGGTAGTCATTATTTATTCATTATCCTTAGGTTCACATTTGACCTATTGGATTTGTGGCTATTTTATAGTCACCATTCTTTGTGACAACTTAGCATCGTTACACTACAAAAATTTGCCTAGGGTCCCTTTTCAGTAAACCTTAGTGGAAGATCTTTCATATTGTACCTCCTATTTTGAGTATGCCTACTACGAGAATGGGATCTCAAAAGTTAGAAGTTGATCTCTTTGGAGGGAAACAACCCTCTTTTAGAAGATAATCTCATGATTGACCATAGTGGTGGAGAGGAGGATTCTCCTCGTGGGATATAGAGCTTCATCCCACCCATATTGATAACTACTTGTTTCACAACAAACATGAGGTTCTTATGCATGTTATGGAATTAGGAGCTAGGTTACCTTCCACAGTAGACCCTTCTCTCATTTCGGCAATGGTTCATGGAGATGAAGAAGTAGACCAACCTCATCCTACTGTTAATGAAATTCTAAACCCAGTCATGCCTCTACTTCTAGACGATGAAATAATGAGGAAATACCATTTGAAAATGATGGAAACTATTGGATACCTGCTATTAGGGTATGTTTTGAAGACAATGAGGAACATGTTCATCATACACAACATCCCCCTAACATGAACTGTAACAAAATACCCACTCGAGAGGTAACCTTAGAAGAACAATTCCAAGCCCTCACTCGCCAATTGGCTAGTTTGGCTTCACATATACAAAAGGAACAACCAAAAGTTTTGAAACAAGCTATACCAAAGGTAAAACCTAAAGCTCTATTTCACGAGTTCCCAATAAACACTCCTCGACATGAGACACGAAGAGACCCTTATGAAGAAATTCTTGCAGAGAATAGGGGTGGGAATACACCTAGATTTAATCCTACGTATAGACCTACGCCACCCACACAAGACCCACTCTTCAATCAGGAGTGGTCCACTATGAAGAATTCCCTTCTAGCATTACAAGAAGGTAAAACTGGTAGCAACAAGAAATACTAGTTTGATGAGTTGTGCCCTTATCCATTTGATAGAGCCATGCTATAGGTACCTTTCCCACGACACTTTGATTGTCCAAATTTTGACAAGTATAAGGGAAAAGGTGACCCTCGTGACCATATCAAAGATTTCTATATGGCATTCCAAGAGGTTTCATATAGCGACAATTACCTTATTCATCTCATTCCACGGAGTTTAGGAGGAAAACATTAGAGTGGTTCTTACACATCCCTAAGGGATCTTTATCTACATGGCTGGAACTATCAAAATCATTTTATACGCCACTTTTCTTTTAATATAGAGAGTGATGTTACATGTTAGATCTTTGTAATGCGAAACAACAAAACAATTGAAAACTTCATTGCGTTCCTACAAATATGGAGAGGGTTAGCTATCCATTTTCCTTGCTCCATACCTGAAAAATAGTTAATAAGTATATTTGTTCCCAACCTCCATCCAGACATTATGTTCCACTTGCAAATGCAACACATTTGAAGAGGTAATTGAAAAAGGGAGTCAAATTGAAAAGGCGTTGTTAGCTAGGGGGACTCTAAAACCTTTCTCTCAGTGATCATAATGATTCCAAATCTAATGAAAACAAAAGTTTTTTTTAGAATCATCATTGTTAGTGATGGGATAGTAGACTCTAAGTAGTACAAGCCATTCAAAACCACTGCACCTTTGAAGATTGCAAATGGAGCTTTGTGTATGGAGTATAAACGTCATACTTTCACCCCTCTATATTAAGTCTATATCATCCGATCCTGAAATAGTTAGAGGATGTAAACATGGTTATAATACTCTGAAACAAAACCCTACAGGACGACACACCTAAACCATCATGGTTTAGGGACATAATGAATTTTATGGATTTCACCACCTAAAGGGTCACAAAACTGACAAGTGTTTAAGATTAAAACACTACATTCAAGACCTAATTGAAAATGGTGATATAGAAGTAGACGGCGCCGCCACTTCCATGTCTCCAAACATAAAAGTTGGGGATCTTCAAAGACCCTTTTCAAACCATGAGGGAAAGAAAAATACTAGATCATGAATCAATCGTCTCAAAATAATAAAGTTAATTATGTGTCAAACAAATATCATTTTGATGCCTTGATAGGTTGTGTTGATCCACTCATTGAAAAAGTCAATACTATTAGAATTAAAACAAGAGAGTACATCATGGCAACGAGATGAGATTCTCCTTGTTATCTCAGAGCCATAATTCCTCTCTTCCTCAAGAGATTCAGACTATGATGTGTTAGATCAACTAGAGAAGACTACAACTAAGATTTCAATCTTAGAACTTATAAAGATTTCTAATGTCCATAAGGATATACTTTACAAAACCTTACAGAATCATGAGTATCTATTGATATTGACCCAACACATTTACAGGCCATGGTAGCACAAATCACTCCTTTAGAACATATAACCTTCAGCCATTCAAAAAAGCTTTAGCAAAAAATCCTTCCCATAACCTACCCTTACACATTAAGGTAATAATCAAGCGTAAGAAGGTCAAGAGAGTGCTTGTGGATGGTGGATCAGGTCTAAACATATGTACTCTTAAACTAGTTCATCAACTAGGTTGAATAGAAGTTGATTTGGAGACAAAGGTCATCACCATAAAGGCGTATGACAATGAGGAATGACAATCAGCTGGAATGATCACTTTCTCCTTGGTCACATAACACATGATACAAAGTTCCATGTCTTGGACTTGGAACTACCTTACAACATCTTGCTCATCCGCCCATGGATTCATGTCATGCAAGTCATGCCATCAACGTATCATCAATGTTTAAAGTTGCAACATGAAGGATAAACACTTACTATAAAAGGAGATCCCCAACCATTTTCTCATTGTAGAGCATTTTCAGGTTATTTCCTACCATCTACGAGTGTCCCTCTATGGAGATAGTTGTTCTTGTTTAATCTGAGGCCCTCGCTTCACGAGTGGATCTAAATACTTTGTCTACCAATGAAAATGGTGCTTCCACCTCTGAAACTCCTTTTACTACATGGGAGATGAAGGTTAAAGACAACGGTTGTGGAGAGTATAACCTACAGCAGACCCTTATGGTTCAAAACATTCCGCTATCAACTCAAGTGCATGGTAGGCCTTGTTTCAAAGTCCAAAAATCAAGGGAGACTTGTCCCTTTCGACAATTTCACTCCTGATGGCTTACTAGAAGATGAAAATTTTCTTAAAGATATTGTATTGCCATCTCGATGATGATGAAATGGCTTTATGTTACAGGTCACCTAAGTATCCTATTCCTAACTAAAAAATTCTCACCATGATGTATAAAGAATGCAGTTGTGGCCATCAAAAACTAGGTCCATTAGAATCCCTTGTAATACCTTGTTGTATAATGGGTAAATCAGATATAGGCGTTCATTTGTATGAGTCTCACCCCTCAAATGATGAGTATGCCTCTTCTGAGTGTGAAGATAGTCTGTCTGAATACGACATCAGAAAAAATTCTTGAAGTAGTCTTTACGAAGACCTTGCCTCTACTAACCTGTTTGCTAACATGGCTATCCTTATTATAACCCCCGTGACACCCATTACCTCTCCCAAATTGAACCTCATTTACCCATCCATTATGGATTGGGATCAAAAACAACACGTACCCATAAACATCTTTTAGAATGATGAGGCTATTGATGAGTTCCTAGGCATCATAGATAACATTCTAAGAAAGGACCACAAGAAAGGACTCTCCATTTAGCTCAACACATGCACATACTTCAGAGAGGAGGTAGAGTTGTGTGGACATTTAAGTAAGAAAAAAGGGAAAAAGTCCCATAGAGAATCCTTGCAGAAAGAAAAAGTCCAAGTCCTATAGTGAAAACATCTTTGAGGTGCTGGTGGACAAATAAAAAAACAACCTATGGACAAGATGGTGTACCTATTTCAAGATGAAGATCTCCCCGAACCACGTTTGGTAGAGGAGGATCTCAATCTCCCTCCCGATCCTACGCACATGGAAGACGAATCCAAGCTACTAGTGGAGGAAACAATATTAACATCAGCATAAAGGAGCTGCCTAGAATAGTTAAACTAGGAGCTCCACTCTTGGTTCAAGAGCATAAAAAATTTACAGGACTTCTAAGAGAATATGTAGATATATTCTCTTTGTCTTACAATGACATACAAGGACTTGATCTTGCATTAGTGGTGCACAATCTTGTTGTACACTCAGACGCCAAACCTATAAAGCAAAAGCTCCGTAAGATGCATCCTTGTGTCACCTTGTTGGTAAAGGTAGAGCTAGAAAGGTTATTAGAAGTAGGCTTCATCAGGCCTATCGACTATTCAGAGTGGATTTCTAATGTGGTACTAGTTCAGAAAAAGCCAGTCGGTATTAGAGTCTATACCATTTTCAGAGATATAAACAAAGTTTGTCCCAAGGACAATTTTCCTCTTCCAAACATCGACATGATCATCAATTCTACAATAGGTTATGAGATGCTATCACTCATGGATGATTTCTCAGGTCATAATCAGATAAATATTGCGGAAGAAGATCAACACAAGAAAAATTTCACAACCCCATGAGGGACATTCTGCTACCAAGTCACGCCCTTCGGCCTCAAGAATGCAAGCACTACCTATCAACGAGCCATGACTGTAATCTCTAATGACATGATTAGTGATATCATAGAGGATTACATAAATGACATATTGGATAAATCTAGAACTCGAGAAGATCACTCGGAGATTCTGAGACGCATATTTCAATGATTAAGAGACTACAAAGTCTGACTTAACTCGAAGAAATGTGTCTTTGGTGTGTTATTTGGTAAATTACTAGGATTCGTTATTTCAAGGAGAGAAATAGGAGTGGACCCTACAAAGTTCACAACTATCATAGAGATGCCTCCCCCGATAAATATTAGACAAATGTGGAGCTTGCAAGGAAAAATCCAAGCTACTAGAAGGTTTATTTCACATCTCACAGACAAGTGTCATACATTCACACATCTTCTCAAGAAAGATGTTAATTTCAATTGGGAACCATGACAACAACAATCATTTTATTTGTTAAAAGCATACTTGGCTAAACCTCCCATTCTCATGGCACCCATGACAAGAGAACCCTTATTACTTTATATCTCTACTACACATTTTGTAATTGGGGCACTGTTAGCCCAACATGATAAAGAGCAGGGAGAAAAATTTGTATACTATTTGAGCGGGGACATTAATAGCTTATGAGCGCAATTATCCACAGATTGAGAAAGCTTATCTCGTCATATTTTTGCCTTCCAGAAGATACGCCACTATTTTCTAAACAATAAAGTCAAGCTTATTTCAAAGGTGGATCCACTAAAGTACTTATTGTCCAAATGAACCAACACTCACTGAAAGATGGCCAATTGGATCATCTTATTAAGTGAGTTTGACATTGAGTACGTTCATCAAAAGTAAAAAAATGGACAAATGTTAGCAGATCACCTAGTGGAAGCTCCACTACCAGGTGCTGAACCCTTGAGTTTAGAACTACCATATGCATCCATAATGTATCTTACAGAATATGTCATGTGGCAACTATACTTTGATGGTTCCTTTACTTTTCATGGTTCAGGAGTCGGAGTTGTGTTAATCACTCCTACAGGAGACTTGATTCCATAGGCACTCGGAATGTGGGTTCCCATGAATGAATAATATAGTGGAGTATGAGGGCTCTCATCATGCAGGGATGAAGCTAGCCATCAAAATGGGATATCCAGACAAATCAATTGCATTGGTGATTCAATGTCTCATCATCAAACATGTTACATAGATGAATACAAGGTAAAAGATGAGAAGTTGCTTCCATATAAAATAATGGTCGATTCCTTGAAATATTTCTTTAAGAAAATAACATTTGAGAAGATACCAAGAGCCAAAAATAGAGCAGTAGATACCATGGATACTATAGGATCCTTGTTGAGCATTCCACCAAGGAACAACAATATGACATTATTTGTTGAACATTTAAGAACACCGGCATATGACATACTAGAGTCATGTTTGGTGTGCGATGTTGTTGGTCCCTTTTCCCCATGGTACGCTGAAATTTTTAACTATCTCCATGATGGAAACCTTCCCTACTAACATTTCCCATGCTGAAAAGTCACAACCTCATCCAGCGTATAGCCCATTATACCCTACTTTGTGGCACCCTCTTCCCGCCGAGACTACGACGGGAATCTGTTGTGATTATTTAAATTCAGAATGAATCTATCCAAGCAATCAAAGATGTGCATGAAGGAATCTGTGGTGCTCATACTAATGGAAATCATCCTTACCAAGAAAATACTAAGAGTAGGATACTATTGGCCTACCATAGAGCATGACTTATTTTCAGCATGTAAGATAAGTGCATGGATTATCAAAAGAACGGACAACTTGATACATGTGCACCGGCATAATCCTTGCAACCAATCAGGACACCCTGACCATTCTCAAAGTGGGGTCTCGATCTAATATGAATACTTAACCCTATATCCTCGAGATGGCCATACGTTCATTATAACCACTACTAAGTACTTTACAAACTGGGTAGAGGTTATTCCTCTTACCTATACAGAATGTCCACAAATTTCTAAATTTATAATGAACCATATCATTTTTGATACAATATCCCTTATTCCATTATCACTGATAATGGTAAGTTGTTTAAGAATAAAACTATGAAAGCACTCTGTAAATGCTTTCAAATATCCCTTAAGTTTTCGACCCCTTATTACCCTCAAGGTAATGGGTAGGCTGAAGTTTCCAATAAAACCCAAATTCACATTATGGAAAAGATGGTGAATATCATAGGCCGTAATTGACATCTATAAATTCACCTTGCCCTTTGGGGCATTCAAAACTTCTATTTGAACCCCTACATGTGCAACTCCATACTCTTTAGTATTCGGCACATAAGTACATCCTACCCTTGGAGATCAAGATCCCTTCTTTGCATATCGAGCTAAAGGATCACCTAAATGAAGAGGAGGACTACAGAGTAACTTGACTAGTAGAGTTGGAGCTATTAGATGAGAAATGGCTTCGTGCCCTCAACCACCTTAAAGTGTATCAGGATCGAGTGTGGAGAAGCTACAATAAAAGGGTCATACCTCATCAATTTGAGGTAGGGGACATGGTATTAAAAGAGAGTTAGAAGAACACCAATAAGCATAGAGAAAGGAAAGGGAAATTTGAACCCAATTGGCTAGGACCATATGTTGTGGTTGCCAAGTTTAGTTTAGGTGCCTATTAAGCTTGTCCATTTAGATGACCAAGAGCTTCGAGAACCCATGAACGCAATATATCTTAAGTGTTTATATGCTTAAGTATGGGGGTCTCCAAAATATCATAATAAAAAATTATAAAAATGAAAAAAAAGAAAAAGAAAAATAAACAGGTGTGTCCAATACTGAAAACCACACAATAATGGCACTTTATAAGTCCTTTGGTGAAAACCAGTTTCCAACGCTAAGAGAGGGTCCTTAATTCACAAGCATTTTGGGTTTAGGAGTACGATTTTTTTTTTCCCAAGTTGGTCTTTACCTTCATCTAAGTCCCTTGCGAGCCTATCTCTCTTTGCCCTGATCCCGGCTAATCCTACCTATTGAAAGCAAAGAATTCAACCTTGAATGAACCCATCACATGCTAGGGGAAACTTCGTAGTGTCACTTATGGCATATAACATGTAGCATTCTAGCCTTGTACATCTCATCTAATGCTGGGGGCATCCACGTTTCTTCATTTCCTTGCATTGTTCACTTCGGAAAATTGTTTTAGAAAACATCAAAAGACATTTGTATAACTTTTGAAAACCCAAAAACATGCATATATGTCCCTCAGAAAATTCAAAACATTCAAAAATATGTTTCGTATAAAGACTCAAAAACAATAGAAATTTTTCTTAGAGATAAAACCAAAAACAACAAAAAACATCCCAAAATTGTCCCACAAAAACAAAGTAATAGTTTGTTTACTTTTAGTTGTTGGTTTGTATGGTTTTTAGTTGGCATTACTTTTTTGTATTTGTGTTCTTTAGAGAAAATTCATTTGATTACTTAGATTAAATGTTACTTTCATCTATAGTTCTTTACATTGAATTCATCTTATATGGCATACTTGTAAATAAATGTGTTCCTTTGATTATTATTTGTTAACTTGTGCTTGTGAATTTCTACTTGCACATTGTGTTATCATTTCATCATCATATCACATATAACCATCACATCTAAATAGATCATATATCAATTAATGATAATTCTACATCAACATGTATACTGAAGCTAATCATCAAGTACCGTATCACCAAATGGGGTAAGAGGGGTTGTGCATGATAAAAAATCTATCCCCCCCACACCAATATCAAAAATAATAAAACATGTTTTACTCAAAGTATCTCATCAACATACAATATGCCATCAACTAAGGTTACCATCATAATCTAACATGTCATACAAATTTAAAAACATATAGATGAAACATGATATCTCATAAACAATTGGTGATACATCAGTAATACATCTATCATCATTACATCATCAAAATAATAAATGTCTGTATACAAAACAATGTATCTCAAAAGTACATATGATATAATGAGCCATCATGCCCATGATGTATAAACGAAGGGAAATTTTTTCCTATAAATGCCCATGATGGCTTGTTGTATCAGATGTACTTTTGAGATACATTGTTTTGTATACGAACATTTATTATTTTGATGATGTATGATGATAGATGTATTACTGATGTATCACCAATTGTTTATGAGATATCATGTTTAATCTATATGTTTTTAAATTTGTATCACATGTTAGATATCATGAGCAAGTAAGTAGTTGTATGGTAACTAGAATGCAATTTGAAAAGAGTTGGAAACATAGAATAGAAATGAGAAAGGATGTATAAAATGCAGGAAATGTGTTTTGTAATAGGTAGGTTACAAAGTGAGTTACTCACACACAGAATAAAACAAACATTGGCTAATCCTCACAAATTTCAAGAAAATTAAAAATAAGTACATACTCATGAAAGTTAAGATAACGCAAAGTCTATCATTAACATCCACAAATGTTACAGTTAGACTTTAGTAGACACAAAGTTCAGCAAAATTCTTTTCTTCCTTCTTATTAAATTGTCAACTGCTTACAATGAGTACATCCAGTTATTTCAACACAAAGTCTAAAATAGCAATGCATGACTTATAGTAGTTTCTTGTTCAAAACTTTTCAGATCCCCTTACCCATATGCTTCTTCATATATTTATAGTCATTACAAGTAAAGCATAAGGAAGCAATATCCATCATACTTCAATAAAGGACTAACTAATAAACAATTAGGAGTTGAGAAATTCACTCCTCAAAATCTTCATTTCATGCCACCCAGTAGTTCGAGAAAGTTTCGAACATTAAAACCATTAAAACTACTTTATAACTACTTCTTGAGTATTTGAATTTATCAAACCACTTAAAATAACGGTGATCAATACACCATATTACTTAAGTCTTAGAATGCATGTACTTAAGAAGTAAAGAAGAAGAGTAAAAGAAGAAGTAGAAGAAGTATAAGAAATAGAAGAAATAGAAGAATCATTATGAACTAACAACTTCTGTTTCCATTTTATTTTTTCTCTTCATTCTCATCTCTGGTTTTATCTTTATCACCATCTTATTTTTCATCCTCATGCTTATGTTTATAGATAGTAAATTGATCTCTCATATACTTGACTGCATTGTTGTCTGCCTCAGCTGCAGCCTCCATTTTTGTTTCTAACATGAGAAGTTCTCTCTCCATAATCTTATAAACTCCTCTCACATTCCAAAGATGGGATCTGAACTGATTCATGTTATCTTGAAGATTTGCTAATTTTTCCATAGGACTTTCGATTGATACAGATAATTTCCTCATTCATTCAACTGCCGAAATAATCAAAGAAATTCATATATACTTTATAGGGATCTAAAAGTATCATACTTTGTTAGATCATAGATCACATCATCAAGTTCATCCAAAATTGGAAATCTTGGGTTCTTCTTTTATGCCTATGTTGATATCAATGGTGTCCTCAATCATGGATACTAAGCCATCTTGTAGGGTATTAAGGAGTTGGGGGAAGTTGATCGATGGCTTGATCATTTTCAGGATATGGAGATTCTTAGAAGAATTTTAGTGAGGAGATATTCCTTGTCAAGGTGGCAAGAGAAGTTGGGATGAGGGATATTAGATTGATATGGAAGGGAAAGGGGATGCTTCTTTGCCCCCAAAGTAGGCATCAGTGTTTAGACATACTTGGAAAACCTTTTTTATGATCCCTGATAGGTATATTATCATGAGTTCCCATGAACTCAAGAATTGCTTCATCATTTTGAAATGATTCAAAAGGGGGATTCTCTTATTATTGGTCCCATTCAATGAGTTGTGGAAAGGTGAGTGCTATGTTGATGGTGAGAATGACAATATCAGGGAAGAGCTTAGTGGCGGAGAGGTCTTTGTATTAGCTATAGATGGAACTCGTATCGATATTATTGATGACCTCCTAGAAGTGGTATTGGAAGTGTCACTAAGGTCATCACAGATATCCTGACTAGGTGGTAGACACCCTAGTCTACGTCCATCTCGACGGGGGATAACAGTAGGGGGTTCAGGGATGCCTTATCCGTAGCAACCTGGTCCATGTCTGGAGTATCCCATATGGGTCATCATCCTTCTAGGAATTTGATACTTATTATCAAAACAAAAAGAAGGTATATAATCATCAATAAGCCATGAGGAATTACATGGCTTGATGTAATCATCAATAAGATACTCGAAACGAATAAAATTGGATGAGCCTAACACATATGTTTGTAATTTTTTTGGACAGATGCTAGGCCTTCTGAGTTGTTTGGGTGATAATGGTAGATTGTTGATGCTGAATGTTTGGTATTCGCCACACCCTATCATTTTTAGCTTGAACAGTGGAGTGGGTAGAAGGGGAGTAGGTAGAAGAGGAGAGGATGATAGGGAGGCATGGTGAGATGGGGATGGAAGATTATATGGTGAGATGTATGAAGTAGAAGACGATGGTGGTGATGATGATGGCACACATATTGGTGATAGGGCAGTAGAGTTCCTGATAAATTTCAGCTTCCAATGCTTGGCAATATTGAAAAGGCTGAGGGTCACCGTGGATAGTAATTTCTGTACCAGCATGTTCAAACTTAAGACATTGATGGAGTGTAGATGGTACAACATTCATCTCATGAATCCAGGGTCAACCAAGAAAGAGGTTATGTGGGAAATGGATGTCTATGACATGGACGAGGGTGGGAAACACAATAGGCCCAACATTGACAGGTAAATAGATGGTGCCTAACCGATTTACACTCCGTATTGTCATAGGCTTTAATAGTAATTATGTCTTGTTTGAGATCCAAGTTGTTGTACCCTAATCGATGAATGTGATTCAAGGTACATAGATTTAGAGTCGATCCATTGTCTATTATCACTCTCTTGATGCGAATGTTGTCGATGTGGACTTCAATGTATAGAGGAAGATTGTGAGTAGGGCTGTGTGGTGGTAAGTCTTGTTGGGTGAAGGTAAGAGGAAGTGTCGGATATGGATAAATATGGGTAAAAAGGACCTCAAATTATGTAGGATTGATATAAGTGGGGACACAAGTCTCGTAGAGGGTACAATATAAAATGTCTTTATGGATAGACGAGGTCTTGAGAAGGTCCATGATGGATATCTGAGTGGGAGTCTTCTCAAGTTTTTTGATGATATTATATTGTGCTTGTGGAGTTAGGTTAGAAGATGACAGAATTGCTCCTTGAACCACCACACGGTTCATACAGGTAGTGACATCACACTGAGGGTTCCATGAAGGGCCTTTTATTTTCATGGTGGTTACTTGGTGGGGAGAATGATGGATATGGCTATTATGAATAAACTTAGATTAATTCATCATTAGTTGATATTTGAATATATGTAATAAGTTAAAGTATTTAATTTAAATACTTTAAACTTTATGTAAAAAGATATTAGTTATACTTAGTTGTTAGTTAACTAAGTGATAATGTTCTCATCCAAATGTTTGTGGGATCATGTTCTATCTTGCATATTTTGTTCCTGGATGATTTCCATGAGGGGCAATAGGGGCAGTTAGGGGCAATATGCTATTTCTGCTTATTTGCTCAGATTAGATGATTTGTTTCCATATATTGAGGATGAGATAAAAGCTGTCCAATATCTATAAATATTTCAGCTATCTCATTTGTTTGTAATGCTTGATTTCATATTAATAAAATTATGCAAGCACCGTCTTGTTTTCTGTAATTAAATATGGTTTGCAAAAAAAATTTGGTATCAGAGAAGCATTCTGATCCAGAGAGGAGTGTAGGAAGTTTTAGGGAAGTTTAGGGAGATATGGAGAAATTACAGAGCTAGGGGGAGCCATAGATGCCCCCTAGTGATTTCACAGCCCCTACCCAAATCCACATCTCGATTCAAGGTTGATTTGCAGTTGAAGAACACCTGGAGTGCAAATCACAGGCCCTTGCAAACATGGATGTAAATCTCATTGCAAAAGGTGACATTGTTTCATTCTTTGGTATATGTTTTTTTTAAAAAAATTACTTGTACCTATAATTTTTTTAAAAATTGGAAGCATTTAAAACAAAAGATATACAATATTTTTGATTTGTGGGGGCCCAAGCTTTTCAAGCTCCCCACATTACTTCTTCTTCCTCTTCTCTGTACTTTGTCTTCTCCTTCCAAGCTTTGTCAAAAGAAGTTTAAGCCACAAATAAAGGAGATCCAATCCAATGTGGAAGCTTTTATGAGAACTTGCACCTGCCAGAGGAGAAGAAGATAGGAGATTTCAATGATTTCAACGTGGAGAAGATTTGCAACTTGCAAGAAAAAAGGAAGAAAAAACTATTCGAGAAAAAATACCCATGTACAAAGAGAAGCAATAATAAAAAGGCGGCCAAGGGTTATTATAATGCTTAGGTAAAGCAGTTAAACTTCAGTTGTGCCCTAAAACACACTACGCATGCATGTAAGTTGTTATTTGTGTTTGGTTTTTAAAAAAAATCCATTTTTGGAAAGGGGCCCAAAAAGATATTGAAATCGCAATTTAAAAAAAAAACATAACTTTCAACTGGTACCCTGGATTGAGGTGCCATTTTTTTTTAAAGTGTGTATTTTTGCAAGCTCTAAATCTTGGTTAAGCTTTTAATTATTTTTTTTGGTAAAAATTGAATAAATTAGAGATTGCTTGTATTTCAAAAGAGGCCAAAGATTTCAAAAATTTATTTTTTTCATATCGGCCACAAAGCCAAATTTTTAACAGGGCCAATAGTGCCAAAAATTCATTGTACCCACGGCCAAAAAGGAGCCCAAAATAAATAAAATAATATTTTTTTGGGGGGTGTGCATGTTTTAAAGGGGGAAAAAGTGTTCAATTTTTCTTCTACTGTTTATCACTTTTCACAATGGCCACAATTACGACAACCAAAATTCTTTTTTCCAGATTCTCAACTTTTGTGTTCTGATAATTATCTAACATGGAAAACAAAAATTCATACATAACTTGATTTTGAAAATCTATGGCCCTTTGTTTTTGGTACATTAACAAGATTTGCAACATATGTTACACAATAAGCTACATTTGATCGTGTAAATAAAAAAGCAAAGTTAATAATCTTATTTAGCATTTCAGATGAAGTACAACCTCATATTCATGAGGCCACAACAACAAAAAAATCTTAGGACAAGTTGAAAACAATATCTAAGTCCAAAAATAAGAACACAATACTTCATCTCTAGAGTCAACTATTGAACTTAAAAATGCAGCCACATGAAAAAGTTGAATTTTTTTTAGAAGAGTAGCAACTTTGCGTGCATCACTTCAAGCTTTGGAAGAAGAATTAAATGATAAATCACTCGTGCCTATAGTATTGAGAGCTCTTCCTCCTTATAGGATTTTTGTGACCACATTGAACATAATTGGTCAAACAAAAACTTTTGAAGAGTTAGTGAATATGCTACAACAAGAGGAAGCTATTCACTTAACTACTGAAACTGAAGAGCATGCACATGCTTCTAATCAAAAAGGAAAAAAATAGGCTGAGTCTAGTAAACAACCTGAGAAGTAAGGTAATACTCAACAAGGCCAAAAGGACCAACAAAAATGTCTTATTTGTGGTCAAAAAGGACATGAGTTAAAAAATTGTTGGTACAAAACATTCCAACAATGATCATCAAGTGGTAAAAATATTAATTACCAACAAACAAAATCTGGTCAACAACAGAGTAAACAGGGACAAACTAATAAGTGGAAGAAGAAACCAACTCAACAAAGAAATGTAGCTGAACAGGAAGATCAATTTGATGATGATGACTTCCTATATTCTGCATAGTTAAAAGAAGTATACAATTCTACAGATCAAATTTGGTATGTCGACTTGGGTGCAACTCGACACATGACAAGAAAGAAAGATTGGTTCTTCACAATGAGTAAAACACCCACCAAAAATCATGTCTCTTTGGGTGATGATACATCATACAATGTTGAAGGAATTGGTTCCATTTCACTACCGCCTGGGCATCGTAATTGTAAAATTACAGATGTTATTTATTTCCTTGGTTTAACAAAACATATGTTATCCATGAGTCAATTATTAGATCACAATCTCAAAATTGACTTTGATTGTAAAGGCGGTAGAAAGATGTGCCTAATTCAAGATAATTCACGAAGCTTCAAAATTGTTGCAAAAGCTTCAAATGTGGGAAGAATGTTTCAGTTGTATTTTTCTCAACGAAATGATCAAGCACTTGTAGCCAAGGATACATCATCAACTCAACTATGGCATCAAAGACTTGGACATGTGAGTTTTGGCTATCTTGACACACTTTGTCGATATGACATGGTTAGGGGTTTACCGCCTCTAAAAAAGGGTACAGATAAATGTTAGCATTGTTTGGTAAGAAAACAACATAGAGTACCATTCAAACATAGTACATTTCAAGCTAAGGAAAAAATTGACTTAGTGCATACCGATCTGTGCAGACCAATGAGACCTAGTCACTCTGGGTTTCAATATTTCATGCTCTTTGTTGATGATTTTTCAAGAAAAATGTGGATATATGGTCTTTCTAAAAATACCAAGCTTTTGAAACTTTCAAGAAGTTCAAATCCCTTGTTGAAACAGAGATTGGTAGGAAAAAAAACACTCCGCTCAGATCAAGGGGGAGAATACACCAGCAATGAGTTCAATGATTTTTTGAAAACACATGACATTCATCATCAAATGGCTCCTCCTCACACACTGCAACAAAATGGTATTGTTGAAAGTGTGAAATCATACTATCATGGTTATGGTGCGATGTATGGTTGATGATGCAGTTTTATCAAAAACATTTTGGGTTGAAGTCTAAAACGACAGTCTATTTACTAAATAGAGTTCCCACTGCAGCTCTTGATGGAGTAACACCTTAGGAAACATGTGTTGGTTTCTCAAATGTGCACCCACGTCTCAGATCTCAAAAGGGCCAAGGTGTTTGAGACCATAATGGAACCATCCCCAAGTTGTGGGACCTTGTGAGCTTGGGACAAATCTCTGGAGAAGGCCGGTTCCTCTATCTATTTCTACTGCTACTGCTACTCCTAGTGCTAAAAGGGGAAACTAAGCTAAGAATGCCAAGGGACCAAGGAAAGAAGGATAACATGAAGTAAAATACACTAAATGGTGATAGCACCAGAAAAGAGAGGTGAAAACTATCTGTTTTTGAGCGAGAATGATAGGGAATGTGTGAAAGAAGGCTAGGCATGAGTAGCACAATGATATACGCATTCACCAGATCGTTCTCCTGGAACACAACCAAGTATGGAACTGCAAGGGACTTGAATAACACAACAATACACAAT
The DNA here is from genome assembly GCA_019776745.2 of Taxus chinensis. Lineage (NCBI taxonomy): Eukaryota > Viridiplantae > Streptophyta > Pinopsida > Cupressales > Taxaceae > Taxus > Taxus chinensis. The sequence continues at coordinate 896,794,029 of CM034149.1, forward strand.
GCAAGAGAAAAGGAAAGAAGAAGGAATGCAAACACGTTAGGACAAAGAATAGTCATAAAACAATGCTTCTATTACTTCTAAAAATGCACATAGTTGTTACAATGATAAGGAGGCTGATATCCACATGCAAGAGCCAAGTATGGAGGTCTGCAACTCAAAATACAAAAAATATGGAGTCCTTAGCAACATGCGTAAGGATCCAGAATATCCAAACCTTTACAATGAGCCCCAACCCCTCCTTTATAGATTCAGCCTAGAAGGAAGAAGGAGAGAGAGAAGCGAGAAAAACTAATTCGAAGTTCAACCACCATTGTTAATGCCTCTTGAAAATCTACCCCAAATCTATCATGTCTACATCAATTACTTGTTCAGTGCCTCGAAGGAGGAGGAATGACGGATCAGATCAAATCTGATCTGGTTTTTGGGGGTAAATAGATCCTGTATTAATGGCATGAAGAATTTTCTTCATTTTTTCCCCACTTAACCTCTCAAAAATCAAAGTTTCATATCTCTAAATTTTCAGATCTCCACGCCATAGATGAGGCTGAGATCTTTCCAATGGTGCTAGATTTGTCGATATTTCGAGCACTAAGTCAAAGGATATGCTCATTTGAACTTTGAATCAGGTCTGTACAAAATGGCAGGAACTAGCCACCAAAATGGGCCCCCTTTTGAAACTAGACATGTGGAGGGTTGGCACATGTTTGAGGGATAACCTTTGTAATTTCACTTTTGAAGTTACGTCGGGATGACACATGGCCGCTTTCGCATGGCTCACTCAGTTTCTTCATGTTTTGGCTAAGTATTTTACTTGGAAGGGTCATATATCTGATCGGGGACACGTGACAGCCTGGTGCTAGTTTGGAAACCCTTCCCCAATTTTGCTCTTGAATTTGTGCCATGCTGACACTTGGAATCCTCTAATGGCCTATCTCAATGCTTTGACTATTCAACCCTGACCCTGTCCTTTTATGAAACGGGACGCGTGGAGGCTCCGCGCTCATTTAGAAACTCGCTTAAGATTTTTCCTTTGAAGGAGCATCAGGTTGTCACATGGAAAGAAGGTGAACGCGCAAAATGTGGGTGCAATGGAGAAGTGGAAGAAATAGGCAAAGAGGGATGCACGCAAGAGGAAGGCATACTTACAGAAGGCATGTATGAAAACAAGATGTGGGCATTCAACTAAAGGAAGGCACGTGAAGGGAGAAAGAAAAGAGGATGCGTGAAAGAACTGAGTCTAGTTAAGTGCACAAGAGGGATGCCAGGGACTTAGCTAATTAGAAGGTAAGTTTGTAGAGGTGCACGCAAGGAGTGCACGATGGGATAGGAGAGAAAGCAGGCGCGTAGGAGGAAGGAGTGCAAGGGAAAATGGAAGGAGATAGAAGAATGCAAAAGGGAGTAGGAAGGTGCGCAAGGGTGCGCAGAGGGACTGCAACTATGCCAAGGTGTTTTAAAAGAATGATCTTGAGTGTGCGTAATCTAAAATGTGAAACACCAGAGTCAGGATGAAATATAAGTTATCCAGATAACTAGGAGAGTTATTTGGATAACAATTTTGGCAACTTTCGGGGGCCATCTTGCCTGCTAGATGAAGAGACCAGTAGCCTTAGAAGTCCATTGGGCATGGAGTTGGGTGCTTAATTTGAAGATCTAGTCTGTAACTTGAAGAACACCCTAGAGTCACTTGAAGTCTGTCTGAACTCTGAACTAAACCTCACAAACGCTGAGAAAAGCTATGCATTCTAGAAGTAATAAAAGAGCGCGCACAAGAAGCACACAAGGGGAAATAACTATGTACAAACAAAAAATGTGCTTGGAGCACACTTGGAGGAATTAAAACTAGTTAATATATACAACATGATGCAACAAACCTAATGGAAGGGTTTGAGATAGATCCCGTTTACTAGGATTTGTAGCGCGCTTCCATCCGGATGAGTTAACTCAAAAGAGTTAACTTCTTTGCAGGATTTGATGATGTATGGGCCACTCCAAAGTGCATCAAAATTTGAATGGCACCCTGGTTTAGCTCTGTTAGCATCCCATTTTAGAACTAGGTCCCCAACTTTGAAAGCTTGAGGCCTAGCCTTTTTGTCAAACCATTTATTTGTTGCTTGCTGATGTTGTTCTAGCTAAATCATGACAGAGTTTCTGAATCTTCAAGATGAACCATCTCTAGCCATCTTGATTTCTCTCTGATCCCATGAAGTAAAATACCTAAAAGGCGATATCACCAGAAAAGAGGGGTTAAAACTATCTGTTCTAAGTGAGAATGATACCTAACAATAGATGAAAGAAGGCTAGGCATGAGTAATACAGTGAAATACGCATTCACACAGATTGAGGATTCTCATGGAACACAACAAAGTATGGAACTGTAGGGGACTTGAATAACACAACAATACACAATTCTAGAAGAAAAGACAAGAAGAAGGAATGGCAAACACGTTAGGATAGAGAATAGTCATAAAACGAGGCTTGATTACTTCCAAAAATGCAATAATTGTTACAATGATAAGGATGCAAGATATCCACAATGCAAGAGCCAAAGTAAGAGGTAAAGACCCACTTCAAGGCATGCAACTCAAAATACAGAAAATATGGAGTCCTTAGCAACATGCGTAAGGATCTAGAGTGTCCAACTCTTTATAATGAGCCTCAACCCCTCCTTTATAGATTCATAGCCCAGATAAGGAAGTCAAGGAGTGAGAGATGCAAAGCGAGAAAAACTAATTCAACTGCTGAAGCTCAACCAATCATTAATGCCAAAGAAGGAGGAGGAACTCCGATGTCATCAGATCAAATACGATCTAGTTGTTGGGGGCAAATAGATCCTAATTACCTCAACCACCATTCATTAATGTCTCCTACAAATGCACCCCAAATCTGTCGTGAGTCTGTCATTGATTACTTGTTCGAGCACCTTGAAGGAGCAGGAACGACGGATCAGATCAAATAAGAGATACTGGTTATTGGGGGAAAATAGATCCTATATTAATGACACGAAGAAATTTCTTCATTTTTTTCCACCTAACCTCTCTAAAATTAAAGTTTCAGATCTCCAGCATAGATGAGGTGTGAGATCTTTCTAACGGTGCCAGATTTGTCAAATTTCGAGCACTGAGTCAAAAGATATGCTCATTTGAAATTTGAATCAGGTCCGTATGAGTGATCAGTTATCCACCCCAACTAGCTACCAAAATGGGCCTCCTTTTGAAACCAGACAATGGAGGGATGGTGCATATATGAGGTCAGCCTTTGTAGTTCACTTTTGAATCTCAGGTTACACTGGGCTGACACATGGTTGCTTCCGTGACTCACTTAGTTTCTTCATGTTTTCCTCTAAGTCTTTTGAACTCGGTAGGGTCTGTCAATATATCCTAACTGGGGACATGCGACAGTCCACTTGACACTAGTTTGGAAACCCTTCCCAATTTTTCTCTTGAATTTGAATGGAGCATGCTGACATTTGGCATCCTCCGCTTAAAAACTATCTCAATGCTTTGACTATTCAACCCCGACCCTATCCTTTTATGAAATGTAGATGCGTGGAGGCTCAAGCGCTCATTTAGAAAGCCACTCAAGATTTTGCCTTTGAAGGAGCATCGGGTTACCACGTGGAAAGAAGGTGAATGCATGGAATGTGCACAAGGGAGAAGTGGAAGAAAGAGGCAAAGAGGGATGCACGCAAGAGGAAGGCATACTTGCAGAAGGTAAGTATGAAAAAAAGACGCGGGCATTCAACTAAAGGAAGGCGCTTGGATGGAGAAAGAAAAGAGGATGCACGAAAGAACTGAGTCTGGGTAAGCGTGCAAGAGGAATGCCAGGGACTTAGCTGATTGCAAAGGCAAGTTTGTAGAGGCACGCACAAGGAGTGCATGATGGGATAGGAGAGAAAGCGGGTGCATAGGAGGAATGAGTGCAAGGGAAAATGGAAGGAGATTGCAAGAATGCGAAAGGGAGTAGTAAGGTGCGCAAGGGCGCGCAAAGGGACTGCAACTTTGCCAAGGTGTCTTAAAAGAACAATCTTGAGCATGTGCAATCTGAAATGTGAAACACCAAAGTCAGGATGAAATATAAGTTATCTAGATAACTAGGAGAGTTATTTGGATAACAGTTTTGGTGACTTTCGGGGGCCACCTGCTTGCTAGATGAAGAGACCAGTAGCCTTAGAAGTCCATTGGGCATGGAGTCAGGTGCTTAGTTTTGAAGATCTAGTCTATAACTTGAAGAACACCCTGGAGTCACTTGAAGCTGTCTGAAATCTGAACTGAACCTCACAACTGCTGAGAGAAGCTATGCATTTAGGAGAGTAACAAAAGAGGAATGCTAGTCAAGAAGCACATAGATCAAGGAAAGAACTATGTACAAACAAATCAATGTGCTTGGAGCACACTTGGAGGAATTGAAACTACTTAATATATACAACATGATGTAGTAAACCTAATGGAAGGGTTTGAGATAGATCCCGTTTACTAGGATTGTAGCGCGCTTCCATCCAGATGAGTTAACTTGAAAGAGTTAACTTCTTTGTAGGACTTGATGATGTATGGGCCACTCCAAAGTGCATCAAACTTTGAATGATGCCCTGGTTTAGCTCTATTAGCATCCCATTTTAGAACTAGGTCCCCAAATTTGAAAGCTTGAGGCCTAGCCTTTCTGTCAAACCATTTCTTTGTTGCTTGCTGATGTTGTTCTAGCTTGATCATGACAGAGTTTCTGAGCTCTTCAAGATGAACCAGCTCTGCCATCCTGATTTCTCTCTAATCCACGCCCTCAAATTCCAGCTACTGGGCAAGCGCCAATGAATTTAGTTCTAGTGTCAAAGGAAGGGCAGCCTCCTTTCCATAGACAAGCTTGTAAGGCAAAGTTCCTATTGCCTTTTTGACTGTGATTCTATCTACCCAAAGCGCACACAAGACCTTCGTATGCCATTGTCTTTGGCTGATGTTCATTGTGCTGCTTCATGATTCTGATCAGGTTCTTGTTTGTTGATTCTACCAGACCGTTACCCTAAGGGTAATAGTTGGAAGAGGTTTTCAAGGTAAATGCCCAGACTTAGAGCCCAATCAATGATTTTAGCACAAGGAAGGCCTTTACATTATCAGAGATAATGGTTTGAGGAATGCCAAACCTTGTGACTAAACCTTCAAGAAAGTCAAGGATGACTGCCTCAGTTGATTCCTTAAGCGTGACAACTTCTGTCCATCTGGTGAAGTAATCTGTAGCTGTCAGCACCCATTTATGTCTAGCACTTGAAGGTGGATTGATCATGCCTATGAAGTTGAGACCCCATTGCGCAAAAGGCTGATCCACTTGGATTGGTCAGAGGGGAAGCGCTGCCAATCTTTTCTTTCCTACAAAGAAAGTGCACTCCTTACATTTTGTGACCCACCTATGTGCATCTGCAAATAGGTAGGCCAAAAGATACCTACCATTATGATCTTCATTGCTGTAGTTTTGGCAGAGAAGTGTCCACTAGAGAATCCATCATGAAATTATGCTAACACTTTGCTCAGTCTGCGCGCCATTGATACATCTTAACAACATGCCATCTAGATTTATTTTGAAGAGAAGTCCATCAATCAAAACATAAGGGATAGATTACAACCTCAGATGCCTTCTCTTTGCTTTGTTCAAATTGGGAGGGTACGCACCCTTGGAAAGGAATGTGATCATGTCCTTCATCTAGTCACATGTGCGTAGGGTCTATATTCTGTTCATGTTCTACACATGAAAGGTCTTCATCAGAAATAATGAAGCCTAGGTTTCACTGTGTGCATCCTCAACAATCTACTTACAGAGTGCACTACCTCTTACCAGCTTTGTGGCCTTAATAGTCACATCATATTCCATGATTTTTGTCACCCATCGCACTCTCTTCTCACTGATTTCTGCTCCCATGATGAAGTCTCTGACAGATGAGTGGGAGACTAACACCTTGATGTGATTTGTGGTGAGCATGCTTTTGAATTTCTTGAGTGCGCACATGATGGCGAAGACCTGCTTCTCTGTGTGACTGTATTTCAATTCATAATCCTTCAGCGTCTGGCTGAAGAAGGCCACTAGCTGTTCCAGCCCTTGTTCATTTTCCTTTGTTAGGACAACATCAATGCTTTCATCAACACCATAAGCATAAAGGATGAAATCCTTTGAGTAATCTAGATTGATGAGTGTTGGTGCACAAGTAATCTCTTTCTTGATCTTGTTGAAGCTTTCTCTTCCTTCTACTATCCATTTGAAGGCTATGTCCTTTTTGAGCATGAGGGTGATGGGCCGAACCATCCTACAAAGTTAGGGATAAAATACCTAACAAATTTAATCTTGCCAAGGAAGGACTGTAAGGCCTTTTTGTGCACCGGTAGGGAAAGGGCTAAGATGGCTGAAACATGCTCAGGATCAATTGTGACATACCATCTTTCGAAACCACATGGCCCAAGAGCTTGCCCTGAGCCACCACAAAATTACACTTCTTGGGGTTAAGAGATACCCCAAATTCCCTACATCTCTCAAAGACTTTTTCTAGGTGCACCATGTGATTTGCACCTTGCTTTGAGAAGACAGTTATATCATCCAAGTAAACCAAGATGAACTCATTGATGTAACCTTTGAAGGTAATATCCATGGCATGCTGAAACGTTGCGCCCGCATTTGACAGACCAAAGGGCATTTTATGGTATGCATATGTTCCCCACTTGGTTGTAAATGTTGTTTTGAATTGATCCTCTTCCTTGACCAGGATTTGGTTGAAACCTGAATACCCATCTAGCATGGAGAACCTTTGTGCGCCAGCCACAGTCTGCAGAATCTACTCCATTGAAGGCAAAGGATAATGATCCTTCAGAGATGCCTTATTCAAATCTCTGAAATCAACACAAAGTTTGATTTCACCATTCTTCTTGCGTACTGGAACCAGATTTGTAACCCAGGTAGAGTATTTGATAGGAAAGATAATTTTTGCCTCAATGAGTTTTGATAGTTCCTTTCTCATGAGGGGCTCTATCTTTGGATTGACTGGTTGTTGCTTTTGTCTGACGGGCTTGATACCAGGATCAAGGTCAATAGAGTGTTGAGAAACACTTGGATCAAAACCTTTGAGGTCTTCATACTCCCATGAGAAAATGTCACTGTATTTTTGACAGAGAGAGATGAAGGCCTATTTTTCTTCATGCGCACAAGTCCTGCTGAGCAACAGCTCCTTTCCACACACAATAGTAATGGAGGAGCAATCTTCTTACACAGTGCACGCATGTATCTTTCTTCACCTTTGAACTCATCATCAGGGCTGAACATTTTCTCTAAGGTGACCAACCCTTTAGGTAACTTATTTGTCTTCAGCTGTATTACTTGGTCACCATAGCTGACATGGAGGTCAGCTTGCATACTTGATGAAAATTTAGCTTCATTCTGGATAAACTGGATGATCTGCGCATCACTGTTGAACACTTGCCGGATGGTGTTATTATCTAGAATGGATGGTCTGATCACCATCTTAATGTGCTGAGTGTTTCCTTTGACAAAGTCCTCAGCAGGAGAAAACTGTGAACTGAGCGCGGCCATTTGGTCAGCCTCTTTGTTCATTTTACACGGGACTACCTGCAGATTAAGGGCATCAAAGCTCTCAAGTAGGTCCCAAAATCTATGTTTATAAGCTTTAAGAAGCTTATTCTTTGTCTGGAATTTGTTGGTGACCTGGTGGATGACCAATTCTGTGTCCCCAAAGATCTGTAACACCTTAATTTTCTTCTTCTCAGTAATGAGCAAGCCATGCACTAGCGCTTCATATTCTACCACATTATTAGAGCATGTAAACTGCAACCTATGCGCGAAGAAGAATTTATCATCTTTAGGGGAAATGAGAACCACTCCTGCTCCCATGCACCATTTCTGCTTCTGGATCCATCAAAATATAACTTCCATAGACCAGTTTGAACTTTTTCTTTCATGAGCGCGCATGGAAGCATATCGTCTTCTTCTAGAATGCAATAAGTACCAAGCACAGTTTCATAGGCTTCCATTTCTTCAGCATAGGGATCAAATTTGTGATGCCTTTCCACCCATTCATCAAGCACTAGGTCTTGAACAGAGGGTGGAAGAGACTACTCTTCAGGAACTAAAACTTGTTCTTCCTGGATAAGACAATTGGCTTGGAGAGGGGATGGGACATATGGCTCTACATGATAAGAAAATATAGGCTCAACTTGTATGGTAAACCGGGTACCATACCTTGTCTTGAGTAACATATGAGACCAATCAGAAGACAAGTAACCACCCACTTTAGTAGTAAATTCTCTTGATAGACATAGGGAAAACAAAGGAGGCAGGTCAATAATTGACACATCTTGAGTAATTGTTAGGCTTGGACATGCATGGAGGGTTAACTCAAGATCCTTGATGACTCCTAAGGTGGTTACAATTGAGCCATCAAGTTGTAGGACTCCTTTAGACAAAGGGCTATATTTCAGACCTAAGACATCAGCTATCTTCTTAGGCATAACAAAAGTACTAGTGCCTGAGTCAATCAAGCAGTTATACACTAGGTGTTTGCCTATAATCAAGGACATATAGAAGGGTGGGGTTTTAGACAACTTTACTTACTTGTTTCTCCTTCTCTTGGAATATTTTGATAGAAGTGCGTGGCTTCTGCATAACCAGGTCAGTACGCAGAAGTTGCACCAGAGCTTCATGCAACAGATCCCGCTGAGATGGAATGGTCAGGGCATCCCACATTGTGACGTTTATGTTTGTTTTCTTCATCTGGTCAACAATGTTGAATGAAAGCCCCCCCACCTTGTGCATTTGGGGAACAACATCCCTTCTTGACTGTTCAGGCACAGAAGCCTGAATTTTAGCTGGAGTAGAGGCCTGACCTATAAAGGGATGGGTGCATGTTGCTTCAAAAGGAGCTTTACACGGGACCTCCTGCATAGGGATTTGAATGCTTTTGATGCAAGAGGTCTTGTCTGATTCTTTTTTCTTCTGAAGATATGCTTGTGTTGCTGGGATTGTGGGCTGTGTGCTTGAATCTAATATTCTTTTCTTATATCTTGTGTTGTCTGCAACTTGGGTGTGTGGTCTTCTTGTATCTTCTACAGCTTGGTTGATTGCAAAGAAGTCCTCCGCACCAAAGAACATCAAATTGGTTTTTGAAGGATCTTCTGGTCTTTCTGGATTATCTGCTTCATGGGTGCTTGTTGAGGGCTCACAGGATGACAGCATTCTAGATCATGAAGGCTTGGGCGCGTGCAACATTAGCACAATTATATTGACTATGAGGCATTTTGCAAGGGAAGCACCATTCTGACTCTTGTGCCAAATTTTTCTGGACCGGAACAAGCACCTGGCTCGCATTGGGTGCTAGGAGAGAAGGCACATGAGGGTTAACTTACAAGGGAAGATGTGCATTAGGCCACCACCTATCATTTTTCTAGTTGGGAACGTATCTTTGATTTCCGTATTGATTCTGCCAAGGATGATTCCCTTGGTCATGCACCTGATTGGAATTGCCTCTACAAGCTTGCGCCTATTGCTTTTCCAATGATATGATTTTGTTTGACAAATTTCTGATCAAGGACTTCAATTCTTCATCTTCCTTTTACTGTGATGGAGAATAGGATGTTGAGGCAACTAGTTGTGCACTCTGCTCAGGAGTAGGAATAGGGGCCATAGAAGGCTGGGGTGCTTGTGACATTTCTAGGAACAAGGGCATCAGTGGTCTAGGAGCCAACTTTCCCTCCTGAATGAGACTATTTTCTACCCTTACTGTAATGCTATAGGCAGTTGGTAAAGTCCTACCTCCCATAGATTGGATCATAACTAAAATATCACTGTTGAGCACCTTCAGATAATAAAGGAAAGCATGTTGGGCTGTAGGTCTTACCACAAGATGGATTCTGTCCCAAGTCTTCTGAAATCTGATGTTGAAATCAGTCATCTGCTCATTGGGTTCCCTCTTTGTTGTTGTCAGTTGCTCCACCAAAGATAGGTGATCTGACTTGTCTTCAAAATAATTACATAGAGCTATTCCCAGCTCATACCAGGTGCTAATAGATCCAAGTCTCAAGCCTCTATACCACTGAAGTGCTTTACCTTTGAAAGAGGCTACAAGAAGCTTGACTGCTACATCATTATGTGTGATCAGATAGAGTGAACACGTATTTGCTACATCCTGGATATGCTCCTGAGGGGTGACTTGATTCTCACCAGTAAAGTAAGGAATACTCTTGATCATGCCATTGGGCATATCATGCTGCATGACCAGGAGTAAGGGACTCCCTCCATCAAAGTTTTTAAAAGCTTATTAATGGAGGAGGTTGCTGATTCACCATTGTAGGGCGCGCAAGTTGAGTGTTTTGAGGAGGAGTTGAGTGGGTGCGACCATGCTAGAGATAGAGATGCGCATGTGTGGGATTTCTAGAATGAACTCTTCTCAGGGATAGCTAGAGGTATTCAAAAGAATCTTCAGCTGTTGCACTTTTCCTTGTGTGCACTATTCTCATGAAAGGTGCTCAAGACTGCTGAAACAAGAGATTTCAAAATATTGGGATTCACCAGATGTGTTTGAAATGAGCCTCCAAAGGTTGAAAAACTAAGTTCACACACCAGAACTTAGAGATATGAAATTTGAGCTTTCAATGCTTATCCCACTGGGCATGCCAAAAACTGTTGGTTTCTCAAATGTGCACCCATGTCTCAGATCTTGAAAGGGCCAAGGTGTTTGAGACCACAATGGAATCATCCCCAAGTTGTGGGACCTTGTGAGCTTGGGATAGATCTCTGAAGAAGGTCTAATTCCTCTATCTATTTCTACTACTACTGCTACTCCTAGTGCTGAAAGGGGAAACTAAGCTAAGAATGCCAAGGGACCAAGGAAAGAAGGATAATATGAAGTAAACTACACTAAAAGGTGATAACACCAAAAAAGAGGGGTGAACACTATCTGTTCTGAGCAAGAATGATAGGGAATGCATGAAAGAAGGCTAGGTAGGAGTAGCATAGTGAAATACACATTCACTAGATCATTCTCGTGGAACACAACCAAGTATGGAACTGCAGGGGACTTGAATAGCACAACAATACACAATGCAAGAGAAAAGGCAAGAAGAAGGAATGCAAACATGTTAGGACAGAGAATAGTCACAAAATGATGCTTCTATTACTTCCAAAAATGCACAGAACTGTTACAATGATAAGGAGGCCGATATCCACATGCAAGGGCCAAGTATGGAGGTCTGCAACTCAAAATACAGAAAATATGGAGTCCTTAGCAACATGCATAAGGATCTAGAGTGTTCAACCCTTTACAATGAGCCCCGACCCCTCCTTTATAGATTCAAACCAGAGGGAAGAAGGAGAGAGAGAAGCGGGAAAAACTAATTCAAAGCTCAACCACCATCGTTAATGCCTCCTGTAAATCCACCCCAAATCTATCGTGTCTGCATCAATTACTTGTTTGATGCCTCGAAGGAGGAGGAACGATGGATCAGATCAAATCCAATTTGGTTGTTGGGGGAAAATAGATCCTATATTAATGGCATGAAGAAATTTCTTCATTTTTTCCCACCTAACCTCTCCAAAATTAAAGTTTTAGATCTCCATGGCATAGATGAGGCCGAGATCTTTCCAACGGTGCCAAATTTGTCATATTTCGAGCACTGAGTCAAAAGATATGCTCATTTGAAATTTGAATCAGGTTTGTACAAAAAGGTGGGAACCAGCTACCAAAATGGGCCTCCTTTTGAAACTGAACACGTGGAGGGATGGTGCATGTTTGAGGGTAGCCTTTATATTTCAATTTTGAAGTTACGTTGGGATAACATGTGGCTGCTTCCACGATTCACTTAGTTTCTTCATGTTTTGGCTAAGTCTTTTGCTCGGCAGGGTCATATATCTAACCTGGGACACACGATAGCCTAGCGCTAGTTTGGAAACCCTTCCCCAATTTTTCTCTTGAATTTACGCCATGCTGACACTTGGTATCCTCCGCTTGCCTGTCTCAATGCTTTGACTATTCAACCCCGACCCTGTCCTTTTATGAAACCAGACGCGTGGAGGCTCTGCGCTCATTTAGAAACCCGCTCAGGATTTTTCCTTTGAAGGAGTGTCGGGTTACCACATGGAAAGAAGGTGAATGTGTGAAATGTGGGCGCAAGGGAGAAGTGGAAGAAAGAGGCAAAGAGGGGCGCATGCGAGAGGAAGGCATACTTGCAGAAGGCAAGTATGAAAACAAGACGTGGGCATTCAACTAAAGGAAGGCGCGTAGAGGAGAAAGAAAAGAGGATGCGCAAAAGAACCGAGTCTGGGTAAGCATGTAAGAGGAATGCCAAGGACTTAGCTGATTGGAATGTAAGTTTGTAGAGGTGTGCATAAGGAGTGCATGATGGGATAGGAGAGAAAGTAGGTGTGCAGGAGGAATGTGCGCAAGGGAAAATTGAAGGAGATAGAAGAATGCAAAAGGGAGTAGGAAGGCATGCAAGGGCGCGCAGAGGGACTGCAACTGTGCCAAGGTGTCTTACAAGAAATTTCTTGAGCGCAAACAATCTGAAATGTGAAACACCAGAGTCAGGATGAAAATATAAGTTATCTAGATAACTAGGAGAGTTATTTGGATAAAAGCATGGTCAGGGCATAAGCCATCTATTTCACACCTTAACTTTTTTGGATGTAAAGCAAGTATGCACATTCCTAAGAAACAAAGAACTAAGCTTGATATGAAATTAGAAAAACTTATCTTCTTGGGATACAGTGATGAAGCACTTGGCTATAGACTTATGAATCCAAGAACAAGAAGGGTACACACTAGTCGAGATGTTGATTTCTTTGAGAAGAAAGAAGTAGATGCTCCTTTCATACACTCACATGATGAAAAAATAATCCCTATAGTGAAAACAAAGGAAGGTAATCACTTTGATGACGACAGTGATGATGGGGAAGATAATGAAATTCAACCTCCCACAGGAACCACAAAAATTATGCCTAAATGGTATATAAGCATGATTAGAGATGCAAAATTGGATAGTGTCCCTGAAACATCTACCACTAGAATGAGGACTTGCATTATGGCTCAAAATGTTTCAATTTGTCTTTAATGGGTAAATTTGTTGAAACTATTGAGCCTTCCTCAGTTTTAGAAGCCCTACAATCTAAACCTTAGAAAGATTATATGGATGTAGAATATAAGTCACTTATGAAAAATAATACATGGTAACTTACATATCTTCCACCAGGTAAAAAGCCGATTGGATGCAGATGGATTTTCAAAACGAAGTACAAAGCAGACGGAAAAATTGATAAACACAAGGCTAGACTAGTTGCTAAGGGATATGCTCAAAAAGAAGGCATTGATTATGAGGAGAATTTTGCTCCCACATCTAAGATAAAAACATTCAGGTTAATATTTTCTCTAGCTGCACAATTTGGTTGGAAAATACACCAAATGGATGTGAAAAGTGCCTTTCTTAATGGTGATTTACAGGAAAAAGTTTACATGACTCAACCAGAAGGTTTTGTCATACCAGGTAAAGAGGAAAAGGTATGTAAAATCACAAAATCACTATATGGTCTAAAGCAGTCTCCCAGGGCATGGTACATAAAAATATATGAGCATCTCATTCAACATGGATTCAATAGGAGTCCATACGATCCTAATCTCTATCTCAAAAAGAAAGGGGGGGAGATAGTGATCGTTGTAGTATATGTTTATGATCTAGTCATCACTAGAGGATCAATGAGGATGATTGAGTCAATAAAGAAAGATCTAACACGATCATTCAACATGACTGATCTCGGGCTTCTGCATTATTGTCTTGGACTTGAAGTTTGGAAAAGATAAAATCATATCTCTGTCACAATTGAAATACGCCAAGACAACACTCAAGAAATTCAATATGATGGATTATAAGAAATTTTCCACACCTATGGAGACAAGACTTCAAATGTCTCGAATAGATCCATCACCATAAGTAAATGCAACTCTTTATCGGCAGTTGATCGGGAGTCTCATCTAATTGACTTACACTAGATCGGATATCAACTATGCAGTCAGCTACCTTTCATAGTTCATGCAAGAACTAAGGGTTTCTCACTGGAAAACAATAAAGAGGATAATGAGGTACATCAGAGGAACTATGGACTATGGCCTAGAATACAAGAAGAATAATAACTTCTTCTTGATAGGATATTCAGATTCATACAATGTAGGAAACATAGGTGATAGGAAATAAAATTTAGGATTTGTATTCTTTTTGGGATCTGGACTGATATCATGGGGGAGTGTAGACACTAAAAGTAGGTCACACTCCCCTTTGGTCCCTTGAAAAATAAGCACCCTTCATCACATTCACCTAGCCATGGCCCCTTTGACTTCACTAATATTAATTTAATTAAATTAATTCATTTTCCTCACTATATTTATTATTTAAATATCTTATTTTAAATAATATCCACACATACAGTTCACTTAGACACCTCACCAAGCCAACTCAACCTAAAACCTCTTTTTAGTAAGTTGCCATAACTAACTAAGACTTACCCAAACCCTAAAAATCAATGCCTACATTCCCTCTAACCACATTATTGCATGCTTACAAGAAGCTCCCAGTCTAATCGGCCGGTTAACGACATGAGATATAAGGAAATCAAGAGGATCTCCCTAGTTCAGTAAACCTTGGAAATCCTGCCTTGACCGACGTCGATTACCCCTAACCGTTTCCGGTTAAGCCAGAACCACCGTCGGTTACCCTTTTAACCCCAAAAAAACCTTATTCTCAAGGTTGGAAGTTGAAAAAAATAGGTTGGTGAGCATTAACACATCTTGGAGAGATAACACATCTTCAGAGAGTGAATTCCAAAGAGAACACACATGCAAGGAAGGAGATTGAGCACCTTCTCTTGCACAGCCATCCCAGCCATGATCTGATGTAACCAAGCAAAGAGGAATGTACATGCAGCCCATGCAGAAGCTTTCTTTCAGTTGGTGATCACTTGCAACCTTCAAACCTCTCATCAACACCTCCATCCCTCACTCACAAACATCCAGGACCAGAATCCCAGTAAGTATAATGTCATACTTCTCTAGTTTATTTCATTTCATCATTATTTTATCATCTATTGTTTACCTACCCACCTATTGACCTTCTCTAACACTTCCACCTCCATATACCCATTAAAATCTCACCAAATCCTACCCAAGTCACCCAATACCTCATCCTGACTAACGCAAAATCCTTTGTGCAATCACAAAGGAGACCCAAAGCTTGTTCTGTGGCATTCCCAGATTTCCACAGTAATCGTACATCGGTTACACCTAACCACTGTCGGTCACCCTTAACCAACATCGGTCTCTGTATTTTCCCATACAACCCAGAACATAGACCTACCCACGTAATTTCACCTCACCCTCGTCCACCTATGATTCACCTGAGACCTCTGTCAAACCTGCAGAGACCCAGAACCAGTCACTTGACCTTCGGATCCTATTTTGACCTAGCCTGTTAGATTAGATCTATTTCTTATTGTGTTTTAAGTGAGATACCTAAATCATTTCGAATTACAATAGGATTAACTTTGTTTACAACATTAAATTGTTTAAAACAGTGGACTGACAGCCATATAGGAAGTATCACACTTCTCGGATCTAGTATACGCTAGGTAGTTCACTGCATATATTGTTTAATTCTTTTATGGTGGTCTTGCTTTGTCATTACAGGTAATTCCTCCTAGCCAAAAGGAAGCTCTCACAATCAGCTGTGGATTTAGAAGTCATATGTGTGCAACAACCCATCAACCAACATTTGAACAGGTATTCCTCCTACACCCATTACCCTATTTGTTTCGTCAATACTTCAAAGAAACGATCTAGAATCAGGTGAAACATTTTGGCACGCCCGGTGGGACCCATCCGGGGTTCCTTGCATTTCATTCATTCCTAGGAAAAATTGTGTGTTTGTTTCCCTTCTGAAAAGCATACACATTAATCTTCTTCCTTGGTAACCCACCTTTTCTTTCTATTTTCTCTAAAGGAAACCTTTCTTTTGGTGTAATTAAAAAGAACCATTTCTTTGTGTTTTCTGCATTATAGTGAAAGAGCATCCCTCTTCCTCTTCATCTCTTTGTGTCATCCAACTTCACACTTCGATTTGGGCTTAAAAATAAGTGCATTGCATTCTGATTTATCACATTAGCTCACATTAATTGAGGGCAACCTATACGCTAGAAGTCATGACCAGCTGATGGTTGAAAAATGAATCGTAGAAAATCACTTCTTTCCTTTTCTCTTTCTCTGAGTCTTACCAAACCTCACAAAAAATTCAAAATATACACATTCTTAAACAACATCCTACCTGGAAGAAGTTGTAGGTGATCACACGATCACGGTACAGTGGGCACCCAGCTTGCTGCTCTGTCGAGTCATACTTTAGAGCGAAGCCCACCCCCACCATAACATACCTGAAACCTCACCTTTTAGATCTCCTTCTTTGTAGGAAGCCATCCTCACCAAAAAACTCTATTTCACAATTCATGTGTCAGTCCTTAAATAGCATAAGCTAAACAAACATAATAGAAAAGGGCACTCCTAGGATCACATTTTTCTTAGTGTTTCTGCTTGGCTTGCGTTTTGAGGTGAGAGATCACGTTCTTCATTTTTTTGTTCATCCTTGCACGCTCCTCATCACAGCTGGTGTATTCCAGCTTCACTTGAGTGTGCCTGGGCCATATCATCATCATTCCCAGAATTCTGGGTCTGATTCTACATCAGATTTTAATTCACAACCACTTTTCTTTCATCACTGTTTCAATTTCACAGTAACGTCGTTAACCTCTCGTCGGTTACCCTCTGACCGTCGTCGGTTATACCCAACCGACGTCGGTTCTAGGTCCTTTTGTTAACCTACCCAAAAGGACATTTTATTCATTTTCTTCCACTTTTCACAGTCCCTGTCACTGCCATCATTCTCATTGACATTGTAAAACACCATCAGATTTGGCATACCTGTCAGATTTGACCTTCTACCTGGTTTTTCACTCACTGACCATTTTCTACAGTGACCGGTAGCGGTTACCCCTGACCGGCGTCGATTTTCCTTAACCGGCATCGGTTAGCTTGTTTCACTTTCCAACCACCATTTGGTACCTAATCCATTTTTTACCATCAGATTCACATGTTCCTACTGTTTTCTGTGTCATTTACAGAGAAGCAACCCTACCTGATCAGTACTGGTTCACATGGTGTTGACCGAAGACAAGCAAGTGCACTCGTGTTTCACGCCAGTTGTCAACCACTCCCACCTAGTCCTTCACCACCTTCCATTTTATCACCAGCCATGGATCCCATCCAACCTATCACTATCGCTACCGGAGATGAGGAGTTCGCACGACTCCTTGACCAAAACCCTGCCACCTTGCAGTTTTACCTTTCCCATTCATCCACTCGAGATGCCTCGGGTCAGTTGATATATGACATGCCCATATCTATCCCCCCGACTCTCGCTCCCACTCCTGCATCAGCCCCATCTGGCTTTGTGCTTCCTGCATCTACCTTACCCCCAGTCGTTTCGTAGCTAGGTCCTATACCTGCTATGACTGCCGCATCTTCCACCTCCGTGGCACCCGTTACATCCACCATACCCTCGACAACTACCCCAAACACAACCTCATCCACCCCTAATGTCTCACACATACCCGTAGCTACATTACCACCTCCCGTGTCGGTGACCCCTACCCCATTTCAGAACATGGTCCTTTCCATTCCACAATCATTAGCCCCTATTGCCACTAGGGTTACCATGACCCTTCCACCTCCATATACATACTACCAACAACCTCCCATTTCATCCATTATTCACTCCGGGTACGTACCCCCTATTTCACTACCTTCTTCTCAATCAACCTACATGGTAGCCCCATACACTAGAGTGGCACCCCTGTTATATGCCCAAAACCAACCCTCTCACGCTATAGGAGGCACCCAATCATCACAACCTACCAACGACCTAATTAAATTGATGTTGGACAAGATGTAGACATTGGAGGCATCGGTTTTAGGCTCCCGCAACACTCTCACCTATGATGAGATTTGCAATGAGCCCATCCACCCATCCATTCCTATCCACTCATACCCCGTGCATTGGGAAATGCCTAAATTCAATCATTTCAATAGCAAAGAAGACCCGCAACAGCATTTGCGGTCATTCAAACATGGGTGTTATCTGATCGCTCATGATGATGCCTTGCTCTTGAGAACCTTTCCCATGTCCCTCACTGGACCTGCATTAGATTGGTATAGTGGGTTACCTAGACACTCTATATTCTCATTCAATTAGGTAGCCCAAGCCTTCTTGGATCATTTCTCTATCAATATCGTCAAGAAGGTTACCATGACCGATCTATACTCCACACGTCAGTATGAGGATGAATCTATCACAGATTTTGTTACTCGCTGGTGTAGCTTGATCAACCAACTCACCTTCCAACTGCCCCAAACAGAACTCATCGAGCTCTTCACACGGGCTTGTGCTAGACATATCTCACTGACCTTGCAGGTCCAAACCTTCTGAACATTTGATGAAGCATTCACTATGGCACGAAAGTTAGAGATTTGGGCCATCGAAGAGAAGAAAATCCAATTACGCAATAAAAATTTGGCATTCAAGTCGAATGATACCTCTTCTTCTTCCAAACCACAAAACAATTATTCAAAAGCTAAGGGCACTGCTAACGCAGTGGTACTCAAGGCCAGCCCAACACATCCATCAAATCAGGCTACCCCCTCATCTAATCTCTCACCCATCCAGACTTTTCAATTCAGACGAGAGCAACGGAAATATACCCCAATCGGGGAACCTTACTCTTCTGTCTTAGAAAAGCTTATCAAAGCCAGAGCCATCACCCTTCCACCTATAAAACCACACACTGGTTTTGACCCTGCTCGCCCCATGCCCGCATGGTATAAAGAACATGATTTCTGTAACTATCATTGAGTAAAGGGTCATAGTGATGGCAACTACATCACTTTCAAAAATATTGTCCAAGAAATGCTCGAGAAAGGTGAGTTAACCATGGATAATCCTAATGCACCTACCAACCAAAACCTACACATCTTCAAGAAACCATTTCCCAACCATGCCCCTTCGTCTGATCAAACCGGTGAGACCTCAACTCACGATACCCATACCCGCGAGGTCCACACTATCTTTAATGATGTACCTATCACCTCCCAATTACCTCACTATTCCTTCCATAGAGGAAATCCTAGCCTGAAATCCTCCTTCCGCATTAGAACCAACCTCCCCTGTTCCTTCACCCATAGAGGAACATCTTTCATCTCCTTCATCACCTACGGAGGAGTCTTCCGCTAACATCGAGACCATCTCACCCCTGGCTTCTCCACTTAGAGAACCTTTACCCACAGTACCTCCTCCACTCATAGAGGAAAACCCATTACCTCCTCCACCCATAGAGGAGCACCCATCACCTCCTCCACCCATAGAGGAGCACCCATCATCTCCTCCACCTATCATAGACCCAGTTGAGATACCGTTGCCTCTTGGTGAGCATTCTCCATCCACTACCCAAAATCCTGCAGACCTACTTTCGGCTCTCTTACCCATGGAAGCTGAAGCTAGCCAATTTCCCATCTCTAAGACACATTTTACAGGAATTGCCATTAGGTCCTCATCAACTCCACCTACAGACATGTCATTCTCACGTTTGGCTGATCACTTAGATTATGTGGATAGAGCCTTACTATGGGGGTGCCTTTTGCTTCCTGTCTCAACACAGATGCAAAGGTCACTTGCTGATACCTCCACTATCTACCCAAAAATATTTCGACCAATCAAACCAAACACAACCACCTCTATCACAACTCCTTCCATGACACCTGTTATAGCTCAAACCACACCCTTACCCATAACCCAACCTACATCTAAACCCAAACCCACACCTATGACATCATCCTCGACTAAACCTATTACCACTTTAGGGGTCACCCCGACCACCAGCCTTACTCATCCACCTATCAAACTAGATTTAGCTACATCCTCCAAAGTCAACACCATACCTACTCCTACACCCAAATAGAAGAACCAAACCCATCGACCTCATACCCCTGGCTGCGCCAATCACACCTACACCTATCCCGTCCGTCTTAGGATCTTAACTTCCCCACATGGTCAAGAAACCTCCACCCACCAATAAACCAAAAACACAACAACCCATTCCTTCCTCACAAACCTCTAATCTCCCCAGATGCCCAACATGACTTACACCAGCACCTAGCATCTTTACCACCCATACCTCCAATACCCTCAGTTATTGCTTCACTACCCACTACACTTCAGTCACTGTCTCTCACACCCCAAGCACGACCCGTGTCATCTACCTTCACAGCACCCCCGTTATCCCCATGGGTAACTCACCCTCTTCCTCCATCTGCTTTTCCTTCTAGACCTCATACACCCACATCACCTTTACCCAAGAAGGTGCAACCCAAAAACAAAACTCCACTACCCCACAATAAGGTAGTCAAAACAACCACACACCCTCCTACCTAGTCCATCTACTATACCCCTACCTAAACAAACACGACTGACACCTAAAACCACACCAACACCCAAACCCATAGCTCGATCCACTCCTCCTCTTCCAAAGACCGTTCCTCAACAATCAACCACACCTACACCCAAACCCATGTTCACTTCCCATTGTGATCCACTAGCAGGGTCCTATGCCAAAATTTTAACCAACCTCCTTGAGACTTTTGTCATCACATTACCGCCACTCAGACCTTATGACCCCCTCAAACCCAAGCCAAAAGGGTTTGACGATACTAAAATTTACGCATACCATCATGTGCCAGGGCATGATGTGGAGAACTGTAAGGCCTTGAAAACTGTCCTTATCTAGTTGTGTCCTCCAGAGGCCAACTTTGACGATGACAACCTTCTCGACGAGGATCCTGCTTCACCAACACCCATTCCCACACTACCCACTCAACAACCACAACCTCCACCCTCACAGCTCCTAGAGCCACCCCCAAGATTTGAAATTAACATGGTTCACATCAGAGAACTTGCCATGCCACCACCCAA
Source organism: Taxus chinensis (assembly GCA_019776745.2). Taxonomy (NCBI): domain Eukaryota; kingdom Viridiplantae; phylum Streptophyta; class Pinopsida; order Cupressales; family Taxaceae; genus Taxus; species Taxus chinensis. The sequence continues at coordinate 896,815,115 of CM034149.1, forward strand.
ATGTCGTTGCACCCAACTCACCTCATAAGGCTTTTCTCCTCCAGTAGGTTTTTGCCCCTTCATGTCATTATACCACTCATCCTACACCTTCTCCATTTAACAACTCCCCTCAAATCAACATGATACTTGTCACTACACGTGTGCAGAAGGATAAGGGAAAAGAAAAGGCAACTGAACCACCAACCAATCCTATACCCAACATACCATCTGCACCCATACCTAAAATCACTATCCGCGGCCCCACGTACCCCATTTCTAATGGCATCACACATCGCACCATGCTCAAACAATTACATCAATCTCCCCTCAAAATGTCCTTATATGACCTCATTCAAACCTCAGAATCCCATCGTCAAGCTCTCATGGAGGTTCTTCAATCTATTGAGGTTTTACCCAATGACCCTACACCCATAGCCTCCATTATCACACCCCATCATGTAGCGTCTCTCACCAAATTACCACCTTCATCTTCACCCCACCCTATTCACCAAGTAGCCTCCCTTAGCTTCTCAGAGGAAGAGATCGCGCCACACCAAAACGATGACCTAGACCCAGCCCTCTTCATCTCTATCCACATCGACGACATACAGGTACGCCATGTGATGATTGATGGGGGTGCTAGCATTAACATCATTTCATCCCATGCATTCACTCAAATGTGCATACCTGACAATTACATGCATAAACATCTGGTCATGTTGCGTTCATTCAATGATGCTATCACCTCTACACTAGGCACCATCATCCTCCACATTCGCATGGGCCCCCGCACTGTTCCAGAATTGTTTTATGTCTTGGAGGGGGAATTCCAATATAACCTGTTGCTTGGCAGACCCTGGATCCGTGTCATGGGTTGCGTTCCTTCCACTTTGCATCATTGTGTAAAGTTTGAACATGAAGGACACACTTATACCATTCCAGCTGACCCCTCACCTTTCAAAACATGCAACATGCTTTACCGACCCAATGATGTGCTCATACCTATTAAGCCGTCTACCTCCACAACCACTACTTCTTCACCTACGCCTCCACCTACCAGTACAGCCGCTGCTTCTACCACACATACCTCCTCCATTCCTACCACTGCCATAACCTCCACAACTGACCCATCAGCTTCCCAATCCATTAACTCTACCTCCAGCATCGACCTCTGACACTTTATCCATACCAGCTACCTACATACCAACCACTGATCCCTTGGAAGGTGTTTTTCAATGCCTCACTCTGGGGGAGTACCGCTTATATAGTGTCAACACATTCCTTACTCCACAAGAGTATGGAAGCCTTCACCAACACCCACGTTACGATCACCGTATAGGAGAATGTCTCCTTTATGGTCCTCCTTACCTTCGTACTAGTCTCACCTATGGGGGACTTGATACTACCACTTACACACCTGAACCACCGCCATAAACCTGCCCATTTTCTGTTGACTTCCAATCACTTACCAATCACCGTTTCACCCACACCTTCCTGCACCAATGTGCATGGAAGGGTTTTGGTTTTGGATTTTATGAGCAAGGCCGCCATACCATTATTCCATGTACCACCCGTAAACATAACGACCGTAGTGGTATCAGCTTTCCCTAAACCACCTACCAAACAGGCCCGCATTGAACTCATTAAGGACACTATCTCTTCTACACCTTCTTCACCCGCTCCACCTTCATCACCACCTTCACCGACAGAGTCAATGGATCCTGAATCTATCCCTCCTAACTTTTTTTTTCATAAACACCATTTCCTTGGGGCCTCTGACTTATCAACGCAAGGGTGAGGCCCCCTTCCACTCTTCCCTTCATGTATCCTGAAATGATCAATGATGATACACCTTCAATTAACATCGTTCAATGTTAGGATGATGAATCCATACTCACCTACCTTGGTGCAGAAGACTCATATATTCATTCAGTCGTTACCTTCTGAGATGCAAACCATGTTGAATGAATTGACTATCGAGATCAACATTCATACTCAGGATGACCCACACATCCTAAAGATCTGACAATCTTTAGATGTTGCCGAACAGGAAGCCATCACTTATTTTCTCAGAGATCATAACCACACTTTTTCTTGGTCTTACATGCAGACATGCCTGGTATTGACCCCACCATAGTGGTCCACAATATCATAACCGTTCCCGATGCCAAACCCATCAAACAAAAGCTGAGGAAAATGCACCCTCGCATTGCTCTTCTCGTCAAAGAAAAACTTCAATGCACCTTCTTTCCATTTCCTTCATCTTACCCATTGATTATCCTCATTAGATTTCTAACATTGTCCCTATCACTAAAGCAGCCGGGGGACTCCGCATTTGCATGGACTTCTGTGACCTCAACCTAGCCTAGCCCAAAAGATGACTTTCCCTTACCTGGTATTGACCAGCTGGTTGACCTTACCACTGGCCATGAGATGCTATCACTCATGGATGGATTCTCAGGTTATAACCAAATCCTGCTTTCCCTAGAGGATCAACACAAAACCTTGTTCATCACCCCTTGGGGGACCTTCTGCTATCAAGTCATGCCTTTTGGCCTTAAAAATGTTGGTGCCACATATCAGCGGGCTATGACTTACATCTTCCATGACATCATGCATCACATATTGGAAGATTACGTGGATGATCTCTTGGCTAAATCTAAATGCCAACTCCAAGCACCTAACCATCCTCAAAACCATCTTTGACCACCTCATTAAATATTACATCCGCCTTCAGCCTAAGAAGTGCATCTTCATGGTTCTCTCAGGAAAGCTCTTGGGATTTATTGTTTCCCTCCATGGTATAGAAGTTGAACCTGCTAAAGTCAAGGCTATTCTCAAAATGCCTCCACCTACTAACCTTAGAAAAATCCGTAGTCTGCAAGGTAAGTTACAATCCATTCGCCGTTTCATTTCACAATTATCTGATCGATGCCAACCGTTTCATCATCTTCTCAAGAAGGATGTCTCCTTTAAATGGGATGATGACTACCACAAAGCTTTTGAGGCCTTAAAACAATACCTTCTCCAACCACCCGTACTCATCCCACCTAAATATGATCAACCTTTTTACCTATACATATCCACTACTGATCACTCCTTAGGAGCCATGCTGCTCATCACGATGAACAACATAGGGAGCAGGTCAGTTTATTACATAAGCCGTACTCTTTTAGACTATGAAACCTGATACACCCATCCCAAAAAATCTTTTCTTAGCCTTATTTTTTGTTTCCACCAAACTCCGTCATTACCTACTCAACCACAAAACCTATGTTGTGACCAACACCGACCCCTTACACTTCATGTACACCAAACCTTATCAAAATCAGCGGGCTGCACGATGGCTTATGATTTTAGCTGATCTTGACCTCGAATTCATTCATCAAAAGTCCATCAAGGGCCAAGCTATCGTCGACAGGAATTGTCCGATGCACCTATTTCCAGGGATCAACCCTCTAATTTTGACTTTCCAGATGAGTCAATTGCTACCCTTTCCTTGGATGAACCTCCTTACCAAATGACACTCTTTTTCAACGGTTCCAAGTGTCAGTGTGGGGGCAGGGCTGGTATTATCCTCATTCCTCTTGATGGTGAACCCATGCCTTTGTCTTTCAAATTAGATTTTGAATGTACCAACAATATTTCTGAATACGAAGCGCTCGTACTAGGTCTCCAAGCCAGCCTATGCCCTAGATGTTAAATCAATCAACATCTTTGGTGATTCTCAATTGGTCATAAACCAAGTCAATGGTATGTACCAATGTCGTAACGAGATACTTCAAAAGTATAAACATCATGTAGACATACTTTTGATCACCTTTGATCATTACACCCTTTAAACCATCCCACGTTCAACCAACAAATTTGTAGATACCATGGCCTGCTTAGCTTCCCAAATACCCGCTTCACCTGCCAATTCTACAATCTTTGTCACTGTACAATGACTCCAATCACCTTCTTATTTACCTCACAATGTTTACTCGATCGGAACCGATACCCCTGACCCAAGTGACCTTTGGTATAAACAATACTCTGACTACCTTTCTCTCTCCATCTTACCTCCTGATATCTCACTCGTAATGGACAACGTGCCTTCCTTAAAAAGGTCTCTCGTTATGTCATCTTGGGGGGACTCCTCTATAAGCGTGGCTTTAATGGTATTCTCTTACAATGCCTCACAAGTTCTAAAATTCCTTATACCATTAAGGAGGTTCATGATGGCATATGTGGAGGTCACTTCAGTGGCCTTGTTGTTGCTAAGCTGTATTCTTCACCTGGGCTATTACTGGCCGACCCTTAACCATGATTGTTGTGACTACATCAAACATTGTGTAAAATGCCAACAACATTTCAATCTTCATCATACACCCAGTCATACCTTACCAGGTCGCTTGTGTCCTTTGGCCCTTCTCTCAATGGGGTTTGGATCTTATCGGAGAGATCAATTCTCAGTTCGTCCTAATGTCATCAATGGATCATCACTGCTACCGAATACTATACAAAATAGGTGGAAGCCATACCACTTATCTCCACAAAAGATGAGAAAATATGTGAGTTTATTAACCACTACATTTTTTTTCACTTTGGTTATCCTCATCGCCTCATCACCGACAATAGAAAACAATTTCAATTACAAAACATTGTAAAAACTTTGTGACACCTTCGACCTTCAGCTTAGTTTTTCATCACCTTATTACCCACAAACCAACAACTAAACCAAATCTACTAACAAAACCCTTAAACAAAATTCTTAAGAAAGTGGTTTTATGATACTGGAAAGGATTGGCATACGCACATTCCTTTTGCGCCTGTGGGCATACCACACTAGTATTCACACTACCATTGTGGCCACACCCATTTTCTTTGGTCTACGGTATAGAGGCAGTTCTACCTCTTGAAGTCTAGATCCCCTCACTTTGTATTTCTCTCCATGACATGCTCAATGACGATGACTTTCCTCAGGACCGTTTAGCACAACTAGAGTTATTAGACAAATGTCATTGTTTAAATGCTCTAGATCATCTTCAACTTTACCAAAAACGTATCAAATGTGCATATGAACAAACATGTCCATGAATGGACCTTCTAAGTCGGTGACCTTATCCTGAAAGAAAATCAACATGTGACCAAAGAAAAAAAAAATTAAACAGGGAAAATTTGCTCCTAATTGGCTTTGACCATACATTGTAACACATACCTATGGATCAGGAGCTTATCGTTTATCTTCACTTGATGGTAAACCCGAACCTGAGCCCCTTAACACCTTGCATCTTCGACCATTCTATTGTTGAGTTTTCATCCCTACCTCACCTTTTGTCTCTTTCCATGCTCGTCCCTTGAGCACTATTCACTCCATACACCCCTCACCAACCATTAAACAAGAATCATGTGAGTACCCATCACTAGTTATCTTCTCTTGAATATGTGTTCCATGGCACTGCACATAACATGATTCTCATGGATACTTTTTGTTCTACCTTTAGATGAGATCCCATGGTCATTTCACCTTGCCTTTTGAACAAGAGTCTATCCTTCACCTTGGTCTTGTCCATGACTTCAAAGACCTCACTAATGGGACCAAAATCCTTGAGTCAAATTTCTAATAAAAAGATGACTCCCTCAAAAGGACATCTTCCTCTCGACAATTACTGCTATAAATAGACTACTCCCTCGAAGGACAACTATGTAAAGCTACTTAAAGAAAAACAAGAGCAACGAAAGCTTCCCGCATCGCTTAGCTTCACGAAGACCTCAAGGAGTTCAATTTTATTTATCCCATATATATTTCCCACGTATCGATCAGTCTATCAAAACAAAAAACCTTTTTGTCATGGACTTGCCCATTTTGACCTAAGTTCTCTTGCCTGAAGTGCCACTTGCTACCTCATACTATATAAAAATTAACTACCTTTCACCCTTCTTACCATTCCCACTCCCATTTCCTCATTTCCTCAAGGGACTTCTTGGAACTTAGACATTTGGTGATCATGTGACTACTTTTCACCGTAGAACAGTCAATCATGCAATGTCTTTAGGGTCTTATGTTCATCACCTCCTCCAAGGTATGATCTACTCGGTATGATCCTCCCCAATCAGGTGGCTTTATTTCCCCCTCTCATCTTTAACCATCTTTGCTTACATTTTGATTACCTTATACAGGACTTGGTCCTCGACGCTTACTTTTGGGGTAATCTTCTTCTTTCACCACAATCACCCTCACCTACATCATTTTACCTATAATCCACCCACACCTACCAAACCTAAACCCACAACATGCCCAAAAACCTACCACCTCATTTTCATACCTCCTCATATTCTTCCCTAGCTCATGGGAGAACTACATTGGCCTGAGGTCCCTTTTCACTGGGACTATGTAGGCAGCACTCTGAGGGCATGGGGCCCTTGGAGGTTAGCTCGGCCATCCTCTACCCTTGAACAATTCATCTTCCATGTGCCTCACATTACATCACACCTAACTTCGTTTCCCTTTTATACCCAACATTGGAAATTAAACCACATACATAACAAGTTGTTTCATATTTTAAACATTATCACAACATACATTTATTATGCCTACCATTTCTCTATCATCACTATGCATAGATTATACCACATCTTCACATATGACCCATAGTATCATTCATTGCAAAAAATAATGAATCACAACTTCACCTACTTTTAACACAACCATGCCTAACAAACCTGACTCAATCCATGCCTATAACCTGACTCAACCATGCCTAAATCAACCTGACTCAATCCATGCCTATAACCTAACTCAACCATGCCTAAACCAACCTGACTCAATCCATGCCTATAACCTGACTCAACCATGCCTAAACCGACCTGACTCAACCATGCCTAAATCAACATGCATGACTCGATCAACCATGCCTAAACCAACCTGACTCAACCATGCTTAAATTAACCTAACTTGATCCATGCCTAAACTGACTCTGACTCCACCATGCCTAACTCACCTAATTTACATCCATACCAAAACAACAAATCCATATCTCATCTAACACAAGCCATAAATCACAATCTCATAAACACATTAACAAATCAAAAAATACCATGTATCTCATCATATAAATAAATAAATGTGTATCTCAAATATACATGGCTATCTCATCATGTCCATCATCTCAAAAATGTCGGCACATAGGCCGATATACAATACAAAATGTCATCGGCAGCATAGGCCGGTCTCATATATACAAAAAAATATTGAAATAATACAAAATATCTTCAGCACACATGCCGGTATATACTTGAAATATAAAAATCACTCATACATCTTCACTCTCTTCGGAACGTAGGCCTGGTATGTGATAAACAATATAACTATCTTTGGCATGCACGGGCTGGTATATATATCTCAAAAAATAGCTATCATACATCAAAAACTAGGTGACCGCATATCAGGCATCTCACCGGATGTCCTCCATCTCTGTGTCACCTGTACCCTCAGCCTCCTGCATCCCTACTGACACCTCACCTAGAGCCTGGTCTCCGTGTGCACTGGTGGCCTCTCCTTGATCGGGCCTCGGAGCCTCGCTAACCCCCTATGCTCTCCACACTATGAGTGCAAGATCTCCTCCTCTCACTAAACACCTGTTGTACCCTGTACTCAGCATAGGATATGAAATCTATCCCATCTGCCATAAGCTGGTCCTAATAGTATCTCACCTCACCTAGGGTATCTCGTAACCTAGATATAGGCACAGTATGTGGTGGTCCCATAGGTCTCAGCCCCTGTACCTACCCTGCCGAACCATACCCTACACCTGCCTGTGTACTGGGACATACTCTCGGTGCCTGTGGTGGTGCCCCCTACCCCTATGCTTGTATTTGGGCCTGTAAGACCCCAATCTGTGCCTGGGTTATGGCCAACTAGCCCTGTAAACCTACCACCTAAACCTGTAAGGTTGCCACCTGACCATCCCCCTCCTGATCATCTCCATCTCCTCTATCAGCCATCTGGGCCTGCAGACTGGCCACATGTATGTGTAGCTCTACTACCTCTACCTCTGAACCCTCTAGACTGTGTCTGCAGTATACCTAGCTAGGTAATCAGCATAGCTACCTGCCACTGTAGGGAATCTCTCTGCATTGTAGTGGTAGCTAGGTCTGGCTGCCCTGGTCTAGGAGGTATGGCTTGTAACTACAGCCGCCCACCACTGCATGTACTTATCTATACATTCGGCGTCATCTATACACCGATCTACTAGCTGCTCCTCCTCCCCTGTGGGCATTGTAGGTTGTGGTATAGGTAAGGTCCTCTCCACATCATCTCTCCGATAATATGGGAAGGCCGGAGGAATGTCTTGTACGAGCCCGAACTATTATCGGACTCTATCTACCGGGATCATCTCATCCTTCCCGAGCATGGTGACCCTATATCCACCTCTCTAGTTGGAGCCTCAACTAGCTCCTTATACATATGCCTATATGAGGGGAATCCCACATATGGCCTCCATATAATGTCCACCCTGGAAAATCCCTCCAGTAACTGTCTGAAAATGGGCCACATCATGTGTTGGCCTATCCGATCTCTGCTCTCCTATCACCGGCACCCATCTCCTATACCCCACCCGCACAAATATAGGTGGGAATGCATCTACTCGGGGCATCCCTATAGGGCGCACAGATACTATGTACTTGTAGGCCCAACAGTGCAGTATAAATGTATAGCACAGGTTAAACTTGCGCAGCCACCCATATAACCATAGCTCTCTGTATAGCTGCACCAAGAATGTTGGTGCCCAGGAAAAGTGGGTCTCATGCACCATCATGTCATGGAGTACCCCCATCAGTGATCAGGGAAAGAATCCACCCTCTGCATTTGGTAGTACATAGAAACACAATGCCTCCATCAACAGGAACTACTAGCCTCGTCTCCTCCGGATGAGCTAGGTACATCTCTCCATAGCTCAAACTAGCACTATGGAATCTCAGATCAACCACCCCCTCACCAAAAATAGTCACAATAAACTCCTTTGAGGCCTTGGAGGAGATAGAATACACCTAGGCACCCAATATGGGTAATTAAAGAATATGGAACAACGTCCTCCAAGGTGATAGTCATCTCACCCGTTGGCAGGTTGGAACATGTCAGTCGTGGAGTCCCATCTATCAATGAGTCGTGACCATCAAGCTAGGCTGTCGAACAACATGTCTGTAGTCGGTGAACCCCACTCAAGCACACTACATGCACATGCTGCAGCTCCAATGGGGTTGTTGCGTCGTGCACATTATCACTAGTAGCGACAGTACCCTGTCCCGCATATGTAACTGCGCTCTTCCCTACATCCAATACAAACACAACATTAATTTACCTATATCAATCCCTATTCACCAATTATCATTTTCTTACACCCTATTTTCACCCTACCCATCTCAACCACCTAGCCCACATCACTTTTTGGACCCTTGTGCCCACTAATCTGACTGATACCAGTTCATCCTAACCGACCCTAGTCACCCTTTAACCAACACTAGTCACCTGTTTGGTGACTGATACCGGTTCAACCTTACCGACCATGGTTACCCCTTAACTGGCATAGGTCACGTGTTTGGTGACCAATACCAGTTCCACCTAACCGGACGCCGGCCACACTTTACCAAAGTTGGTCACTGTTGCGAGAAAAACCCCGCGACTTCCTAAAACCTCCCCTTTTCTAAAAACCTCCCCCGCTTCCCTTTTACCCCACCTACAATGACCTAAACTAGTCCTAGCCCTCTACCCATCCCACTTATACTATTTACTACCCTCCCCATTCCTCCTTTTACCCAATATTCCCCCCATTCCTAAATTCCATTTTTACCCACCCACCACAACCGAAAAACCAAACAAAACCTAAATCACCACTACAATAATCCTCTAATCGTATCAAATCAATAATGAGTAGGGCACATACCTCATCGTGCTGCCGGTCATCTCAGTGACACATCTGGCCACTGTACCGGTGGCCTACGCCTGATCCCTCTCCAGCCTCTGCCATCACCGAAAAGCTACTTGCAACCTCTCAACCAATCAAATCTCTTACCCTAATCTCTGTGGACCCGCTGCTCACCAACCAATTCCCTCGTCAAATCACACTGCCAGCTCACTATTCCATTTTTTCAGGACACTTTTCTCTCTTTCTCTCTTTTTTGTTATTTTCTCACTTTGCACAATAACAAATGAATTAACAAAACATGCAGATTTTTTTTTATAACAAACCCGACCAAACCGACGTCGGTTACCCTTGACCGGCATCGATCGCGTGCCCTACATAACCGTCGTCAGTTGACGCTCTACTGACGTCGGTTATCTGTGACCAGACATCTGTCACCATCAACTATGGATTGCCCTACTTTTATCACCTTTTACCCTACCCATTTACCTCTACCTTTCTTGACCTTATCATTTAATACCTCCCTTTTTCCTCCTTTACCCCACCTCATTATTTTACCCCTACCTTGGCCTTACCTGTGTCGTGACCTAGATATTTGGACCTGGACCATCACTAGTGACCTTTGACCTCATGTGTTTGCTATACCTTGCGGCACTATTACCTATGTTGTTGACCTAATGACCTTACCTAGCCTATTGCCATGACCGTTTATCCTGACCCTACCTTTGGTGTACCAGAACATACCTAAATGTTCCTGCACCTACCCTACATCGTGTTTCCTGACCATATTCTATACCTTGGATACCGGAATCACTTCAACCTTGTTTGGAAAAACCTATCGATCCTTAGACGATGTATATTTTTCCTGCTCTTCAACCTAGTAGCGTGCTATAATTTATACATGTGTATACGTTTGACTGTTGCTACCTTTGACCATCACCCATTACATAGAATGGCCCGAGTAGACCTTTTACCCCTTTTCCCCCTGTGCCCACCTACCTCTTTCCTCACATTTAACTTTTATTAAACCGCTCACTGATTCTTCCTGTTGCCATCGTCAGTTCTTGGTTTAAGGGGGATCACCTTCACCCACACATGGGGAAACCACATCTTATTTTTGTTAGCGTCACTTACCTAGTACAAGCTACGTAGCAAAAAGGGGTAAAATGTAGACACTAAAATTAGGTCACACTCCCCTTTAGTCCCTCGACGAATAAACACCCCTCTCATCACATTCACCTAGCTATGGCCCCTTTCACCTCACTAATATTAATTTAATAAATATAATTTAATTAATTCATTATCCTTACTATATTTATTATTTAAATATCTTATTCTAAATAATATCCACACATACAGCTCACTTAGACACCTCACCAAGCCAACTCAACCTAAGACCTATTCTTAGTAAGTTGCCATAACTAACTAAGACTTACCCAAACCCTAAAAATAAATGCCTACATTCCCTCTAACCACATTACCTACATGCTTACAAGAGGCTCTCAGTCTAATCCGCAGGTTAACAACACAAGATCTAAGGAAATCAAGAAGATCTCCCTAGTTCAGTAAACCTAGGAAATCTCGCCTTGACTGACGACTGGTTACCCCTAACCGTCACCGATTACGCCGAGAACCACCTTCGGTTACCCTTTTAACCCCAAAACAAACTTATTCTCAAGGTTGGAAGTTGAAAAAATAAGGTTGGCGAGTATTAACACATCTCAGATAGATAACACATCTTTAGAGAGTTAATTCCAAAGAGAACACGCATGCAAGGAAGGATATCAAGCACTTTCTCTTGCACAGCCATCCCAGCCATTATTTGATCTAACCAAGTAAAGATGAATGTACATGTAGCCCCATGAAAAATATTTCTTTCAGTTGGTGATCACTTGTAACCTTCAAACCTCTCATCATCACCTCCATCCCTCACTCATAGACATCCAAGACCAGAATCCCAGTAAGCATAATGTCATACTTCTCTGGTTTATTTCATTTCATCATTATTTTATCATCTATTGTTTACCTAGCCACCTATTGATCTTCTCCACCACTTCCGCCTCCATATGCCCATTAAAATCTCGCCAAATCCTACCCAAGTCACCCAATACCTCATCCTGACTCGCAAAATCCTTTTTCCAATCACAAAGGAGACCCAAATCTTGTTATGTGGCATTCCCAGATTTCCACAGTAATCAGCACCAGATTACACCTAACCATCGTTGGCCACCCTTAACCGACATAGGTCTCTGTATTTTCCCATACAACCCATAATAAAGACCTACCCACCTAATTTCACCTCACCCTCATCCATTTGCGATATACCTGAGACCTCTATCAAACCTGCAGAGACCCAAAACCAGTTACTTGACCTTCTGATCCTATTTTAACCTAGCCTGTTAGATTAGATCTATTTCTTATTGTGTTTTAAGTGAGATACCTAAATCATTTTGAATTACAATAGGATTAACTTTGTTTAGAGCATTAAATTGTTTAAAATAGTGGATTGACAGCCATCTAGGAAGTATCACACTTCCCGAATCTAGCATATGCTAGGTAGTTCAATTGCATATATTGTTTAACCTTTTCTGGTGGTCTTGCTTTGTGTTACAGGTAGCTCCTCCTAGCCAAAAGTAAGTTCTCACAATCAACTATGGATTCAAAAGTCATAAGCGTGCAACAACCCATTAACCAACATTTGAATAGGTATTCCTCCTATGCCCGTTATCCTATTTGTTTCGTCAATACTTCAAAGAAACGATCTAGAATCAGGTGAAACAGGGAGTAAGAAGCATACTTGTGTTTTAAGATCCTCCACAAAATTAGAATATTGTGTAGCAGGTGGAGCTATATGTGAAGCGATATGGGTTCGACGTATACTTGAAGGATTGGGAATACCATAGAAAGATCCTACTATCCTACATGTTAATAACAAAGGAGTAGTAAAACTTGTTTGGAATCTAGTTTTTCATGAGGGCACCAAACACATTGAGGTGCAGGTACATTTCATTCATGTTCAGAACAACAACATCCAACTCTAATATTTCCCAACAGATATGCAACGTGTAGATGTTTTCACAAAGTCACTTGCTCGAGGTAAATTTGAGGGTTTTAAAGAATTTCTCTCTTGTTCACTTGAGACCATGCTGAATTAAGGGGGGGAATGTTATGAATAAACTTAGCTTAATTCATCATTAGTTGATATTTGAATAAATGTAATAAGTTAAAGTATTTAATTTAAATACTTTAAACTTATGTCAATAGATATTAAGTATTAGTTGTTAGTTAACTAAGTGATAGTGTTCTCATCCCAATGTTTGTGAGATCATGTTCTATCTTGCATATTTTGTTCCCAGATGATTTCCACTAGGGGTAATAGGGGCAGTTAGGGGCAATATGCTATTTCTGTATATTTTCTCAGATTAGATGATTTGTTTCCATATATTGAGGATGAGATAGAAACTGTCCAATACCTATAAATATTTCAACTCTCTCATTTGTTTATAATGCTTGATTTCATATTAATAAAATTATGCAAGGACCGTCTTGTTTGTAGTTAAATCTGGTTTGGAGACAAGAATGATTGACAAGTGACATGTAGGGAGGGGGTACACGATGATAATTGATATGGTTAAAATGATGAGCAAATGATTCATGTTTACTTCCAAACTTTTGCTGACCCTGATTAGAGGCATTATTCTGTCCATGATTAGGAAGAGGATTTTGATATATCCCAAGTTTTTGATTTTGCGAAGAAGTGGAAGCATTATCATCTATTTTGATTTGACCTCGGTCGATAAGGTCTTTATCGGCAAGAAATTATTTTTAGGTGGACAAATTTGTGGATTTATTTCAAATGCTCTGGGAATCTAAGTCCCTCTACTTAACTGGTGTAACTGCCATATATGCATGTGCAAGAAAACATGGATTTCTGTGGTGACTTTTTGACTAAGGATCCAAATGGGGCACTCCACTGACCCTGCGGCAAAGCTAACAATCTCTTTCTAGGGAAGAATTTATCTATAGAGAGGGAAAGGAGAGTGAGAATAGAGGTAGGAGAACTAATGTTGCAGGTAGAAAATTAGATTCTTGCACACACACTAGTTAGAAACTTCACCACATGCATTAAATTAAGAGGAAACAACCCTGCGAATGACAACAAGACCAAATAGAATTTGATGAACACAAAGTATCATGAAATCCCTTAGTCAAAGAAATCTAGAAACTCCTTCTTGTATTGATGCTTAAACAAAAGTTGTACATAGTGTGAGAATGGAATAAATTTAAGAGTGGGGGAAAGTAGAAGAAAACTGGCTATCTCCTTTGCTTTCTCTAGGTACAATGCACTCTCAAGTTTACAAGATCAATCGCCAACCCTTTGAAATGGGAATGCATTACAATTTATAGAGTGAGAGGTGACTTATCGTCTACCCCCCAATGGCTTTTCAAATGTCCTTGTGCAACTTAAATTTTTTTTGACTTCCTAGGAGAATATTAAGTCCTTTTTCATAACATAAAGGTGACTTATTACATTAGGAACATTAGGACATATGAAAAAGTGCAACCCAACATGAAATTAGAATATTGGAAAGTGAGAAAAAGCAAGGGGAAGAGGAGAGAGAAAGAGAGAGAGAAGAAGAAGAGGAGATGTCATTCCCGATGAAGTCTGTTGATCCTCGTTGATGGAAAGCTCCAAATGCAATGAAACTCTGAATCTTCGAACTCCTTGCACACTATGAAACTCATTCAAATCAACTAGTGAATGTTTGCTAAGCTGAGTGAATTGTTCCATTGATGACTACAACTTCCAGCCTGCGTATGATATACTATTTTTAGTGAGAGATGATTTTTTCCTCTTCTCAACCATCATGATGTGATGAACTCCCTCATTCGATCCTACGCACACTACCCTTGCCTCAGCCACTTCTTTGGGGTGACTTATTATTTTTAGTAAGCACCCATATAAAGGGACTTACTATTTTTAGTAAATGGTCATTTTTCATTGTTTTCTACTCTGAACACTCATTTTGGCTTCCTCGTGATCTTCAATGCCTGCTGCCTTTGTCTAAACTACTTTTGATGATGTCTTTCCAAACATAACAAGTTTATATAGGGAAACTTACTATTTTTAAAAAGTGTGTTTCCAGTGCTCAATTTGTAATGGAATTTTTTTTTTGGAATCATCTTGTCGTTACGATCACACCCTCTGAATTTCACATAGTTTTGCCCACTAGAATGATTGGAAATAAATTTTCATTTTTTGACCTGGCAATGGCTTCGGGCACGGAGCTACCATGGTGGCCATTAATGGAGCTTGAAATTGGAAGGTCTAGTTTTTGTCTCTGTTTGCGATGAAAATAACTCCATTGCCATAAGGTTTTTTTATTTGGAGCCCATGTACAAGTTTTTAATTCGTTTCCATTTCCGGAGTGATGGGAAATCCGACGAATGTGAGTCGGTGCATGAAGTGAGGATTTTGTTGGAGAAAATGATTATAGGCACCATTTGACCTCTTGTTTATTGTATCTTGATCATCTTGTAAAATGTGAAAGTTTCCAAAAGATGACATCTTGATTTGACTTGTACTTTGCAAGATGTGAGGATTTTTCGATAGGGTGGCTTCATAGTTATCTAGCGAAAGATCTCCATTTTCTCTTTGTTCTTCATCATTTCACTCCATTTTTATCTGAAGCCTGTATATTTCTATGCATTCATGGTGTGGAGAGTTTAGTGATCACAATGTAGCTGGTTTGGATCAGTAATGGTGGACCGAGTGTCTAAACAAGCTTGAGCAAAGCCATGACATGGTGAGGAGTTGTGGAGGAGAAATGAGAGGAAGAAAATGACAAAGTGATGGATTTAAATTTTCAAAAAATGCACATGGAAGGGCTGGGCAAATTTTTGTGTCCCTGACATCCCTCACCTCAGGGATGTGAGGGACATCAATTTCCACGGTGTTCCTAGAGCTGACACGTGGCGCCTGATCCGATGATAGGGAATGGATGCTCCAAAAATGCACCTGGGGGCTGAAAGTTGGTCACATGGATGACCAAAAGACTCCCCATAGGGGATGGGCATATTTTTCATGTTTTATGTCCCTAACCTCAGGGACATGAGGGACATCAATTTCCACAGTGGTCCTGGAGCTGACATGTGGCGCTTGATCCAACGACAGGGAATGGATGCTCCAACCATGCACTTGGGGGATGGATTATCAAGTCTGGAGGTCACATGGGGGCTGGGAAATTTTTTCCAAGGTTGGTGTACCTGACCTCAGGGACTTCGGGGACATGAAATCCCGCCAGGCTCCTGGTGCTGACATGTGTCTTCCCGAAAATTAATTAACTCCTCAACTGCCTTTGAGAGGGAAATTTGGGATGATGATAACTTGAGCTCCCAGTGGAATTTATTGGTGAAATTTTATATGATTCTGACTGGAAATGGACTTTTGAATCCAATTTTTGGGATCTTATGTCTTTATTCATCCATTGTTTCTCTAAAAAATTGGATTTGTGATTTGAGACTCCACTTGTGCCTGATTAAAACTACCTGCAAATCCTATGCGCTAAGGTGTTGTGAAAGGTATGATTTCACCATAATGTAGGTATTGGAATCCTATTTCTAGAAATGTTTTGTTTTACTTATAATTCCATCTGGAGCTCTCATAATCTTCTTCTGAAGCCCAATAACTGTTTTAGGCCTGAGTACTGCCTAGGCTTGTGAACCCTATTTTTTACTCAGATTGCTCCAAGTCTTTCGAAACTTCCCCAAACCTTCAAAAATAATTTCCATGATGTTATAAGATATTAAATTCACCTACATGTTGAATTAGGCCCTTCTGTTCCGCTTCAGGAGGGTTGATCCAATCCTGGGAAGCTTAGTGATAACCCTTCCCAATACTGCTAGAAGATAGCATCTTTTGATGGACTCCAAAAATCACCTAGGGGGGTGGTTGATTTGAATTTCCTAAATCACATAGGGGAATGAATTAACACCGATCGGGAGGTTACTGGATTGATTGGGAAGACTTGGGGTGCTTGGGAATGATAAGACATGAAAATTTTGGCATAGGGGTATAGTTGTCGTGCTCGAAAATTGTCCATTTCCTTGTTGGACATTTACATGACAACATTCTTGAATATATTTCTTTAATTTCATAAAACTATGTGTGGCGTGACCCTTGATTTTAAAAAATTTACAATATTCATTTTCTTTGAACCATGAAGGTTTGGGTCAAGACTTATTGATGGTATGTGTTTGGGGAAAAACAACCATATTGGCAACAATTAATTTATCAAGGATTGCTTCCATAGATTCACCAAGAGGAGTGTATTTTTATCACCTCGTATCTTGGACAGGTTAGGTTTTTCCTTTACAGATGGATATAATGGTTGTGGTATGGACGTGTTGGATATTTTTGGTGTCCGTTACTCTGTCGCTGATAACATTCTTAATCTTATTAAAGTATTTAGGTTTTTCAGATGTAGAAGGTTAGTTAGATTGGTTGTGATTGTCAGGAGAATATACCTTAATAAGGTCTTTTGTAATAAGGGATCTCTCAATTTGCATTCCCTTTTAAATGATGTCATCTAATGTGTTTGCACAATGGACTAGTAGATGAAAATCCAATTCCTGATTAAGGTTATATATGAAGATGGTGACTAGTTGTTTCTCAGGTATGGGCCATGAAATGTGGCTAGCAAGGATTCACCATCATTGTAGGAAGGACAAGAAACTTTCACCATTTCATTGTTTGGTATTGCACAAATCAATAATTGTGACATCATGCTCTACATTATAGGAAAAGTGTTTGATGATTTTTTTTCATAAGTCGACGAATGTTGTGACAAATCCTTTGGGTAATTAGAGGAACCATTCTAAAGTTGGACCACCTAGACTTCTAGAGAAGAGTCTTAGTAAATAAGAGTCATCGTAGGTGACTTCCTAGAAAAACATATAGAACTCTTTAACATTTTCACAAGGATCTCCTTTTCCTTTGTAATTTTTAAATTTAGGTGGTTCAAAATATGGTGGAAAAGGGACCTGTAAGATATCACGGTCAAAAGGATAGGGAAAAAGTTCCTTGAATTTATACTGACATCCTTGAGTGCCGAGTTGCAACCCTTGAATTTTTTCCTTCATAGACTTCACTTCTTTCTCCAAGGTTTGTTTTAGAGGATTGGGAGGTGGTGGATTAAATTTGGGCTGAGAATGTTGATAATCATGGTCATTAGATGATTGTGGGCCAATCTGAGAGGCCAGTTGGGCAATCTGGTTGCTCATTTGTTGTAATTGAGATAAGACAACTTCTTTGGATATATGGGTGTTGTTCTCTCTGCCATCCCGTCCATGTACAATGTGACGGTGATTTGGATTAAGACGATGTGTGGAAGGTGGTCTATGGCCAATGTCATCATTTTCATCTTAGAGAAGACTATGGAGTTGGTTGTGAGTGTAATCAGAAGGAAGCTTTTCCCCCATGTGGTATAGCTAGAGCAAGAGAGCATCTTTATGTTTCTCAACGAAGCAATTTAGAATTTTTCTTCATCTTCCTTCTATGAAGTAGGTACTAGAGTCATTTTTGCTACTAGTATTAACCATAGTCTCTTTGTCTTCTCCTTTAGGTCAATTTTATTTATTATTGACATCATAATAATTGTGGTTGAATGGTTATTGTTTTCATCGTCATTTCAAAATTGGGATCGAGTTATTATTCACCTAGGTACCATTATATTCTGATGTTGGTGAGATGTGTGATGAAAGTGTTTTGGAGTGAAAGATGTTTGGATGAAAAGGGAGATTACGATTCCTTAATGAAATTTGATGCTCAACCTTAATAATCTAGTCTTGCTTATAGGATGGAAGAAATTTGAGGGAGAAAATAGAAGAAGGACATGCCTCGTTAGTAGAGGTCTTAGGATGTGCCTTGTTACAAGGGCTTAGAAGAATAGGATAGGGGATAAGGATATTTTGTCTATATGCAAGACGTTGATTGATAAGATTAAGTCAATTGTATTAAAAGGTATCGCAAATGGGATGTTTAGGATGTGTATAATGATATAAGGCTATGAAGATATTTTTGGGACGGGAGAATTATATGACTGGTATGGGTTTCAGAGTCTTATAGGCCTAGGTTGATTAGGATGCCAATAGCAAATGTCGAGCGATTAATAGGATAAGTCTTATGTGGTTTAGGATGAATGATAATGTGTTTTGAAAGTTGAAAAGATGAATGCAGGTGGGATTATGAATTTTATTTAATAAGATGACACTAGTGATTTTTTATTAAAAATTTTGGATTTTTGTTTTGTTATTTAATGTGAGAGATTTAATGGGAAAATATTCATATGAGGGTAGTGTATTTCCAAAGTCTAAGGTGATAAAAATTTGATTTATTATTTACAAAATATGGGTGTAACATTAAGGGAATAGTTTATGGTCAAAATTTGGATATTATATGGAGAAAAGGATAATTTAAGTGAGTGTGGTTAATAGTATGTAATGGGGGGAATTATGATGTTGTATATTTTTTGAAAATTGAGGTCAAAATATTATGGTTAAAAATTGGTGGGTGATAGGTGTATAGTTTATTTACGAGGATTGGTATGAGGGTTATTTTACTGGTTTCGGCAAAACACCCAAACAAGTACATTCATGCATACACAATTTGAACTATTCAAGTGGGATTAAAATCAAGCTATAGCCCACTTTCAATACCACACACGATAGTGGTGCTCACTGAGCTGGCCCACCTTTACGTCGATGTGTGATCGGCTAGCGAGTAATCTTTGGTGGTTCCTTCCCTTGCACTATAGCTTGGTTGCGGTCGAAGGTTACCTATGCTAGGATAAACAAGTTCTCTAGGGGTGCCCCCTATATACCTTATAGTATGTGGGGCCCAAATCCATGTTGTAAGGATGCTTTCGAAGGCCTAGGTGTTGGGACATGGAAGCCCCTCACTTCACGTCACGCTTAAAAGACATAGATGCTTAGCCAATAACGAAAACTCTACAAGAATTTATATACCCCGCTAAAACATGAGGTGTGTCTACGTGCATGGAGATGAAGCCCACAGTCACGAGACCCCTAGGACTATGGTAAGTGTGTGGATGTCACTTCCATGTTATGTTACCCCCTATAAAAGAAAACAGGAAGGAAGGTTAACTGCTTTTGATCCTCAAGATCATCCTAGGATGTGAGAGGAGAGCATACACGAAACCACCTTTGGGTTTAAACAAATAAGCAAACAAATTACAAAAAGGGACAACATACAAATTTAATGAAAAATGAGTTATTGGAATGGGGGTCTTTGACGAGGGAATTTGTAAGACAAAAAAGTTAGTAGTTTTATTTAAAACCCCAATATTTTTGGACCGTTCGGGCTGGAAAAATAAAGGATAATAGTCTAGATGTAATTAGTGCCTTGAAACTAAAAATACTAGATTAAATGCAAAATGAATACCAAATCTGACAGAGTTTCCCCTTGTTTTTGTAATTTCTCTACAAAAATAGAATGTTAGTTTCCAGAAAACACAACATAAAGCAAAATATGCAAGTTATTAGTAAATATGAAGAAAAAATATGTTGTTTTGGTAAATGTGCTACTACAGGTTATATGTGCTAAAACAAGGTATGCACGTGTTATTTCAAGATATACACACTAAACTATGAAAACCTGCATAGACAAAGTGTTAGCTACCAAACACGCTGTTACAAGACGTATACGCATCAAAATTCTAACAAACGCGCTGATAACCAAACAAACACACTAACCCTGCAAAAGAGAGAATCAATATAAATGAGCTAAAATAGTATGTAAACGTGCTAAAAGTCCTATAAACACACTGATAATCAAACAAACACACCAATCCCTACACAAACAGAGTGTCAGTATAAACGTGCTAAAATTTTGATAAATGTGCTGAAAGAGAATAAACACGGTATAAGGTGTTCATGCACATGGAGAGCTAAAAAATTTCAGATAGACGCGCTGCTACAAGTAACAAATGTGCTATTTCATGTCATACGTGTTGATACGACACAAATACATGAAAAACCACAATTTTGAGTTTAAATATCATTGAAAAATTCTAAAATCTTGGGAATTTGTTCTTTATCCGTAATGTGAACAATTCCAATGAAAAATTAGGGGGGTAAGCCCCACGATGGGTGCCAAAATGTAGATGAAAAATTATGTTAGCATGCACACATGAGATGATTATAAAACCAAAACAATACAAAATCTAACACAACTAATCAACTACTTCAGATTGAGCAAGATGGAAAGAAGGGGAAAAAAATTTAGCTGTACTTAATTACAAGTAGAATTCTCCTCCTTTGATGCACTTGATTTTCTCCTTTGATTTTTTTTGTTGAATGGATGTAAAGATGTTTTAGATCTTGGACAAATTTTAGCAGCACCTCCCCTTGATTAGTTGCTTGATTGAGCTTGATAGATTGCTTGAATGGTTTGAATATTGGGCAACATATACTTCCAAATTTCTAAGGTGCTTGTCATGGAGGGTGGCACCTCTATTTATAGTTGGAGGAGGTAGAAATCAATGGCTAAGATCTTGCCATGGTGCATTAGATCAATGGTTGAGAATGGATGAGAAGGGAGGATGTAGAAAATTATAGATTTCATGAGAATTTTCCATTAAATTAAAAATTCAACGGAATAGTATTTTTTATTTGACTATTTGAAAATGGGAGGGAAGAATGAAGAGGCTTCTAGAATTATAAGCCTCTAGATTTGAGGGCTCATTTAGTTTTGATTAGGTGAGATTAATTACACTTAGTGGGGGTGATTATATGGAAGGGCTAGACATAAGATAGGTATAGGGTAGGTGGTAGGTGGGTGAGTATTTTTAAATTAGTGGAAAATAGTTAATAGGGATTAGTTAATGTAATACGTGAAATATTTATAATGTATTAATATTTCTAAGGGTGTGAGTGGGGTTTTTAGAATAAGAAATAATTGGAGCATGGTTATATATAATATAATAATTAATTAAATGTATAATTAATTATTATAAGGTTAGTGATGGGGATGGATAACTATTGTATGATTGGTGAATTGTTTATTAGATGACCATGTCAACATTTTACATGTCTACACTGACAGATAACATGTAGAATATTGAAGATAGTAAGACAAAACACTTCTAAATATTTCTGAGACATAGGCTTTATGAATGCATGGAAAAAGAAAGATCAAAGTTCAGTTGAGAATAAGATTAGAATAAGAAAGTGTGCTAATTTAGTTTTCACTATCAGTTGTATGAGACAAAAATTTTAGTGTGAAAAAGATATGAATAAGTTTATATAGCAACTTAGTAGGTAGGGGGTTGAATCCTCTAAGTAAGATGAAGCTTACTAAAGTTCAGTTGTATTTGAACCGAATTTTGGGAGTTGAAGCTTCTAGACTGAGTAGCGGCTTATTCAAATTTTGGGGTTGTAGCTCCATGTTGAGTTGAAGGTCGACCATGAAATCAATGTAACAAATATAGGACAACTTGTCCTAAGTAGAGTTCTTGGTTCCAGTGGGTTTTTTTCCCAGTTGGGTTTCCTATATTAAATTTTGTGTCTTTGTGTGTTATCTCATGTTATTTTCTTGTATATGTTTTAATGTGGTTTTCATAGTAAGATTAATGAACTAGAAATGTCTGTAAAATTTTGATTAGACACTGATTCACTCCCCTCATTTTCCTAGTGTCCAACAACCCATACGTGTATTAAAGTCATGGCTCCTAGGCCAACCCCATGATCCTCTTGAGGAAATCTATACAAGTCTTTATATAAGTGGGTCAATAAACATCGCACCCATGGATACCTAGTCCCATGCTCCTCTATATTGTGAAAAATATCATGCATCTTATACAATATACCAACTTCACCACCCTCCACTGCCATCGATGATGTTAGAATCACTGTAATAAAATTCCACAACCACAAAACACTAGTTCTCAATATCATGTCTAGACTGATATGAGTCTTTGCCTGTACTCATATCCCTATAAAATACCACCTCTCTACCATCATCTACCTCTAGGAATCCACTATAGTCATCACCTATACCCTCTCTCCTACAAAAGGCAACTGTAATGTCCTATATACATCCTCCAAGGTTATTATCATCTCACCCATAGGAAACTAGAATGTACATGTATCTGCGTACTATCCATCACCCAAATCAATTAACATAGGCATATTATGGGGTACCTCACCCAATCTAGCAATGTGCCAGGGACCAACATAGTCCAATATATCCCACTCCACATCTGAAAACTCCAACATAACCAATGTACTTATATGGTGGCTCGCCTGAAACTCTCTCGAGTGAATATCCCTCTACACAACACAAAAACTAATAAAACTTCTTAATTAGTACATAATACATATCGCAAAAATAACTTATCATATCATCAAAATGACCAGAATATCAACAAGTCATAATATAATGCCCAACCCTTCTCTAGGACGCCAACACCCAAGAGCAGGTAAGGGGTTCCTAGCAGCAGGTCACTAGCACCTGGAACTAGGCACTAGTCTCCAAATGGATAGAAATGTTATGGCCGCTACTGCCCAGGTAAGAAATCCTAAAAAATACACAAACACAATTTTTTCAAAAATTGACAAAAATAGACATAATTGACAAGGTTTTTCTAAAATAATCACACATACCAACTCATCGGTCATCTACGAAGCCACAATTTCCACTACTCTCTCAAATATAGTCAAACTCGCTGCTCTAATACATGGAATCATCACATCTCAGAGCTCTAAATCTTAATCAATCTCTGTGCAAATGAAATACTATTCACTTTTCTTTATTATTCTATATAGTAATTCCAATTTTTCCCTATACTATAGTTACTATGCATAACCACTTTTACAAATAATACACGTTGCACAGTTTCACTCATATCTTGAGCCTCATAACTCCCTTTCACTCATTGTTTATGCCATACATATCATAATTTCCTCGATCATCATACCATACATGTTTTAGCATCTCATTTTCACATCTAGCACATTCACTATTCCATATCTATTCACATTGTGACTATATTATCCAATACTATTTTACTATTACAAAATCTTATATGTCTTGATTTCCACTTAATGCTCATTTCTCTTCCCTTGAACCTTTTTCCGAAAGGGGGAATATAATCATGATCATCCCATAATCCCTCTCAGGTTATAATACGGTCAATCGACACTTCTAACATTTTACTACTACGACTTTCTCTACTCTCATTTGAAAAAAAGGAACAATCATTCTATACTACAATCAATACTCTCTACTATTTCAAATCTATTCTCCCAAATGACCTAATTTCAGGGAAAAGCAATAAAAACCTCTCCATGAGTAATTTACAAAGTACACAATCTCAAAACAATATTCTATCATTTAAAACAAATAAATTAGTTAGTACAACAATCACATTTACTATTTCTCCTACATGACCTAACTTGGGAGATACATCGAGGTTACCATCACTCCTAGATGACCTAACTTGGAAGCCATCTAGCATTATTCAAATAATAAAACTCATTACTATAGAAGTGGGGGAATTGAGATGTCATTGAATTTCCTATAGTGATCCTCTATGGGTTCTTTAATCAGGTACAACACAGAACTAATACAGAACATCATGGAACTAAATTTGGTTTCTACCCATCTGTAATGGTTGGACCTTTTAGGGATGTAGTCATAGATGGAGAGTAAAACTAGATCTCTTTCCCCAACACTCTTGCTTTGGAGGAAGGATGCCCAAATCCTCCCATTTACAAATAAAATCAGGTTAGGAATTGATCGCTCCCTACCTCTTCAATATCCTTTGACAATAATTCAAAATCTCCAAAATCTCAAAATCATTTCAATTATATCTCTAAGTGCTCCTTACAACATTTCACATAGGTCAAAATGCTGATACATGGTTTGCCACACTATAGTTTTTCTACATTCTATACGCACTTTGCAACATGTCTTTATATAAGTATGTTCCTTGCTTCCTTTACACAACTTGAATTTCATTTAAATAGCATAAAAGGGGGGAAAAGGTAGGTACAAAATCACACACATATTAGTATTTTACTATGCTTCCAGTATGTTGCTTATATGCATGGATCTTAAGTAAGGAAAGTAGTCACTAATGACATAATCCTTTGTCCATCTACTTATTTTGATTGTGTCTATTGTCTTTATCTCTCACATCTATCATTTATGTATACATTTCTGATCAGGTCATAGGGATCATTGTTTGTCAGTCTTTTCACATATGTCGTCTTTTATCCCAGGAATCTAGTGCCCATTCTGGACACTTGCGTCTAAGCGCTCTTTTCCATTTTGGGTGATCCTACCATCTTTTTATTTTTACACTTTTTGAAAAAATTTAGTCACCCTTTCTAGCTTTCTTATCCTTATCCGGAACTCGTCATTGTCCTTTTGGGTCAATAGTGTCAAAATTCATACACGAGATCCATATATATACACAACATACACACTATTATTCTAGTTAGAAATTCTAAGGGGGAAATATCATCTACATACTATTTGATTCAATTAAATCTGAAATATTTTACTGAAATTTGAATTTAGATACTGCTATAATGATATATACTAAAATACAAATGCTAAGAAATTTTATAAATATACTTATGAAAAAAGTGAGAGAGGTAGGGCACTTATCTTGATTTTTCTTATCCCAAAGTGTGTCTAAACTAGAAAAATTGATGAAACAAAAACTTAGAGTGTTGCAACTGAACCCATAAAAATGTAGAAGTGTCAGGAATGCCGAGACTATAACACCTATGTAGGGTCAGGGGTGCCTGGGGTACCAAAGGCCTTCTCTGGACACCTGTGACTACTTCGGAGCTGCGAAACTCAATTTCACAAAGTCACAAGATGCTCACTAGTTGTTGCCTATATATCACACTTGGATCGTCAAAGTACCAGTAAATATGCAACATAAATAATAGCCTAGAAAAACCCACAACTCCATCAAATCCTAAAAAATAAAGATGAAAAATGGGAGGTCAAACATTCCTCAGTTGCCAACAAAGTGAACTTACAACCGAGTGTTGTACTACATCTCAGGTCCCATGTAGTTATATGTCCTTGTGTGTGCAATAGTGATCTTAGGTTTCCCTCACGCTGGTGACACTAAGATAGCGGGATACAAGCTAGATCAAATGAAAATGTGTGGATGAAATTCAAGACTTCCCCTTCCTATGCAGTGTATGCAAAGTAAAAAAGCCCAAAAATGTAGTCCCTTTGACAATATGTAGATAGATAACCCTTAAGAAAAATTTCCACCCTTATAATGGTATGTATGTTATGTTTATATAGGTATGTCTTGCTTAAATTTCAACACTAATGACACGACATGCTGACTAGGACCTCAGGATAGGAGTAATAAAACTGAAAAGGCTGACCACAAATATAAAAAATGTGAGAAAAATTAAAGAGGACACGAGTTCCCAGGTTGGACAAGAGCACCTGGGTGCTAGTGTCTTGAGACAACTAACGAAAAATGTGAGAATACTGATAAACAAGGATCCCTGTGTGATCTATAAACCTCTAATCTTTGGAAAATTTACAAGACCATAAAAGAAAATACTGTCCTACTTTCAATTTTGAAAATGACATCTTGTTTGAAGTTAGTCAAAACATCTTTGTGCTTAGAATTATTTACAATGAAGGGAAAAGGAATTAAAACCAACAAAACAACCATATTTTAATCCTAGATACCCCCAATTCGAGGGAAAACTAGTCGGGAAGGGAAATTTCTCTTTCTTCCCACTTATATGCATTGGCTAATTCAAAAGATACATATTGCAATAAGATGAAGGAAAGTAAAAACTGTAAACACTTCCTCTTTGTACTTGCTTGATTTGTTCCTACATTCCTTGCTTCTACAATTCAACTCCAACACTAAATTCTTCTTGCTTACTTCTCCCATGAATCGATGATCAACTCCCACTTTCTCTATATCTTAAATACTTGCTTCTCATGTCCTCTTATGTACTGGATAATGGGAAGAGGCATCCAAGGAAGAGACATAGTTGAGCTATTCGAATTCTACAACCGTTCATGGAGTTATTTTTATTTTTCTGTGATAAGTGACAGGACCATTGATGTATGCAAACTAGTGGTTATGCAACTATCGTGGCAATTACACAACCTCCATTATGTGCATGGGGGTAGTTACGCAACCACCAGTGTGGTTATGCAACTGCCTCTCTACACAGAGGAGCAGTTCTATAACTTTACAGTCTACTCTACATTTCTCTAATTTTACCTTTTGTTAGTGGTTGATTTGATGAAGTGGAGTCTTCTTAGATCCCTATGGATCACACCTCCCATGCTTAGGAGGATTTTGGTCCCACAAAATATTATTGGAGGATTAGATGAGGAAACAATTCCCCCACTCGCTCCTTCGAGTACCACCGGGTCTACCTTGGTGTCTTTCCTTTTAGTCTAACTTGCCAAGACTCTTATGGACCTCTCCTTGTCTCTCTTATCTTCTGATGTAGCACTACATACTCCTCCAATTCACCTTGTGAATCCAAGACAAAATCTTCTATGTAAGGTGGAAAATGACACTCTTCTTCTTTGTCAAGCATGGATGACTCATATAGGTGCAAATTATCACAATTTACTACTGAGTACATCGACATGAATGGTAGAAAATTAAGCTTGAAGGCATTTTATCCAACCTTCTCCAATATAGTGAATGGTCCATACCGTAGTGGCTTGAGTTTCCTTTCTTAGCCTTGTACTCTCTCCTTGCTCAAGTAAAGCCAAACCTTGTCTCCAAAATGAATTTTTTGCTCTCTCCTATGCTGATCATGACTAGCCTTATACTTGGCTTGAGATATTTCCAACTATTATTTCACCTTGAGATGGATTTGTCAGATCCTCTAAATGAATTTCACTTCTCTAATCACCTTTGAATCACATATCTCCCCTTTTTCCTTTTTCCCAACTACTATATCTAGTGGATTTGTAGGTAGATATCCCAAGCATGATTCAAATGGTGACTTCATAGTGGATGTGTGTATTGCCCAGTTGTAGAAATGTTGAATGTAATCTAAGGACTCATCCCAAGTCCGTGGATATTTTCTATTATATCCTCTAATTAGCTGCACCAAATCCTATTCACCACCTCTATTTTTCAATCTGTTTGTGGATGGAATATTGTGCTCCACTGTAACCTAGTGTCCATCCTATCCCAAAAATTAGTCCAAAACTTCCCCAAGAACCTAGAATATCTGACAGAAATAATAGAATTCGGCAGACCAAAATGCACCCATACATTAGCAAAGAAAAGTTCAGCTGCCTCATATGCTTTTATTGTCTTTTTACATGCCATAAGAACAAACATTTTTCTAAATCTATCAACAAAAACATATAGATAATCATGTCCATGTTTAGACATAGGTAATCCTTCCTACAAAATCTATAGAAATATCCTCCCAAGGATGAGTAGGGACCTATAAAGGCATATACAAACCTTCCTTCCTAATTTTAGGCTTTCTTGTACAACACAATTTACATCCTTTTATGAATTTAGATACTTCTTCTAGCATATTGGGCCAATACACGTACCTTTGCAAGTGGGCTAAGGTCTTACCAACACCAAATTGTTCTGCTACTTTTGAGGTATGTGCTTCCCTCATCAATAGAAGTCTTTCTTCCTTTGGCACACAAAGCTTCCCCCATCGATAGAGCAACTCATCTTTGAGATAACAATCTTCAACACCTATCCTTTCAACCCCTTGAGACTATAACTGCTGATATGTTACCCCCAAAATCTTTGTCTTAAGCATATGCCTCTCCATAAGCTTCCTTTGTGATGGGCTCAATATGAGAGATAGTGGCTGAACAAGAGATTTTTTTATTGTGTGGGCTGCCTAGAAAACATTTCTACCACAAAATTTATGCTACCTTTCTTATACTTGATCACCAAATGGAACTGCTGAAGGAACCCCATCCATTTGTAGTGCCTTGCATGATGTAATTTAGATTGTGCTTGTAAATAATGGAGAGGTTTGTGGCTAGTATACACAATAGTTTCTTTACCTAACAAATAATGTTTCCATTTCTTTATTTCCTAAACTAGTGCATACATCTCTTTATCATAAACAAAATATCCTCTAACTGCTGAAGTGAAAGTTTCTAAATGATAACATACTAGCTTACCTCCCTGTAGCAACACTAATCCCATATTATAATCAATGACATTTGTCTCTAATTCAAAGGGATGTTGCAAATTAGGAATATAAAGTACTAGAGCATGACTAATTTTGTATTGTAATAACTCAAAAGCCTTATCTTGTTCCTTACCCTAGTCAAAACCCTTACTCTTTGTGGTCGCTATCTGTAGAGGTGCTGCAATAGTGGAGAAACCTAAAATGAACTTCCTCATGTACTGTAATGCTCCCACAAAACTTATAATATCACTGGATCTCGTTGGTATTGGCCAGTTGGTGATGGATTCCACCTTTTTTAGATCCACTCGTAGGTCTCCTCCTCTAACCACATGCCCAAGATAGATAAGTGACTGTTTTGAATATTCACACTTCTTCATATTACATAACAGTTGTTTCTCTTTGAGAACTTGCAAGATTTGTTGCAAATGTGTTAGGTGTTCCTCCCATGTGGCACTAAAATTTAGAATATCATCCAGATATAAAATGACACATGAATCTATGAATTCACGTAATACATCATTCATCAATCTCATAAATGTAGTAGGTGCATTACATAAACCAAATGGAATTACTAACCACTCATACAAACCCTATTTTGTTTTGAAGGTAGTCTTCCATATATCCTCCTCCTTCATCCTGACTTGGTGCTAACCTAACTTGAGATCCAACTTCATGAAGAACTTGGAATGTTAAAGCTGGTCCAAGAGAGCATCTATGCATGGGAGTGGATATTTGGTCCAAGAGATCATCTATCATGTTGAAGCTGTTGAAGGCATGGTAATCGATGCACATCCTCCAAGAACTATCCTTCTTCGACACTATCACAATAAGTGAACCGCATGGCGTGGTGCTTAGGTGTATAATCCCTTGGTCTAATAGTTCTTGGAGTTACTTATTTACTTCTGTACTCTCTAACAAGGATTGCCTATACAACCTGATATTGGGTAGAGGGGACTCTAGCAATAGTTGAATCTCATGTTCTACCTCTCACTTTGGTGGCAACCCGCTAGGAGTCTGAAATAATTCCTAAAAAAACAAAATAATAATATCCAAATCCTTCATCCCTTGGTTATAAATATATGAAATTTCTACCCTATCTTGTTTATCCTTTGGTAAAAGTAAACAAAACTGATTATGATTTTCTTGAATAAGTCCCTTTGTTTAGTTAACACTTCCCATAACAATTTTTTTCTTATGCTAGTGTGCCCATATGTTGTAACTGATTCCATCCTTGACCCATCTATATCAGTTCTCCCTTTTCGTATATACAAGTAAGGAATCCCCAAAACAACATCAAATACATCAAGTGGAATTACATCAGTTTTCAATACATCTATATACTAAGAATTTATCCCAAACTTAAACTCACATCTTCTTGTTACCTTCATTTCTACACCCTTCTTCACCCATCCCAAAGGATATGGATGTGGATGCTCATAAGTTTCAAGACCAAAATTCTTCACAACCACATCAAAAATCAAATTAAATTGAGAACTAGTATCAACCGAAGCATTTACCCTAGTTCTCTTGTTTTGGATTTTGATCTGCAATAGTCTACTCATCTCCTCTTCTTGTTATTAGATGTCCATGTTGGTGGCCATGTAAGAGCTGGACTATATTTGCAGAATAAAACTCATAGAATAATGATATATCTTTCAATTCATTCCGGATACATTACATAGGATGAACTTACAAATATATAGGCACATAGTTTCCTATAAACTAGGAAACTACTGTACTAACAAATACTAATCTCGTGAGTTGTTTGTAACAACCAAACAAATCAACACACATTTGTTATTAGTTGTTTTATATAACAACTAAATAACAAATTACTAATATAATAATAATTACCAAATGTAATTATTATCTACACAATGTAAATACTAATTCCTAACATTCCCCCCCTTAGTGTTTACATGGTTCAATATATCTCATTCTTTGATTGTAGTGTGCCACCTCTATGTGCTCATGATCAACTCCACAAATGTGCAGCATTGGGCTTACACAAAACTCGAACATGTGCCAATGCACATTGATGGTTTTCTCCGGCTTCTACTAACAACCTTACCAAATTGGTTTTGCAGGTGTACCAATAACTTTTCACAATTGGTTTTACAGGTTTACCAAAAACCTTACACAATCGGTTTTTACAGGTTTACCAAAAACCTTACACAATTGGTTTTATAGGTTTACCAAAAACCTTACACAATTGGTTTTACAGGTTTACCAAAAACCTTTCAATTAGTTTTCCTAGTTTACCAAAAACCTTCACATCATGATTACTACAATACTTTTTGATCAATATTATACAATGTCTCTACAACAGGGAATCATGTAGGAAATACTGCTTTCAAAACTGAACAATAAAACATAATGGAAATGGAACAATGAGACCATGTTCCCCCCTTCAATGTGAACATTTCACTTATTCAATCCAAAACAGGAACTCAGAAATCATACTACACACAATAAACTACAATTCTGAAATGAAAGAAAACTCACACACACATTGTCACCACAACTTCATGCGGCCCCATCGTTGGTGACTGATGAGAGGTCGCTGAATGACCTCCATCCTCCTGTGCCTCCATCCTCCATTAGTCTATTGCTAACTCAGTCGATTATGTCTTTGAAGCTCATCAAGTTTCACATTGTACTTTATTTTGTCTCTCCTCCACAATGTGAAAGCAATTATTTTTGGACGTTGGGTAACATCGAAAATGCGTCCATGACGATTTTTTTATTTTTATTTTTACAAACTTTGGCAATGACTCTTTTGATGACTTTTGATGACACTCTTTTGAAAATAACACAACTTTGACAATGACAACTTTTGACTCTTACTCATGATGACAACCTAGAATAACCTATTTGATAACAAGACATAAACAAAAAATAACACTTTTGTATTGTCATGAAAACTTGACAATATTGAAACTATAAAGGCTAAAATAAAACAACATCAATGATGTAAACTATATTGACGATAACAAAATCCAATTAAATATTAGATTTTCATGACTTTTAAGAGACATACTTTTGAGAAAACTAATAATTAAAAAGTAATATTCAATTATTTTTTACACATACAACACAAAGACTTTTATTATTAACTTTGACTCACACAAAAACTTAACAACTATGAATTTTGGATTTAAACTATAAAACAATACTACTAATATCTTAAAATAGACTTTGACACCGATCCAAAAATAATGTCAAGAATCTATAACAATAAATAATTTTACATAACAAAATGACTAACAACCATATAAAAAATGGACTCAACTCAAACTAACAAAGACTATACTTAACTTTGACTTCCCCAAAATCATATAACAGTCTGTGTAGAACCTGAATTGCGCTATTCTGGAAAAACATGGATGTAGAGAAAGAAGCCACGTATAAGCACCCAGGAGTTCTGAATGGTCCATGTTCTAACAATTAGTCCAGATTTCCGAGCTTGATAGATTCACCACCATAGATAACTCAGACTTGCGTGATGGCCTCCATCTTACAGTTTTAGATTTTCCATGAAGATCAGTCTCAATTCCAAAACCTAAATGCACTTTGACGTCTTACACCTGCTGGACGCTTGGATTGTTCTATTATGTGAGAAAAATATGAGTCATATGTTGAATCCCAATCGCAATGAAGTTTTAAGACTTCGTTACTACAAATATCCATGCATGATTTTTCTTTAGCGGTCGATTGAATCGATTTGCAGAAGATATTGACCGAGCCAATAAAGTGACGAAGTAGTGGTTTGTAAAGTAGTATCGTCAATACAAAACAACTCGGGGCCGAACCACACAGACCCGTGAAAACACTAAAGCTGTCAATGGTTTTGACTATGTAGACTTATGACGTGAGAGAAAACCATAGATATGTGATGCTTCTGAGCAATCAGGATTCCCATAGAACCCAAATGAGAGTCACGAGCCACCAATGTTGAAGTTACACGTTGAATATAGAAGAAATGTGAATATGAATCAATGCTTCAAAGTTGAATGGTTGTGAAATGCACATGAACGTTCAATGCAAACCCAAGACCGGCGTATCCAAATGAAATAATTATGGCTTGGTACGGCAACATATGAACTAAGAGGAAATTGGATTTCTTAGGAAACTCTCATCAACAATAACCTGTTCTACCATCACAGGGATAAGATGTAGTCACTCTGATACCAGATGTAAGAGCTGGACTATATTTGCAGAATAAAATGCACAGAATAATGATATATCTTTCAATTCATTCTAGATACATTACATAGGATGAACTTACAAATATATAGGCACATAGTTTCCTATAAACTAGGAAACTACTATACTAACAAATACTAATCTCGTGAGCTGTTTGTAACAACCAAACAACTCAACACACATTTGTTATTAGTTGTTTTATATAACAACTAAATAACAAATTACTAATATAATAATAATTACCAAATGTAATTATTATCTGCACAATGTAAATACTAATTCCTAACAGGCCATGCATCTAATCCTCTCATCTACATCAAAATCATCCTCTATTTCCACCTCCCCATATGTCTTTACAACTATCATGGATTTATTTGAATCCTTGTTTAGTTCTTTGGATGTAGCTCCGGATGTAACTTCCAACATGTAGCATTAGTATGACTGTATCACAATTCTTACAAAAATTCTTGGGATCTTTACAAGTACTCAAAGTAGTGGCAATTTGTTTACCTTTCCGCTTCCATATACCTTTGTTACTTATTTGTCCCTATTCGTTCTTTGGCTGATTTTTTGACTACTTTGTCCTTGACTCCTTCTCTCCTTGCTTCTTTTTATCATCAATATAATAGGCTTGCATAGATGCTTCATTGAGATCCTTGAGCTTTGTGGAGATGACCTTCCTTCAAAGTTGAGTGTGAAGTCCTCTCAAATACTTGGTCAGAATATCCTCATCCTCCAAGTCCATATTAAGCAACATGGTTTGTCTCTAAAACTCTGTAGTATATTTCCTGCACACTTTGACCACTGCTTTTTCTTAAGTACTGTCATTTAATCATCTGGTCAGTCTTATGGCCAATATGATAAACTTAGGCTCTAAACAATTCTTTAAAACCCTCCCAAGTACTGACAACATGACGCTTCTTCTTTTCAAAAGTAGATGGATGGGCTTCCCACCAAACCAGAGCATGAACTTCCATTTTGAGATGTGAAAAGTTAATCCTTCATGCCTCCATGACATTATGCACACTAAATTAAAATTCCAGTTGCTTTAACCACTTATCTAACCATTCTGCATCTACTTGTCCTTAAAAGCTCTTTATTTCAACTTTAGTTTCAACTTTAAAAGAAGAATGATTAGATTTCACCTTTCCAATTGAAATTTCTTCTTCATGCTCTTTTTTTTCTTCTTCCTCTTAGTGGATCTTTCCTATGCCAAACATTTCAGCCAATGCTCGAACCACTGAGTCCATGGAATCTTGCTTAACTGAAGCCATCTTTTGTAAATATGAGAGTTCTTATTGGTGTCTATACAACCTATCCATCATGGTCTCTAACATCTCAATTCTATGGACCAAGTTCTCTTCCTCCATTTGATCTCTGACTTTTTGTTTCCACTTCTTCGTAGATATGTCTAGATTGAAAGGTAAAACTTCTTCTCCTTTAAACCTTTTCACTGTCATACAAATCACAAGAATGAATACCACAGTCCATGATAATAATCAACTTTGATACCAAAATGATCTGTAAACCTCTAATCTTTGGAAAATTTACAAGACCACAAAAGAAAATACTATTCTACATTCAATTTCAAAAATGACAGATTGTTTGAAGTTGGAGAAAATCTCTTTATTCTTAGAATTATATGTAGCGAAGGGAAAAGGAATTAAAACCAACAAGACAACCAAATTTTTATCTTAGAAACCCCTAATTTGAGGGAAAACTAGTCGGGAAGGGCAATTGATCTTTCTTCCCACTTATATGTATTGGAAAATTTAAAAGATACATATTACAATAAGATGAAGGAAAGTAAGCACTATAAACACTCCCCCTCTGTACTTTCTTGCTCTATTCTTGCACTCATTGCTTCTATAATTCAACTCCAGCACTGAACTCTTCTTGCTTAATTCTCCCATGAATTGATGATCAACTCTCACTTGCTCTCTTGCTCAAATAATTTCTTCTCATGTCCTCTCATGCAATAGAGAATGGGAAGAGATGTCCAAAGAAGAGACACAATCGAGCAATTCGAATTATGTGACTGTTCATGGAGCTATTTTTATTTTTCCATGATGAGTGAAAGGATCATCCATATATGCAGATCGATGGTTACTCAACCACCATGGTGGTTACACAATTGCCATTTTGTGCAGGGATGGTTATATAACTACCTCCCTGCACATAGGGGTGGTTATGTAACTTTACAATATGTTCTCCATTTCTCTAATTTTTGCTTCTGGTACTAGTTTATTTGATGAAGTTGAGTCTTCTTAGATCCCTATGGATCACTGTGACATGAACAAAAATGGGTATAGAAGTGAGAGAGGTGAGAGATAAACACAATAGAGACACTTAAAGAGAGAATACATATTAGACAATGTGTCACCAGTGAATACTTTTCTTATGCAAGATCCATATATCAAACAACATGCTTGCCAATATAGTAAATAGTAGTAAGGCATTATTTTATGTATACATTTTCCCCCCCATTATGCTAATTGACTGAAATTGAAGTAGTGTAAAGGAAGTAAGGAACATACCTATGAGAATTCTGAGGAAGCCATGTTACAAAAATATGCGTAAAATGTGAGTATATAGTGTGGCAAAGCACAGATCGATGTGTCAATCCATGTGGCATAAATAGTGATGGTGAACCATTGTAAGGAGAACTTGGAGAAATTAGAGATTTTATTTGGAGTGATTTGGATATTTTTGAGCTTGTTGCTAATGGATATTTGAGGGGGGTAGGGAGTGATCAGTTCCCAATCTGATTTTTTATGTATGAAAAAATTAAGTATTTAGGCGTCCTATCACTAGAGGAAGAGTGTTAAGGAAAGATATTTACTTTTACCCTCCAACTATGACTACATATTCAAAAGGTTTATCTGTTGCAGATGGAAAAACACCTTTTTTGTTCATTTTGATCCAATGAGAATAACCCATATAGGAGAAGCATAGGAAAGGCAATGACATCTCATTTCCCCCACTCCAAGGGTGTCTTCATGATGTGTATGGATTCCATGTTAGGTCATATGAAAGTGATAGAAAATGTAAAAGTGACTTCCCATGTTAGATCATTTGGGAAAATAGTTATGTAACTCCCAATTTAGGTCATTCGGGAGGAGCAGTAAAATACACCATGTTGTGTTGATTGATTTCTTTTATTCGAGTAGTACAAGATTGTGTTGAGATTGAATATATATTTGATAGATTACTCATGGAGATATTTTTCGCTTGCTACCCCCATATTAGGTCATTAGGGGGAATCACTAGAAAGTGTTATGAAATGTTGCATAATGTATGAGAATTTTTTTGATAGTGATGAATGTGAAATGATCGTATAACAATGTGAGGGGGATCATGGGGTGATCCCAATTATATTCCCCCTTTCAACAAAAAGGGGGAATGATAGTAAGAATGAATATTGAGCTGAAAGTAGAAATGAAATGATGTAAGAATGATCAAAATGAAGTATAGTAAATGTCGTAATATTATATATATATATATATATATACATACATACAATGTAAAATGTGATAGATTGGAATATAACACTGTGAAATGTGTATCATATGATAGTAGAATAAAATTTGAACCGAATGGAATAGACAGAGAGGAAAATGGAGTAGTGGAGCTCAAGATATGAGTGAAAATGCATGGCGTGTATTAGTTGGAAGAATATGTTGAAATAGTAACTATAACCAGGTGGGCAATTGAAAGTTGTTATACACAGTAATAGGGAAAATGTGGATAGTAACTTCATTTTAGCTTTAAGTGAGTGTGATTTTGAGCTTTGAGCCTGTGATGATGCCGTAAGTGAGAGTAGTGAGATTGAGTTGATTCAAGATGGTGGCAGAGGCCGTGGCGTTGCACATGACAGATGAGTTGGTAAGTATAATTTTTTTGAACAATTTGTAGAAATGAGATTTTTTTTTGAATTTTTGTGAAATTTGTGTTTTTAAATTTATAAGCATTTCTGACTTGGGAAAGACCAACCAAGGCTCTAACATCCCTCAGGAAACCAACGCTTAGACCTAGGTGTCAATGACCTGTTGCTAGGTGCCCGCGTCATGCTCTTAGGAGCTGGTAACCCAAGAGGATGTTTTTGATCTAAAACGTGATGAATGTGAAAATTGATGTTGTTTTATGTTATTAGTAGTTGTTTTTACATGTATATAAGCTGCTAATGTCATGTTTTTGCTAGTGTTTTATGTTATGTAGAGGGATATCCATTCGAGAGAGATCCATGGAGGTAGACAATTGAGAACTTTGTTAGGATTAGGCCTATTGGAAACATAGTGGGATGTATTAGATTGTGTTAGCTTATGGCACATAGCTAGATTGAGGAAGGTACCCCATAATATGTCGATGATTATTACTTTGTGTGAGAGGTGGTGCACCAACACTTGCACATTTTGGTTGCCTACTGGGGAGACGACTGTGACTCTGGAGGATGTGTATCATATATTATAACTATTTTTTATGAGGGAGAGGTTTATGGTGATGGGCATGGAGGATACACAAAGACATATGAGGGACATTAGGCACTATTTTACAAGGTCACAGATTCAAACTAAGACCCATATAAGCCTAGATGCCATACTAAGATCAGGTGTTCCATGACTACAGAAGTTTATTATAGTTGTGATTATTTTATTAGTGGCAGTGAAGGGTGGAGGTTTAGGCATCTTGTATAATATGTGTGATATATATCGATATATAGAGGAGGATGATACCAGATATGCATGGGCACAATGTGTACTAGCACATTTATAAATTGACTTATACATATTTACGCAGGAGGACCATGGGGATGGGATTGGAGCTACCATGTTATTACATGTATGGGCATATGACCATATTGTGATATTGAGGCCACTTCGTGGGCCATGGGCCAAGTGGGCTAGGCCTGAGATATTTACAGTGAGGTGGATTAGTATGCAGAATATGAGGCTGAATACTACTACTTATAGGTCCATGCTGGATCATATGGGGCCAGGGGCCATTATATGGATTTCATGTCGAGCATATAGAGGGTGGCCAGAGGATGAAGTAGATCTACAATGTATTTGTCATACGATGTGGTTGGAGGATCAGTTTCCTGGGGTGGCTGAGTTGTTTCAGGTGGAGTATGTATCATGATAGTTTAGTATTGCTCAGGATGTGCCCCTAGAGATGTATGTATTGGTGCGAGCTACTAGAGCATTGAGGAGAGTAGGGGCGATACCATGATCCACAAGAGCACAACTAGTGCCCATGGTCTAGATGAGGTAGATACGGTGATAGAGATGATACAAGTCGACAACGCGGGGTGTACTGAGGTGTATAATACATGGTGGGAAGTGCACCAATGGGTGCTATTGTTTCCTATTGTTGTAGATGCAACAGGTGCATCAATAGTTGGAGTAGAGGTGAAATAACTTACCCATAAAGGCAATGGGATAACGACATTGATATTAGAGCATGAGTATATGTGTATTGATAGTTATGGATTGTTACTTAGTTTTGTGATTGTGCTGTGTATAGGAACTAATGCAATGTTTTAGATGGCTGCAGGGGATGCTTATTAGTCATTGATTATTGATATATTGATCTACACATTGACCTGGGATACTCCCATCGATGTGCTCATTAGATGTGGGATGTTAAAGTGAGTAGATGTTATTGTGGGTGAGCATGCTCATTTATTTGATCTAGTGGTGATAGAAACAACTACATGTACCATATTGTTGAGTGAGCGACATGAGGTAAGGGTGGAGACAAAATGGTATATGGAGTCAATAGGTGGAGGATCCCTAGAGTAAGATGTGTTTATGAATTTTGTGGAGTTACATGGCCATTTTTTGGATCATTCGATCGGGTTAGGCTTATTGCGTAGACAAGTGGAGAGATATAGGTGCTGTGAATAGTGGCGTAGATTGAGAAGAGAAACATCTAGTTCTAGGGATCATTCCATTGTATATAGTGGTATTGATGATGATGTATGCTATGTTTTGATGTAGTGATACATGGGGGATTTCCCCCAAGCGATTGTATTTTTGTACCTATGAGTTTTTGATGATATAGAAATAGATGGATGATTGGCATTATCGTGTTGTGTTGATGTTTTAATGATATGTGAAGCAATGATTGTTTTTTGCATGTGGTTGAATGATTTGCATTGTGTAAATGATAATATTGACTAATAAGATGATTTTGATTTGTACATAAATAGATAAGTAATGAAAGTTGGATTATATGTGTGAATAAATATGTGAAAAATTGTAATATATGTATGTGAAAGAGAAATGTGAATGAAATGATTGTAAAAGTATATGTAATCATGTGTTAGTATGATGAAGAGGGGGGAATAGCGATGCTCCAGTGCATGTGTGTGTGAGGATGAAGTTCATCTACATAAGACCCCCTCATTAATAAGGAAATCAACCATAAAGCAAGACTGTGTCATCAGAAAATGGTTTATTAGTGTACACTAGATAGATATATCAATTAAACATGTAGTGCAAAGATGGAGCGTGGTTCTTATTGTAACAGATACCTCAACAGTCATGTAAGAACCATAAGAACATGAGTGTAACATTGGGTAGTGAGGTGAGAAAAATCACATATAAAAGATAAAGCCGATGAGAAGCAGTAGAAACATGTGAAGTGGAAGAAGCATGAGTCTATGAGCCAAAATGAATGTTTGATGCTATGGTGCCAATGATAGGAGATGAAACAGTGGGAAACACAGATGTCAATGACTTAGGAAGCTGATGTGAAACAGGAGCACTGCACGGAGGATGAGATGGTACAACAATGGATGAGTGAAGTGGAGGGTGTGTGTGAATGATGACCTGAGGCGGTGGATGAATGACAACCTTAGAAGCAAGGGGAGGAGATACATGAATTGGAGTAGAACCATGCTTGCATGGAATTGGAGAAATAAACTGTGTTATCTAAAATTCAGCCCCAGGTTAATTTGGATGATTCATTGTAAATGGACTTATCTATTCAGGTTTTGGGACGGGTGAAAGACCATAAAATTTAACCCCAATTATTAGAAGAGGAAGACAACTCATGTTTTGGCTCGGCCAAGTTGGTCTTAACTCATGGCGAGCTAGCTTGCCACGACAAGTGGTTGAATTGGTGGTCGGGCTTATTGTGGAATCAGCTAGGTTCAAGGAAGTGTGGACTTCCCATGGATAAATGGTTCTCTAAACCCCAAGGTTGGACGACACAAGGTTGGACAGGTTTCAGGTTGGACACCACAATGTTAGACGGGTTGTGGGTTGGATGACCATCTAACCCGGGATGGACAGATGGTTCATTAGTGTAGCTAGTTGGACAAAGGCTGGATGACGTACGAACAAGGTTAGATAGCCATCCAACCCCTAGGTTGTATGACCATGAGGATGGTTAAGTGGCACACTGTACAACGCAAGGTTGAATGACCGCCCAACCCCATCAGTTGTATGGGTAGAGATAGACGATTGCTCAACACCCCCAAGGTAGGATGACCCATGGTGTAAGGATGGTGGTCATTAGGTTGGGTGAGCGCCATAGGGATGTATGACCTATAGGTTAGACAGTCTTCTAACCCCCTAGTTAGACGACAATGAGGTTGTACGACCCACTCACAATTTGTACGGTTCATGGTTAGATGATCATCCAACTCAGATATAAAGGACATCTCATAGGCCAGTTAGTTATTTGCTTGGAGAAATTTTTATGGCTTATGAGGTTGGATGTCCATCCAACCCAACATGGGTGGGCAAGTCACATGCGAGGAGAAGGTAGGTGGGTGAATGACATGTCAACAACCAAATTTAATGAGGTATGGTGCCCATGACTACCCGTGCAAGAAAAGTCCCAAGTTGTATGGCTCCCCATACCCCTTTAATGCATTTTTCCAGTTGGTGGCACAAATTATCCTATATATTGTAAAATACACCTCATTTTGAAGAGAGACTTTCTGTAATGCAAAGGAGAACTGCCAAAATTGTTCTAGAGTTATGAGCTAAAGGCCTCAAATTTTAGAATTTTGTAAAGCATTTTTGCCTTGTGCCTAGGATTCTGTATGTTTTTAGCAATAAAATTGGTGTTTTGTGGCTTTTCTTTCCCTAACTCAAGCTATATTGCATTTTTTCCTCTCATTATGTTTGCAGGTATATTGTGCATATATTTATCTCTTTGCAGGACCTTTGATTTGTTGTGCTCCATGAATATAGAGAATTGAATATTGTTTCAGACTGTGGCACTTCTATCTTCCCTCTCTCACTTTAGTTTACTCCCTATTTTCACTCACTCAGAATATCTCATCCCTTTCTTGGTGCCTCACCTTCACTTAGAGTAGATTTAATTTTATGCATCCTTCTATCCATGTATCCTTGGAAAGCATTAGGGTAGGATTATATTAGTTTTCCATTATATGCACTTTAGAGATGTTTGGACTAGGTTAGGAGAAGAAGCCAACTTTCTCTAGAGGATTATCCTATTTACAAGGTCCCACACTACAGGATAATCCCATGTTATGCAAATTACACTGATTTCCTCACACACAAATCACTAGCATTCATGGGTGCTGTAATTTTGTAATAAAAGTTTTGGCATTCTCGGTGGGAACAAAATTGATGTTTTTCTAGATTTATCAAGAGTGGATGTGCATCTTGGTGAATATTCAGCCTTTGGAGACTTTGTAGCAGCACATCTGGTGATTCCTAATGTCAGATTTCAACTGGCTCCAGCAGTACTAGTGGCTCAAGTACATGAGAATGATCCAAACTCGGTCCAGAGCAAGAGAAGAAGGTGTTTTCGAGTACTTGCAATTATCATCATGTAGAGGAAGGAGAGGAAGAAGAGTACAAAGGTCCCCATCTCCACCAAATAGAACATTATCAACACCTCCACTAGGTAGAACCTTCCTTCAATTAACCCGAGTTCTTAGGACAATCAGGATGGCGCACCAACAACCACCAAAAGGGCCACCAAATCCATATGTCAACTTCATGGGAATTAGTTGTTGGTTAGATTTTTTGCATAGTACAAAACCTAGGTAGTCATGAGATAAATCTCCCTCATTTACCGGTGAGGCTCCCATGTCAGATTTGTCAATTAAAGTATGCTAATATCTAAATGGAGTTTTAATTTAACTACTCAGTTCATGAACCATAACTGAATAGTTCTGCAGTAAGTAAGCAACTATTTAAAAGAAAGGGAATACTTATAGAAGAGAGGAAAGGGAATTATATAAACACAGAGAAGAAATGGGGAAGATGTGCATCCCAATCAATAGATAACATAGTTGATTACATGCATATAGAAGAAATAAATAGATATAAACACAAAATTCTATGCAAAGGTAGCTCTAGATCTAGATATGAAATAACACAAAGTCTATTAAAGGTCTAAGACAAAAAGCAAGAAACACAATACACCGTGACACAAAGTTCTCCGGAAATCTGCTCCTTTATATTCCTTTGCTTCAAGTGGCTCTCAAGGGTTTCAGCATAAAGTCTGGAACACAAGGTTGCTGCTTACGAATTCTCCTCTTTAACTCAAAGGTTTTTCCTCTACTTATAGAATGTAGAGGGGAAATTACAAGTCGGAAGCTTTTAGTTGAACTGACACATGTGGAAGTCAGAAAAGAAACAACTGGCAATCTCCCTCCTAGAATTCCTCTTTGCATGACATGTATGATTTGCAACTGAAAATAGAACCTTCTATTTTACACGTGCCACCTATCTCCAAGTAGTTGACTTCTTCAAGTAATGGCTTTTAAACCAATCACTTAAGTTATATAGTTTAATTGATCGCTCAATTACTTTTTCGGAGGAAAGAAGAAGGAAGAGGAAAGCTGTAGTCTTGTCCTTTTTCATGTCTGCATATAGCTAATTCTTTTTCCTTTGATTCTCACCAAACTGGACCTAGGAGCAGCTGGATCTGGAAACAAGCTGGAATTGGAAGTGACTAGACCTAGAAGTGGCTAGAATTTTACCTTCACCTTGTCTTCTCTTTTATCCTTGAAGCTTTTGTAGTTCTTCTCCAGTACATGCATCAATGCAATGTTTTCCGCAGATAACTCATCATCCTTATTTTTAATTGCATATGAGCAATTAAAAATTCTAGAAAGCACTCTAGATGAATGAAAATTCAATGAAGGCTTCAACTGGAATATGGGAGCATTTACACAAGATCTTGGAAGGAATTTTCCATGCACTGACTTCTTCATGGGCTGCATTTGAAACAAGAGGATGAAGCCTTTGTGCCGGAAGCTTTTGCAACTATGAGATCTGGATCTAGATCTACATATGG
The DNA here is from genome assembly GCA_019776745.2 of Taxus chinensis. NCBI lineage: Eukaryota > Viridiplantae > Streptophyta > Pinopsida > Cupressales > Taxaceae > Taxus > Taxus chinensis. Next base: position 896,858,716 of record CM034149.1, read on the forward strand.
ATTTGCATCTGCATATGCATCTATACCTATATAACAAACTCTGGCAACTAGGCTATGGATGAAAAAACTACAGCTCAAATAATTCCACTACTTTTAATCTGCACGTATGAGTGAAGTTTTTCCTGCACGCATGAGCTAAGTTTTTCCTGCACGCATGAGTGAAGTCTTTCCTGCTCTGGACCTGTCTATCAATTCAACAAAAGGTTCTGAGCCTAGATTCGTGTCTCCAATATCTACAAATTTAGAAGTGATGCATGACTCCGTTGTGCTTTCTTTTTCATCTTGCTTCGCCATAGCTTTGTTTATCTTTGTCTGAACAATTCTTTTTCTTCTTATTTGACTGGAATTCTTCAAAACTGGTGCAGATCTAGATAATCCTTCAGATTCGGAGGAAATATTCAATGTATTGGACATTGATATAAGTTCATTTTCTTTATAAAAGCACCTGTATCTAACTCTTGCAATTAATTCAAACAAAGATGAAAACCAGAACATGCACAGTAAATTTTAATCACAAAAATCTGCATAATTCAAGCCTGCTGCCCCAAAATTTGATGTTTTATTTGCATGCAAAGCAAACATGAATTTTACCAACATCACCTGAGCACCTATAACACTTATGCAAACAAAAATCAACCTCCTTCAATGCATGCGCCAAAATTGGAAGCTTTTAGCCTTGATTTCACCTTTGTCTGAACAAAAATCCTCTTCAAATGGGGCACACTTTTCCTCCGGGCTGCACTTCTTTACCTGTGGATTAAATAATTCATCCTTATGGTAGCCCATGCTTATATAACCCTCACAATTCTATAATTAATAATTTCCCTTCCTATTCCTAGCAATTAATTAATTAAAAATCATGATCTTCTCTTTAACTGGTGTGCTAAAATAACATGTTTAAGGACAGCCATCCAATAAATTAAATTAATTCAATTTAACCATCCACTTTTCACTTCACTCAAGCTTCATAGTGTGCTTTGACCATAGCCACTGAAAATAGAATTTAATTTTATCATTTAATGCTTTAAAAAACATTATATCTTTCCCAAAAGGGGCGCACTTTTTGACATTAAGGGGGCAACCTTTAAATAAATTAATTTATTTAATTTTAGCCAATCTATTTCCATCTTCTTTATTCCCTTTTACCTTGTTGACTTTCTTCCATGCTTGGGCGCCAATTTTGGGTGAATAAATATTAATAAATATTTATTTAATGCATTATTATTCACCCAAGGTGGGTCGCACTTTTTGGCTAAAGAGAATTCTATTTTTAAAAACACATGACAATGGGAATTTTTACCTTGCAAGGCAGCCCCAAAAATCCCATGATCCACTTAAGTGATTTGACTTTCATAATGGGATTATTTACCTTGCAAGGCACGTAATAAAATCCCATTATTTCACTTAAGTCACTTTTCTTTTATTTCACCATGGGAATTTTTACCCTGCAAGGTAGACAATAAATTCTTGCCTGCCTGCTGCCTCTAATTTTCCCACTGCAACTTAAGTGACTTTTCCATCATGGGAAAAAGTACCCTGTAAGGCAGGTAATAAAATCCCACCTGCATTTTGCTTCTATTTTTCCCATGATCCACTTAAATCCTTTGTTTTCCAAAAATGCACCCAACCCCGCAAGGGCTTTTTAGTGCACGACTTCACTTTTTCCCGGAGAACCAGACCTCCGATGGTGACTTCCTCCCGGCATAATGTGTGTATATGTTCTTCAACTGCTCCAGGCCAAGAATCAGGCTAACCCGACAAAGGAATTGGTCCAAAGAAATTTCATAGAAAATGAAACGGGAAAACACAAAAACACAAAAAATTGCCAAAAGTCACAAATAAAGCCCAAAACTCATTCCAAGTTAAAAACCCTTCTGGTATATAGGAATAATGGTATGTTTGATCACTATAGGGTTAAAATGGAGCACAAATTACCTCAAACGGGGCTCAAAATAATTAAATACAAATTTCTCGCAGACAAATCCCGACGACAGAATATAACAATTTTGGGCATCTAGGTATTTGGTGAAAAAGGCTAATATGGCTCTTTGGGAATATCTTGACACAATACAAGAACTTTCAGGTAATAAAGACACAAAACGACTCATTATTTTAAAAGTATGAAATTTTTTCGGATAGGGTAGTCATATATTTCAGGATGAAATCTGGGGACACCAATAGTCCACTTACCCTCAATGCCCAGAACCCTATTCTGGTTGCAACATTAAAAAATATTCGTTACTTCACTAGGGAAAGCCACATAAATCCCGCTGACCATATTAATGATATTACAAATATTTGTACAATTCATGAGATCAATGAAGTGGATGTTACAGTCAAATTGTTGGCTTCCTCTTTTAAGGGAAATGCTTTACAATGGTTCATGAGCTTAGCAATGAGATCCATTACAAATTGGGATCAAATATGCACAACCCTCTGTAACCAGTTTGGAGAAAGGGCATACAATCTGTCTTTATTGGAACAATTGACAACAATCAAGAGGGCCCCTAATGAGAAAATGGTTGATTTCAACTTTCGATTCCAATAGACATGGGACCAGATTCTGATTTTCGTGAGGCCAACAATGGAAGGTGCGTTCCTCTACTTTTTAAGGGCTCTAAATTCTGACATAGCTATGATGATACAATCGATGAGAGGGATTAAAATGCTAGGGGCATATGACATAACCATCCGAGCAGATAACTATTTGATTCAAGTAGGCAAGCTTACACCTAGGCCACCTATGCTGCTATATCCAAAATTGGGGAACCCCTTTACTAGTCAAACACTAGAAATAGCCCCCGTCTTGGTCCCTAGAAATTAGAGCAATGTTGAGGCTTCAAATTCTTCAAGAAATTCACTTGAAATTTAGGAACTAAGGAAATTGTTACAAGCAATAGAGAAAGAGCAACAAACCTTTTGAAATGAAATAGTGGCACTCAAGAGGTACTAAGATTAGAACTTTAGACCCTTCCAACCTCAGTATTAATCCATGCCCTCATATCGGTAGAATATGCCACCTATTAAAACTGCCAATCAGAATTAGGGGCAACCTCCTACTGCTAAACAATTCCATCCCTACAATCCCAATACAACACCAACGTCAAAAGCTCTAGTTCCAGTCCAGAACAATATGGCATAAGAGTATGGATGGTACCCTCCATATGACCAACCTTCCGATCAAACCATATACTTCTAGGATCCATAAAATCAGGCTCTAGTGGTGAAAACTATTGGCGTACCTCAAGAGGCAAGTCAAGAATAAAATCAATAGTAAACAAGTCAATAAGAGGCTTCTCAGACTAAAACCACACTATTTAATTAGAAAGCATAAGACTTTTACGGAGTCAATCAACCCCCTTTCCAGGGTGTAGCAGCTAACACACGATCAATGAAGAGGAACATATAGGAGCGATAATCATCTAATCTAGTTGTTTCTCAGCCCACTCCCACACTACAAGGAGTTAGCAGACTAAATGCATCTCCTAGTGTACAAAATCAGCCTAAGGTAACTGATGTAACATCCCCAAACATGTATAATCAATCGAGGGTACCAGTTGTAATGGAAAAAGTTCCAATTCAGATGCCAAAAAAGGTAGTGTCAAGTAAGGGGCAATACAAACATAACCCTTCCCCTTTCAACATCATAGATCAAATGAAGAAAATTCATGTGAGTATTTTCATGTGGGAATCACTAGCAATTCTGGGGTAGTGGGATTTGTTGTACGTAGCTATGAAAAATTGGTTTGCCTCTAATGGACGATCAAAAAATAGAGAAAGGGTGCTCACCAATACAGTGTAGTAAGAAGGAGTTCAAACGAGTAAAAATCTGAATCCTTTATTGTTATATGTGTCTTTGGTTATTGGTGATAAATAAGTGTAAAGCTATATGATTGATTTGGGGGCAAGTACCTCCGTAACGCCTAAGAAAATTGTTGATTGTTTAGGCCTAGAGTATGAACTAGTATCCAAAGAAGTGGTACAATTAGATGGGACAATAGTAGGAACAATTGGAGTGATCAAAGGATCAAGTCTCACACTACATGCATGCATGAATGTTACAGTCCTACAAGATGTATCTATGATCGATTTTCCACCACTTTACACCTTGCAATTATCGAGAGATTTCATGGCCAAAATTGGTAGATACTTATCAAAAAATTAAACTCACATGCTATTCAGGACAAGATATGGAGCTAATGCTACATCAGGTCAGAGCTAATCACACACTTTCACATTGAGCCCCATGTGCCAAGCTTGATAAATGCCAATTGTGCAGTATTCGAACAAGATGATTTTTTATATACCTATGAAGCGGATACTAAAATTGGGAATATTCTAGATCTAACACTTGATGATTGGGCCCACAAAAGGCATGGCTATGACCCATACAGGGAGATGGAGGAATCAGAGCTAGGAATTTATTATCTATATGAAGAAAACATACCCATCCCCAACCTCACCAAGACAAAAAATAAGGATGATAATGAAGTGTGGCATTTGTTCTTTGATGGTTCAAGAAGCAGGCATGGTGCTGAAGGAGGTGCGATGTTAGTATCACCCCAGGGAATTAAGAATTACTTAGCTTTTCTCTTTCAATTTTCTTGTTCTAACAATGCTACTGAGCATGAAGCTTTGATCCATGGATTGTATTAGGAAAGAAAGAGGGGTATCAAAAACTTGCAAGTGTTTGGGGATAGTGAGTTGATTTTCAAACAGGTTCGAGGATCCCATACAACCAAAAATGATATTCTCAAAGCCTACAAGCATCGGGTATGCGATCAAATTGAAGACCTTGAAGCATTCAACATTCAGGCCATAGCGAGGAAGAAAAATGAGGTTGTGGATAGGCTTGTGATAATTAGAGCGAAATTTGATGTGGTTGACAATATTAAAAGAGATAAAACATAGCCACATATCCATGTCATTGTAAGGCTAGCTATACCAGATAATAACACAAGCTATCAGGTGTTTGAGAGTGATCAACAAATTATTAATTTTTTACAGGAGGCTGAGTTCTCAGCTAGTAATTATGAGAAATTAAAGAAGTAGTATAGGGATCAAGTAGTGCAGCTACAGATGAACAAATTACCTAAGGGGCTAGTGACTCTAGAGTCAATTTGCAACCCAAATGATCAATTAAAAAGAGAAAAGGAAAACATTAAGGTTAAAAGAGAAGATTCAAAGCCTATTTCAATTAGAGAGGGTAGAATGCTCCAAATTGGTGAGATGAGTACTGAACAAGAAAAGTCTAATTTTGTGCATCTTTTCCAGGAATTCCCAGATGTCTTTACTTGGAGCTATGAGGACTTAAAGGGATTTAACCCAAGGTTGGCACAACATTGAACTGAATTCAGAGGCTAATATTGTTAGGAAAAAGCAAAGACCAGTCAATCCTCATATTGAGCCCCTCATGAAGAAGGAGATGAATAAATTAATAGAGGAAAGTACCATATTTCTGATCAAACACTCAAGGATAGAAAATATGGTACTGTTATCCAAATTTCACCCCCCAGAGTTAATTTGATAACATGCATCAGAGTTTTTAGTTCCAAGCAAGTAGATTGATTTAGGGGAAAATCGTAAAATTGGCTCAGTCCTGTTTAAGGCCACCTTTGGGACAATTGGAACAATTATACGTGGAAGGCGCGGATCGGCTGAAAAGCCTCCAGGCGGCCCAAACAGAAAAGGGACATCTAGGAAAAATGGACGCGAAATGCCCGAATCGGCCGAAAGAAAGAAAAATTGTCCAAGTCCTTTACCGGGAGCAAGCGGGACAAGAGTGTGCGGAGGACACGAACCAGCCGAATCGGGTGAACCAGAAGAATTTGTCCCAGACAGCACTGGGACATTTGGGACAAATGGATGCGAACTGGCCGGATCAGCTAAAACAGGAAAAATCAGCACAAGGACAAGTGGGACAAAGGGGCGCGTGGGACGCGGATAGCCGAAGGAGCCGAAAGCCAATCATATCACGCCACGTGTCACCGGCAGAAAAGGGACGAGGAAGCCCATTTCAGGTAGATCGGAGGATTCTGTCCCGTGAAGCACTAGGACAGCCAGGACAAAAGGACATGGTGGATGTGAAAATCTGGCAGGCCCGTGGACAAATCACAACATGACACGTGTCGCCAAGGAAAAAGGTCCAAAAGGTCAAAGGGGCGAGTTTTCAAGCACTAATATGAACCAATGAAATAGTGCCACGTGTCCAAGTTTAAGGGGCCCACAAGAAAACCCTGTGAAAAGGTGGAGAGAGAAAATTACTTAGTGAACCAGAGCCTGCCACGTGTCATCCAGATGGCAGAGCGCGGGAAAAGAAATTTAAAAATCCGTTTTCACCTGTTTTGTGCCCTAAATCTTCAGACCTTCGTATCTTTCGATCCAGAGCTCAGATTTGCACGTTCTTTATATCAACGAAAAGCTGTTGAAATTCTCTACATGATTCTAGGATCAATCTCACATTTTGGTGCAATTTAGAGGGAGAAAATTAAGAAAACGTCTTTGACGCGTGGTGATAGACAGAAGTAATGCTTCAACAACCAACTTTAATGCAACAGACAGCTTGCCGCTCTTGTTAGACAACCCGCCATTTTGATAGGATCCGCCACTTCTGTCATAATGAGATGATTTTAAATGCTACCAAGAAGTGGTTGGGGCAGATTCTAGATTTCCTCTCTCTTCCCTCTCTCATTTCTTGATATATATTGTAAAGAGAGCTCCTTTAAGGGGTCATACATTCTTGTTTTGCATCCTCCCTTCTTCCCTCGCTTGCAAGAGAAATTGTGGAGCTTTCAAACCTCCCATATGGGTTGTAATGCCAGTTTTTTTGCCTCTTGGCCACTGCAATGTACTGTATCGACTCTTGAGCAATAATATATGTGTTGTGATTGACTCTCGACCCTCTCATGTATTCATTGCTGTCATTTTGATCTCTGATTGCAGTTTGGTTACTTGTGCATGGTGTTTGTATTGCATCTATGTGGTCTGTGTTAAATTTTCAAAACGAGTGTCTAACATTCCTCGGTGCATCACCTTTGTAGTTTAGGTTTTATTCTATGCATTTTCTTACCCTGTCTCCTTGGCAAGTTAGATTAGGTTTTAGCAAACCGTCTGCATTTTGTGTGTGCATCTGAATAGAGGAATAGGAACCAGCCTTCTCTGGAGGTTCTTTTCTCATCTTTACAAGTCCCACGCTTGGAGAAAGGATTCCATGTTGTGCAATCACACTGGATGCCTGAACATCAACCTAGAATCTTGATTTGCATCCAGGGGTGCTGTGAGTCTGCAACAACAGTTTTGGCACGCCCGGTGGGACACTAGAGGTCTCATTTTTACTGCAGCAAAGTTGATATGCATCTGCTACATTTTTCTTGCTTATAAGAGATATTATCTGCATATCTGGCGACTCCAAGGGGAAGAATCAACTGGTTTCAGCAGTGCAGGCCTAAAACTCATGAGAAGAATCACCACAAGGTCAAGAGTTGGAGAAGAAGAAGTGTTGTTTGAATACCTGCAGTTATCTCCAAGAGGAAGGCAAAGAGGAAGAAGGATTCAAAGGTCTCCATCTCCACCAAATATAACTCTCTCAACTCCTCCACCTGACAGGCCTTTCATTTAGTATAGAAGGGTTTTAAGACCAATTAGAATGGCTCAGAACAATCCCTACGTTGACTTCACAGGCAGCATCCCACTTGCTCTCAATGCACAGCATCCAGTTCCTATTGTAGCCTTGAAGAACATTCCCTACTTCACCAGAGAAAATCAGACTACTCCAGGTGATCATGTTAAAGATATTGCTAACCTTTGCACAATCCATGAAATCGATGAAATGCAAGTGGCTGTCAAGTTATTGGCATCTTCCTTCAAGGGTAAAGCATTACAATGGTTTAGGAGCCTCGGAGCTGGTTCTATCACAAACTGGAATCAGCTGTGTATTGCACTTCACGAGCAATTTGGAGAGAAGGGAGACAACTTGTCTCTTTTGGAGCAACTGACAACTATCAAGAGAGCCCCCAACAAGCAGCTGACTGACTTCAACTTCATATTTCAAAGGTCTTGGGATAGGATTCTAGTGGCAGTCAGGCCAACAACAGAAGGTGCTTTTCTATATTACCTCAAAGCTTTAAATTCTGATATTTCTATGTTAATTCAGTCCATGGGAGGCAAAAAAATCCCTATGGCTTATAGCATTGCCATTAGAGCCAAAAACTGTCTTATTCAAGATGGTAAACTGGCTCCTAGGCCTCCCATGCCCTTGTATCCAAACTTAGAAAATCCAAGCACTAGTCAAGCACCCACTTTGGCTCCTGTTCCCACTCCTAGAAATCAGAGTTCAAGTGAATCTTCCACTTCATCTCCAAGTGCTTCAAATGAACTCCAAGAGGTCATGAAACAATTAGAAAATTTGGGAAATGAGTTGGTTACTATTAAGAGGCAACAAGCCCAAGGTTTCAGACCTTCCTATCAACCTCAAGCTCAGCCTAATAGGCAGCCATACCAACCACAAAGACTACCTAATCCAGTTGCAAATGTGAATCAAACAAGGCCTCCCTCTAATAGACCATTCCAACCCTATAATCCAAATGCTATATCTGCCTCTAAGGCATTAGTGCCAACACAGAACAACGTTGCTCAGGAATATGACTGGTGCTTTCTATGCAATGAGCCTCATAACCAATCCATGTGTTTCAATGGTGCTCTCAATCAAGCACTGATGGTGACAACTACTGGTGTGGAGGGCGAGGGTAGTCAAGGAAACAGTCAACAACAAGAAACATTCCAACAACAATCAGCCCCAAATGACACCACGTTGGTGAACTGGCAAGAAGAAGATTTCTGTGGCATGAATCAAGCAGTTTCTCAAGGTGTCGCAGCCAACACAAGGTCAAAGAGGAGAAATTTGGGTGAAGAACAGCCATTAGCCCCAGCCAATCCACCACCTTCCACGGCTCCACAAATGATTGGCAAGCAGAGTCCAGTTTCAAATACACAAGGGCAGCCAAGAACAGCCCCTAGGCCAACTCAAATGCCAGCTGTTGCTGCCCACGTACAAGGAGTAAGTGTACAAACCAAGGGACAACAAAAGGATACTTCATCCCCATTCAGTATCATTGAACAGATGAAGAAGACTAACGTCAATATATCAATGTGGGAATCCCTATCCATCCCAGGACAAAGAGATCAGCTGCAAGCTGCCATGAAGAATTGGACAACTTCGAATTAGCAGGTTTAAATGCAAGACAAAGTGCTTACAAATGTTGCCTAGCCTGAAGGAAGCCATGGAGGGCAACAAGGTAAAATGTTGAAGCACCCTCCTTTCTATGTTTCATTAATCATTGGGGATAAACTAGTACACAATTGCATGATTGATTCCGGGGCAAGTAGCTCAGTGATGCCCAAGCAAATAGCTGATCAGTTGGGTCTCCAATATGAAGTAATAACTAAAGGGGTAGTGCAATTGGATGGGACAACAATAGAAACAGTTGGAGTGATTAAAAACTTGAGTCTTACCTTGCATGCATGTCCAAATGTTGTTGTCTTACAAGATATATCAATCATATACCTTCCACCACTCTTTGCCCTTTGCTTGTCAAGGGACTTCACAACCAATATTGGGGGGTATTGGTCTGCTGATTGGTCCCACATGCTGTTTAGAACAAGGTATTGAACTAAGGATATAATTAGGTCTGAACCTATTGCAAACTTCCATATTGAGCCTTACACTCCAAGTCAGATTAATGCCAATTGCTCAACATTTGATCAAGAAGATCACCCTAGTATTGGTGAGGTTGACACCAAGGTTGGAAGTATCCCGGACCTAACTCTTGACGAATGGGCAAACAAGATACATGCTTTTGATCCCTATCAAGAAGTAGAAGAATCTGAGCTGGGAGTCTATTGTATGCACGAAGAAAATCAACCTGTTCCTAGCATCACCAAGCCAAGCCATAATGATGACAATGAGGTATGGCAGCTGTTTTTTGACGGATCAAGGAGTAGGCAAGGTGCAGGAGGTGGAGCCATGCTTGTTTCACCTCAAAGCATCAAACATTATTCAGCTTTTCGTTTCCAGTTTTCTTGTTCAAACAACACAGCTGAATATGAGGCCTTGATTCATGGACTTCATTGGGCTAGGAAAAAAGGGATAAATAACTTGCAGGTGTTCGGGGATAGCGAGCTAATCGTCAACCAAGTTAGAGGACAACATGCTACGAAGAACGACTTGCTGAGGAGCTACAAGAATAGGGTATGGGACCTCATTGAGGATTTCGAAGCTTTCAACATTGTGTACATACCCAGGAAGAAAAATGAAGCCGCGGATAGGCTCGCAGCAGTTGGAGCAACGTTTGATGTGGTTGACAACATCAAAAGGGAAAAAACACAGCCACATATCCATGTGATTGTGAGGCCAGCAATTCCAGATAATAACACTAGCTGGCAGGTGTTTGAAAATGATCAACAGATCGTCAATTTTTTACAAGAAGAAGCTGAATTCTCAGCTAGGAATCAGGACAGACTAGCACAATAGTATGGGGATCAAGTAGTGCAGCTGCGAACAAAACAAGCTTCCCAAGGGTTTAGTAACGTTGGAGTCTATCTTCAACCCTAACAACCAGTTCCGTAAAGAAAAGGCTAACATACAGGTCAAGAGGGAAGATTCAGAGCCAATTCCGGTTGGGGAAGGCAAAACACTTCAAATTGGTAAAGTGGCCACCGAGCAGGAGAAATCAGATTTCATACAGCTTTGTCAAGAATTTCCAGATGTCTTCGCTTGGAGCTATGAAGACTTGAGAGGATTCAATCCGAATTTGGCACAACATACCATAGAATTGGATCCAGATGCTAAGCCCATTAGGAAGAAGCAGATACCTGTTAACCCTCACATTGAGCCTCTAATGAAGAAAGAGCTAAATAAGCTAATAGAGGCAAGCATTATATTCCCGATCAAGCACTCAAGCTGGGTTGCTAACTTGGTTCCGGTCAGGAAGAAAAGTGGAGAAATCAGGTTGTGTGTGGACTTCCGAGACCTTAATAGAGCATCTCTTTAAGATCATTACCCGCTTCCTTCAATGGAAAAAATATTGCAGGTAGTATCCGGTTCAGAGAGATTCTCTCTCCTAGATGGCTACTCAGGGTATAATCAGGTGATGGTGAAAGAAGAAGACCAATTCAAGACAGCCTTCACAACTAAATGGGGCACATATGCTTACAAGAAGATGCTATTTGGGCTGTCCAACGCTGGCGCTACCTTTCAAAGGGCAATGGACATGGCATTCAAAGGCTTGATCAACAAGATAGTGCTGATATACCTTGATGACATCACTGTATTCTCCAAAAATGCAGCAGACCATCTCTTTCACCCTCAGGAAAGTGTTTCAGAGGTGTAGAAAGTTTGGAGTATCTTTGAACCCCAAGAAGTGCATCTTTCTTGCACATGAAGGAAAATTGTTAGGCCATATTGTCTCCAAAGAGGGGACTAGCAATTGATCTAGAGAGGGTTGAAGCCATAAGAGCACTGCCATTGCCAAGTCACAAGAAGGCTCTTCAAAGTTTCTTGGGAAGGATCAATTTTGTCCGCAGGTTTATCCCAGATTTTGCAGCCCTTGTCAAGCCCATCACCAAAATTTTAAAGAAGAGCATGGCTTTTAAGTGGACAGCAGAAGGCAAGGAGAGTTTTGAAGCAATCAAAGAAGCTATCTCTCAAGCACCAACTCTCATCAACCTAGACTTCTCCAAGGATTTCATCCTCTATGCATTTGGAGGTGATGACACTATTTCTGCCATTCTGGTACAGCAGAACAAATATAATGATGAGCAGCCGATTGCCTTTTTAGCCAGAGCCTAGATGACTGCGAGGTGAGGTACTCTTTTATTGAAAAGCATGTACTTGCAGTAATCAAAAGCTTGAAGAAATTCAAGCATTTAGTCTCAAACAACAAGGTCCAGTTGCTGGTCTCACATGCTGGAGTTAAGCACTTCCTCCTCAACAAGGATTTGAATGAGAAAAGGGCAGGTTGGATCACCCATGTCATGGAGTATGACATTGAGATCAAGATCACCAAGCTAGTAAGAGGGAAAGGACTGTGTGAGCAGCTAGTTTTAGGGAAGCAAAAGGAAGTATGCGACGAAGAAGAGGCTATTTTGACAGTCTAGGACAGCCATGAGCCAAGCTGCAATCATGAAGAAGACAATGCTTCCCCCATTCCTTGCTGGACCCAAGGTATTATGCACTTCCTAGGTACAAGCCAATACCTCCCAGAGATGAACAAGACCCAAAGGAGACACTTGAGATTACAGGCTGTCCCGTATGCCATTGTTGATGGAGTTTTGTTCAAGAAAGATGTAAATGGAGTGCTGCTGAGATGCATTAGCAAAGGTCAGATTCAAAGGGTATTGGAAGAGTTTCATGGTGGACCAGCTGGTGGCCATTTTGTGCCAAGAGTGATAGCTCTAAAAATTATGAAGTCTGGTTATTATTGGACTAAAATCTTTAGCGATTGCTACGCATGGATCAAGAGGTGTAAGAATTGTGCATTCTTCATAGGAAAAGAGAAGTTTGTTGCCCTTCCATTGCATCCAATCTCAGTTGACTAGCCATTCATGCAATGGGGTTGGACTTCATTGGAGTCATTAATCCCAATTCAAGCCAAGGACATAAATGGATTTTGACAGGCCACCCGACTACGTCACCAAATGGACAAGAAGCAGTAAGCACTCAAAGAGGCAAATGAGTCTAAGCATCTTAGACTTTTATGAGGGAATACAACCCAGATTTGGTGTACCTGCCACACATAATCTCTGATAATGCATTGGCATTCATTGGATCTAAGGTGACTGAGTGGGCTATCAATAACGGTATTTACCTAAGCACTTCATCGAACTATTACCCTCAGGGGTAATGCCCAGGCCGAGTCTACAAACAAGAACTTGCTGAGGATCATTAGGAAAAATCTTGATGAGAATCAGAGGTCTTGGCATACCAAGCTCAAATCAGCCTTATGGGCTGATAGGATCACTCCAAAAGAATCCACAGGTAACTCTCCATGCAAGCTTGTCTATGGAAGAGAGGCAATCTTGCCCATGTCACGTGATTGCCACATTGGAACTCATGAAGCAAGCTAGAGTTACTTGAATTTGAGCCCATGGAGGGTGAGGTATGCAGAGTTGATGGAGCTGCAAGAGATCAAAAATCAGGCATCCTAAGCAATGGAAAAGGATCAAGCTTTGATCAAGAAGACCTTCAATAGGAAGGCCAAAGATAGATCTTTTCAAGTTGGAGATCTAGTGTTGAAATGGGATGTGGACAGAGCAAAACCGGGGAAGGCATTCAAAATTTGATGCCATTTGGAGTGGCCCATACATGGTCACGAAGTCAAGAGCAGAAATGCTTTCCAATTGGCTTCATTAGACGGTGAAGAACTGCAAATTCCAGTAAATGGAATCTATCTCAAACATTGCTACTGAAAATAAAAAGGTTCACCCTTGTAAATATTAGCACAGATTTCAATTCCTCTAAGTGCGTATGCACATTGTCTTGTTGTAGTTAGGTTTCAGTTTCCCTAAGTGCTTTGGCGCAGGTTTTGTCACTCCTAGATTGAGTTTTTAAGTTCAACGGTGTCTCAATCAAGCAATGATGGTGACAACTAACTTGGTGTGGAGGGCGAGGAGGGTTAATCAAGGAAACAGTCAACAACAAGAAACATTCCAACAACAATCAGCCCCAAATGACACCACGTTGGTGAACTGGCAAGAAGAAGATTTCTGTGGCATGAATCAAGCAGTTTCTCAAGGTGTCGCAGCCAACACAAGGTCAAAGAGGAGAAATTTGGGTGAAGAACAGCCATTAGCCCCAGCCAATCCACCACCTTCCACGGCTCCACAAATGATTGGCAAGCAGAGTCCAGTTTCAAATACACAAGGGCAGCCAAGAACAGCCCCTAGGCCAACTCAAATGCCAGCTGTTGCTGCCCACGTACAAGGAGTAAGTGTACAAACCAGGGACAACAACGGGATACTCATGCCCCATGCAGTATCATGAACAGTGAAAGAAGGACTACGTCAATATATCAATGTGGGACGGAATCCCTATCCAGCCCAGGACAAGAGATAAGCTGCAAGCGGCCATGAGAATTGGAAACTTCGAATTAGCAGGTTTAAATGCAAGGACAAAGTGCTTACAAATGCTGCCTAGCCTGAAGGAAGCCATGGAGGGCAACAAGGTAAAATGTTTTGAAGCACCCTCCTTTCTATGTTTCATTAATCATGGGGAATAAACTAGTACACAATTGCATGATTGATTCCGGGGCAAGTAGCTCCGTAGTGGATGCCCACCAATAGCTGATCAGGTGGGTATCAAATGATAAGGATAAATAAAGGGGTAGGTGCCATTGGGCTGGGACAACAATAGAAACCGTTGGAGTGATTAAAAACTGGGAGGCTGAACTTGACATCATGCCAATTTGTGCTCTTACTGAGATATATCAATCAGATACTTCCACACATTTTGCCCTTGCTTGTCAAGGGGGACTTCACAAACCAATATTGGGGGGGTTATGGGCTGCTGATGTCCCACCACATGCTGTTAGAACAAGGTATTGAACTAAGCGATATATTAGTCTGAACCTATTGCAAACTTCCATAGAGGCCGTACACTCCAGTCAGATTAATGCCAATATGCTAAACATTTGACAAGGAAGATCACCTAGTATTGGTGAGGTTGACCACCAAGGTTGGACGTATCCCGGACCTAACTCTGACGATGGGCAAACCAAGATACATGATTTGATCCCTATCAAGAAAGTATAGAAGGAATCTGAGCTGGGAGTATAGTGTAGCAGAAGCAAAATCAACCGTTCCTAGCATCACCAAGCCAAGCCATAATGATGACAATGAGGTTATGCAGTGTTTTTTGAAGGAAAATCAAGGAGTAGGCAAGGTGCAGGCGGTGGGCCTGCTTGTTTCACCTCAAAAGCATTAAAACATTATTCAGATTTTCGTTGAAGTTTCTGTTCAAACAACCAGCTGAAGTATGAGGCCTTGATTCATGGACTTCATTGGCGTAGGAAAAAAGCGGATAAAATAAAGGGCAGGTGTTCGGGAGATAGGAGCTAATCGTTCAACAAGTTAGAGGATCAACATGCTACAAACAGACGACATTGCTGAGGGGAGCTACAAAGAATAGGGTATGGGACCTCATTGAGGATTTCGAAGCTTTTCAACATTGTGAATAACCCAGGAAGAAAACTGAAACGCGGATGGTTGCTCGCAGCCAGGTGGAAGAAAGTTGTGATGTGGTTTGACAACTCAAAAGGGAAAAAAAACAGCACATATCCATGTGATTGTGAGGCCAGCCAATTTCCATGATAAGAACAACTAGCTGCAGGAGGGTGTTTGAAATATGACACCAGATCATCAATTTTTTACAAGAAGAAGCTGAATTTCAGCTAGGAATCAGGAGACTAGCACAAATGAGTATGGGATAAGTAGCAAGCTTTGCGAACAAACAAGCTTCCCAAGGGTTTTTATTAACGTTTGGAGTCGTATCTTCAACCCTAACAAACAGTTCCGTAAAGAAAAGGTAACATACAGGTCAAGAGGGACCGATTAAGGCCAATTCCGGTGTTGGGGAAGGCAACCAAAACACTTCAAATTGGAAAGTGGCCCACCCGAGCAGGAGAATCGATTTATACAGCTTTGTCAAGGTAATTTCAAGATGTCTCGCTTGGAGCTATGCCGATTGAAGGATTCATCCGACTTGGGCACAAATACCATATAGAACTGGATCCCGATGCTAAGCCCATTAGGAAAGAAGCAGATACCTGTTAACCTCAAATTGCGCTCTTAATGAAGAAAGAAGCCTACATAAGCTAATAGAGGCAAGCATTAGATTCCCGGATCAAGCCTCAGCGGGTTGCTACGTCTTGGTCCAGTCAGAGGAAGAAAAGAAAAGTGGAGAAATCAGGTTGTGTGGGACTTTGCGAGACCTTAATTAAGCCATTCTTTTAAGATCTACCCGCTTCTTCAAGGGAACCACATAATATGCAGGTGGGTAGGGTAGTATCGCGTTCAGAGCGATTCTCTCTCCTAGATGGCTACCAGGGTATATCAGTGATGGTGATGAAAGAAGAAGACCAATTCAAGACAGGCCTTCCACAACTAAATGGGGCACTATGCTTACAAGAAGTGCCTATTTGGCTGTCCAACCCTGCTGGCGCTACCTTTCAAAGGGCAACTAATGACATGGCATTCAAAAGGCTTTTGATCAACAAAAGTGCTGATACCCGCGAACCTGCCCATGACCCCCCCCACATGTATTCCCACCCAAAAATGCAGCACGCAAATACGCCACCATTTCACCCTACAGGAAAGGCTCCCCTAACCCAGAGGCCCCCCGGAGTAGACAAGTTGGAGTATCTCCCCACAGCCCCCAACCCGCCAGAAGTGCATCTTGCTGCACATGAGGAAACTGTCACGGACAATGTCCCAAAGAGGGACTAGAGCAATGATCTAGAGATGGGTTGAAGCCCATTATAAGAGCTAAGCATTGCAACGTCTTACAGGAAGGTCTTTTCCACAGTTTCTGTAGGACCAAGGATCAATTTTTTGTCTCGCACAGTTTATCCCAGATTGCCAGACTGTTGTCACAGACATCACCAAAATTTTACAAGAAGATGCATGGTATTTAAGGGGACAGCAGAAGGGGCAAGGAGAAGGAGAGTTTTGAAGCAATCAAAGAAGAGCTATCTCTCAAGCAACAAACTCTCATCAACCTAAGACTTCCCAGGATTTTCATTTAACCAGCCTCTATGTCATTTGAGGTGGGTGAGTGACATATTTCTGCCAGTCTGGTACAGCAGAACAAATATATGCATGAGCAGAAACGCCCTTACCTCCTCATCCGAACAGGACGCACCACAGGGTCCACTAACCAGTCTCTATCTATCCGTCCCTTTCGCCCAACTACATCAAAACTTTCCCCCCCCCGCTAAGAAACCACTTACTCTCCTTTCTCCCTCCTAGCATCACCTATTCCCCTCACCGACCTGCCCCAAGTTCCTTACATACCTTTTTCGCTCGTCTCCGTGAACGATTGCCTTTTAGCAGAGCCTAGATGACTGCGAGGTGAGGGTACTCTTTTATTGAAAAGCATGTACTTGCAGTAATCAAAAGCTTGAAGAAATTCAAGCATTTAGTCTCAAACAACAAGGTCCAGTTGCTGGTCTCACATGCTGGAGTTAAGCACTTCCTCCTCAACAAGGATTTGAATGAGAAAAGGGCAGGTTGGATCACCCATGTCATGGAGTATGACATTGAGATCAAGATCACCAAGCTAAGTAAGAGGGAAAGGACTGTGTGAGCAGCTAGTTTTTAGGGAAGCAAAAGGAAGTATGCGATGAAGAAGAGGCTATTTTGACAGTCTAGGACAGCCCATGAGCCACGCTGCAATCATGAAGAAGACAATGATCCCCCATTCCTTGCTGGACCCCAAGGTATTATGCACTTCCTAGGTACAAGCCCATACCTCCCAGAGATGAACAAGACCCAAAGGAGACACTTGAGATTACAGGCTGTCCCGTATGCCATTGTTGATGGAGTTTTGTTCAAGAAAGATGTAAATGAGTGTGCTGAGATGCATTAGCAAAGGTCAGATTCAACGGGTATTGGAAGAGTTTCATGTGGACCAGCTGGGTGGCCATTTCTGTGCCAAGAGTGATAGCTCTAAAAATTATGGAAGTCTGGTTATTATTGACTAAAATCTTTAGCAGATTGCTACGCATGGATCAAGAGGTGTAAGAATTGTGCATTCTTCATAGGAAAAGAGAAGTTGTTGCCCTCCATTGCATCCAATCCTCAGTTGACTAGCCATTCATGCAATGGGGTTTGGACTTCATTGGAGTCATTAATCCCAATTCAAGCCAAGGACATAAATGGATTTTGACGCCCACCGACTACTTCACCCAAATGGACAGAAGCAGTAGCACTCAAAGAGGCAAATGAGTCTAGCATCTTAGACTTTTATGAGGGAATAACAACCAGATTTGGGGTACCTGCCACAATAATCTCTGATAATGCATTGGCATTCATTGGATCTAAGGTGACTGAGTGGGCTATCAATAACGGTATTTACCTAAGCAATTCATCGAACTATTACCCTCAGGGTAATGCCCAGGCCGAGTCTACAAACAAGAACTTGTCTGAGGATCATTAGGAAAAATCTTGATGAGAATCAGAGGTCTTGGCATACCAAGCTCAAATCAGCCTTATGGGCTGATAGGATCACTCCCAAAAGATCACAGGTACTCTCCATTCAAGCTTGTCTATGGAAGAGAGGCAATCTTGCCCATGTCACTTGAGTTGCCAACATTGGAACTCATGAAGCAGCTAGAGTACTTGAATTTGAGCCCATGGAGGTGAGGTATTGCAGAGTTGATGGAGCTTGCAAGAGATCAAAAAATCAGGCATCCTAAGCAATGAAAAGGATCCAGCTTTGATCAAGAAGACCTTCAATAGGAAGGCCAAAGATAGATCTTTTCAAGTTGGAGATCTAGTGTTTGAAATGGGATGTGGACAGAGCAAACCGGGAAGGCATTCAAAATTTGATGCCATTTGGAGTGGCCCATACATGGTCACGAAGTGCAAGAGCAGAATGCTTTCCAATTGGCTTCATTAGACGGTGAAGAACTGCAAATTCCAGTAAATGGAATCTATCTCAAACATTGCTACTGAAAATAAAAAGGTTCACCCTTGTAAATATTAGCACAGATTTCAATTCCTCTAAGTGCGTATGCACATTGTCTTGTTGTAGTTAGGTTTCAGTTTCCCTCAAGTGCTTTGGCGCAGGTTTTTGTCACTCCTAGATGAGTTTTTTACAGTTCAGCGTGCTCTCGTAGAGGGAGTTGCAACATCAGGCTCATTTCAGGTTATTGCTTATGACTCCATGCCCAATGGATCGCTAAAAGGCCACTGATCTTCTACCTAGCAGGTAGGTGACGCCGAAAAGTCACCAAATTGTTATCCAAATTTCACCCCCCAGAGTTAATTTTATAACATGCATCAGAGTTTTTAGTTCCAAGCAAGTAGATTGATTCAGGGGAAAATCGTAAAATTGGCTAAGTCCTGCTCACGGCCACCTTTGGGATAGTTGGAACAATTATACGCGAAACATGTGGAACGGCTGAAAAGCCTCCAGGCGGCGTAAACAGAAAAGGGACATCTGGGACAAATGGACTCGAAATGCCTGAATCGGCTGAAAGAAAGAAAATTTGTCCAAGTACTTTACCAGGAGCAAGCGGGACAAGAGTGCACGGAGGACGCGAACTGGCTGAATCGGGCGAACCGGAAGAATTTGTCCCAGACAGCACTGGGACATTTGGGAAAAATGGATGCGAAGGATGCGAACCGGCTAGATTGGCCGAAACAGGAAAACTCAGCACAAGGACAAGTGGGACAAAGGGGCGCGCGGGACGTGGATAGCCGAAGGAGTCGAAAGCCAATCAGATCACGCCACGTGTCACCGACAGAAAAGGGACGAGGAAGCCCATTTCAGGCGGATCAGAGGATTTTGTCCCACAAAGCACTGGGACATTTGGGACAAAAGGACGCGGTGGACGTGAAAATCTGGCAGGCCCGTGGACAAATCACAGCATGACACGTGTCGCAAAGGAAAAAGGTCCAAAAGGTCAAAGGGGCAAGTTTTCAAGCACTGATCCGAACCAATGAAATAGTACCACGTGTCCAAGTTTAAGGGGCCCACAAGAAAATCACACAAAAAGGTGGAGAGAGAAAATTGCTCAGCGAACTAGAGCCTGCCACGTGTCGTCTAGATGGCAGAGCGCGGGAAAGGAAATTTAAAAATCCGTTTTCACCTGTTTTGTGCCCTAAATCTTCAGACCTTCGTATCTTTCGATCCAAAGCTCGGATTTGCA
Organism: Taxus chinensis; assembly: GCA_019776745.2. Taxonomy (NCBI): domain Eukaryota; kingdom Viridiplantae; phylum Streptophyta; class Pinopsida; order Cupressales; family Taxaceae; genus Taxus; species Taxus chinensis. Next base: position 896,878,641 of record CM034149.1, read on the forward strand.
CGTTCTTTATATCAACGGAAAGCTGTTGAAATTATCTACATGATTCTAGGATCAATCTCGCATTTTGGTGTAGTTTGGAGGGAGAAAATTAAGAAAACGTCTCTGATGCGTGGTGATAGACAGAAGTAATGCTTCAACAACCAACTTTAATGCAGCAGACAACTCGCCGCTCCTGTTAGACAGCCCGCCGTTTTGCTAGGATCCACCACTTATGTCATAATGAGATGATTTTAAATGCTACCAAGAAGTGGTTGGGGTAGATTCTGGATTTCCTCTCTCTTCCCTCTCTCATTTCTTGATATATATTGTAAAGAGAGCTCCTTTAAAGGGTCGGACATTCTTGTTTTGCATCCTCCCTTCTTACCTCGCTTGCAAGAGAAATTGTGGAGCTTTCAAACCTCCCATATGGGTTGTAATGCCAGTCTTTTTGCCTGTTGGCCACTGCAATGTACTGTATCGACTCTTGAGCAATAATATATGTGTTGTGATTGACTCTCGACCCTCTCATGTATTCATTGCTGTCATTTTGATCTCTTATTGCAGTTTGGTTACCTGTGTATGGTGTTTGTATTGCATCTATGTGGTCTGTGTAAAATTTACAAAACGAGTGTCTAACATTCCTCGGCGCATCACCTTTGTAGTTTAGGTTTTATTCTATGCATTTTCTTAACCTGTCTCCTTGGTAAGTTAGATTAGGTTTTAGCAAACCCTCTGCATTTTTTGTGTGCATCTGAACAGAGGAATAAGAACCAGCCTTCTCTGGAGGATCTTTTCTCATCTTTACAAGTCCCATGCTTGGAGAACGGATTCCATGTTGTGCAATCACACTGGATGCCTGAACATCAACCTAGAAGCCTGATTTGCATCCAGGGGTACTGTGAGTCTGCAACAACAGGTACCAGTCAGGAAAAGGAATGGGGAAATCAGGTTGTGAATGGGTTTTTAGGATTTAAATAGGGCCTCTCTCAAATATCACTACCCGCTTCCTTCCATGGAGTAAATATTGTAGGTAGTAGTCGGTTCAGAAAGATTCTCTCTCTTAGATGGATATTTGGGCTACAATTAGTTCATGGTGAAAGAGGAAAACCAATTCAAAATGACCTTCACCACAAAATGGGGCACTTATGCCTATAGGAAAATGTCATTTGGGTTTTCAAATATTAGAGAAACATTTCAAAGGTATATGGACATGGTGTTCAAAGGGATGTTGAACAAAATAGTTCTTATGTACTTAGATGACATCACCGTGTTTTCCAAAAATGCGGCAACTCACCTCTTTCACCTCAGGAAAATATTCCAAATATGTAGGAGATTCAAAGTGTCCTTGAACCAGAAGAAATGCATATTCTTGGCTCATAAAGGTAATTTTCTAGGTCACATTGTGTCTAAAGAGGGATTGCCAATTGACCCAGAGAGGGTAAAAACAATTCAAGCATTGCCACTGCCAAGTCATAAGAAGGCTCTCTATTTCTTCTTGGGGAGAATCAAATTTGTTCGAAGATTTGTGCCATATTTTTCCACTCTCGTCAAGATGATAAAAATGATGCTTAAGAAGAGCATGATGTTTAAGTGGAAAGCGAAGGGCAAATCAATATTTGAATCTATCAAGAATGCTATATCTTAAGCTATGAATCTCATCAATCCAAACTTTTCCAAAAAATTCATGCTCTATTCTTTTGGTGGTTTGGACACCATCTTCGCAATTCTGGTGCAATAAAATAAAGAAGGATCTAAACAACCAGTTGTCTTCTTTAGTCAAAGATTGGAGGACTATGAGATGAGGTACTCCTTCATTGAGAAACATGTCCTTGTAGTTATTAGAAGTTTGAAAAAGTTCAAGATTTGGTCTCAAATAATAGAATTCAGCTACTAGCGTTCCATGCCAGAGTCAAAGATTTCCTATTGAACAAAGATTTGAATGAGAAACAAGAAAGTTCGATTACCCGTGTCATGGAGTATGACATAGAAATTAAAGTCACCAAATTAGTCCATGAAAAGGGGTTGTGTGAGTAGTTGGATTTTAGCCGACATGTTGAGACAAGTGACCAAGAAGAGGTTGTTTTGGTATTACAGGATAATCATGAACAAATAGATGATAACATGTATACTCCTCGATGGACTCAGGATATGATATATTTCCTACAAATAGGTCTATGCCCTCCAGGGATAAGCAAAGCAAAGATAATATATTTTAGACTTCAAGCCATTCCACATGTTCTGATTGATGACATTTTGTTCAAAAAGGATGTGAATGGATTTATATTATGGTGCATTGGAACAAATAAAGTTGAAAGAGTGTTGCAGGAATTTCATGATGAAGAAGTTGGAGGTCATTTTCTCCACGAGTGATGACTCACAAGATCATGAGAGTTGGTTATTATTGGCCTACACTCTTTAGTGACTGTTATGCTTGGGTCAAGAAGTGTGAAAAATGTGCCTTCTTTACAGGTAAAGAAAAGATAACAACACTACCACTTCATCCCATTTTAGTTGACCAATGTTTCATACAATGGGGATTGGATTCATTGGGGTCATTAATGCCAACTTTAGCCAAGGTCAGAAGTGGATCCTAACTACAATAGACTATTTCACCAAGTAGACTGAGGTAGTAGCGCTGAAGAAAGCCAATGAGTCTAGTATAATAGACTTCTATAAAGGGCTAGTGACAAGATTCAAAGTGCCAGACACCATAATATCAGAAAATGCTTTGGAATTCCTTAGTACCAAGATCACCAAGTGGGCTGTTAGGAATGGAATATGCCTCAACAACAACACCTTATCAAACTATTACCCCCATGGTAATGGGAAAGAAAATTCCACGAACAAGAACTTATTGAGAATCATCAAGAGGAATCTAGATGAAAACTAAAGGACTTGGCATACCAAGTTAAAATCAGCCTTGTATGCTAATAGAATCACACCAAAAGTGGTAATGGACAACTCCCCTTACAAGTTGGTCCACGGGAAGGAAGTCAGGTTGCCAATATCACTCGAGTTTTTGATATTGGAGCTCATGAGGTAGTTAGAGCTATATGAGTTCGAGTCCATGGAAGCTAGGTATAAGAAACTCATGGATTTGGAAGAGATAAGAGAGCATACAATGCAAGCCATGGAGAAAGACCAAGCTTTGATCAAGAGGAAGTTTGGAAAGAAAGCTAAGGCAAGAACCTTCTAGGAAGGATACTTGGTACTAAAATGAGATGTAGATCGGGCTAAGCTAGGAAAGCATTCCAAATTTAATGCCATAAGGAGTGGCCTCTGCATATTCATAAGATGTAAAGACAATAATGCTTTCCAGCTATCTAAGTTGGACGAAGAAGAACTTTTGATTCTGGTCAATGAAATCTATCTCAAGCACTGTTATTGAAAGGAAAATTCTCACCCTTATACATATTAGTTTAGAATTTTGTAATTCCTCTAAGTGATTGCATTGGATTGCTCTATTGTAGTTTAGGTTTTCTTTTTTAATAAGTTCTTATGCAAACTCTACATGTTTCCACTTTGAACATGTATGATTTTTTATCTTTGTACATAGTTTTTGTGTCATTATTGCTCTTGCACAATGCATTTCAAAAGTGGCAGTGTCGATGGTGTAAATCAAATTTTGGGGTAGTTTTTGAAAGTATATCTCTCACCCCCAACATATCAATTGTAGGTCCAAAGTTTTCCTCACCCTTGCCTTGGTTTAAAAATTTAGTTTTGGGAGTAGCTATAGGTGCAATCTAGAAAATCCTAAAAATTATCTTTAAGAGCAGGCCAAAGAGGTTTCAGTCCAAATGCTAAGTTTGCACAAGTCTAGGGGACATGTTTTCAAAAGAAAGACTAGTTTCTCCAAGGTTAGGATTGGATCCATGCCCAACGATTCTTCAAGGCTATTGTAGACACAAAATCATGCACTTTAGGCATATTTAGCCTAGTCTTATACTACTATTTAGAAGGTTCTCAAGTGAATAAAGTACTAATTAATCCCACCTTTTGGCTATATTTATTTTATATTTTATTTCTGTAGGCTTACATACTTTTCTATACTTATCCATTCATTTCACAGCTCCCCCATCATTCTAGCCTGAAATCAGGGTGCCCTGGTCCCACCTTGGGTGCCTTGATCTACGTTTCTTTTTTCCCACTTATTTTTGGGGCCTTTATAGTTGTTTTTCATACATATCCTTTTCCTAATTGGCCATGTCATGATTAATTATGAAATTAATCTTGAGAACCCTATAAATATAAAGTTATAAGACCATATGAAGGGTCCTAGTGTCACATACTAATATAACTCCATCTAGAGTTGCATCCATTGCATCACTTACATCCACATAGTGTTATGCATCAAGGCTAGGAAATCTACATCAACACACACAACATAGGGGGAGGGATTCTATTCTATTCCATGCACACATGCTACTACATTTTCTATAGTTATTATTTCTCGCTACTTCACAAAGTGTGACTGGCACAAGAGCACCTAGGGCAGGACATGCACACACTCACCAGAACTACATCTAGGTCTGAAATGTAGTGCATTACTCAGTGATAAGACCACTAGTTTGGCGATTGAGGTCAGTCTGACCCATTCATTTTTCATCTTTATTTTTCTTAGGGTTTGATACTTCCTTTCCTCTTGCATGTCATTATTTAACTCATCCAATGAATCCAGTGTGACAAACATGCAGAGTATCGGATAATCATGTGAGCATAAAAAATTTAGATTTTGAGCATTTACAGAGACTGGGGCACCTAATCTGTAGACTAGGGCACCCCAGTATCTTCCCAGGCACCTTAATATATTCATATCCTCTAAATCCAGCCTTTATAGGACCTATGAGTAGTCGTATGTACTTCCAGATTTAATTTTTTAGACCTATGACAACCTTCGACAATATCTTTGAATCAGCTAAGCCATTCCCCTTCCTTCTCTTACATATTTAGGGTTTTGTTTCACTTAGAATAATTATTTACTATTATTCCATATTATGTTAGTTTCATTTATACAATGTTTTAGTCCTCCTAATTAGATTAACACACAACTATACTTTCATTAGTTTAGTTCCATTTTTGTTAATCATTTTGGTGAACCTGACATCTTTTATGCTTAGGATCCTTATTCTTCTTCTATAATGGGTTAAGCCTCTTTATCTGATTTACTTAAGAAATATCCCACTTGTCAGGATATTTTCCAAAAATACCTAGACACCACGTATTTTGAGGAAAATATGCCACCACATGAATTAAGTTTTGTACTTCGTACTTTCTTTGTCGATCCTAGTCTTGATGAGCTCGTATCTAATCCACCACTGTTAGACTCGATTTACACTTTACATACTCAATTTCAAGCCTTACATACACTCTTTCAAGATAAATTTTCCACAACTGAATGCACCATCACCTCCCTTAGATCTGAAATAAAACATCTTAAGGATGCCTCTCAATTGCATATATCCTATATACAATCTTTGGAATCAATTGTTACATCACTTAGATCTGAAATCTAATAGCTTAAGGATGCTTATAAGGATTCTTCTCAATAGCATGTTTGTGATTCTTCTCCATATTATGTGCAATCTATGACCACTACATGTCATCTATCCGAACCCCAAGACATGCCATTGCTTGAGCCTATCATATTTCAGCATAATACGATGACACATGACATTCTTAGTCAACTCCTTAGTCATAAATCAATAACCCTACCAACTACTCATTACTTTTCTCCTTATTGGTTAGCAAAATATCATGGTCAACCATACTACCATTATCATCGCATCAATGGACATAATGACAATGATTTCCATACTTTGCATCGCATAATCCAAATTATTAAGTGTAAAGGTCTTATTTCATTTAATACAAAACCTCCTATTACCAATGTTACATCCACATCAGTTCCTAAGGCTACTCCTTCTTCGGTTCGTCACGATCCACCTAAACAATCACCTATTGTATCACCAAGTCAAAAACCTACCATAATTAACTCACCACCTCCTCCTACCCCTTCATCTACAACATTACCAAATCAAAAAAAGTCATCACTTCTTAAGTTTTTCTATGCATCACGTCTTATTACTAAGTCATCTATTATATTACCAAGTCAAACTAAGCAACCTCCTCTTAAGGATGATCTCATCTATCCTTCATCAAAGGTATCTAAAAAATCATCAGGCCATGCTCAACAACTACCTCCTAAAGTTAAGCTAGTTATTCCAACATCCACCATAGACCCTACATACGTTGATAATTGGGACTTAGATGATGTTTACTATGATGATGAAACATGTGATGGTCACACTCCTCTCTCACATCCCATCACTTTTGTTAAGGAAAATACTTCATACCTTGATCCACTTAGTGTCTTTTGATTTGACCTTCATCTTGTACATACTTGGGGGGTATAGTACTCACAAAATCTTCCTTTCCTCATATTACCATAGATGTTACATTCATCTTTGCTCATACGTGTACACATTGCATGTTATAACATCATAATCACAACCCGATGATGCACTCTTGTGCTTCAGTTCACATTGGAATGTTGAGGGATTACCATTACACTGAACTCCACACACTACACTCTAGGTTCTACACATTTATTATATCATGTCCATTGCGCATCCTACATTCTACAATTAGTCTATAACCTACATTATGCTATATATCCCTCATTGATTAGTCATTTATACATCATCTATATCATACACATTATACTAGTCATCATATCATCTACGTATAGTTTTGCATCTCTTTCATACATTCCACATTTACGCTAGATTACATTATATATGGGTCTAGCTTTCCTTATCACCACTACATATTCTATTTTCTCTCTACACCTATTACGGTATCTTACATTGTCTACTCACCATATATTTATCACATATAGCGCATTCACACATTATGGGTCTAGTTCCCATTACATATGGGTCTAGTTTTACTTATCATCATATACATATTCCATTTCTATCTACACAGTTATTGCATTACATAATTTACATATCCTATACACGTTACACATCCTATATTTCATTTCCCACACCACACACGTATATCCCATATTCATCACTTGGTCATTTATACTACGTTGCCTTCTATGCGCTACACTCACTACCCTATGACGCACTTTAGTTCCTCAGTCCATACTGGACTGCAAAGGGGTTACCAATCAAATGGACTTTACACTCACCATGCGACATTCCTTCCTAGAATATATTCCTCACATGAAATTTCCAGTGTTAGTGACATACACCTTACGTTAAATTGTCACCCATTATATCATCTTGTAGTGGTATACACTATAGGCTAAATCACCACCCCTATTATCATCTTGTAATGGTATACACTTTAGGATAAATCACCACCTCCGTTATCATTTTGTAGTAGTATAAACCTTAGGGTACATCACCACTCTCTTCTTATTCATCTCATAGTGACATACACTTTAGGCTAAATCATCACCCATCTTCATCTTTTCATCTTATAATGATATACGCATAGTGCTAAATCATCACTCATACATTCAATAAGTCACGGTATGCGCTTAGGATATAGGGTCCACGCACATCTTTCCATATGTCTCATCACCATACACTGATCTTATATTGATATACGCTTAGGGATAAATCATCACTCTTCCATTCAACAAGTCATGGTATACGCTTAGGCTATAGGGTCCACACACATATTTCCATATGTCTCATCCCCATCCACTCATTCTATAGTGATATACGCTTAGGGCCAAATCATCACTCATTCTTTCATCATATAGTGATATACACTTAAGGATAAATCATCACTCCCCCATTCAAAAAGTTGTGATATATGTTTTGGATTTAAGGTTCATGCACATCTCTCCACATGTCATATTTCATGACTATTACATATACACACTCATCATAGTGCGGTAGATACAACAAACACTACTCGACCATTTCTCGATGACACACTCTCATTTACGGTTCATTGTTGACTGCTGATGGGGTAAACAAAATGAATATCACTACAAACACACTCCATCCACTTGGGGGGAACATTACTCCTATCATTCCATTTTTCATTCCATTCCATCCAACCACAACATATTGGATTGTCTTGGGCACATTTACTCTTGCTTACTAGTGTTTTTCATGATCACTTTACTACACATGTTAGACTGCTTTCTTATATGTCATTATCATACACACATACACATTCACACCTTTGTTTAGTGTGATCACAGATTCAGGAAACTACATGTGGCATAGATGCTCACCTTCTACCCTTCCTATAGTGGTCCCAAGGGGCATCCACATTCATCTTATCCAGGTGTTATTGTTTCATTTTGTACTTAGCATCTTATACTACTTGTTCATACACATTTTGACATATTGGTTATCACTCTAACATGCTAACAAGTGTTCCATGTGCAACACTTGTTTTGTAGGATTACATGTTTCCATGACTACTTGTTTGTTTCTCCTTGTCTGCTTTGTTTGCCACTGTATGTAGGATTTTCCCTTTGCTTATGTACACACTTGTCTACTTTTTGCAGCCATGACAACCTTGAGTGTCTTGCAACATCGTGAGTGGTGTCCCATGTTTGAAACCTGCTTTGTATGGTCTACTTGTCTTCTTGCATGTTTATACTACTGTGCTTGGTAGTTTCTACATTGTCTACGCATTTTACACTTGTATTCTTAAATGCATGTGTTTTCAGACTAACACTTTTTTTGGCTAGTCATCCCCTTTGGTGTGCACCTTGGTATCTACCAAGCGTTTTTACTTTCCCCCTGTAGGGTAGAGTTCTACAGGTCAGAGTGTGGTTGTTCCTCTTTTGGGGACACATTATCATTTCAGAGACATCGCATGCGCCTCTAAAGAATGGGGATCATTGAGGGTTTCTACTAACACCACGTATTTACACCGGTTTACACACAACGAGTGAGTTCAAACCAGTCTACAAAATCCATACATATCAACCTCTACAGGACATGGTGTCCTTCAACAATTATGTGAAGCATTTATAGGCTTGGGGGTTACATTTGGTGTGCCTCTCTACACTACTTCTGGTGTCAGATCGCCTTGTAAAACTAGGGCAGTACAGAGATCTTTTTACACATTTTAGTAGAAGTGGTTAAAGGCTAGAGGATACAACACATTTCCTCCATATACTTCTTCAGCTAGGGTGGCATGAGATCTCCCAAAAAACTCGCGACAGTACAAGATATCATTCTACACCCTTTTCTCAACATGGATCAAGTACACATGTTCCATTTACACTTTTATTCCAATGTATTTAACATTTTCATACTTAACACATTTCTATGCATATTTTACACAATGTTTTTACATACATACATATTTAACTACTTGATTGTTTTCTCCTTATAGGTCCAGCTGTATGAGAAACAAACAGTCAAATTGGGGGAAACAACAACAACAACAATGAAAACACACTGCTACAGGCACTTTCCTTTACTAACCATGCTGGTACACCACACACAACAACTACATAAGTGTTCCACCCTAGGTACACTCTCACCACTTTTTATGTGCATTTTTAATCTTTAGAATCCATGCTCCTCCACGTTTTTTTTTGTCATTCCACACTTGAGTCTACTCCATTAACATGTCTTCTTATACACTCTACATGGATATCAGGTACGCATCTCTATCTGCTTTATGTTACCAAGCTTTCCTCTCACCAACATAAAGTGGGGGAAAATGTAGACACAAAATCATGTACTTTAGGCATTATTTAGCCTAGTCTTATACTACTATTTAGAAGGTTATCAAGTGAATACAGTACTAATTAATCTCACCTTTTGGGCATCTTTATTTTATATTTTATTTTTGCAATCATGTATACTTTTCTATACTTATCCATCCATTTAGCAATTGCCCCATCATTCTAGCCTGAAATCAGGGTGGCTTGGCCTGTACTGGGGCACCCTGAGGCACCTTGGTCCCACCTTGGGTGCCCCGATATACGTTTCTCTTTTCTCACTTATTTTTGGGGCCTTTCTAGTTGTTTTTTGTACTTATCCTTTTCCTAATTGGCCATGTCAGGATTAATTACAAAATTAAGCTTGAGAACCCTATAAATATAAAGTTATAAGACCATATGAAGGCTCCTAACATCACATATTAATATCACTCCATCTAGATTTGCACCCATTGCATCACTTGCATCCACATAGTGCCATGTATCAAGGCTAGGAGATCTTCATCAACACACACAACATAGGGGGATGGATTCTATTCTATTCCATACACACATGCTACTATATTTTATATAGTTACTATTACTCACTACTTCACAAAGTGCGATTGACACAAGATCACCTAGGGCAGGACATACACACACTCACCAGTACTATATCCGGGTCCAAAATATAGTGCAGTGCTTAGTGATAAGACCACTAGTTTAATGGCTGAGGTCAGTTTGACCCATTTATTTTTTATCTTTATTTTTCTTAGGATTTGATACTTTCTTTACTCTTATAGGTCATTATTCAACTCATCTAGTGAATCGAGTGAGACAGACATGCAGAGTATAAAATGATCCTACAACCATACAAAATTTAGATTTCAAGCATTTACAGAGACCAGGGCGCTTAATCTATAGACCAGGGCACCCTAATACCTTCCCAGGTGTCTCAATTAGTTCAGATCCTCTAGATACAGCCTTCATAGGACCTCTAAGTGGTCATCTGTACTTATAAATTTTATTTTCAGACCTGGGACAACCTGCGATAGTCTCTTTGAATCAGCTAAGCCATTCCCCTTCCTTCTCTTACATATTTAAGGTTTTGTTTCACTTAGAATAATTATTTATTATTATTCCATATTATTTTAGTTTTATTTATAAAACATTTTAGTCCTCCTAATTAAATTGACAAATAACTATACTTTCATAAGTTTAGTTCCATTTTTGTTAATTAGCTACTGGTATCTTCATCTAGTCGGAAGATGCCCCCAAGAGGTCACCAAAATGTTATTTCAAATTTACCCCCAGGTTAATTTGGAAAGTTCTGGGACATCCGAAAGACCGTCAAATTCAACCAGAGTTATTAGAAGAGGAAGATAGTTCATATTTTGGCTTGACTGAGTTGGTCTTAACTCACGGCGAGATAGCTCACCATGACGCATGGTTGAATTGGCGGTCGAGCTTATTATGGAATCATCCAGGTTTAAGGAATTGTCGAGGGCCCATGGATAGATGGTCATCCAATCCCCCAGGGTTGGATGACACAAGGTTGGACGAAGTCACGGGTTGGATGACTATCCAACCTGGGATGGACAACCGTCCAACTCAGGATAGACATATGGTTCGTTTATGCAGCTGGTTGGATGAAGGTTGCACGATGTATGAACAAGGTTAGACAATTGTCCAACCCCCATAGGTTAGAAGACCATAAGGATGGTTAGGTGGCACATTGTACAATGCAAGGTTGGATGACCACCTAATCCCGTCATTTGTAAGGGCAGAGATAGACGATCACCCAACCCCCTAAGGGTTGATGACCCACGGTGTAAGGATAGTGGTCATCAGGTTGGGAAAGTGCCACATGGATGTACAACCTAGTGGTTAAATAGCCATCCAACCCCCCTGGTTAGACAACAATGAGGTTAGATGACTCACTCATAATTTATATGGTTCATGTTTAGACAACTGTCTAACCTGGATATAAATGACATCTCGCGGGCAAGTCAATAGTTTGCTCCAAGAAATTTATATGACCCATGAGCTTGGGCATCCGTTCAACCCAACATGATTGGATGACCAACACGGTTGGATAAGTCATAGGAAGGACAAATGTAGGTGGGTAAATGATAGGTCAACAACCATATTTAATGAGGTATGGCACCCATGACTACTCGTGCAAGAAAAGTACTAAGTTTTATGGCTCCCCAGTACCTCTTTAATGCATTATGTCTGATCCATAGGGATCCAAAAAAATACACCACTTCATTACTTGCATCAACACCAAGAAGGAGAAATAAGAAAACTGAATAAAATGAGGCAAAACAGAGGTTCTGGAAGGAACCACTACTTTGTGTAGAGCGACGGTTTTAGAACCACCACCTAGCCAAACGGTGGTCTTGAGACCACCGCTCTGCTCAGGGCAGTGTTCCTGACACTTTCAAACATAAAAGAAGAATGGAACGCGAATGGACATGAATTTGAAGAACCCAACTGTGTCTCTTCCCCTTCCATGCCCCTTCACATCCTCCAATGCATGGGAGGACATGGGAAGGCCTATAATGCAAGAAAGGAACATGATAACAGGAATTTGAAGATCTAGAGAGATCGAGAAGCAGAGTTTAATGAGAGAAGTGAGTACAAGATCTTCAGTGTTGGAATGGAATTGTAGGAGAAAGGTTTAGAAACAAAGCAAGAAAGTAATTGGATAGAGGAGGTTTACTTTGTTGCTTATTTTCATACTTATTGTAATCTGTAATTATCTATATTAGACCAATAATAGTGGGAAGAACGAGTAGTTTCCCTTCCTGACTGGTTTTCCTCCATTGGAGGTTTCTAGGATAAAAGTTTTTGTGTTGAATTTTTTGAATTCTTCTCCTTCTCTTTGCAATTTCCCTTCTATAGCACTAGATAATCAGTCACGAATCTCTAATTTTTCAAGAAAATCTATCATTTTCCAAAGTTGAAAGTAGAACAACATAATTGTGTGATTCGTAGAGTTCCAAAGTAGAAGTTTACAAATCATTTTGGTATCAGAGCTGATTATATATCCAGGACTGTGGTATTTGAATCTTTCTTGTGATTTTGTATGAAAGTGACAAGGTCCAAAGGTGAATAATTTTTACCTTGCGATCCAGATATTTCTATGAAGAAGTGGAAACAAACAATTTGAGCTCAAATGGAGGAAGAGAACTTGGTCCATAGAGTCGAGATGCTAGAGACCATGATAGATAGATTGCATAGAAAACAAGAAGAGCTTTTAGATCTGTAAAGATGGATTTTGTTAAGAAAGATTCCATGGACTCAGTGGTTTGAGCACTAGCCGAAAAATTTTGGTATCGGAAAGAGCCACGAAGAGAAAGAATGGGAAGAGTGTGAAGAGACGACAATTGTAAGCGAGAAGGTAAAATCTGCACATACACCTTTTAAAGTTGAAATGGAAAGTGAAATAAATTTTTTTTGAAGGAAAAGTAGATGCAAAATTACTGGATAAATGGCTAAAATAGTTGGAAGTCTACTTTAGTGTGCATAATGTCATTGAGGCACAAAGGGTCACCTTTGCACATCTCAAAATGGAAGGTCATGCTCTGGTTTGGTGGGAAACCCATCTAGCCACTTGTGAGAAGAAGAAATGTCCTATTATCAGTACTTGGAAAGGTTTTAAAGAATTTATTAGAGCTAACTTATATCCTATTAGCCATAAGAATGACATGATGATTAAGTGGCAGTACTTTAGACAGGGCAATGGTCAAAGCGTGCACGACTACACTATAGAATTTCAGAGACAAGCCATGTTTCTTAATATGGACTTGGAGGATGAGGACATTTTGACCAAGTATTTGGGAGGACTTCACACTCACCTTCGGAGGAAGGTAATCTCCATGAAGCCCAAGGATCTCAATGAAGCTTGTATACAAGAATACTACATTGATGACGAGAAGAAGCAAGGAGAAATAGAGCCAAAGGGAGACCAGTCAACAGAATCAACAGGAAAAAGAACAAGGGAAGACAAGTAGCAGAGGTAAATGGAAAGGTAAACATGTTGCTACTGCTTTACATACTTGTAAAGATCCTAAGAATTTTTGTAAGAATTGTGATGTAAATGGACATACTGATGCCACATGTTGGAAGTTGTATCTGGAATTACACCCAAAGCACCAAACCAAGGATTCCAAGAAATCCATGGCCACTGTGAAGACAAAAAGAGAGGTGGAGATTGAGGATGATTCAGATGTAGACGAGAGGCTGGGATGCATGGCCACTAACATGTATGGGGCAGCAGAAGAAGAAGAGATGAGTAAGCTATTTCAAATCAGAATCCAAATCAAGAATGACTAAGGTAAACACTTTAGTAGATTCTGGTTCTCAGTCAAATTTGATTTCTGATGTGGTTGTAGAACAACTTGGTCTAGAGACTTACGCACATCCACATCCATACCCATTAGGATGGGTGAAGAAGGGTGTAGAAATACAAGTTACAAGGAAGTGTAAGTTTCAGTTTGGGATAAATACCCAATACATAGATGTATTAGAGGCTGATATTATTCCACTTGATGCATTTGACGTTGTCTTTGGAAGTCCTTACTTGTATGCAAGGGATGTTGTGTTCACAAGGAGGGAGACCCGATATAGATGGGTCAAGGATGAAGTCATATTTTAACATCAGGGCACACCAGAGAAAATCAAAGAAAGCTATGGTAAGTGCCAACCAAGCACCAAGAATTATTCAGGAAAATCATCAGTTTTGTTTGCTTTCATTGGAAGAAAAAAAAATGGGCGTGAGAGCACAAATATTTCTGACCAAAGGATGGAGAATTTGGATAGCACTTGTTAGTTTTTGTAGAAGAAACCACCATAGGAACTACTCATTTAAGGAGCGAAAAAAAACTTCCGCTATGCAATCACTGTATCTACCTACGGATTCACTGGACCTGACCATGGGGCAGCAAGAAGAAGAGGAGATACAAGGAACAATGGTGACTATAGCAGTAGCATACTTGGAGAGGATTCGACCAATCCATCTCAAGAGACAAAGACACATAAGGACTAAACCACTATAGTATGGGACCTTTGCCATACTTGAGCAGGTTAGAGAAGAAACCTTTAGGCCATACTTCATGCAAATGCACACGATAGCAAGTTGCAAGAGCTCACATCCACTAACGCCATCTATGCATGACAAAGAAGGAAAGATACAAAAGTTACCTTCCAAAGAGGATTGTACTCAAGGAAACTTGAAGGAGGATGTAGCACTGGAGAAAATAAACTAGAGATCCATAGGAGTCTTGGCAGGTTGGATGAGAGAAGACACCAAGGCAGACCCAGTGGTACTCGAATGAGCACGAGAGGGAGTTGATTCCTCTACCACTCCCCCACTAAGATTTTGTGGGACCAAAATCCTCCTAAGTAGGGGAGGTATGATCCATAGGGATCCATAAAATACACCACTTCATCAGTTCCATCAGCACCAAGAAGGAGAAATAAGAAAAATGAATAAAATGAGTTAAACAAGGTTCTGGAAGGAACCACCACTCTGTGCAGAGCGGCAGTTTCAAAACCTCCGCCCTTCAAGGGTGGCGGTCTTGAGACCACTAGTTTGCTCAGGGCAGTGTCCTATGACACTTTCAAACAGAAAAGAAGAATGGAATGTGAATGGACATGAATTTGAAGCACCTATCTGTGTCTCTTCCCTTCCATTCCCTTTCACATCCTCCAGTGCATGGGAGGACATGGGAAGGCCTATAAATGCATGAAAGGAGTGAGAGAATGATTCATTCAAAGATTGAGAGAGATCAAGGAGAAGAGTTTAATGAGAGTAGTGAGTAAGATCTTCAGTGTTGGAATGGAATTATAGGAGCAAGGTTTAGAAATAGAGCAAGACAAGTAATTGGAGAGAAGGTTTACTTTGTTGCTTATTTTCATACTTATTATAATCTGTAATTATCTATATTAGACCAATAAAAGTGGGAAGAAAGAGCAGTTTCCCTTCCGACTAGTTTTCCTCCATTGGAGGTTTCTAGGATAAAATTATTGGTGTTGAATTTTGAATTATATCCTCCTCTACAATTTCCCTTCTATAGCACTAGATAATCAGTCACGAAGCTCTAATTTTTCAAGAAAATCTGTCATTTTCCAAATTCTAAAGTAGAACAACATAGTTGTGTGATTCGTAGAGTTCCAAAGTAGAAGTTTACGGATCACCTATTCCCATTATTCTTTTCTTGAAACTTCTTGAGTTCCATTTCATGAGTGGTGACCAGGATTCTTGCTACTCTATCCCTATCAACATAGTTGTCATATGCATCTTCTACAAATTACGTGGCAGCCTTTACTTCTGCAAGGAGTTTAGTATACCGATGACACCAAACAATCTCGACAACTTTAAGCTTCTCATCCTTTTCTTGGTGCGTTAACACTTCTTCTGTAGACTCTAAGGAAAGTGGCCACATTTCCATTGTGAGGATGCAAGTCAAATACTCTAGGAACTACAAGGTTGATTCATAGTTTTGTTCGGGTGGCACTAAGTCAGGATGCTTTAAAACAATAACAATTGTAATCATTTCAATCTTCTTCTCCTCTTTCAGTTCACGCCTTAACTGCGCACTGATAAGATCTTCCTACTTCAAGTCCTTGCTCTTCTCAGTAAGTTCCTTCTTTTTCTTCTCCAATTCTTCCTCTAGGAATCTCACTCTATCATTACTTCTGAACAGTTTGGCCTCAATATCAACTGAAACTTTGTTGAGCGTGTTGAAGACCTACTCAGCTAATAATTTTTGAGCATCTCACCAAGGGATTAACTCCTTTTCTTTTTGGTACCTTCATTAGCACTCCCTAACTTACTTGAGAATACAGGTTCATCCACGTGGGAATTGAACGCCCAAGATAACATCATTTTGGTCTGGGGATATTGAAATCCGAAAATAATCAAGTTTTTATCTACCTGATCTCAGACCCTTATAGGCTTTAATTATTTTGCTGATAATTTTCTCCTTTTAAGTAATCAATTTAAAAATTAATGCAAGACAATAAAGACAATTGCACAATGATTGATTATGGAGTTTGGAAATTCCTACGTCTTCTGGTTCTTATCGAACCATTCCACTAGTCAAAACTTGTAAGTTACAATAGTACTTTCACAAGAAAACCTAATGGAAACTATTAAGAACTTTCTTAGAAGAATAACCAGACCTTCAGAAGACAAGGGTGAAAAATAGCACTGACTTCCCCTTTCCTGGCGTATTTGGCAAGCTCGATGGCACCAGCTCCACTGTTTGGAATCCTCTGATTCTCGATCATCCTTCCAGATGCTTCGTAACGCCCTATGGCACTCCGGTCGATATTCCAGGATTCACAATAATTTGGTGTGGTGCTATGGGCCGACTAGGTAGTATTAATAATAGCCACATTAATTTTAATTTCCTATTGCCTAAAAAATAATAGGTCAATAATAAATAAAAATAATGCCTAAATAAATTAGGTCTTCACACAACTATGCCCATGACAACTAACTCTCCTCTTGGCTCAACTCTCCACCTTTCCGAGCTCTAGGAATGAGCTTCTCCATTGTGTGTGTCCATTACAATAGAATGGGTTCCCTATTTATACAAAAATAGGGCCCTAAAATGCATTTAGTGGAAAATTATCCTAAGGCTAATATTAGCCTATAGTCCCATACATTTGTTTAATGGGATAAAAATCCTAAATGGTTTGATTTGCACCGATTGGGATAAAATCCCATTGAACTAATAGCCGGCTACATTGTGTTGAAGGGGGCGATCTTTGCATTTAAAGTGGGGATATTCCCACATTTGACCTTAGTATTAAAGGTTTTAATAGGACCTTACCCTATCCTCCCATTGGTTCAAACATTTCCACATTCTTTGGGCCTAGTTCCCCCCTACCATGCTGGGTCTTCCTGGTCACGTGGAAGCTTCCATGCATGACATTGGCATGCCCCCTACCACCGCTTCACTCCTCTTCCACTGTGTCATATGGCAAGCATGGGGTTGGCATTTGTGTGGTATGTGGTGATTATGTGGTTATACTAATGTTTGAACATTAATATAGGGATATATATGCATGGCATTTGGAAATAACTATGGAAAAGAATTACAAAGTAAAATGTAACTTGGTCCATGTATACTGTAGCTAATTAGCTTGATGTCGACCCTTGATAGGAAAAGGATTGTATTGATTCGTGGTGGCAAGCCATGTGGTGGCTTGTGGACCCACCACGTCGGCGATAATACCATAGTCCACACGGCGGTCGGGCTCCCCTCCGTAACAAAAGTTGAGCCTCTTGTTCCAATGAGCAATATTTTATGACCGTCGAAGACCGGAGATTGAAAACCAACAAATTGACTCCCTTTTCCTTTTTGCCACGTGTCACAGTGCCATTGGTCCAATATTGACTAGTTGACCAGAGTTGACTTTCTTGTTGACTGAACTTTGACCAGACATATCTAGAGCTCCCGATGTCCGTTTTGTCACGTTCTTACAGTCATGGAAAGCTCTCAAAATGATCTTCTACACTGACACCATTTAGGGATGTTTAGGGAATTTTTCAAAAATGATCCCTTGATCACACCTCCCCACTGAGAAAGGCTTTTTGTCCCAAAAAGCTTATATTGGAACATTTTGCCATCCCGTCCTGAATCTAGAAACTCTGCTGCCACCTCAGAAGTTCTGTTGTAGTAGACCCTTGGGTCTCTTCCTCTGTAACCTTCTCACTTCGACAACTTTCTCCTGATCCTAGGACCTATGGGTTATGGGCCCATGACGCTTCCGATGCGCCACTCTGATATCTAAAGAAGACCTCCACACCTCTGCTGTATGGTGCTAAGTTTCTGAATGAAACCTCAATGCTCCTTCTGTGCGGTGCTAAGCTTCTTGATATCTGACAACAAGGATCTTCTTTTACTCTATAACATAACTCCTGGCTCCAAGTTGATTCCGCAGAATCCAAACTGGTTTGAAGGAACTCCATGTTACGTAGAGCTATGATTGATATGATGTCGATGATGGGATAACCTCAACACCTCTGATTGATGCTTTTTCAGACCTCAATGCCTCCAATGCATGCTAAGTCTCTTGTAGACCTCAAGCCTCTTTGCTAAGACTCTTTCAAGCCTCCAATGCATGATGCTAAGTCTATTACAGACCTCAACGCCTCCAATACATGATGCTAAGCCTCTTTCAAGACCTCAAGCCTGCACGATGCTAAATGCATGATGCTAAGTCTGTTGATCAACTACCATTAGTGTAATGCTGTGGTCACAATGCCTTGACACCGAATGATGTTTCATGAGCTGATCCTTTGAGAGATCCTCTTGTTGACACACTAATATCAGGTACCACTCTGTTGCATGGTCACAATGCCTCTACACAGAATGAAGTTCTGACCTGATTTTAATGCCAACGGTGATTCAGCTACCATTCTGTTGCATGGTCACAATGCCTCTACACAGAATGAAGTTCCGAGCTGACTCCTGCGAACTCTACTTGTCTGCACAAATGGCAGATCAATCTCCAAGCTTTATATGAGTTAAATCCTGTATCCAAGCTGTAACAGGTACTCACAAGCTGATTAGGAGATATGTTTGGAGCATTAATCAAATTTTCTAAGTAAGAAAATCCACTGAGTATGGTAAACCTTTCTCTCAGCATTTTCTCACAAGAATCTGATCTCCAAACAAATACTACATACTATTCATCAATTTGAATTATGCAATATATAATTGAAAAATTGTTGACTTACCCATTTTAAAGGACTTTCACTTTCAGGTATTACCTGGTCCTGGGTTGAATTTTCAACTGGTGGTGGAGTAGAAACTTCCTTTTCCTTTGCAATAGGCCTCCATTCCATCTTTGGCTTGCCATTACTCTGATGGTGAGATGGATGCAGTTTCCAACAATTTTCCACCCGGTGCCCATTCCTCTGGCAATGAGCACAAAAATTCCTCTTAATCTCCTTCTTCTGGGATGAGGAACTCTTTCTGCCATTTCTTGACTCTGCATGACGAGATTGGTCTTTCTGATTTGCCTTGTTCCTGACGAACGACATCAACTTCTTCATCAGTGTCCTTCTCTTCCAGCATCTGGCCACTAGAATGATTATGCAATCCACAAAAAGTACATGGAAAGGAATTCCACATCTTCTAAAAATCATAACCATACTTCTTAAGCTGAAAAAGTGGATCAGAAGTTTTATTGTGCTTATGATTATGGTAAGAAACTGGAGGTGGAATCTCATTACCTCTTCGCTGATTTCTCTTACCACATCCTGCCTGTGATGACGAAGCACAACTTTCCTACTCAGAATCTTCTTGCAGGACTAGTGGGGTATTCACTTTGCTTTCAGAAGCTTGTCTCCCATCAACATTCTTGGAGCATTCTCCAATTTCCATTCCCACACTAGAAAAACCCAAACCTACAAAATGAGGATGATCCTCGACCTGTATTGGGTTAGCAATGCCTTGGCCATTTTTACCAAGGCCTCTTCCATCAAATCCCATTTTATCTAGTAACTTGGATCCAATGCCTCTAGTATGCTTTTCAAACAAACCAAAGACTTCATTACCTGAATCCAAAACTGAATGGGAGGAAGAAGAAGATTCCAGTGGTGAACAACTTACAGTGTAGTCATCTGCCATGGTCACTGCATCTGAAGTTGAAGGTATTTCCTTTCTCTGATCACCACATTACAACCTTGCCAAGAGCTCATCCTTGGTTTGCAGTTCTGATTTCAAACGAGCATTCTCCTCTTCCAAGGAGTAATACATTGATCACAGGAGAGAGTTCTCTTCCTGGATCTGGTGATTATAAGCTTCAATTTCCTCAAGCTTTTCCTGTTTAGACATCTTGCCCATAGTGCTTGTTCCCTGTTCACACAAATTGAACCAACTGCACCAATCTTGAAGCAATCACTCTATTAATTGATTTACTGAAGCAAAAATGGAGCTAAACCAGCTCTGATACCAAACTTGAGAGATTAGCAATCACTCTGATTAATCAAATTTAAGCCAAAAAGCAAAAATGATTAGCAAGCAAGCCAAACCTAGCTCTGATACCAAACTTGATCCGAAAATAATCAAGTTTTTATCTACCTGATCTTAGACCCTTATAGGCTTTAATTATTTGCTGAAATTTACTCCTTTTAAGTAATCAATTTAAAAATTAATGCAAGACAATAAAGACAATTGCACAATGATTGATTATGGAGTTCAGCAATTGCCTACGTCTCTGGGTTCTTATCGAACCGTTCCACTAGTCAAAACTTGTAAGTTACAATAGTACTTTCACAAGAAAACCTAATGGAAACTATTAAGAACTTGCTTAGAAGAATAACCAGACCTTCAGAAGACAAGGGTGAAAAATAGCACCCGACTTCCCCTTTCCTGGCATATTCGGCAAGCTTGATGGCACTAGCTCCACTGTTCGGAATCCTCTGGTTCTCGATCGGCCTTCCAGATGCTTCGTAACACCCTATGGCACTCCGGTCGATATTCCAGGATTCACAATAATTTACTGTGTGTATGGGCGACTAGGTAGTATTAATAACTCCTAGCCACAGTATTAATTTACTATTGCCTAGGCCAAAATAATGCCTAAATAAATTAGGTCTTCACACAACTATGCCCATGACAACTAACTCTCCTCTTGGCTTGCTCTCTGCCTTTCTGAGCTCTAGGAATGAGCTTCTCCGTTGCGTTGTGTGTGTCCATTACAATAGAATGGGTTCCCTATTTATACAAAAATAGGGCCCTTAAATAATGCATTTAAAAATTATCCTAAGGCTAATATTAGCCTATACCCATAGCATGGATAATATTCAAATTGTAATGGGATTAAATCCCAAATTGGGTTGGATTACATATTTTAATGGGATAAAATCCCCACATTAGCCTCCATAAGGTTGAAGGAAGTGGTTTTGCATGCTAAAGTGGGTATGTATCCCACATTTGGTGGAAAGATTTAGGGAAGGTTTTATTAAACCTTATCCCTCCCATTCTTCACGTGGAACCTTCCACGCATGGGCATAGCCCCCTACCACCGCTTCATCTCCTTCTCACGTGGAAGCTTCCACACATGGCATTATATGTGCCCCCTACCACCACTTCACCTCCTTATCCACTGGTGCTTGGAAAGTTGGCGGTTAATGTAGGTGGTGGATGGATTATATGGTTATACTAATGTTTGAACATTAATATATATATGCATGGCATTTGGAAATAACTATGCAAATAATTACAAAGTAAAATGTAACTCGGTCCATGTATGACTTAGCTAATTAGCTCGATGTTGACCCTTAGATAGGAAAATCGATCGTATTCGATTCATGGTGGCAAGCCACGTGGTGGCTTGTGGACCCACCACGTTGGCGATAATACCATAGTCCACACGGCGGTCGGGCTCCCCTCCGTAACAAAAGTTGAGCCTCTTGTTCCAGCGAGCAATATTTTACGACCGTCGAAGACTAGAGATCGAAAATCAACAAATGACTCCCTTTGCCTTTTCACCATGTGTCACAGTGCCATTGGTCTAATATTGACTAGTTGACCAAAGTTGACTTTCTCGTTGACTGAACTTTGACCAGACATATCTAGAGCTCCCGATGTCTATTTGTCACATTCTCACAGTCGATGGAAAGCTCTTGACACATATCTTCTACATTGACACCATTTAGGGATGTTTAGGGAACTTTTGAAAATAAAGCACTTATCAAGAAAATCATGTAGCACATCTTTCACGAGACCTAACAAAAATGTGAGAAATGCAATGGCTCCCTAGTAGGAGATGGCGAAGAATTAGGTGGTGAGTGATGCATTAGTGGAGATGGAGGACACTTATGTGATGGGGGAGATGGAAGAATTTTGCAAGGTGGAGGAGATGGGAGACCTTAGAGGACGCTTGATAGATGGAAGTGGAGAAGATATAAAATAAAATGTCTTGTAGTAGAAGGAGGATCGATTACATGTGTAGCAATTAGATCCTATTCTAGATCAATAACTTTGTAGCATAATAGTATAAATGATTCACATGCATCATATTGTAATTATATGTTTTAGAGTGGGAATCAAGCCACAACAAAAATAAGAATATATTTTCTAGATCAATAGGCTAAAATACTAGCTAATACATGCAAGCCTTGAAGTGTAAGATGTAGTCCTGAATGGATTTTGTTTTACCCTAATACAAGCTAGGAAAGCGGTCATATGTGATACTAGTATCATTGCTTAGTATAAAGTGTTTGAGAAAAGCATCTTCCATTTCATAAAATGTACTTATAGATCGAAAAGGTAGATGAATGTACCATTGAAGAGTTTCATCGACAAGACTATGATGGAAGTATTTTAACAATAATGAGATCATTTGAGTACAAATCCATAGCTAAACGATAATGCTTGAGATGTAGATATGGATTTCCGAATACCATCAAAGCATGAAAATATAGGCATGATGAAATCCTTAGGAAATGATCAATTGTGAATTTTATTTGGAAGGGGATTGCCATGTAAATAATTGTTATCAATAGAAGCATAATAGTCCTTGCTTTAAAGAGTGAGAGATTGAACTTGAGATTGCAATTGACCAATAACATGCATGAGTGATAAAATATCACATGGACAAATGGTGGAAGATGTAAGAGATACATTGAGAAATTTAATCTTGCCATTATGAGTGATCATACGAATGCGAGAAGAAGAATTAGAAGATGAAGATGTGATAGGCACACTAGATGTAGATGTAAAAGAAATAAGAGGTGGTATAAACACATGGAATAGAAGATGCAATAGGAATGTGATGGTAAGAGGAAGAAGAGGAAAGAGGTGGAGATGAGCATGTAATATTAGTAGAAGTACTAGTAGGATAATCACAAGGAATCATAATAGCTGAACTAGTAGGAATGTAAGAATCATCATGAATGCTAATAGAGGAAATCTCAGAAGTAGATGAAAGAAGAGTGGAAAATTCACATTTAGAAGTCTTAAACAAAGTAGATTTGTTACTAACATGTTCATGCTCAGACATATCATCAATATCAAACAAAGTTTCACATGCAATTATTTCATCAAACAAGTCGTCACCATAGAGTGAAGTAGGAGAAGATCTAACATGAGATTGTTTCTTTACAATTATTATATGCATGTTTTAGAAATAGTCTCGATAATAATGAGATACAGACTTAAATTCATCGTGACTATTATGAGAAATAACATCATGCCCATGTACATTTTTCATTATAATTTTTTATCTACAGCATCAAAATCAAGACCAAGCATATAATAAATAATAGCATCATCAAAAGTTTCAAATGAAATCGAAGAAGGTGGAGTAGTCCTTGTGCCTATGGAATAACAAGAAGTACAACCAGAAAAGTTTTTCTCTTTATAAATAATGTTAAAAGAAGAATGGGTGAAACTAGTATGAATTTTACATTCATTGGCCAAAAGTATTCTTAGAATATAATCATCAACATGAAGATTGTGGTAGAGAGTGCTAAGTTCAGCCTCAGTGACCTCATCATAAATAGGGTTAACACAATCTCATGATGCATAGCTTGACTAGGAGAAGAAGTTTATCTATCCTTAGCCATTAGGGTTTAGTTGATCTTAGGGAAAGGAATTATAAGATACAAGTTCACCAAAATGATTCAATAAAATATAATTTTTTTACTGAAATATGAATTAAGATATTACACTACAATGATATATAATGAAATACATGCTAATCAATTTTATAGATATACTTATGAAAGAAAATGAGATAGGTAGGGAACTTATCTTGATTTCTCTTAGGCTTGAAGTGTGTCTGAATTGGAAAAACTAATGAAACAAAACATCAGAGTGTCATCAACTGAACCTAGAAAAATGTAGAAGTGTTGGGAATGTCGAGAAAAAGGCACCTATGCAGGGTCGGGGTGCCTGGGGCACCAAATACCTTCTCTAGGGTGCATGTGAATTCTCAAGAGCTGTGGAAACTCAACTTTGCAGGGTCATGAGATGCTTGTTGGTTGTTACCTTTTGTCACCTATATGTCGCACTTGGATAACACTGAAGTACCTATAAATCTGTAACACAAATAATAGCCTACAAAAACAATAAACTTCATCAAATCCTAAAAAAATAAAGATGTAAAATGGGAGGTCAGACTTTCTTTAGCTATCAACAAAGTGAACTTACAAGCCGAGCATTGCACTACATCTAAAAGTCCATGTAGTTCTATGTGCTTTTGTGTGTAATAGTGATCCTAGGTTTCCCTCATCTCGTTGACGCCAATATAACGGGCTAAAAGTTATTAGATCAAATGTAAAAGTGTGGGTGGAATTTAGCACTTCCCCTTCTTATGCAGTGTATGTAGAGTAAAAAGCCAAAAAATATAGTCCCTTTGATAGTATGTAGATAGATATCCCTTGAGATAATTTCCCACCCTTATAATGGTATGTATGTTGTGTTTAAATAGGGATCTCTTGCTTGAATTTTGACACTAATGACACAACATGCTGACTAAGACCTTAGGATAAGAGTAAGAAAACTGACAAGGCTGACCAAAAATGTAAAAAATGTTGAAAAAAAAGAGGATAGGAACACCCATGTTGGAAAAAAAGTGCCATTGGCGCTAGTGTCTAGTCCTGGGTGCTAATGTCTTGAGAAAACTACTGATAAATGTGAGAATACTGACAGACATGGGATCCCTATGACCTTACCAGAAATGGGTGAAAAAGTGAGAGAGGTGAGAGATAAAAACAATAGAGACACTCAAAGCGAGAAGATAGACTAGACAATATGTCACCATTGAATACTTTTCTTATGCAAGATCCATTTATAAAACATCATACTTGGTGGGTATAGTAAATAGCAGTAAGTGCATGGTTTTATGTCTACACTATCACCACCATTATAAGGGACTGCATTTTTGGGCTTCATACATTGCATAGGAAGGGGAAAGTACTCAATTCCCATATCACACATTTGCATATTATCTAGCCATATCCCACTATCTTGGCATCATTCACATGAGGGAAGCCTAAGGACACTATTACACACACAAGCACAAAGAACTACATGGAGTATGGAATGTAGTGCAACGCTCGGTCATAAGTTCACTCATCGGGTAACCGCCCGGGGGTTAGTAACAACTTCACATATTGCATTTTAATTCCAATTTGATGTGTTTTGTGAGCTTTTGTAGGTAGTTAGGGTTTATGTTTTAGGTTACCAAGTACACAAAATCTCAAAATCCCTCTCTTTTTTTTATCATCTCTACCTCACTTTTGCAATCTTACTTAAAACCCTTATTAGGTTTATTTTCCTAGACAATCATGCATAGAGTCTTTTCTAGGGATATTTAATATAAAAGGAATGGATTTTCAAGCACTAATTAGAGGTTTTTTGATGTGTATAAAGTTTCAAGGGTCTACTTTGAGTTTATTCCGATACTTCTTTTGTAAAGTGGCTCTTCCAACTAGCCTTCCCATTGTAGCTCACAGTCTTCATGCCACTTATCAAGGAAATCTAATAAGGGGAAATTTTTCTTGATCCAAAACCTTCCAGAACAATTATATCACTCCAAGACAAATATTACTACCAATTTTTAGGAACATTCATTGGTACAATCAAAAGATATTACAATTTTCATCATGCCAAACCCTAACTAATTTGTAGTGGAGCTTGTGAAGAGTTAATCAATTATAAAACTCATTGTACTTCGATTCAAGGTCTTGGATTTTTCCTGAGGGTATATTTTCCCCTTTGACAATATTATATTAGCAGTGAGGGACTTCAAACAAGGTTTTACATAGTTTCATGATCTCTAGTGACTGATATACTTGTACAAGACAGGGTATGGAGCTTATCTTCCACCTAATGAATGACTCAGACTTCTTATCCTTGTAAAATAACCTCATTCATGTTTTAGATGATATTTATCCTAACCTTTCTATGGTTTTCACTCATGTTTTATATAGAGACCAAACAAGAAAAATATTTGATCAATCCCACAAAGCACAGTCACAGTTGGCTTTCTTAAGTTATTTCATCATGTATGGCACACCACAAAGGGTTTTCTCATAGGATCATAAGAGTACCTTCATGTATTCTCCTTGATATCTTAGTTGAACCACTGTAAAAACTTCTTTTGCGAAAACTTAAGTGATCACTGTTGAATATTTAAACCAACAATTCTTATACATGGAACAAAATATATACTTGTTTGGTATTTTAAGCTTATCTAGGGAAGGTTAGCAAGATAATTAAATGAATAACAACATTCATACATCTAATCCATAAAATTATAAGCAGTAATGACAAGGAAAAAAGCCTCATATAAGGCTTTGGACAGTTGCCTCTCACAGTTTGGTTGTCTACTATCCCTTATCAAGACTCCATAGTTAGCTCTAACATGCATTAGTCCATACACACAATGATATTTCACACAAACCTTGATATAATTCTCTTCACAGATCAGTTTTTATCTTTCTATAAAACATGTATTAGTTTTATATTATCATTCAACAAGGACAAAGTAGTTCACACATTGTAAATGCATACTCAAAAACAATGTTGTTTTCCTTCCTTGAAGCTCTTTCCTTGATTTCCATTCGAATTGGGAATTCCTTAATCAGTTACATTTTTTTCTTTTTGTATCCTCTTATTCAGTTTTTAATTGAATAACAAGCCATTTTCCTGCCTAATTACATGCTTAGTCCTTGAATCAACTTAAGGACTTGGTCAAAAACCCCAAGTTTAAAACACTTAAGACACACGACACTTCAATACTTCTAGGAATCTATAGGTATTTTACATATATGAAAACTATAAAGAATCCATAAAGATCATTACAACCTTATAGTCAAGCTAAAATAGCCTTAAATTTCAAACTTGCACTTTAGGAGGGGAAAGTCCATAACTCAAAATTGAGAGAAGGCGAGAGACTAAGAAAAACACACCAAGATGACATAAAAATGACCTCCTAGACCTATCAACATATTTTTTCAAGCCAAGATTGATCTTGAAAACCCTATGTACAAGCTAGGAGTGATGCTCCTACATCATACTCCTAAGGGGAAAGGAATTGTTTTCCCAATACTTTTTGCTAGCTTCCCTTGTTCTTTTTCTTCTTGTGAACAAGGAAATGTTGCAAAAGCTATGGAAATGGTGGGTAATAACACTTAAGCAAACCCCCAAAGCTTTGAAAAAACAAATCAATGGACCATCATGATAAGAAATAAGAAAGGATTCAGTAGTTTGCATGCATTAATCTTGAAGTAAACAAGCGAACCTAACATGTCTAGTTATCCTCTATTCTTGAGAAGCTTTGTAAATGAAACATTAATAAATATTCTAAGCAATTAATTAGTGATTATGAGAATGGGAGATCACCATTAATGGCTAAAAATCCACATGGTTGATCACCTTTAACTCAAATTTTTGGTCGTGTGTAGTGCAATAACAAAGTAAATAATTCAATAAACAAATGAAAAGAAGCTCTTAATCCTAAAAAAAAATGCCTATAGTTTTATGTTAGAAAGGGGGAAGTGTTCTTAGAAATGGTCTAGGGGTAGTGGGGTATTTATAGGTTTCTAATTTTAGAAAATGGAAGACTTTTGGGTGCATGTGGAGACAAATGAATAAGCCAAAAAGCACTTTTAGTGAGTCAAAGTAAGATTTGACTAGGCTTAGAAGAAGTTAAATATTCCTTAGGCTAGTCAATCTAGGTTTAGGCTAATTAATCCCGATTAATGAGGAATTAGGAGTCTGAGAGAGTTGTGAGAGGACTCTTCAATCCCATGAAATGGATTGATAACCTAGGAATTTAGTAGAAGTGGTTTAGAAGAAGATTAGAAGGGGATTTAGCTAATAGGAGGCTATATTAGCCTAGCTAGTGGATTACAAGAGGAATATGACCCAAAGGATGTCATAAAAAGGAGAGTTAGATAGGCTTGATTGACGAGTGGTGTCGTCAATTTTTGAGGAGTCAGAATAATTAGTGCAATAGTAAGAATAATAGTGCTTTGATCAAACTACAGGTGTCTACACTTATTTCTTTGTTTCCAATTGAAAGTGACTCCTTGAAAATGAACTTTGGCTGAATACCCACTATGCTTCCCTTATATTAGCTGTCTTTTTTCTTTCTATTAGTTGATTCTTCTTGGAAATCAAGTTTTGGATCTGTGTATTGCTTCTAGGATTGTATATAGTCTTTTGCACTATATGTAAGGGCATGCATTCTTGTTTTAGGTTATTATAGTTTGTGTCTTCGTGATTCAGACCTATGAAAATGTACCTATCATCATCTTTTAGTCCTTGAATCATATCCTTTGTAAATTCATAAAATACCAGTTATTGGCTATGGTAAGGTTTCTTTTGATTTATCTTCCTCCATCTTAACTATTTGTTTATCTCTTCCAGTTGACTTGCTTTGAATATTTCTTATAATTTGCAAGTCACTGCTATAACTATTTTTGACAATATTCCATCACTAATTTCCTCACTCTTACTACCTAATTATTACTTTCCTTTGTCAACATTGTGAACTTTTTCTCTTACTGGCCTTCAATTTTCTTGATATCTACATTATCTTCTTTTTCTTTCATTTGTACAATCAAAAACTAAAATTCAAAACAATGTTAAGTTCAAAATCAAGAGGCTTGCATACCTCATCATATTTCTTTATGACCTAATTTTCTTCTTCTCCATTCACATATTCTTCACACAACCTTTTTCACTCTATCTTCACCTCTCTCAACTTTATCATCTAATTTCTCTCTCACTAGAGCTCTTTGTTGGTCCTCAAGCACTTTAGCATGTGTTTCATTTATCTCTCTATCATATCTTCCCTATCTTTATCATTCATCTTAATCATTCACCTCTTCTTATATTGAATCCATCTCAATCTCTCTAAACACATGACATCCATCACTATCAAATCCATTACTAAAATCTGATTTTTTGTGGCTTAATAGCGATATACAATGTCTTTCTGCATGCTTCTCTAGTCTTTGTCAAGAAATTCTTGGCTGCCATCATCAACAGTAATCATGTTTGTGCTTCTTGTTCACAATTGATAGGTAGAAGCTGCGTGGCTAACTCCATCTTCTAAGATAGTATAATGTCTCTTCTTTCCATTATGAAATGCTTGTCTATCATATTAATAGAGTCTACCTAACCAAAACATGAATAATATCCATAGGAACTAAGTCATACAACACCTTATCCTTATATCTTCCAATCTAAAACTCAACTTGACATTGTTCCCTAACCAAGATGTGATGTCCTTTTTTTCATCCATGATACTTGATAGGGGTTAGGGTGCATACTGGTTTTTAATCCTAACTTCTCTACCATCTCAAATAAGACAAGATTCTCAATGTTTCCACTATTAATAACTACATTTAAAAAAATTTCCTTTTTGCTTTACAAATAGTTCAAAATAAGCATCTCCTTTGAGTTACATCATTTACTACTTTATTTGTTTTTTAAAAGCACTCTTCTACAAAAAAATGACTTACCTCTTTTTTTTACCATCTGATCAACAATTTTTTCATACTTTCTCATCTCTGTATTCATCCCATAGCACTCATATGATTTGTGTCCTACATACCTCTAGCACTTGTAGCATTTTCCTACAAATTAAACTCTACTTCTTATTCCATATCTCTGCATATGTGTTGATCATATAACACTTGACAAAATTCACACAAGAAGTCCGCGTGGGAAAAAAAGCCAGGTTTAAGGGCACAAGTGGACTAGAAGAACCCACATGTGCGGAGGGAAAGTTAAGCATTCAGGACTTATCCAATTTTGAGCATGAAGACCTATTTTTAGAAGATGGCGTGCGGAACACACCAACGATGCAGAGACGTGTGTGCCACACATTGTCTATCTTTAGAGGATTGGATCGAAGCAGTTTGCATGGAGACAAGCTAAGAATAGGATTGTCACTTCAGTTAACTATAAGAGGTCTATAGATAACACACTTGCATGTGTGGCTATGCTTGTCAATGACGTGTGGCTATTAATAGCATGCGGCCTATTTTTGGAATAGATAAGCAGTGAAGGGCAAGTCCCCCACCCTATATATATGTAGTGAATTACCTAAAAGATGAGAGATATATAGGTATATGTAGAGCGTAAGAGGTAAGCATAAAGAGATATGTGCATATGTTTGGATTACTGTATAAGATCCATGCGCGCATCAGTATAAAATGCCATTATTGTAAGGATCTTTTGTGTTAATTAATAGATGGAAGTTATTGGCTGAATCTAAGTGTCATTCTTATGTGTAATCGAGTAGTGCATGTTCTTGATTCAATCATGATTATTGTTTAAGCTTGTTATTTCATAGATCTGGATATGACATGCATTGTAGAATGGTGGATTAGTTATGGATCTATATGTTTCTTCCTTCATCACGCTAACATCCTGCTATAACAACCATAAAGATGGACCTAGTACCTTTACGTGCTTCAGGCGAGCACTCAGTCTAGGCTGAGTGATGTGCCAACGCGTCTAGGGTGTTATCTGGTAAATTCTAGGCTGCATCATTGGTTCCGTTGCTGGGACCTCTTTTTCAATTGTTTTCAGGATGGTTCACGATGAAGACGTACCAGTTAACTCTAGAAAGTATTGAGGAGTGGATACACGATCTGGGGGAAGAATATGCATGGTGGTTCAGCAGTGGATCTGAGTTTAACGCACGTACTTGGGTAGAACAGAATCTATATGACAAGTTTTATGAGAGATTTTTCACCATCTTTCTAGTAGAATTATACGAGTGGCTGATTATATATGCATCTAAGCGGAATTAGAGATATTGCGCACTTATCTGGACATAGGAAGAATTTTAGGCCCTTTATGATGCTGGTATGATCTGGACTCGCGCTCTGGATACGTGGTTTCATGGTGTTCTAAATAGTTATATTTTAGAATATTAAATTTCAACGTATTATTTCCTGGAGGTAGTTGAATTCCAGTTTTTACGATATCCTAAAGGAGAATATTTGCAAGGTATTCCACTAGCAATCAAGATCTTGATGGTAACTTTGAACCTGGAGAGTAAACCGATGGCTAACTAAACTTCACCACGCACGAGGGCAGGAACAGGTTTGGTGAAAGATGATAGACCTAGAGGTAGAAAGGTAAAGAGAGGAAAGGCAGATTAAGTATAATGAGGCGTGTGAGAGGGAGATAGAGAAGCAGCGTACCATTGTAGAAACTATGGCATTGAGGAGAGAGATGGCTCGTGAAGGATTTGAAGCTCATGTAGAAGACGTGGAGCTAGAGCATCAGGAACTCCCCCATATTGGAAAGCATGAAAGAGAGGGGGGCTTCACATAGAAGTGCGCTAACAAAGACTACCTGGGCCGTGGGCATGCATCTTAATCCAATTGGTGACCTAGCCCTTATGCTTGGTTTTCCACTACCTAGTACGACAAGTAAACAACAAGCTAACTTGGGAAGTAGGAGAATAGGAGTAAACAGGGAGCAAGTACATCAATGGTAGGAAAAATGACTTCAATGTTATTTGGAGAAACATTTTTTAGGCACATCATCTGTATAGAACGTGAGCGCGTAAAATGTTGGATTCACCTCTGGAAGTGGAACTACCTGACAGACTATAGGGGTTCAGTATAGTACTACTGTTGGAGCACAGGGGAGTACATCTACAGGTCCTATTCCAACTACAGGTGGAGGATCATGAGGTATAGGTGGTTCTAGTTCTAATGGATTTGGTTGTTCTGGAGGCAGAGGAAACACAGGAGGTTTTGGATCAGGTGGTCAAGGCCCAGAACAACCACAAAATATCTATATGGAGATGTCTCTTCATCTTCCAGAGTATAGAGGTATAGATGATGCTTCCAAACATGTGCATACGTGTGAAATATTATGGCATGCAAAAGGGATCACGAATTCTGAGCGTAAGGCAAGTTAATTTGCTACTACATTACAGGGATGTGCACACAGCTGGTATAGGAAGTTTGACCCTGATCAAACTTGCATGGATTATGCAGCACTGAAGGATGCTTTCTTGAAAGAGTTCCATATCCATTAGTTTGAGCAGAAGAGTATAAGTTTGCTCAAGAATATTAAGCAAGGCACTACTGAGAGTGTACGTGAGTATGATGTCCATTTTAAAACACTCATATTTAAGCTTTCTTATGATATTCACACAAGCCAACATGCACAATGGTTTTTTGGGGGATTGATTACACCATTCATAAGAGCACTGTCACATAAGACATACCCTGATCCTGCGCGAAGCACTGGAAGTAGCATTGCGTGCTGAGGCAGTTGGGAGCATTGACACTGGCGTTAGTCCATTCTTAGAGGCACATATTGCAGCTATGAAAAAATAGTTAGAGAAGCTATCAGTGAATTCAGCCCATGAAATGTGCTCAGGGATTTGGTGTACAGATTGTGAGGTGGAAGGTCACACCAAGGATAGTTGCCCTCGCATATCTATAGTTCATTGTTGTTAGATTGTGAAATCTATCATTTGAATAATGATGCTAGTCACTATCCTTTGATACAACACACGATAATGAAGAATGTATCCTACTTTTGCAAGATTTGTAGGTCCATGACCCATGATACAAAGGATTTTTGATTGATTGGTTAGATCCATGATTCTATAGACATTGGGATATGACAGAAAATTGTAACGGATAACTATAAGGACAAAAACGAGCACCAGGATCAGGATCATAATCAACTGCGCTATGATAGGAATGAGGGCTGTTTTGAAGGATGTCATGGAAGAGGACATGGATATCGAGGTGGATATGGAGGATGAGGCTGTGTGGTGGAGGAAGAAGTGATTTTCCTCGAGGAACATGCTATACATGCGAATCCCCTGATCATTATAGGTGCAAATGTCCCCAAAATGTTACATGTTATTTTTGTGGAAAGAATCATAGCTATGAGGAGTGCCCAGACTTATATGAGCATCTCAGTAAACAACATAAGTAGGAAAACAAAGGCGTAAGGATGGTTAGGATCTAGCGTGCGGAGGAAAACTAGTGGATGCCCAAGATAGCACCAAAACATGAGGCCTTAACTATGAAGATTACCACATGTGCTGAAGCGGGCACACACAAGAGAGGCATTGTACCAGAAGCCTACAATCATTAAGGAGGAGGTTCTGCATGTAAGGTACCCAGATCCTGCCCATCAGAAGGAATTTTATCAAGAGACCATGGAGGTCCTCACAAATATTCAAGGGAAAATACAATGTTTAAAAGAGAAGTGCAGAAATATGGAACAAAAGAAAGAAGTAGGGAAGGTCCCCTCTGATATTAATGACATCAGAGAGGTGTGTAAAATGTTGTGCTAAGAGAATATTATTCCATTATTATGGAATTGGTTGAAGGGGAACACTCTGTGCAAAAACATTGAGAATGAATGACAAGATCCTACATGTAAAATCTTCCCCCTGATAGCATTGACTATGATAAAGAGATCACTCTGAATGTTGTTGTAGATGGATGGATGTTGAGCAATATTTTGATTGATACAGGTGCAGAAGTCAATGTGCTTACTTTAGATGCATGGGTACAAATGGGGAGACCTCCATTACAGCCATCATCTAATGTGTTGTTTATGGCAAATAGGGCTAAGGCCACTCCCATAGGAGTTTTGAAGGATGCATCCATAACTATACAAGGGGCCAAATTCACTGGGGATTTTGAGGTATTATCACTTATAGAAGTAGATAGTTTTCCAGCCTTTCTTGGACGCCCTTGGTGTTATGTGAATAATGTTGATTTGAGATTCAATAAGGGGTATATCAAATTTGAGAACAAAGAGGAAAGGGTTGTGATACCTTTGACAGATGGGAAGTCTACATCGTATGTTGAGCCTCTAAGTGAGGAGGACTTAAACAAAATCTATGTATGCATGCTATTCAGGACCCAAAGGTCAATGAGCCATCAAAGGAAGACATCCTACAAGTGGGAGGATTCTCACTCTATTAGTGATACTATGAGTATTGCTTGTGACAATTGGGCTCATGGTACATATGAACTAGTAGGATGCGAGGTAAAAAGTGTGGTTGCACGTAAGAATGGACTTCGTTCTGTTTGACAGATAGGTAGCGCAGTGCCTTGGTATACAGGAGCAGAAGATCTTCCTGTATGTTTACAAGCCATCGAGGCACAGTGGATAGACTAGGTCAGGAGAAGAGACATGTTAGCATATGTCTTGTGTGGGACAGTAAACACACTGGTGGGTAGTTCATAGAGATAATCTTATGGAGTGGAAGGAGATCAGAATCACCTTATCTACCAGGTTTGTAAGAAGCAATGCACCTATGTAGATTTGCACTTATAATGGTGATCAACCTATTCAACACCACATTCAACAGTGTGAGAGACTCTGGATGGCAGGACAGGAAGCCATTACCACCTTCACTCTGGGTGCATAAATTGTACTCCACTCTACAAGGGTGTGCATGCGCTTGGTATGTATATGCACAAACTACATCAAGAGACTGGAAACTGGAAAAATTTGACTGCAGGAATGATCTAGACCTTTGACTACTTTTCTTCCCAACCTCCAATAGAAGAGGCATTAAAAATTATCAAGTGGTTAACCATGGGAGATAGTGCAAAGGTAGAGGAAATCATATAGGAATTATTTTGTGAGAAGACAGAATCAGGCATGCACATTTTGAAGAAGAAGGAGAAGACTCCATATTGCTTGAACATGCTTGTCTTGAGAAAGAAAAAGGAAATATGGTGTACATCGTGGATGATGAGGAAGTTGAAAACCTAGATATTGACCATTCACAGGGGGTGCGTGAGGTCTTGGATAGTGCAGATAAGGATACAGCATGCATACCATGAACCAATGAAGACAAAGAAGGTCAATATAGGATCAGAGGCTGAGCCCAAGGAGGTCATAATTGGAGACTATTGGTCAGAGTCAGAAGTGGAAAAGATCATTGAGTTACTCAGGGATTATCATGACTTATTCCCTCGAGGGTATCATGAACTTAAAGGTGTGCATGAATCACTTGGGGAAATGAAGATAAAGCTTAAGGAAGGTGTGCATGCCCAGTGCAGAAAGAGACCTTACAAAATGAATCCTAATTTGTGTGAAAAGGTAAAAGAAGAAATTGATAAAATGTTGAAATCTGGAATTATCAAGCCCCTTGATGAGTCAGAATGGGTTAGTCCAATGGTGATCAATATCAAGAAGGATGGTAGAATTGAATATGTGTGGACTACAGGGAGCTAAATGTTACATGTGTAACAGACCCATTCCCTACGCCATTTACTTAGGAAATACTAGAAGGAGTTACAGGGCGTGAAATATATTCATTCACAGATGGGTTTTCTGGTATCATCAGGTTAGGATTTCTCAGGAGGATCAAGAAAAGACAACTTTTACTATTGAATGGGGTAATTTTGCCTATACTGTGATGCCTTTTGGATTGAAAAATGCACCTATTGTATTCTCATGCATATTTACTCAGGCATTCAAATATTTTATTCACAACTTCTTACAGGTCTACCTCGATGATTGGACAATATATGGGCTTGTTAAGGATCATTGTGACAATCTGTGCTTAATGTTTGAACGATGTAGACAATTGAGTATCTCTTTGAACATCAAGAAGTGCATATTTGCTACACCTTTTGGAATACTATTGGGACACATAATCTAAAAGGAAGGATTGCTTGTTGATCCAGCTAAGGTTGCTGTCATTTTAGGGTTGGAAGCACCTACCAGTCAGAGCAAGGTGCACATATTTTTAGGTCACACAAGATATTATAGAAAATTCATAAAGGGATATGCAAAAATTGCAACACCTTTGGAGGAGTTACTGAAAGGAAAAGGTACATTCTATTGGGGAGAATTGCAACAACGCACGTTTGAAACATTGAAAGAGAAACTTACTACCGCACCTATCCTGCATTTTCCTTCATGGGACAAACCATTTCATGTACACGTGGATGCTTATGGCACAACCATTGGTGCAATATTAGCTCAAGATGGAGAAGGTATTGTCGATCATCCTATCTACTTTCCTAGTAGGAAGCTGACTCCTGCTGAACAGAATTATACAACTACAGAGCACGAAGCTTTATCAATGATCTATGCATTGCACAAGTTTTGACAGTATTTACTAGCCACACCATTTGTATTCTATATTGATCACATGGCATTGAAGTATTTGGTGAAACAAACCCGTCTTACAAGGGTGCATATGTAGATGGGTACTCCTATTTCAAGAGTTTGATTTCACAGTTGTGGTGAAGCCAGGGAAAAGTAACTCTGGACCAGACCACTTGTCTAGAATCAACTTAGGAGAGGAAACATAGAAAATTGAAGAAACCATGCCAGATGCCCATAGTTATATAGGTTACACGTAGCACGCCATCAGAATTAGAAGACATTACTGTCTTTCTCTGGACTGGTGTAGCACCAAAAGGAATGAAGGCATTAGAAAAGAAACAACTTGCTATATGCATGGCACCGTTTATGTTAATCAGTGGTGACCTCTACAAGTTAGGTAGAGATGAAGTATTACACTGTTGTGTATTAGAGCATGAGCATAAGGATATTATGGAAGAAGCCCATGGTGGTATTGCAAGAGGCCATTATGCAGGTGATGTAACTTCCCGAAAGATCCTACTTGTTGGATTATGGTGGGAGACATTGTATAAAGACTGTAAAGAATATTGTAAGGCATGTGACCATTATCAGCACCTAGGAAAACTAGGACAAAGAGATGAAATGCCATTAAGACCTATTATCAGTGCAGAAACCATTTGAGAAATGGGCCATTGACTTTGTAGGACCTATTTCGCCAGTCGTGCATAGGAATGGATCACGCTATATCATTACTTGCATATATTATCTCACATGGTGGGTAGAAGCAACACCTACGAAGGACTGTACAATAGCTACAAAAACTAGGTTTCTATGGGAGAATGTTCTTACAAGATATGGATGTCCTTTAAGTTTGACAAGTGATACGGGTACACACTTTTTAAATGAAACCATAAGGATCCTATTAGATGAGTTTATGGTTTCCCACCATAAGACTACACCTTACCACCCTCAGGAAAATGGAATCTGTTGAGGCTTTCAACAAGATTTTGAGCCAGACATTGACAAAAATTTGTGATGTTGGAAGAAAGGATTGGGATGATAAAGTGTCAGGTGTTCTTTGGGCATATAGAACAACTTATAAGAGATTAAACAAAGCCACACCATGTTTGAGTTGGTGTTTGGCACAAAAACTGTTCTCCCTATAGAATTTATGTTACCTTCTTTGTGACATTGCACATGTTGGAGGTCTAGCTAATGAGTAGGCTTTAGAAGAGTGGATTGAAAAGATGATTCAGTTGGATGAGTGATGAGCCATAACACGTTGGAGTTAGAAGTAAGAAAAGGCTAGGAAGAAAGCATGGCATGACTAGAAACATAAGGGATAAGAAGTTGGCAGTTGGACAAATGGTACTTCTTTATGACTCAAAGTTCTTGCGCCATCCAGGACAAGCTCAAAGTACATTGGTTGGGGTTGTATGCCATCACTTACATACTTGAATTAGGTTCTTTCCAGTTAGAAGCACTTGATGGAACATGGCTACTTGGTTATTTTAATGGGAGTAGGCTGAAGCCCTACTATAAATAAGTCTTCTTGGTGTTTGTAATAAGGCAATATTTCCGTTTAGATTAGGTTTCCATTCTATCTTTCCTTAATGTATTTCCTTCATTGTCGTTATGATTTGTCAATTTATTTTTTGTTATTGTGTAAATAAGCATGCTTGCGTGCATGAAGCTAATTACTATGTGAAGAATGTTTATGCGCAGAGGACTGCACATAATTTTAGTGTGGGGTGGTTGCTGATATCCAGGTACAAGACTATGGGAATTGAAAGGTGAAAGGAATAAGTTGCTACGGGTGTGCTTTAAGTTAAAAGAAGATTGCTTCTCAAAAGTGACCAAGGATGGAGATAAATGAAAGGAGAGTATAACATGAGGTAAGAAGAGGACCATGATAACTACCAGGAGAAGGTACAGTGATGAGGTACTCGAGGTGCAAGGGTGCGCACTGAAGAGAAGTTTGTGACCAGAGGGTAGGCCGCACTTGAAGCTTATAGCTGGGGCAAAGATGTACCGCATGGAATGAACGAATTTGGTCAATAAATGAGAGGATATTTGGTAGGTGGAAGGAGAAATAAATGCATCAAAATTTGAAAAATTATATAAGGATGGGATGTGAATTCATTTTTACCGTTGCGACTAAGAGTATTTGAGGAAAGAGCTAAGTGTGAAGAGTTGAGTGATTGGGTTAAGGTATGCAAAGGGTGTGAAACCAAGCGTGCCAAACAAATCTGTGTGAAAAGAAGCTTGCGTCCCTGGTGGTGAAGGGTTTGAATGAAGCAAGGTGATAGAGAGGAGTTAGGGCATGAAGTTTCCACCTAGGGCACAAATTGAATCGAGCTAGGGTTTGATTCACAAATTATAGAGTTAAAGAGGAGATGATTGCAAGGTAAAAATGGCACCCAAGAAGGCAGTTGCAGCATAGAGCAAAAGGAAAGAAGAAGGTGGTCGTTGAGGAGGAAGAGATGGCACCCGAAAGTGATTTTTCAGAAATGCAATATCAAAAGGAGTCGTCGTCGGCCAAGAATGGGATTCACCCATCAGAAAGATAAAAGTAAGCGAATACAATCACAGGACCTCAGAGAAGAAGGAGCTTGATTCCTTGCTCACTATAAGGATGAACAAATGTACGGCAGATGACATGTTGGTTTATGATGATGTAGGTGAGAAACTTCTAAAGAGAATTGGGGTCTACCAATTATATGAGCTCCCATATTTTAGGAAGTATGAGCCCTTGTACCAGTGGCTCATGATTAGAGTGCATGAGGACTTCTTCTACTTTGCAGGACGCAGAGTTAGAATCTCATCTGCGCTTATCTCAATGGTGACAGGTTTGAAGGCCATAGGAGAAGATATAAAGAATGATCTCACAGATAAAGCCTGTGATCTTAAAGACCAGATAGGAGTTGGGGTACCTGAAGGGTCTATGCACGGTATGGATATAGACAAATTGAAGAACTGTATGGTTGTGTATGCAGCAACACACCTTGTTACAAAGTTGAATGACCAAGAGTGGTGGTCATAGGTAAATACTATGTGGTTACACGTTACGTACAAGATGTCAGAAGGAGCAGTCTATAATATTATAGGCTACATTGCAGAGAAAATAGTCAAGGAAGCACACACATGAGGGAAGATCACCTTTGGGGCTGTTCTACTATAATTGGTATTCATGGAAATTAGGAGTACCAGACAGGACCAAAGGAAAAGGTATGGGAATACCCCATGGAGAATAAGTCACCAGTTGAAAGGTTCACCAAGTACCTATGTAAAGGATCCATGACAAATGACATCAAGAAAAGGGTGGAGAAATGGTATGACAGGCTCCATGCGGCATTTGGAGAAGAGTGGCACATCTCAAAGGACCTACCATCAGTAGTGGGGAAACAAGTCTATTTTTTGTATATCAGCATTTCTGCATCACACACTTCCCAATAAGAGATGGAGTCAGGAGCCCTTGGTGTAAATTGCCTTACACATTCACTGCAAGGTATT
This sequence comes from Taxus chinensis, assembly GCA_019776745.2. NCBI lineage: Eukaryota > Viridiplantae > Streptophyta > Pinopsida > Cupressales > Taxaceae > Taxus > Taxus chinensis. The sequence goes on from CM034149.1 coordinate 896,918,928, forward strand.
TCAAGCATCTGTTCATAGATTCATAGACATGCGATGACTTGTATTCAATGTAGATAAGGTAGACTGTGACTACCACACGTTGAGGAAGAAGTATGTGTATCTAGGAAGAAGTTCCTATGTCGAGAGGCTCATTTCGAAGGTATTGAATATTAAGCCAATAAGTTTAGTTTGTAGCAGATATAGGGGCAACATTAGTGTATCTTCAGCTAAAGCCCAAGATGGAGAACAATAAGTATGTGGAGAATGAATTCGCACTCCCAGGGCCACCGAAGGGTAAGCACATAATGGAAAACATACTAGCGCAAAGGCCCACAGAAACTATAGAAGTAGAGGATGAAGAAGAGGAGCGTGAAGATATTGGAGGCTTGGAGCTTAGAAGAAAGCAACCATATGATAGAGAAGAGTCACAGCACGTGACCACTCCACCTCAGGGACAGGACGAAGAGGAAGATACAGAGGTTGAGCAGGGGGAGAATAGATTTAAGAAAGTTTTCATACACACAAGGACTCAAGGTGGAACCCCACAAATGGTAAGGAAATCACCTCGTCTCTCTCCACACAAGAGACGCAATGAGCCAAAGAGGAGAAGAAAGTTGAAGTTAGATGAAGAAGTGAAGGAATCAGGGGAGAGTGAGCATGCATCTCCTACCCCACTCAAGCAAGAAGACGAGCCAAAGAATGAGGAAGAGAAAAAATATGAAGAGATGAAGGAACAGAGAAGAAAGAGAGAAAGAAACCTTTAGATCCATGCATGCGACTGTTCAAGGTGTAATGGGACAGGCTCCTAACTTTGAAGCTATAATTCCCAAGGGACCTAGATCAAAGAGGATGAGTGGGGAAAACAGTGCACCAATCATGGGCTATGCATAGAGGACATTGGAAATATCATCCGCGCACATTTCCAAAGCACTGTAGAACATAAGAATTTATTTGGCTAGGAATTAATGGATGCGAGATATAGAGAACATTTTCACTAGAAAGAAACTCTCATGGTCAATGCATACCCACATGTATGATCCTAAATTTTATGTATGTGAAGATTCATGTGTGTTAAGACGGCTAAAGAAGGCACACCAAGCTAGACATGTGACAGTAAAGACTACTGTCATGTCAGATGAGTAGGTAAAAAACACATTGGTGAAGGTTTCTACTGAAGTTTCTAGAAGAAACATGGAAAAAATTGCAATGATAAGAGCGTTGTGCAAGGAGCTAAAGAAAAAGGATGCAGACATAGCACACATAACACAAGAGAGGGACTTAGCGCAGAAAAAGAACGAAGTATTTATCGGAATCATAGAGGAGATTGGAGACAATGTCATAAGAGCTAGACCACACTTGGAGACCAAGGTACCACAAATGTTTCCCTCAGTGATACATTATGTAGGAAATTTGGTGGACCTGATACTTGAAGATGAACCTCTATGCATGCTAGTGTCAAGGAATTCATAACAAGAGGCAGAATGAGAGAAAAATTCAATGATGTGAAAGATTGCATCCTATGAATAGTTGTTGCAAGTGCTACAAGAAGTATTGAAGAAAGCAGACTAGGCTTTGAACATCTACACAGCTCTAGAGGTGCTTATCAACATAAAGACCTTGGAATAAAATAATGAGGTCCAGAGAGCAATGAAGGACAAAATATTGGGCCATGTAGAAATATTGTCAATAGTTAAGCAGAAGTGCGAGGCCCTGACAATAGCACAAGAGCTGCACAAGACTTGGCTGGAAGAGCTTGGGAAGCTCATTGCGTAGAAGATGGATCTTCTAGAAGGAAGAATGACCTCAATGTCCAACATTGTGTTGGTTCTACAAAATGAAAAAGGGGAGATTGCAAGGGATGAATTGGAGTCCATTGCTGTGGACATTCCAGAAAAAGCAGAACAAGCACTCACTGAATGATAGGATCTTAGAGGCTGGAATAAAGGAGGAGTATCCAAAGTTGATACTTCAAACTGATACAGAGGAGGCTGCCTCATAAAACTTCTTTATTCATCTACATTCTTTCATTCTTATTATTTTCATTAATCTATTCTTTACTTCAATTTTTGGAGATACACATTGTCGGGGTGAAAATGTGATTAGTGTGGGGTAATGTTGATCAGAGAACACTTAATAGAATTAACACAAGAAGTCCGCATGGGAAAAAAATCCAAGTTTAAGGGCGGGAGTGGACTAAAAGAACCCACGTGTGGAGGGAAAGTTCAGCATTCAGGACTTAGCTGATTTTGAGCATGAAGACCTATTTTTAGAAGATGGCGTGCGGAACACACCAACGATGTAGAGACGTGCGTGCCACACATTTTCTATCTTTAGAGGATTGGATCAAAGCATTTTGCATGGAGACGAGCTAAGAATAGGATTTTCACTTTAGTTAACTATAAGAGGTCTATAGATAGCACACTTGCATGTGTGGCTATGCCTATAAACGACACGTGGCTATTAATAGCATGCGGTCTATTTTTAGAATAGATAAGCGGGGAAGGGCAAATTCCCCACCCTATATATATGTAGTGAATTACCTAAGAGAAGAGAGATACATAGGTATATGCAGAGCGTAAGAGGTAACCATAAAGAGATATGTGCATATGACTGGATTACTATATCAGATCCATGCGCACATCGGTATAGAATGCCATTATTGTAAGGTGCTTGATGTGTTCATTAATAGATGGAAGTTATTGGTTGAATCTAAGTGTCATTCCTGTGTGTAATTGAGTAGTGCATGTTCTTGATTCAATCATGATTATTGTTTAAGATTGTTCTTTCATAGATCTGAATATGGCATGTATTGTAGAATGGTGGATTAGTTATGGATCTATATGTTTCTTCCTTCATCATGCTAACATCCTATTATAGTAACCCTAAAGAGGGACTTGGTACCTTTGTGTGCTTTTGAGTGAGCGCTCAGTCTAGGCTGAGTGATGTGCCAACGATGTCTAGGGTGTTATCTAGTAAATTCTAGGCTGCATCAATATGAATCCTTTTAGTTCTCATCCTTCTCTAATTCTCTTTTATACTCTCTAACCTTCCCAACACAAATTCCATAATTCTTTCTATCTTCTTTTCCCAAGCTAATTGTCTCATTTTTCTTACCTGCACCATTTTGTCTTCTCTTTCATGTAATCACTATCAAGAAATATTTCTTCTTTTCAAGAGTCAAAATCCTTCTTTGATACAACTATAATGCAAAGAAAATATTAAAAAATCATTCATATAATCATCAATAAGAAGATTCAAACACTAAATTCCCAACAAACTCTGCATAAAGGATCAATTACAAGCCTAAAAGGATAAAACATGATATATTTACTCACACCTTGTATAAGTTGACACTACACCTTTAATGGATTCACCTTCACCATTCTTTGTCATATCATCCTCATACTACAAAGACTCAAAGTTAAAGAAGCTATCAACCTACCCAATCTCACCAAATTGATTAGTTTCTTGCTTACTAGCTACTTTCTGAGGAGCACAACCTTGGCCTTTTGTTCCTTAGTTGATCTTCATGTCTTCCCCTACTTCATACACCTTAGTTAATCTTGAAGTAATCATATAAACAACTCAAGACAATCAATAACACCAATAATCCCTCTTTTATCAAATCTTCCCTCTTAACCTTAAGACAATGTATTTTGGTCTAACTATGCTTGAAGTAAACTAAAAGTAGCCATAGTGAGAAAATACCATTTTTAGTTTTTCTTCACCATGCCAAAAATGTACACAAAATCTCAAAATCCATCTCTTTGTTTTATTCACTCTACCTCACTTTTTCAATCTTAATCAAAACCCTTATTAGGTTTGCTCTCCTAGATTGCCATGCATATGGTATTTTCTAGGGAGCTTTAATACAAAAGGAATGAATTTTCAAGCACCCATTACAATTTTTTTGATGTGTATAAAGTTTCAAGGGCCCACTACAAGTTTATCTAGTACTAGTCTTCATGGAGTGGGATAAATGTTGTATAAGGTTTGAGATCAAGAAAAATTTCCCCTATTAGATTTCCCTGACAGTTGGCATGAAGACTATGAGCTATAGTGGGAAGACTAGTTAGAAGAGCCATTTTTCCATTTGAATGGGAATTCCTGAATCAATTATTTTTTTGCATTTTATAGCCTCTTCTTTAGTTGTTGACCGAATAAAATCCATTTTCCCACTTAATTACATGCTTATTCCTTGAATTAACTAAAGCTCTTAGTTAAAACCCCAAGTTCAAAACACTTAACACACACACACACTTCAATACTTATAGGACTCTAAAGGTTATTTTACATATATGACAACTATAAAGAACCCATAAAGCTCATTATAACTTTAGATCAAGCTAAAATAGCCTTAAATTTCAAACTTGCACTTTAGGAGGGAAAGTGCATAATTCAAATTCGAGAAGGCTATACTAAGAACAACACACTAAGATGACATAAAATGATCTCCTAGACCTATTAACATAATTTTTCAATCCAAAATTGATCTTGACAACCCTATATATAAGCTAGGAGTGATGATCCTACATCAAATTCCTTAAGACACCTTCCAACCAAACATCTATTGTGTGTGTCCACGATGCATCCAATTCATCCAACACTTGATATCTAATATGACTCTAGATATGCTTTCATCCAATCTTATCTCCTCTATTTTATACATACAATACTAACCATTCATACAATTTATGTGGAACGAAGTTGAATAATGTCTCATAAATAACATCATATAGGTTATCTTTGACCCATTTGTGTGGATTGAAATTTTCAACATTATTGTATCATTACACAAATTCTTCTTCACCTTCATGTACCCAACATTCAATACTCTCCAAGGATAGTTGAAATGCCATGTACGCACCACATCTTGAGAGTCAAAATGAAAGAAGGTATTGAAAATGGAACTAAACTGTCATGTTGAATTCTAGTTCCAACACAACATTTTCAAGTGTGTTGGCACATTACTTAGGCAAAGACTAAGTTCTCACCTAAAGCACATGCAACTTTACCAGGTCTCTAATGTCTGACTTTTAAGATGTATTTATTGCAAGCATGGCTAACATAACATTCAAATATATTACGAAGAATATGAAAAACTATAACATGCACATAGATAATTGATCATCAACCAAAAAGAGTTTTATATTCATTATAATCTTGATGTATTACAACATTATGTCACTACACAGACTCATACACACAATTCAAAAAAACACAGACCATGATGGTAGTTACTACTAATTATAATGAAAAAGTATTTAAGATAATCTCAGATAACCTCCATCTTATAGATTTATGCACAAGGAAGGACTTAATCTTACACAAACATTGTCATTACATTGATAATTACAAGTATATAAATGGTGGGAACTTTTCCTTCACTACTTTTGTCTAAAAATAGATTGCCTATACATAGCTTTCATGCTTTCCAACTAAATCTTTCCTATAAATAAACTCCAACCCATTGTTCTCCATAATTGGTTTGTTTTATTTTTGGGAGCTCTAGTTCTATCTTGTGTAATATAAATAGTTTATAATTTAATCTTGTTGCATGTGCTGTAAATGGATCTGTCTCCTTCATACATGCTTCATGTCTATTATTATCCATGTATATTTTTGGGTTTCCTTGATGATCTCGACATCTCGTGTTTTTTCCTATTTTAGCCTACCTTTAAAATTTTACTAGCTATTAACTTTATTGTTCCTACATGTAACCCTTCACACGTGCATATTCATACTTCTGTGCATCCCTTTGTGCATTTGTTTCAACCCCTGTAAATACTTCATTCCCGGATCCGCATACACCCTTGTGCGTATCCTTGGATTTTCATGCATGTTTCATACTTAGACATTTTATCAACCCAAAACATGCATCAACCAGAGTAGATCCACATTGAATTAGAAGAATGCAACAATGGAAGAAATCAGTAAGGAAAATAACCTAGAGACATAAAGTTCTACAGATCTATCAATCAAGGACACAAATTTCCTTCTTAGTTGTGCAAGATTACCATGCTTACAAAGTTGGAAATTAAAGAGAAAGAGTAGAGGAACATAAGCATAGATATAGAAGAAATGCATCTTTCATTACTTGATGTATTAGTGGTAAATCTCAACAACATACAATCAATCAACAATTTCCAACCCCTTTGGAATGGAGATTCCATTCCCATTTATAGTATATAAAATGTTTCTTCATTTACCCGCCACATGAATTTTCACCAATCTTGATCCCTTGTGACCTTTCATATTCCTTGTATAAAAAAGTGTGTATTTCCCTTATTCGTGAAAAAGGACTCTTACAATGTTAACGTTGAAGGTCACTTAAGTGAATAAGAAAAAATAACAAAATAATGCATTCTTAATGAAAAATTAGAATATGGAGAGGGAAGAAGGAGAGAGAGAAAGAGAGAAAAGGGTTGACCAATCTAATGAATATGAACCTTTTCCTGATGAATAACTAGCCATTTATGATCCTTAAAGGAGAACACTTGGAATGAGCTCATGTCCTTTGAATCCTCTATTGAACTGGGTTGTCGCAAGTGCTTATTCTTCTAATTCTGGAATAGAGATGTACCTCAACACTTTGATACATGTCTTAGGAACATCATTGATAGCCTTGCACTAATCAAACAATAACTTATGATTTCATGGGATGTTGGAGATAAAACCTCTGATGTTGGCAAGGGACTCTAAAGTATTGATCTGAAAACATGTGTTGTATTTTATCACTTTTAAAAGTTTCCAAAGATCGTGATTTTTTAAACCAATTTTAAGTATTCTAACTCCACAAATTGATTAAATTATGATTATTATGCATCCATAGAAGTGTGGAAAACTTGTGTAGCAAATAAATAATCAGAAAACTGAAAACATTTAGATAACAAACAAGATTGTTTACGGGGTTTGGAAATTCCTACGTCAACAGGTTCAGATTGAACTGATCCATTAATAATATTGAAATTCAAGTACAATAACTCTTACAAACAACCAATAATGAATCAAAACCTGCAAATGAGCTAATCAATGTCCCAAGAACTCTGAAAAATAGCAGAAACTGTCCCAAGAACGATCTGTGGCTCCTACAGTGATTTTCGCAAAATGGTAAGGATCTCCCTGCAATTGTGATAAATCAAATGGAGAACTAAAATTGAGATTTCAAAAACCATTCTATGACAAAAGGTGACATTAGCATCCATATATCTTGAGACCAGACTCTGAATTTGTATGGAACACTTGGTTCATGTGCTTAGAGGCAAGAAGAATCCGGTCTAGAAGTGTCACTTAGAAAGTGTTTTACCGAGGAGTTGTCAATTGCACTAGAGTTCCAGTGTTTCAGAGAACTACTTTAGTCAATTAGCAAAGCTTACGGAAAACAGGATCAGTCAAAATTAACAATCAATATCTAAAACCTATCCTTACAGGGTTGAGAATATTCTCAGAATCTGAATGACTTGTTTCATATGGGGGTCTTAAGGACCACAATCTGAGTATGCAAGGCCTTCAAAAATGGATGTTTAATCCAATCAAGCCTCCTCTTGATTCTATTATCATGGAACGTCGTGTAGAGGAAAAAATTCTTGTGTAAGTAGGAGTGACCACATTTTATTAATGCACCAAAGACCTCTAGGTGATCTCTTCCCCCTCATTTGCTAGGCCAATTAGACTGACTTCAACAAATGAAGAAAAGAGATCAAATCCCAGCGGCCATTATGTTTTAACTGTGATATAACATATTGGACCGGGACATAAAATGCTGATAAGAACGTTGCTTCTATATTGATAGAGGGATAAATTCCCATGATGAGGAAGCATTGAAATTATAGGAGAGGCTGAGGAACCATTTAGAAGATGAAAGTAGAGTTTTAAGGCTTTACAATATTCTTGCCATGCATTGTCAGGAAATAGTGGTCCACAAGGATCACTCAAGAGCATATTGGCTATCTCACCTTAAACAGAAGGTGGATGGTGTCCACGCATTGACTCGGGCAGTACTCATAACTTCATAAATCAGTAAGTTAGCTGCCCACCTCAATTGTTTTATTTACATAGCAATAACATGGTTAATTTGCAAGTTAGGAGAACTATGTGGACTGGTGGATAGTCAAGTGCACAGGAATAGTGCCATAGTATCAAGCGGTTTGGCATATATGTGGCATTTGGAATACATGTGGACTTACCTATGTAAATGCTAATTTCTATGGGAGGGGCATATATTGTTTTGGGGGGTCCAATGGAAATCAATTAACCTTAGGTACTATTGAGATGATATATTCCAAGAATTGTTCATGCTCATTCAGATAGGAAGGACAATGAGCGAATTCGAATGGGATGGTAGACTAAGTCTCCACAAATGGTGGCTTAGTGGACTCATCATGATGGCAGAAGGTATCTCAGTCCACAAGGAGTGCCGATGGCTTTAATAGCAAGTTGAGCCTCTTGTGTTCCCATAGAAGCACAAAATATAGGGTCTTCGAATGACCGGTGACCCAAACTAACAGAACATTGTGGACTCACTCATTTGCCTTTTTATCCACGTGTTCCAAAGTGTGAATACCACCAGTTATTGATCATGATCATGCCATTCAGTTGACTTTCCTAGTTGATCCAAACTTTGACCTAACATCAGACCTACAGATACCCGATATTCCCAGTTTAGTCGAGTTCGAGAACATGGTGGAGGAAATGCTTCGAAGGCATGGTATCATGCATTGGCATTTAGGGATGTTTAGTGCATACTTTTTTTCTTCACCAGTGGTCCCATGATCACGTAAAAAGGATGAAGGATGAGAGGATCACTTGCCTCCCTTGAACAACTCTTTGAGATACTCAATAAGTCCATCTGATTATGAATTCTCAGTCAGTGGAAGGGATAAGTTTCCTATTCCAGTAATTTTTGATTTCATCTGAGAATCTACATGGTGTTGAATATTTCACAAAATTAGACTTCAAGTTCAAAGGGGGTACCATCAAATGTCATGTCATATCTAGCGCGAAGATGTTCATAAACTACGGATAGGTTTCAGGACTCATGATGGGCCAATATGAGTTTTTGGTCACAAGCCTTTTTGGAGTTACAAATGCACCCTTCACCTTTCAAAGCTTCAAGTGAACAAAATATTTTTATGGATCTTCTCTTTTAAAGGAAATCCTACTATTAGTTTTCTTCACTGATGACATATTGCATTTACAGTATTTGACATAGGGAAGAACACTATGGACAACAATGTAAATAATGTGTTAGGAAGTTTTGGATCAAATTATCATTGGCCCTTCCCTGTATGCAGTAAGCCATCCAAATCTTATCTTGATGTACATAGAGGTAGAAGCTATTGATAGGAGTCATATTGTATCCCATGAAGAGCGTCAAAGTGGTGATGCACTAGGACCCAAAAATGCTTACATATAAGCAATGAGATTTCTCACATGCTCTTCTAACTGGGTTCCTATTTTTTACTTGTACTCCTCATTTTGAGAAAGTATTTGTGTAACATATTGTAGAAACATATGTACATCACCCTCATGTGTAGTCCTAACCCAATGAAACCTTTTTCATGTCGAGAGTCACCCAAGTCATTTCTTTCATACGTTTAGGAACCTTTTGGTCAAGAAGTTTCTACATGCTAGTCACCAAGTTCCACTGAAGAGATGAGAGGTTAGATGTTCCTTCTTGCTTTTCTTCAGGATTTCAATATTTTTGTGATGGCTTCTAAAGTAGGAAATAAAAATTGTTTGCATCATTGATTGGTCGTCATTAAGGAGAAACTATCTTCAAATCTCATAAGAAAATGCATCTTTTGGAATAGATATGATGTTAGTCATGGGAACACTTTCAAGGATCCTACTGAAGGGATAGTCTCAATTTTTATCATTATGGGAAAGGTTTCTTCCATCTGAGGAAAGACATACTTAGATGTAAATGAAGTAATGAGAGGTGTCATGGATCAATATCACTTGGATTCAAGAGGTTTTATGGGATATTTGATGATTTTGTTCTTCTTATGAAGCTTCCTATAATAGGGAACCTATGTGTTCTCTTTTTTCATCATCTTTATTTTTGACTATTCTCATGAATAAGTAGAATATTTTTGCCTTATAAATTTGATCCCAAAGGTATAAGTGTGAGAATATTACACCTGTGGATTTAAAAAAAATACCTAACTTGATGAAAGGAATCCCTACTTCTACCACAATGGGGATGAGTCAGATCATTTGACTTCTTGATACAAGTTGTGCCTTGTAGAGATCACCTTGGAAGCTAATTATTTGAGACCTACTGAGGGGTTTTATTTCATATTTTAGAATAAAAACAAATTCTGATCTTTTGGTGATGGAAAAAAGGGGGATATACAAAAGTTTATATCAGAGTTTTTAGTGTGCCAACAGAACTTTTTGGGAAACAATTTCAAGACACCAGGTCTGTTGCAACCCTTACCAATTCCTAGCCAGAGACTGGGAGGAGGTCTCCATGAAAATTTTCAATCACCGGATTGCCTTGTTCAGATGTCCCTAACTCATGTTGGATTTTTGTGATTGTGGAAATGGCTTACAAAATATAAACCTTTTATTTTTATTTGACCCTATCACATCCATAATGTTATTTTTAGTACAGTCGCAGCTATTCCCCTTTTTGGAGATAGTTTCAAAGGCTATTATGGAACCCCATTAGATAATTGTTGAGTGATCGTGATAATATTTTCACAAGTAATTTTTGGACAAAATTATGTTATCCACCCTTTGGGTACTCAGCTAGCTCACTAGTTCATCTTAGAAAGTCCTCACTTACTGATGTCAGGCAAACAAAAGTGGTCAACAAATGCTTAGAGGGGTATTTACGTTGTTTTACTATCAAATAAGCATAGAAAGGTGGATTAAATAGGCTACCACTAGGCAGAATGGTGGTATGAACACATCTTTTCATAACCTCTTCTCAGAATTTGACCCCATTTTTAGCATTATGATGGTTACCATCCACCTTCTATCACTGTCCTCCTTGAGGGTGCTTTAACTAAGTCTTCCCAAAGATGTTGAGGAGAGGGACATTCAACATCAACAACAGGTGTTGGCTAGTTTGAAGGAGAATTTAGCACTTAACACAAATGACAGAGTTATGATCAACATATCCAAGTAGATGGCCATACACCGTAGTGAAAGACATTTTGACAGCATATCTATGTGTAACTGGGTTTTTGTACGATGTTCCAGCCTTACAAACATATGTCCCTAAAGCAACAGAAAAAGTGAAAAAAAACTTGCTCCTGAAGATATTATGGCCCTTATCAGGTTCTACAGATTAATTGGTAGCGTCACCTTATAAACTAGAGTTGCCTCCATCTTCACTACAGGTTAGAACCCAGTGAATGTCCAGTGTTTAAATGCCTGAAAGAAGGACATATTGGACAGAAATTTGAAGCACACAGATAGAGTTACTAGAACTTGACGAGGAAGGAAGAATCATTTTGGAGCCAGTGGAAGATTCTGGTGAAACACGTACTAAGGAGGCTGAGGAACTAGAGACATAACTCGAGCTGAATATCTGATCAAGTGGGAAGAATATGAGCATAGAAGATGCCACCTGGGAGGATGACAGGTTTTCTAGCCCCTTGTCAACATCCAGGATTAGTTCATACATATGAGGTTCAACATTGGATTTGAAGGGGACAGGGCTTTTGCTATGCCCTTAACCTATTGCTTGTATTAGGATATGAGTAGCCGACTTGTGGCTTACCATATCATTTTATTATATCATTTATACTTTCTCATGCTTAATAGGCCAGCCTTGGTGATGGCCATAGCATATGAATAGTATATATAGGGGATTATAGGTAGTATTTCATTATCATTTGAGCATTTGAGTCTATGTTATATGGTTTGGAGGTTGCCCCCTCGAAGTGGCGAAGCTATTCTAATTGCATATTGAGATCATTATTCTGAAATATTGTGTTATTTGGTGCTCTAATATTGCTCTTAATTTGAATTATACAAGTAATTTCATTACAAGTGGTATCAGAGCTGCGATTTGGGCCGAAATTAGGGCAAAAACCCTAATTTTTGTTTCTTCCACATATTGTGAACCAGAGTGATTTGTTGGGAGATATTTTTACCAGGTTGAGAAACATTTCAAGTAAGGTTCCCTAAAAATTTTAGAGTTTTTAAATTTATTTTGCAAAAGTTATTACAAATTTAAGGTTTTTCATAAAATCGCTTCCTAGGGTGCAAATTGTGGAAAATTTTTAAGTTCTTTACATTTTCGGAAAGATCTAAAAAAAATAGTATTAGTATCTTCTCTGTGTTTTTTCCTGTTCGGCTGAAATTTTATTGAAACCATAAACCCTAAGATTTTACATCATGACAGGGCCTTCCACAAGAGCAAAAAAGAATCCGATTACTCTGGGTAAAACCCTAGATAAAGATGGGGTAGTGATTGAAGAGATGGAGTCAGAAGGGGTAAATACAGATTCCTCAGCACTAGGGTTTACCTCAGTTGATCATAAGGTTTGCCAACTTGAGTATGAGTTGCGAATTGTACAATCTAAGATGGCCTCTAAAGGAGACATAGCCCAAATCAACCATCGGTTGGATGATATCATGCAACATGTAAAGGGTAACCAGTATGGCCCAAATCCGGCCCTTATCAACCAAGGAGGACCTTCAGTTCAAAATCATGGAAAAAATAACAATATGGGATCCATTTTCCAGTCCCATCAGAATCAAACTTATCCGCAACCACAGAACATGATGCCGAAAGTGGATATGCGCAAATTTGATGGTAAGGATCCCTTGAATTGGATAAATCAAATGGAGAACTTCTTTGAGTTACATCAAACACCATCATGACAAAAGGTGACATTAGCATCCCTATATCTTGAACCTGACCAATTTGTTTGGTATCGTTGGTTATGTGCTCAGAGGCAGAAGAATGGTCTAGGTGTCACTTGGACAGTTTTTACCAAGGAGTTGCAATTGCCCTATAGTTCCAGTGTTTCAGAGAACTACTTTAGTCAATTAGCAAAGTTACGGCAAATAGGATCAGTCAAAGATTATGTGCATCAATTCCAAAACCTATCCTTAAGGGTGGAGAATATTCCAGAAGAGAATCTGAATGACTTGTTTCTTGGGGGTCTTAAGGACCACATCGAGTATGAGGTACGAATGTTTAATCCAATCAAGCTGTCTGATTCTATTATCATGGAACGTCGTGTAGAGGAAAAAATTATTTGTAGTAGGAGGCCACATTTCATTAACACCAAAGACCGTAGTATCTCTTCCCCCTCATTTGCTAGGCCAATTAGACTGACTCCTCAACAAATGGAAGAAAAGAGAGCAAAAGGATTATGTTTTAACTGTGATATAAAATATGGACTGCGACATAAATGTGCTGATAAGAAGTTGTTCTATATTGACGGAGGTAATGAGGATGATGAGGAAGCTGAAATTATAGGAGAGGCTGAGGAACCAGTAGCAGATGAAGTAGAGGATCACCAACCTACAATTTCTTGCCATGCATTGTCAGGTATTAGTACTCCACAAACACTCAAGGTTATTGGCTATCTCAATAAACAAAAGGTGACGGTGTTTATTGACTCAGGGAGTACTCATAACTTCATAAATAGTAAGTTAGCTGCCCACCTCAATTGTTTTATTTACCCAGCTCCAGAAATGCAAGTTATGATTGCGGATGGTGGGATAGTCAAGTGCACAGGAAAGTGCCATAGTATCAAGCTTTCCATGGGAGACTACATGTGAGACTCACCTATGTTTGCTATTTCTATGGGAGGGGCAGATATTGTTTTGGGGGTCCAATGGATCAAAACCTTAGGTATTATTGAGATGAATTTCCAAGAATTGTTCATGTGATTTCATTTAGATGGAAGGACAATACAGATTATTAGTTCTCATTAGATGCAGAAGGTTCTCAGAAAAGGAGTGGATGGATTTATAGCAAAGCTATTTTCCATAGAAGTACAAAATACAGGGTCTTCAATGCCACCCAATCTTCAGAAGATTGTGGATGCTCACTCATTTGTTTTTATTCAATTCCAAAGGGACTACCACCAGTTAGGGATCATGATCATGCCATTCAGTTGATTCCAGGGATCCAAACACCTAACATCAGACCATACAGATACCCATATTCCCAGAAAAGTGAGATCGAGAAAATGGTGGAGGAAATGTTGAAGGTAGGTATCATCAGGCATAGCCAGAGTGCATACTCTTCACCAGTGGTCATGGTACGTAAAAAGGATGAAACATGGAGGATGTGTCCAGATTATTGAGAACTCAACAAGTACACCATCAAAGATAAGTTTCCTATTCCAGTAATTGATGATTTACTTGATGAATTACATGGTGTTGTTTATTTCACAAAATTAGATCTTCGTTCGGGGTACCATCAAATTAGGATAAAAGAGGAAGATGTTCATAAAATGGCTTTTAGGACTCATGAGCGCCATTATGAGTTTTTGGTAATGCCTTTTGGTCTTACAAATGCACCCTCCACCTTTCAAAGCTTCATGAACACTATTTTTAGGCCTTTTAAAAGGAAATTTGTATTAGTTTTCTTTGATGACATATTGATTTACAGTAAGACATGGGAAAAACACTTACAACATGTAAATAACGTGTTGGAAGTTTTGGAGAAACTTACTCTATATGCAAAGCCATCCAAATGTTATTTTGGTGTACAAGAGGTAGAGTATTTGGGTCATATTGTATCCCATGAAGCCGTCAAAGTTGATCCTCAGAAGATCAAAGTTATGGTGGAATGGCCAAGGCCCAAAAATCTCAAAAATCTACATTGGTTCCTAGGACTAACAGGGTACTACAGAAGATTTGTGTGGGGATATGGTAGAATAGCAACCCCACTCACTGCATTGCTAAAGAAGGATGCCTTCCATTGGAGAGATGTAGCCACTAAATCCTTTGAGCAGCTGAAGGAAGCCATGTGCAGCACCCCAATTTTGGCTACTCCCAACTTCTCAAAAACCTTCATTGTTGAATGTGACACTTCAGGATCAGGATTGGGAGCAGTTCTAATGCAGGAAGGAAGAATAATTACATTTGAGAGTCGTCAATTCAAAGGAAAAGATCTACTCAAACTTGTCTATGAGAAAGAAATGATGGCTATTCTTCATGCAGTCAAGCAATGGAGGCCATATCTCATGGGTAGACACTTCAAGGTAAAACTGATCACGATAGTCTCAAATACTTTTTGGAGCAAAGGTTATCATCTGAGGAACAAAAAAAGTGGGTAACAAAAATGTTGGGTTATGATTTTGAAATCATATACAAAAAGGGTAAAGAAAATGTAGTAGTTGATGCGTTGTCTAGAAGGGATACATCCACAGATGCCTTACTATGTGGAATGTCCATGTTGATGGCCGATTGGGTGGAGGAAGCAAGATTGGAATGGAATCAAGATAAGGATACACAATCTCTAATACAGAATATCAAGCAAGGATTTATGAAATCTAAAAAATTTGAGTGGAAAGGTAATGCCCTATGGTACAAGGATAGGTTATACTTGAGTAAAGATTCTAAGTTGAAGCATAAGATTCTTGCAGAGCTACATGCCTCACTTGTTGGAGGACACTCTGGGTTTTTGAAGACATATCATAGAATAAAAAGAGAATTCTTTTGGGAAGGACTCAAGGGGGATATACAAAAGTTTGTATCAGAGTGTTTAGTGTGCCAACAGAACAAAGGGGAAACAATTAAGACACCAGGTCTGTTGCAACCCTTACCAATTCCTAGCCAGAGATGGGAGGAGGTCTCCATGGATTTCATCACCGGATTGCCTTGTTCAGAGGGTAAGAATGTTATTTTTGTGATTGTGGAAAGGCTTAAAAAATATGGCCATTTTTGTGCCCTATCACATCCATTTGTAGCCAGTACAGTCACAACTATTTTTTTGGAGACAGTTCAAAGGCTACATGGAACCCCAAAGATAATTGTGAGTGATCGTGATCCTATTTTCACAAGTAATTTTTGGACAAAATTATTTTCATGTTTGGGTACTCAGCTAGCTCACAGTTCATCTTATCATCCTCAAACTTATGGGCAAACAAAAGTGGTCAACAAATGCTTAGAGGGGTATTTACGTTGTTTTGTATCAAATAAGCTAGAACGGTGGATTAAATGGCTACCACTGGCAGAATGGTGGTATAACACATCTTTTCATACCTCTTCTCAAATGACCCCATTTTTAGCATTATATGGTTACCATCCACCTTCTATCACTTCCTCCTTGAGGGTGTAAACTAAGGTCAAAGATGTTGAGGAACACATTCAACATCAACAACAGGTGTTGGCTAGTTTGAAGGAGAATTTAGCATTAACACAAAACAGGATGAAACAACAAGCAGATCAACACCGTAGTGAAAGACATTTTGAAATTGGTAACTGGGTTTTTGTACGTCTCCAGCCTTACAAACATATGTCCCTAAAGCAACAGAAAAAGGAAAAAAAACTTGCTCCTAAATATTATGGCCCTTATTAGGTTCTACAGAAAATTGGTAGCGTTGCTTATGAACTAGAGTTGCCTCCATCTTCACACATACACCCAGTATTCCATGTTTCATGCCTGAAGAAGGTTATTGGAAAGAAATTTGAAGCCCAGATAGAGTTACTAGAACTTGAAGAGGAAGGAAGAATCATTTTGGAGCCAGAGAAGATTCTGTAAACACGTACTAAGAGGTTGAGAACTAGAGACATTAAGGAATATCTGATCAAGTGGAAGAATATGAGCATAGAAGATGCCACCTGGGAGGATGAAGGTTTTCTGCAGCAACATCTAGGATTATTCAACATTGAGGACAACATTGGTTTGAAGGGGAAGGGCATGCTACACCCTTAACCTATTGCTTGTATTAAGATATGAGTAGCCGACTTGTGGCTTACCATATCATTTTATTATATCATTTATACTTGCTCATGCTTAATAGGCCAGCCTTGGTGATGGCCATAGCATATGAATAGTATATATAGGGGATTATAGGTAGTATTTCATTATCATTTGAGCATTTGAGTCTATTTATATGGTTTGGAGGTTTCCCCCTCGAAGTGGCGAAGCTATTCTAATTGCATATTGAGATCATTATTCTGAAATATTGTGTTATTTGGTGTTCTACTATTGCTCTTAATCTGAATTATAAAAGTAATTTCATTACAAATTTGGTGGCCATAGAGGTATGGGAGAATTTTGGCAGCATATCTATGTGAAAATGGTGTTTGTAGGATGTTGCAGTAGCAACTTGGCATGAAAAGTGGCTAATTGTTTGATGAATAAGGATTGATGATGATCTAAATTGATTTTTAACTCACCTTATAACTGCAACACTTAACTAAGGTTAGAATGCAGTGAATGTGAGTTTTTAAATGGTGCAATAGGGACATATGGGACATCAAGAACACATAATTTTAACTTGCATAATATAGTGACAAGTGGAAGTTTGTGGTGAATGAGATAAGGGGGCTAGGAAATGGCATAACTTGAGCTGAATATGGTCATGTGGGAGGTCTAGGAGCTACAAAAAGGCTTGGGTCACACTTTTGTACCCCCTTGTCCCATGGGGGAAAAAGAGGACTTAGGGGACACCAAAGTGTGACATGGGTGATGGAGTGAGGTCACACTTTGGTGTTTTGCTTGTCCCCCTTGTATTATGGGGACATATGGGACAGTGGGGACACTTTTGTGTCCAAAGTGTGGCTTGAGGAAGAGAAGGATGTCATAATTTTGTGTCCCACTTTCCCCCCTTCTCCCCTAGGGGATAAGGGGGACACATGAGTGTCCAAAGTGAGACTTTTCCATTCTAAGAAAATCAGTTTTGCTTAAGATGTCCAAATTTGGACACCAAACTTGATATTTTTTCCATAAGAGCTTAAGAAAATTATTTAGGGTCAAATTTATATTTTATGAATCAAAATAATATTTTAAAATCAATGGAATCATTACCAAAATACAATTCTATCTAAAAATCAAAATTTAGGTCCTATTTCACTTTGAATTTAGAGGGGTAGCTACAAAGTTTTGAAATACCTTAAGAATTTCACGAGCCTTGGAGAAAATATAATGTTTTTACCTTGTATAGGATTCACATAAATTTCCAATAACTATTTTTTCTTCTTAACTCATTTGGGAACTCCTGAAATCATCCAAGAAGTCTTGTTTCACCAACAAGCCTTCATTTCTCACACCCTGAAAACTCATTCTTGAACAGATTGTTGTTGAATATGATTTTCCTTCCTAAATTTATTATTACATATTAATAATCTCTAAATCCACCCTCAGATGCATTATGTTTTCTCTGAATGTTCCCATAGGGTGTTTACTAGTTTCAAAATGGGTAAAATTGACCTTTTTAGGCCTCCAGAGAAAGTTGTCTCCCATCAAAAATTACTAAGTTCATAAACCATCTTGAGCTATCTTCCCTGCACAGTGATTTTTTTTAAAAACATTATTATAAATTTCCTCTGAGCTAGGGTGATGGTGATACTAAGGGTAGGTTTTCCAAAGTAAGGATACACATCGACTGGGAAGCCTAGTTTGTAATTAGGGGTTATGTTGTCATGCTTCAAAATTTTAAATTTTCATGCTAGCTATTTTTATTATATTCCTATGATAAAAAAATCAGTATTTCCCTTATTAGTGAAAAATGAATCTTATAATGTTATTGGTGAAGGTTACTTAAGTGAATAAGACAAAATAGGGAAAAAGTGCATTCATAATGAAAAAATAAAATATGGAGAGAGAAGAAGGACAGAGAGAGGGGTTGGCCAATATGATGAATATGAATCTTTTTTTGATGAATAACTAGCCATTTATGATCCTTGAGGGAGAATTCCTAGAATGATCTCTATACGCACCCAAAATTACATGTGCTACATTGTCAAAAAATGGTTACAAAAGTCCCCAATGATGATTCAGGTCCTTTCAAGAAGGTGTTCGAGCTCCAAAAACCCATTCACAGTGTATATTTGTAGCCTAGACATCCTTACTTAGCTTTTCCACACTTTTTCTAGCTTCCTGCCTCTTTCTGCGCATGTTTTGGCCTTCAGTGCCAGGACCGCTGCCCTACCTGGTTCTGAAATGGGCAGCGGTCCTGAAACCACCACCCTGCACAGGGCGGTGGTCCTGCCCACTTTTTCTAGATTCTTCACGTGTGTTTTAACATGCGACGGTTCACTTAATTTCACTTTTTGCATGCATCCATGAGCCTGAATTGTCTAAAATTAGCTTTGATTGCTTGGTTCTCCTTCCTCCTATTTTTAAATAGATTTAATTGGTTGGAACTACTCCTTCTTTCCTTGTGCATGAAGGCACCTCCCATCCTCCATTCCTATATATTCCATGCTTGTATTCAAGAAAAAGGCCTGAGAATTTTGTGTATCTTACATTGTATTGCTGCTATGATCTTGCTAGGAATTGCATAGCCAAGCTCTGATCTCTTGTGCTATCTCTCTTCTACCTGCATTGCATCCAGACTTCCATCAAGCTACCATTGCTCAAGCACCATCCTCCTACTATTGTTCTTGCATTCCCAATCTCTTGGACTCACATGAACACTCAGAGAAAGAAAGGAACATACTGAGGGGATAGATACAGACACAACTAGATTTTCCAAAGCTCTTGCTTGTCTAGGTTGGAATTGTGTGTTTGTTTTCCTTATTGTGTTGAATTGTCAATTTCAAATCACTAGTTTAAAATCATTCATATCAAATAGAGTAGAAAATCATTCATATCAAAAATAGAAAATCAGTATAAAATCATTCAATCAATAAATTAGTCAATAGCAAGTAGATCAAATCATTAGTAAGTTTTCCTTTTTAACATTACCAGGGAAGTTGTGAGGAACAATAGCCCTTTCAGGGTCATGATTTGTTCTTCACCTCTGAGGTAGGGTTTGGAGGGTTTTGATCAGATTAGGTTATTTTCTTTAGATTAGATTCATACATTTGCACAAGTAACCAACTACATCCGGTTGATTACTTGTCTTTAGTTTATTTATTAGATTAGAATGCATTGCTTAAAGATTAGAAAAGAACAAAAAGATTTCCTTTGATAGATTAGTTTTCTTTTATTGCTTTGATCCAAAATATTGTGAAAACCCCAAAAACATAGATTAGATTTCTTTCAGTAATTAGGTCGCTTATCAAAAGTCATTTTATCCCATTTTGTATGACCATCAACGGTCCACAACAGGAAAAAACATACAGTTGTGATCCATTGGTCCCACAACCCAACGGGCCATAGAATTGATAACTGACATTGATACCAGCTTATGTTTAACAGTCTTACGCACACCTACAACTTTTGCTGAGAAAATAGAACAACTCAATACACTAAATATCACTACTAATCAAGCCTATGACTATTGGACTTCTCCTGGCAATAGGGTTTGATTATGTGCATGACCATCCAAGGGCCACAACCTCCACGAGTCTTTGGTTGTGATCCTCAGGTCCCACAACCCAATGGGCCTACCAGTCAGTTAGACATTGACACTAGTTTATGTACATTAGTATTCAGATCTTCACCACTTCCACAAGATATTATTGCACAACTTTCCTTATTGAACATAGTAGCCGATCAGGCTAAGACTTTCTGGACCAGACTAGAAAATCACCCATAAATACTTGTGGCTCCATCGTGCCTCTCGTTCTTACTTCCATGACCTTGTCTGGAAATCTATACGAGGTGCCCGCAGGTCATTTTCCACGTGTTCAACAACCAGTGAATAGAATCTCGGCTGAGCTTGACATTGATTGGAGTCTACGAGTGGCTATTATCTTAGACCGAACCATCACACCACTTCAAGTTAGGAGAGCATTCTTTTCCTTAGACTCGCAGATCCTGACATTGCGTGTTGAAGATATAAGATTGCCCAATTAGCTTGATCCCCATCACCACACTCACATTCACAATCATTCTACACTGGCTGTCTCGGCATGACCTTGAGAGGTCGGGTGTGAAGAAGGTCACGTGTTGATTTTCTTGTCGTACAAATTGGTGAACCCGATGTGAAGAGCTAGTCTCTAAACATTTCCACTTTCTTCGTCCATCCTTTATTCTGTGGGTATTCTTATACCCCCCGAATATGTTCAGGATACGATGAGTACGGTCAGCCCATCCCAGGTTTTGACATGTACCACTACCAATCAAGTATACCACAACAATCACCTTCACTTTCAACATGGGTGGACAACCGCTCATCCGCTCAAAACCCTCTGCTTCAGGGAACCAATGTTGGTTCCTCTGTACGTATTGAGGAACTTGACTAGGTCACTCAGACCTATCCCCATGAACAATCAAGTTCAAAAAACATGACTTTCACTGGTGAAGCAAGTTCATCTCCTCGGGTATTGTTTTGACAACCCATTAGCATGCAATCTGATCAACTCCCCCATCTAGATGAGGAGTATTTAGCATGATATGCTAGGAGTGAACAACACTTCCAGAACATGAACCAATATTTTGATAGGTTGCAAGGACAAGGTGATGTCCTGCTTCAAAACAATAATGCTACCCCTCCACCAACCAATAATACTGCCAATGAGGGGTGGCAACATCGTGAACAATTCATAGCAGGATACCATACTCCTCAACAACCTTCGAGGGTTCAACAAAAGGTACCTAAGAAAAGCACTGCCCCGTCAATGGGTGATGTCATTTCAGATTTGGTAGACAAAGTCAAGGAGTTAGAGCTTGCCCAAAATACATAGAATTCATACACAGGAAAGCACGAACTCCTTCCTACCCAAAATTACAGAAAATACCTACTACACAGAATCCTCTAGTTTACATGAATACTCAAAACCCTGGAGATCTACTTATGGGGATGGGCACCTTGGGTATGCCCCCCAAGCCACGTATGGATATCTACAATAGGCACCAGGCTGGAAGTGCATTCTCAAATGCCATACCAGCTGGAAATGCAACGTTCCCTGGCTTCATGCCTTCGATTCCATATCAAGGTAATCAACCCCCCTATGTACACATGTATTCTAAATCTCCACAGGGGGACATGTATACCTACCCAGGTCCATATGGACAACCGCAGGGGATGCCATATGCCCCAAAAAATGTCTATGTTATCCCATTTTAGCAACCGATGCAGCCCCCACCTCCCCAACAAGGATCTTCAATGGTGGAAACATACGCAATGGGGACCTATTCTGAATATCTCAAGGAACCCCTAGACTTCTCCATTTAGACAGTCATGCTCCGAGACCCTTTCCTGATCTTCCAAAGTTCAAAGGGGAGGGAAATCCTAATGCCCACATCAAGGCTTATGCAATGACCATTTGAGAGCTGCTCCCATGGGACACCAGTCATTGCGAAAATTTTCCCTAAGACACTAGAAGGTATTGCTCTCGACTGGTACTATAGGATACTGGAGGCTTCAATACACTCATTCAAGCAACTCATATCAGATTTTATCAAAGATTTTGATATGAACAAGCTTTTGAGAATAGGAATCAGGGAATTCCTTCATATCAAGCAAGAACACAATGAGTCTGCAGCCCACTTTATTCAAAGGTGGTGACAAGTTCTCTACTCCTCTGCAAGCGCTCCAAATATGGATCAAACGAAACTTTGTGATTTGTTCCTTCACTCTCTCAACAGAGAGACAAAGGAAGAGGTTCAAAAGTTCCCACTAAGGAGCTATGAAGAGGTGCTAGAGGGTGCTCTTTGGATTGACCAAGCGGCCATTGACAGTGGTCGTAAGACTTATGGAGAAAATGGGAAGTTAGTCACTCCCAATCAAAATAATCATGGTTACTCCAACAACACAAACAATAATCAAGGACCAAAGATCCTTAATAAGAATCATGGAGCCATGACGACGGTGTGACTGACCAGCCCAAAAATCCTAATGTTGTTAATCCTACTAGTACAGGTGCTACAAATAACAACAACAATAATGGAAATAATCAGAGAAACAACAATTTCTCACCCTCGGTAAATGCTGTGGATTTTAATCATCCTCAACAACAACAACAACAATCTTAGCAACAGAGAGACAAACACCGACCCCAAGCCCTAGTCAATACCTAGGTGGGTATCCCAACCAATTCCAAAACCAAGGGAAAGGGTTCCAAAATTTTAATTATAACAATCAACAACCAAACAATAACCGTAGTTTCAGACCACAACAAGGAACAAACCAAAGGCCTCGAGATTATGATCCCAACTTATACTATGGTTTCCATAGGGTTCGCGGGCATGACGCAAGAACTTTCCGTGATTGTAACAAGTTTTTAGCAGTGTTTTCCAGAGGACCAAAGATAGTTATTTGTTGACATGTTTTTGGAAAACCCAACAACACCCACACAAAACACCTACATGGGACCAGTATCTCCATAGAACACACTGCTGGGGATCTTTAACGATCCTCTCCCCATGCGTCCAAAGGATGGTAGATTAGATCCCAAATGGTTTGAATAAAGGTATTGTAATAGGGACTCATGATCATGAAGCCTCAACTTTGTCAAACCCACAGGTGGCACCTCCTTTGGATGGTTGCCAACAAATGAAAATTGTGGGGTTGGTAGAGTTAGATGCCGAACCCCAAATTAACGCTGCCACAAGAACCAAGGATTATTCTTCGCAGCCAATCCTGATTTATCAGCTATGTCAGAAAATGTTCATGATACACTAAGCAAGCCAGTAGGGGCTTATGATCTAATCAGTGATCTAACCAAGACCTTTTCACACATTTCCTTCTTGGATCTACTGAAGAATTCCCCTACTCATAGAGCCACTCTATTAGAAGCACTAGGTCTCAACCATTTGATTAACGTTACCCCTCCACCAGAGGCACAGATAAATCACATAGACTTCGACGTTAGTCCTCCAGGGCAGCCTGAGAGAGATATTGGGTTCATGTTTGACATCAACAAGATGCCCACAGATGTTGAGATAGCTCGTAGGGGTGACCTGACTTTGTTTTATGCAAGTTTGGATTTACAATAACTATGTAAAGCCGTGCAATGATCGATGATGGGGTAGTAATTAACATAGTTCCCTTCTCTTTTCTTTAGAAGTTAGGGTATGGGGAGACCAATTTCTCCTCAACATGAAACACGCTGAGAGGCTATGATAGCCTCAAGGCAACGTCGATCAGAACCATAGTATTACCGGTTACTCTCAGGCCTAAGACAGTACTAACTGAGTTTTATATTATAGACCAGGAAACCAACTATAATATGATCCTTGGCCATCCTTGGATCCACCGCATGAAGGCAATCCCCTCCACTCTATTCCAGGAGGTTAGATTCCTACATTTAGGGAAATTATTTGTGGCACAAGGTGATCCAAAACCCTTTGATATACATTTGGCTAACTTAAAGAAGAGGCTAGGGGTCCACTCTGAATTTGAGCTTCCCACAAATCAGTTAAACAAACCTGTAAGTGTGGTACCAGAAGAAAAGCTAGTTCCTACAACAGAGTTAGAAGTCATGGGTTTGATTGAGGGCATTCTAGTGGTCAAGGATGAAACCATTATTATAGAGATAGTGTCGTTAGGAACCACAACAAATATTTTGAGCTATTAGAGAAGGATTTTCCTATTCTCCTCCCCTTTGATTCTATGGGTATGGGACATACCTTGGGACTCGGTTCCCTTCCAGCAGATGAGGTTTGCATGGTTGAGGTAACCTGAGGTAAAGGGGGAAGGTACAAAGGATGACTCAATGTCTATCTTTCTGAGTAGTTGTTGGACTCTCCATTTTGATGGAGCCAAGTGTCATTTTGGCGTCAGGGTAGGCGTGATCCTTACTTCACCTGAAGGAAGGATTCTACCTTTTTCTTTCAAGTTAAATTTTGAATGCACAAACAATGGGGCTGAATATGAGGCTCTCCTATTAGGTCTCATTGTAGCTAAGAGAATGGGAATCCTCAATATTAGGGTGTTGGGTGATTCACAACTAGTCACAAATCAGATATCTGAAGTATATGAGACTAGAGTTGAGCATCTACAACTTTACAAAACAACAGTGCTAGGTCTGATGAAAGGGTTTGACTTCATATCAATTGAAGTAGTTCCACATGAAACAGAACCTTCTCACAGACTCTATAGAAACTTCTTCTTCGTGCTTCACCCCAAGTAGTGACCTGGAAGATACCAACTTCATGGTTTCAGTTCGCGCCAAACCCTTGATTCGTAAAGCACAATGACCCCAATGTTGACATATGTAGAAACAAAGAATCATCCTGATTTTTTAGACCACATTAATAGTGATGAATCGACTTTAAGATATTTAAATGCTTTGGCAGAACTACATCTTACCTATCATGAGATAGACCTTTCCTTAATTCTGTGTTCCTCTTCTATTTTGGGAATCCCATGATCGAATCCTCCCTGGGAAAAGATCTTGAGATTTACGAGGTAGAAGAAGAAGGGGATTTAGAGTTACCTCTGGCCCCACTTGAGTTTGAGGAGGGAAACACCTCCTTAATCGAGGGAACGATTGATATAAATATTGGAACAGAGGAGGAACCAAAAATTTTAAACTAGGATCCTCCTTAACTCCTAGAGGAGGTGGAAATACATACCCAAATCCTCAAGGAACATCAAAAGGCCTTCGCATTTAGTTACAAATAAATGAAGGAATTACACCACATATCGTGGTGCACAATCTTGTCACCAAACCAGATGAAAAGCCGATTAAGAAAAATTGAGGCCCATGAAGCCAAAAGTGGCCCTCATGGTGAAAGAAGAAGTAATGAAACTTCTCTAGGTGGGATTCATCAAGCCAGTCGATTATTCACAATGGGTATCTAATATCGTCCCCATTCTCAAAAAGAATGGAAAGATCCATATTTTCATAGACTTCTGGGACATTAACAAGGCTTTCCCCAAAGATGATTTCCCATTACCATCCATTGATGTTATTGTTGACACAACAACTGGATTTGAATTGTTGTCTCTCATGGATGGGTTTTCTGGGTATAATCAAATCAAAATCTTCTGAAGAGGATCAAGCCAAAACTATGTTTATAACTCCTTGGGGAACCTACTATTATGTTGTCATGTCATTCGGTCTTAAGAATGCTGGTGCCATGTACCAACAAGCAATGACATATATATTCCATGACCTTATTCATAAGATTTTGGAATCCTACGTGGATGACTATACTGGCCAAGGCTAGAAATGTTGTGATCACCTAGAGGTGCTTCGTATCATCCTTTCACGCTTAATCGAATATGGCGTCACATTGAATCTAGAAAAGTGTGTATTCGCGCATAACAGGAGGCAAGCTTCTGGGTTACATTATATCTTCACGAGGGATTGATGTTGACCCAGCCAAAATTTGGGTTGTGCTAGAAATGGTTCCACCATCAGATGAGTCTAGTATCAGATATTTTCTTGGGAAACTCAGTGCAATCCGAAGGTTCATCCCTGACTTGACCTTTTTATTCATCCAATCAACAATTTGTTGAAAAAGGATTATAGCATTGATTGGACAGAAGAATGCAATGAGGCCTTCGAGGTAGTTAAACGATTCTTGTTATCCCCTCCCACACTAATGCCACCTAGATCAGATCACCTTTGATCTTGTATTCATGAGCTACAGATGTTTCACTAGCCTACATGTTGGCTCAAGAGGATGACGATAAATGAGAACGTGTAGTTTATTTCATTAGTCAAACATTTCTTGATTATGAGACATGTTACACACAGGCAGAAAAGGAATGCCTTGCCATAGTCTTTGCAACAAAGCACTTAAGGCATTATATGTTGAATCAAGAAACAAGGGTTATTGTTAAGATCAGATCACTTGTGGACATTCCTCATGCAAGGATCCTTGTCTAAAAAGGTCAGGCATTTCATAACCCTAATGGGTGAGTTTGAACTAACATTTGTAAATCAGAAATCCATCAAGGGAAAAATCATTGCAGACTGGTTGGCTGACAATCCATTAGATGGAGGTGATCTGGTAGATTTAGACTTTCCTAATGAGTGTGTGTACTTTGTTGAAACTAGCCCCCTATCTCTGTATGTCCTTGGTATACCAATATTGTCAATTTCATCATGGACCATACATACCAGAAGGGGAAACATCACAACAAAGAAGGTGGTTACGCATCATTGCTGCTAAGTACGTTATTTTGGAACAAGTGCTCTACCACAGATCCTTTGATGGAATGTTGTTAAGATGTGTTGATGCCGAAGAATCTGAAAATATTCTTTATGAGTCACATAGTGGAGTATGTGGAGGTCACTTTGGTGGCCATGCCACTGCTCAAAAGATACATCAGATGGGCTATTTCTGGCCCACTCTAGAACATGATGCGGTAGAGTTTGTATGTAGATGTCACAAATGCCAAGAGTTCTCCCATGAGATCCACATATCGGCACAAGCTTTACAACCAATCGCAACCCCATGGCCCTTTTCCATGTGGGGCCTATTTGATAGGGAAATTCTCTCCCTCATCAATGGATGGCCATAACTTCATAATCACGACCACAGAATACTTCACCAAGTGGGTAGAAGCCATGCCTCTTACCACTGTACCCAGGTCTGTAATCACTAAGTTCATCTTAAACCAGATCATTTGTAGGTATGGTGTCCCACAGGTCATTATTTCAGATAATGACAAGTCTTTCAAAAATGATGAGGTGCGTGAATTATGTGCAAAATTCAAGATAAGTCATCATATGGACTTCTCTTTATTATCCTCAGGCCAATGGACAAGATGAGGCTACGAATAAAACATTAAATTCCATCCTCCTTAAAACCGTTAAGGAGAATAAATGAGATTGGCACCTAAAGCTTTTTCCAGCCTTGTGGGCCTATCGAACGTCAGTTAGAACACCAACGGGGGTAACCCCCTTTTCTTTAGTGTTTAGTGCTAAGGTGGTTCTACCACTCGAAGTCAAAATACCTAGTCTTTGTATTTCACTACACGAGATCTTAGGAGAGGAGGGTTATCGAGAAGCACGACTCTCCCAATTAGAAAGTCTTGATGAGGCTAGACTTAATGCTGAAACAATGGCACAACATTTACGCTGACCGGATGGCTCAACAATACAATAAAAAGGTGTACAACATGAAATATATGAAGGATATTTGGTGTTAAGACTCAATAGTCTAGATAGACAAAAAACTGGTGAGGGAAGGAAATTCAGACCTAGGTGGTTGGGTCCATATCGAGTAGTAGAAGACTACAAAAATGGGGCATTTTTCCTGTGTACACTAGAGGGTGAGGATTTTAGTGAATCCATGAACTCTCTTCACCTAAAGAGGTACTACGCATGATCCACCAACATTTTCATATGTACATTACTGCATCTGCATTGCATTTTCATCCGCCAGTTCATTTTGTAAAATTTGTGATCAAGGGATTTATTCTTATAGCAACTCCTAAAAACTTCTAAAAAACATTGGCAAAACATTCAAATCATATCTCTTCAAATCTTCATAGTATCATCAATTATTTCTGAATCATTTCATCAGTTCAAGCAAGATAAGACAAATTTTTGATTGTGATCATACCAAGGCCTGCATACTTGGTTCTGCTTATAGTCTCTTTCTAGATTAGGTGTCTTTGCCTATAGTCTGTTCTAGAAGCTTCATGGTGTCACATCTATCCCATAAAAATATCTTTGGAAATAAGAACATACTAAACATTTTTCCTAGATGAGTAATTCAAATGCAAATCCATAGAAAATTTTATTTTACACATTTCTTTTCCCTACCAACCTTCAGTGTTGAGCCTGCATCTCTTACTGGTGATGTAGGGTTGGGAAAGGAGATAAATTCCCTTACTCACCTATTCCTTGTCTGTGGTGATGAGCCCATGCTTCCTCCTAGTAGCATGGGGCAAGGAGTAGGGGGTCTCATTGACAAACTTGAAAGTTACAAATAATTTGTTCAAATATTGTGAAATCATAGGTCAAAATCAAAGTGAGTTAGATGTCCAAAATTCCAAAAGAGTTTAAAACCCCAAATCCATAATTTTGTCAACCAAGTAGCCATCTATGGATCTAAGTCTAGATAAACTAGAAATTAAATCACATTCTAAGCTATGAAGTAACTTGAGTAGGGTGAAGTTGTAGTGTCCCAATTTGGTCATGTCAAACCATTGTCTTTCCCTCATCATTAGCATTCAACAAATTTTTTGTAACTCGTGCCCTTCTTGGATCTTGGTGTTGAGCCCTCGCATCTTACTGGTTGTGTGGGGTTAGGAGTGGGGAAAGTACATCTTCTTATCATATCATTTTATCACCACGTTTTGCCAAGACAATATGAAGTATCAAAGGTTTCTTAAAGAAGCTAAAATTCAAATATCACATTGTGTTTGCATTATCATGTATCAGCATTATGAAATACAAAAAAAATCATTTTGTTATCATTTCACATCCACTGCATACATTCTGAAAAGCATAGAAAAGTGGAAATTCTAAACATCTAGAGTACACATGAGAGATAAAACCAAAAGAAAGTCAACTCAGATATGATGGGATACTTAACCAAAAATAAGAGTCTGTATATATCATGGTGAATCAAGTTTGTATACAATGTCACCATGCACTAGGCATGGTCAAAATGCTCACAATGAGCCTGAAACATACAAAAAAAAATCATATAAATGAATGAAAAAATGTCATCAAACAATAAAAATGGCCCCATGGCCTGTCAGTCCCTGTGAGATCCCTCGGATGGCGCACGACCACATCTGGGGCTCCTACTATGGCTACGACGATGCTGGGAGTAAAAAAAATGATGTGAGTGCTCATGGTGGCATCCGCTACCCATGGCCTCGCTGCAAGAATGGCTCCATCTCATCAAGCACTTGGCAGTCTCATACCTGGCCACCTGGGTATGGAGGGTAAGTCACTATCTCCACTACCTTCCACATAGGGGCAAACACGTAAGTGTGTCTACCTGTGGCTAATGGCTGGCCTGAGTCGACAGTCAGCTTAGCTCGGGTCTTCCTTGAGGGGATCAGTAGAGTATCCATGCACACCCAAATGGATGAGCTCTCACCACTCCTATGTCATCACTGCAAGAAGAAGAGCAAGAAGTGGTAAGTTAGAAAAAATAAAAGAAAAGAGATATACAAGTCAACATTCTTAACTAACAAAGTTGAGAAAAAAGGGTATTTAACTTACTCGAGTCTCTGGGCATCCAGGTAGGATTAGTAACTACTATTTCCGTTGCTACTGGTGGCTGTGGGGCTTCCCCAAAGCTGGAAGTGAATCACTATCCTATGATGAAATTATCATCCCCCTCTCCACCATGAGGATGTGTCAACTCCGAGACTAAGGTCTCTCTCTCAGCACTGGCCTCCTTGTATGCTGCTCTCATCATCTCCTGAGTATCATGCCACTCAGGGTCACTCTCCTCCTCCTCCACATGGGATGCCTCACCATTCCCAACACCAACTCCCTCATCCTATGTGTCCTCTTCAACTGACTCCTCCTCTATCTCATCCCCCGTATCCTCCTCAGAGTTAGATTCTAGATAAATGGGCTCATCCTGCTCCCTGCTGTGAGTAGAAGCAACAACAATATGAAGTAGGGGTACTCGAGGGGCACCAACTACCCAGAGAGCATAGACCACCCATCTAACCGCAATGGGCACACCTGGAATGACCACTATCTAACCAGGATCCCCTCTAGGGATCCTTCAAGCCTCCTGAATAGTCCTATAAAATGGGAGTGACGGGAGGGAGCGTATCAATGTATAGAAGGCCAAACTACTGGGGGACACGATCAAATGGGTGGACCTCAAGTCTCCCTACTCTGTCAACCAGCTGACATGTCGAAGAGCAAGCTACCATCGTAGTCACCTCTAGTCCCCATATCCCTTCCATGTCCTAGTAGGGTGTGACAGTCGTGTCTAATGTAGTCAAGGAAGGCACTGGATGATGTGGCATCCTAAGTATTGACATACCTATCCATATAGCTTCCTGAACATCCCTTGGATCTGATATTGGTACTCCCCTGCCATAGGGGATGAAACACTCATAAACCCAACTCATCATAAGAGTGGGGTGGCTCAATGACTTCCCCTGCCATATGAATACCCTGTATAAATCATGGTAGGTATTCCTTAAGATATCTACTCCTCAAGCATATTTGTGGTCATACCCCTCGATTTGCACAATAATAGGAGCCCAACAATAAAAGAGGGTGTCACCACCCTTGTCCCTGATCAATCTGGAGGACAAGATGCCCATGATGGCTCTGCGTATGACAAGGATGGGAGCGGTGAAAATGGACCAAACCTTCATCCCCTTCTTTGAGCCAGATGAGACAATGACGTCTCCCATGTATGTGGCCAAATGCATCATCACAGCCCTAGACCCCACTGTCTCCAAAGTCAGTCTCCTCCCAAGTATTGGGAGTCAAAGAATACGGTACACATCCTCCAAGGTGATGGTCCACTCACCCCAGGCACTTAGGAACCAGAAGGTATTCGGTCTGCATCCTAATAGGAAAATAAGTCACATAGTATGTGACTAGCAAGAGCAATGTAGGGAACCACGTGCAATCCTCCAAATACCAGCCCTCTGGAGAAGATCCATCTCATCCTGTGTCAGTTGATCTAGGATACTACGAAGCCAATCACACTCCCTCTCCAGACTCCATTTGATGTATTCCTCCTTCTTCTACATTCGTCAAAACATGGAAAAAGAGCAAGTTAATGACATATACCAAATAATAAGGTCACCAAAAACATTACAAAGCATCAAAAATCCAAAAACAATTCAAGTTAAATACACATCTTTGTCATTCTATTCAGAATCACCACCCAGTGTAGAGCAGTAGTTCTAGGACCACTGCCCTGGGAGGGCAGTGGTCTTGTGACCGCCACCCTGCTTTGGGTGGTGGTCTTGGACCGATTTTCCAAATGCGTCTTTTACCCTAAAAATGCTCAAAAAGACAAAAAAGACTACTTTTGACCAAATAAAAGAATGTCTTATGGGTGCCCCCCCTAGAGACTCATTTAAGACAGTTTTTTTGAAAATGATCCCTCCTAGGTGAAATTTTCAAAGTTTTTACATTTTAGGTATTAAAAGACAAAAGAGAAGATAACTAACCTTAGACCGCATTGATCAATCTCCCGCTCATGGGGGCATTATCACAATCTTGTCACGGTCGTATTGGTTGTGCTCTCATCGAAAATGGTCACCATGGGTCCAAAGCTCCAAATTTACCAAATCAAATAGTGCAAATGAATTGGAAAATGTGTTGTTTCGATATATGTATATGTTATTTTTAACCTCGTTTTGAGTATATGTGTTTGCAGGGCTGGAGCGTTGGCATAGATATATTTCTATATCCCCGCACAAATGGTAAGTCCTCTTGTCATTTTGATTTAGTGTTTATTTTTCAATATTTTATCTATCTGCACTTGAGTCCTCTTTTCTCTTACAGGTAGTGGGAGCTTGGGTGATGAAATTTCGACACACGGGTGAGTTATAGCTTATAACTCCCAATTTCAGAAACGCCATAGTCAAACTCTATGTTTTACACCTTTTCATGGCTAAGATGCTTCTCTGAGGGAGAAATATGTACGAACCCAAAATTTTATGTGCTACATTTTCAGAAAATGGTTGCAAAAGTCCCCAATGATGATTCAGGTCCTTTGAAGAAAGCATTTGAGCTCTAAAACCCATTCGCAATATATATTTGTGGCCCAGACATCCTTACTTATCTTTTCCATGTTTTCTTCCAACTTCCCACTCTTTCTGCGCATGTTTTGGTCTTCAGTGCTAGAATCACCGCCCAAAATAGGGTGGCTGTCCTGAAACTACTACCCTGTGTAGGGTGGCGATCCTGCCCGCTTTTTCCAAATTCTTCACGTGTGTTTTAACATGCGACGGTTCACTTAATTTCACTTTTTTTGCATACATCCATTAGCCGAACTGTCTAAAATTAGCTTTGATTGCTTGGTTCTCCTTCCTCCTTCTATTTTTAAATAGATTTGATTGGTTAGAATTGCTTCTTCTTGCCTTGTGCATGAAGGCACCTCCCATCCTCCATTCCTATATATTCCATGCTTGTATTCAATAAAAAGTCCTGATAATTTTGTGTATCTTGCATTGTATTGCTGCTACAATCTTGCTAGGAATTACATAACCAAGCGCTGATCTCTTGTGTTATCTCTCTTCTACCTGCATTGCATCCGGACTGCTATCAAGTTGCCATTTCTCAAGCGCCATCCTCCTACTTCTGTTCTTTCATTCCCAATATCTTGGACTCAGATGAACACTCAGAGAAATAAAGAAACATACTGAGGGGATAGATATAGACATAACTAGATTTTCTAAAGCTCTTGCTTGTCCAGGTTGGAATTGTGTGTTTTTTCCTTGTGTGTTGAGTTGTCAATTTCAAATCACTAGTTAAAAATCATTCATATCAAATAGAGTATAAAATTATTAATTTCAGCAAGTTTTCGTTTTTAACATTACCAGGGAAGTTGTGAGGAACAATAGCCCTTTTAGGGTCATGATTTGTTCTTCACCTCTGAGGTAGGGTTTCGAGGATTTTGATCAGATTAGGTTATTTGATTTAGATTAGATTCATACATTTGCACAAGTAAACAACTACATTCAGTTCACTACTTATCTTTAGTTTATTTATTAGATTAGAATGCATTGCTTAAAGATTAGAAAAGGACAAACTTTTTTTCCTTTGATAGATTAGTTTACTTTTATTGCTTTGATCCAAAATATTGTGAAAACCCCAAAAATATAGATTAGATCTCTTTCAGTAATTAGTTGGCTTATTAAAAGTCATTTTATTTCATTTTGTATAACCATCAATGGTCCACAACAGGAAAATACATAAAGTTGTGATCCATTGGTCCCACAACCCAACAAGCCAGAATTGATAACTGACATTGATACCAACTTACGTTTGACAGTCTTACGCACACCTGAAACTTTTGATGAGAAAATAGAACAACTCAATACACTAAATATAGTTGCTAATAAAGCTTACAACTATTGGAATGCTCCTTGAAAGAGGGTTTGATTATGCACATGACTATCCAAGGGCCACATCCTCCACGAGTCTTTGGTTGTGATCCTCAGGTCCCACAACCCAACGGGCATGCCTGTCAGTTAGACATTGACACTAGTTTGTGCACATTAGTATCTAAATCTTTTCCACTTCCACCAGATATTATTGCACAACTTTCCCTAATAAACATAACAGCCGATCAGGCTAAGAATTTCTTGACCAGATCAGAAAATCACCCGTAAATACTTGTGGCTTCCTCGTGCCTCTCGTTCTTATTTCCATGACCTTGTCTGGAAATCTATATGAGGCACCCCTAGGTCATTTTCCATGTGTTTAACAACTAGCAAATAGAATCTTGGCTGAGCTCAACATTGATTGAATTCTACGAGTGACTATTATGTCAGACCGAACCATCACACCACTTCAAGTTAGGAGAGCATTCTTTGCTTTAGACTCACAAATCCTGACATTGCGTGTTGAAGGTATAAGATTGCCCAATTAGCTTGATCCCCATCACCACACTCACATTCACAATCATTCTACACTGGTTGTCTTGGCATGACCTTAGGAGGTCAGGTGTGAAGAAGTTCACATGTTGATTTTTTTTCGTACAATCTCCTTTAATTTGAATTTTCTATTGAACCGGGCTACTACAGGTGCTACTTTTTTTACTTCTTGAATATGAATCTATGGTGTACCTTAAAACATGATCTTCACACTCTCTCAATTATTCTTAAATCATCCAATTATCATTTAGTTTTATCAACCAACCTATATGCTCATATGCTTGTGAACACTTAATCAAAAGGCTAGAAATGGTTAAAACACAACTAATCAATGCATACATACTTGAAACACAAATATACACACTCGAAACTGTTACACCCTATTTGGTTGTTGTCATTTATTTCAAAGGAATTGATGGAAAAGGGAGAGTGAAAGATCATGATTATTAGGTGTCTCTCAGAGGTTCAAGATGAGTTCATGTAGTCTCAAGAAGGCAGGGACTTGAAGGTTGATTGGTAGTGCATATTCAGAATGGTTTCAAGTGCCTAGTGAAATGTGACATGATGGTACATGTCAGAAAAAAGCATGAGAAGGTATTTAGAGTATATCTACAACATGTGTGAGAAAAGGATAGGCTTATTTCAACTCTTTGAGTCAGTTTTGAATGTTGGTCAGAAATGGTGTTGAGAACAAATAGTGTTCTAGCATGCAAATGAGATGGGATAGAAAAATTTAGACCTATTATTTTCAAAAAAATAATGGGAGATGATGAAGGAAAGTGTCTTAATGTTTCAATAAAAATTTCAGGTCAAATTTAGGTCATTTGTTCAAGTTATATGAGTT
The DNA here is from genome assembly GCA_019776745.2 of Taxus chinensis. Classification (NCBI taxonomy): domain Eukaryota; kingdom Viridiplantae; phylum Streptophyta; class Pinopsida; order Cupressales; family Taxaceae; genus Taxus; species Taxus chinensis. The sequence goes on from CM034149.1 coordinate 896,954,244, forward strand.
TTTGTAAAACATGTTTTTTGAGAAGCTCATTTTGAGCTACTTGGCTTCTTAGAATTCAAAAAAAAATTATAAAATCTCCTTCAAATAAATAATAGAATTACATTTTGGAGTAAATTGGCATAAAAATCATGTGGAAAAATACCTTTCTCAAAAGGATGTGTGATTGAAAAGTTATGAGCATTTTGATGGAGCATATTTTCTCTCTTCTGGGTGTTCACCAAATCGATAGGAGAAAAAAGGTACCATTGGCTTCCAAATATTGTTTTATCACCTCCATAGTGATGTCATGGTCCATTTATGGTGTTTTTCATGCTCAGAAGGTATTTGAAAGATTTACTTCTTGAAGGAACACAATGTTGGCTTTGTCATTGTTTTTGGTATGAATGCTCTTGACAAGAAAGGATTTAACTTCTTTTAATGGAGACAACTCAATAAGAGCTCAAAATTCATCAAAAAATTCTTGACATGGTTTTTGAGATTTTACAAGTCTTCTTGTTATGGTAAATCTTATGGTATTTATTGGCTTATATTGTCTTAGATAACATTTGGCACAATGCAATTTCAAAGCACTGTCCCAAGAGACATACCTCTAATTTCAAATATTTGATCAGGTTGGCATCATGGATACATGATCAAATAGAAGATAATTGAATTTTTTTATGAGTGAGGATTCACTTGTTTTAATGATGATCTTGAAAGTCAAATTTGCCAAGCCTTAAGGTTACAAACTGAAGTTCTTTGCTGTCCTATTTGAATGTCATGACAAATAAAGACCAAAACTAAATTTTATGAGACAAACATCTCTCAGAATTGTAGGTATTCAAGGTAAATTTCATCCATCATAAAGGCATTCACCTATTTGGAGAAGTGACCAGTTCCTCATTAAGAGTTCTTTTTCTTAGTCACATGTACAATATGCCTTTTTAACAGTGACATACAAACATATATATTTTTGAAGAAAATCCCCTTAAGTTAATGACTATAGTTTCTTTGGAAATAAGGAAACATGTTGTGAGAATACTCATAAGCCTCCATACTCAAATTTCAAGAAAATTTATAGAAGAAATTGGTTTTTTCAGTTGTCTCTGGTATAAAACGGTCAATACCTTCATCTAGGGTTTCATTGAAGAGATTTTTAGACATTGATAACATTCCATACATCTAAAATCAATAAATTTTTTGAAGTATATCTGTAGGATCATTTTAAAACTATTACAAATGATGGTGAATCAAAATATAATGTCTTGAATGAGATATTCATCTCAGAAGTCTGGAAAAACCGTGATCACTGGGTTTGGATTATAATTCCTTGTCTAAGTGATTTTTAAGAGCTTTGGTGCAAATTTCTTGGAAGGGCAGTCATCTAAATGGTGTATAGAGTTTTTAAAATGGTTTTTCCAATTTGGTATAAGGTTGAGCATGAGTATTACAGTTCTTGAACCTTCAAACACTGTAACCATGATGGTAAAACAATGGTTTACTTCCTTCTTGAACTTTGAGAAAATTTCAAATCCTAGATGATTGTTTGTTTGAGTGGCATCGGTGTGTAGATGCCTTGCAATCTTAAATCATGTCTTCCAAATAGGATCATGGCTTAACATTCTCATTTTGAACCAAAAAATAAAGTTTTCATGGGTGTCTATAAGAACATAGTGTGAAAGCATTATAGTTTAAGGTCAATCCAAAATGATAGAATTCCAAGAGTTGGAGACCTAAATGGTGGTAAAGGAACTTCAAGAATTTTGTTTTCAAATTTGAAACAAGCTCGTGGAGAAGACCAAAGGTATTAAAGCTTGAAGCTGATAAATGAATTGAAAAGAAGGTCAAGGGGTATATACCAGTTATAAACAAGAAGTTTGACTTCTTGATTCAAACTTTTTGATGAGATACGTGGTGAAAAGAAGATAAAAAGATAGAGTTTAATTTGGAGAAAATAGTACATGAAAAGCATTAGTTAAGTGTGAGAGAATATGTTGAGTCATATTTAAGCTCAAGCTCATTCATCCTTCTACCTGCTCAAAGAATAATATCAAGGGACATGGTTTTTGTCCTCATATGAGTTCTTGACTGTTAAGCTTATAAGTGGAAACATGAGAAGTCAAAAATGAAAATTTGAAAAGGTGATGAAGAAAATGACTAATTTATTAAATTTCCAATCATCCTGAAAAAAAATATAATGCTTAGAAGAAGTGAAAAGATGTAAGTTTTAGTAAGGGAAAATGTAGTAATTCAAAGGTGAGACTCTGTGATCAGTGATTGAAATGATTTGTAAAGAAGTTGTTAGCATGATTTGAGAGAATGCACTTACACATACAGATATTGAGAATCCAATGAACAAGAATATATTTAATGCAGGTGACTGAAATATGTATCAAACATGGAGATATGGCTAGTTGATGGGAAGATTGACATTGAAGATGTTGTGAATTCAAGTTTGGGTGATGTACAGATAGAGAGATCTCGATGATAAAGAGAGAGTCTTATGAGTGACTGTAATTTTGAAAGTTGTATGAAAGAGTGAATTGGAGAAACTTCTTGAATATTTAGGTACAAATATCTTAGTGGTAAATAAAGGATTGTGACTATTTTCTTGGAATAGTGAAGACCAAGAAAGACATGTGTAAAGTTGTGATGTGTTAACCTAGTCAAACACTGTAAATTGAAAAGGAGTGACATGAGAAAAGTGTGGTGAATGTTTGTTGATACAAATGGGGAGATCTCAGTTAAAGTGTACTATGAATGAACTTGATTGCAGTATGTGTGAAAAATAATGGAGTTTGAATTGGCCAAGTGCTAAGTGTTCTTGAAGACCTTGAAAAGAGAAGAAAAAGAGAGTTGGAAGCTTAAGGGAAGGAGTTTTTCTTTGATGAGGATACATTGGCATGAAATCAACTTGCTAGGTGTGTGAGAAGAAAGTTTAAACAAATCTTAGATTATGTGAAGGAGTAAGAAGATTTTTTTAGTATACAAGAGTGACCAAAACATAGTGAGACAAGGCAATAAAGGTAGAGAGAAAATATAGGGTCATCATCAACTATTCAAGATAGTAACTCAAGAGTGACCAAATTGGAAGAACAAGTCTAAGTGACAGCTTAGCAGTTGGGGAGTTGAAGCTTCCATATGAGTTGAAGCTCACTAAAGATCAATAGAATTTGATTGAATTACAAGGGGTTGAAGCCTCCAGATTAGGTGGCATCTTGGTCGAATTGAGGAGTTGTAGCTCCAGATTGAGTTGAAGCTTAATATTGAAACTATTGTAACAAAAGTAGGACAAATTAGCCTTAAGCATAGTTCATAGTTTTAGTGGGTTTTCTCACCATTTTGGGTTTCCCACATTCAACTTTGTGTCATTGTGTATTCTCTTGTACTTTTCTTGTATGTGTTTATGGTTTTATCATATCATATTTAAGAAGGTAAAATTGTGAAAAAACTGATTCACCCCCCCTCAAAGTGTCATAGTTTCCAACATAAACCCTTACACATTTCTATACTAATGATCTACAGTGGTCAGATCAGCTACATTTGGCCATAAGGCCCTACTTCCATTTTAGACCAAGCTAGTGGCTTGTATTCCTGAAAAACTTGATTTTTGGAGATAACTTCTCCATACTTCCTGATATAAAAAAACCAAGAACACATCCATAGGCCCATTATGGAGCTACAAAAAATATGTGAAGTGCAAGTGGGGTTACTTTGTACGGAATTCCACTTTTGGAGACTGCTACATGCCTAATTAGGTCTTATTAAGGATTAGAAATCAATGGTATTATGGAAAAGGTACATGCCAAAGGAATTATACTCTGAACACTTAGACAATGTTAAATGACATCAAGAATATAAAGAATCCAAGTTTTGTAAATTTTCCACTGTACGGTTTGTGAGTTCTAGGAAGCCCTAGTTTGAGGGAAGTGAATGAAAATCTTGGTCCATAGAACTACTCCCAATGTTTCAAGACCTCAAATTTTTTTTCTTAAGCTTATGATGCTACCCTCTAACTGTTCCATGCATCACAGTAGGATTTCTAGATGCTAAACCCTTACTGTCACCTTCTAGCTCTCGGTCTGGGTAGGGTTTTCAAAACTTGCATAGCAAAAACATTTAAAAACTTGCTAAACACATCATGATATCATATCCAATCCTCAATACTAGTTTATTCACACTTAATTATGCTTATTACATCCTTCCCTCATGGGGATATACATACTAAGATCGAAATCCTACTTTGGCTCATTAAAACAAACTATTCCTAATTTCACTCAACCACTCCTCAAGATAGCTAACTAAACTCTTTCTTAAGAAAAGAATTTAACAACTCCAAATATCCCTTACTATACTTGGTTCCACATGAGCATAAGATCTGCAAGCTTAATTTATGTATTTTTTGGTCTTCATATGCACATTATTTTGTGTATACAAACCCCTTATCCTAATTTGAAAATTTTGAGTTACATGCTTTTGGAGGGAGATGATAACACCTATGCTTAGGATAACCTATACTCAAACCCAAGCATGAAAACACCCAATGATAACTTACTGATGCTCCTGCATCATTCTACCCATAAGTAAAATAAGATTTCTTCATGGATTGTTAATATTCATTAATTCTTCAACACTTGTTCCCAATTTGAGAAGGTCATTTACAGTCATCCATGTTGTATCTTTAGCTGGTAAGTTCCTCCACTTGATCAGATACTAGTAGTATTCTTGGCCTCTAGTTTTCTTGATCATTTTCTTTTCTAGGATGGCTTCCACTTCTTTTGGTGTCTCCTTAGGCATTTGTTGTTCCCGTTGAACTACTTTTGCATTCTCTATTTCAGGTTCATCTGTTGCATGTTCCTCATCTTTATATGCATACATGTCTAAAACATTAAATATTGGAGAGATTCCAATCCCTTTAGGTGATTCTATCTCATATGCATTATTGGAAAAGTTTCTTAGTACCTTACATGGACCAATCTTCTTCACCTTGAACTTGATGTATTCTTTCTTAGGTAATCTTTCCTTTCTAAGGTGGGCAAGAAAAGGGTCTCCAATACTGAAACTCACCTCCTTCCTTTTTTGATCTTCTCTCTACTTGTATTTGATGATATTTCCCTCAAGCTTCATCTTCACTTGTTGATGCAAAATTTTTATTACTTTAGCAAAATATTATACATATGCACTTTTGGTTTCCATCTTACCCAAGTCTCTCAGCTCAGACACACCCCTAGGATGTATCCCATAAAATATTTGGAAAGGAATCATCCTTGTATTTCTATTAGGTGATTCATTATATGCAAATTCTACTTGTGCAAGTGCAAGATCCCATTGTTTTGGGTTCATGCTCGCTAGAATTATTAGGATGTTTCCAAGGCTTCTATTGATAACCTCAGTCTCACCATTAGTCTGAGGATGATATGCTGAGTTGAAGCTAAAATGCGTTCCCAACTTCTTCCAAAGAGTTCTCCAAAAATTTCCAAAAAAATTTGTATCTCTGTTTGAGACAATGCTTCTAGGCAATCCATGCAATCTTACAATTTCTTGAAAGAACAAATTGGCTATATGAGTTCATCACTTTTCTTTTTCTATGGGATAAAGTGAGCCCTTTTTTTGAACCTATCTACTACTACAAATATTGAATCATGACCTTTTTGTGTCCTAGGTAGACCAAGTACAAAATGCATGCTTATGGAATCCTAAGGTCTGTTGGGAATAGGTAATGGTTGATATAGTCCTGCATTATGACTACTCCCCTTGCTATATTGACATACCTTGCATTTTTCCACAAAGCTCTTGACATCTTTATCCATCCCCGACCAATAATAATGAGTGCTTAACTGTGCTAATGTCTTATTCTGTCCAAAATGTCCTGCCATGCTTCCACTATGCTTCTCCTTCAAAAATTATCTCTCATGGAAATTTTTGGAATTCAAAGCTAACTGCCCTTAAACAACATACCTTATTGAATAATGTAGTCCAAACAAGGAATTGTCTCCCATGTATGGATTCTTACAAGCATTGTATGCTTCTTTAAAGTCTGCAATCTTCATCATACATCTCTTTCAAGTCTTCAAAACCTATGACGTTCACTTGAGATTCCTAAAAAACCAAAAACATTTTTCTCAAATCATCTAAAACCTTGTTAGTTTGATCTTTCTTATGCTCTATGATGAATGTAAAACTCCAGAAAAATTTTGTCCACTTGGCATGTCTTTGATTTAGCTTGTTCTGATTACTAATGAATTGCAATGTATAGTTGTTAGTGAACAAGAAAAATTACTTAGGAATAAGGTAATGTATCCATTTTTTAAGGCTTGTACAAGTGCATGAAACTCTTGATCATATGCTGAATAATTTATTTTGGCATCACTTAGTTTCTCACTAAGGTATGCTACTAGTTTTCCTTCTTGGCTCAAAATAGCACCTATTTCTAACCCACTAACATCACACTCTAATTGAAAGAGTTTATTAAAATATAGTAAGGTTAGGATAGGTTCTTTAGTTACCTTCTTCTTCAAAAAGTTAAAGCTCTTATTAACAACCTCAGTCCAACAAAAACTCTTTTTGTCACCCTTGATTGTATCTATCATTGGTGTAATAATTCTACTGAAATTTCTTATGAATTTCTTGTAGAAACTAGCCAAACCATGGAATCTTATTACCTCATAAGCACTCTTAGGTGTAGGACAATCAATTATGGCTTTGATTTTCTCCTTTTCCATCTTCAAACCTTCCTTTGAAATGACAAAACCCAAGTATACTAGCTCTGTTTTTAGAAATCTGCACTTTTTCACATTAATCAGTAATTTCTCTTCATGTAACTTATCTAATACTATTCTCAAGTGTTTTAGATGATCCTCCTTTGTTTGACTATAGACCAAAATTTCATCTAAATACACTATAACAAACTTACCTGTGAAACGTTTGAGTACTTCATTCATTAGTCTCACGAAAGTACTAGGAGCATTGGTTAAGCCAAATGGCACAACTAACCATTCATAAAGACCATCATTAGTCTTGAAGGATATTTTCCATTCATCCCCTTCTCTAATTATAATATGATGATATCCACTTTTAAAATCTATTTTAGATAAATATGTAGCTCCACTCAAACAATCAAGCAAATCATCAATTCTAGGTAATGGGAATCTATACCTGATAATTATCTTGTTGATTTCTCTAGAGTCTGTACACATCCTCCAAATTCCATTCTTATTAGGAATTAACACTGTAGGGAAAACACAAGGGCTTAACATATCTCTTACCAGCCCTTTGTCCAACAATTCTTGGACTTGTTTGATTTCTTCATTCTCCCTTGGAGTCATTCTATAAACAACCTTCTTTGGTAAATTTACTCCTGGGATCAGATCAATGTGATGGCTGATGCTTCTCAATAGTGGTAGCTCATTAGGAAAATCATCCACAACAATTTAAATATATTCATTCAATATGTCAGGCATCTCTAAAGGAAAATCAGTTAACTTAGTACTAGTGATTACACTTTTAGGCCTACCAATCACAACAAAGTTTACCTTTTCTTTCTTCATTTCATACAAGAAATATTTACCTCCCATCAACACCACTTTAGAAATCTATCTTACTTCACCATGTTCATGATTTAATAGTGTAAGGTTATGTTCAAACCCATCCTTTATGAATGTGTATGTATTCATTCTTTCATCATGTATAGCTTTGTTGGTAAATTGCCAAGGCCTCCCAAGAAAGATGTGGCATACATCCATAGGCATGACATCACAAAAAACTTGGTATTTGTATGAACTAATATGAAACTCAACCTTAAATTTCTCATTCACTAACAATTGATGCCCCTTTTGCGGCCAAGAAACCTTATAGGGTGTTGGATGTGCCTCTTTCTTCAAGCCTACCCTCTCCACCATCTCAGTTGACACAAGATTTTCATTACTTCCACTATCTATTACAACCATGCAACATTTACACTTACTTTTTCATCTAGTTCTAAACAAAGTCTTCCTTTTTGGTGGTTCTATAATTTCCTTATTAGGTTTCAACAAAACTCTTTTCAATAAAAGTTACTCATCATTCTCTGGGATGTCTTCTTGCTTTGCTGCTACAGGCTCTTCAACTTCCTCTTCACCTTAAGCTACATGTATGACCCTCTCATAACTAGTTGAATGGTTCTATAGATACTCATAGGACCCGTGGCATGCATACTTGTTGCATTTGAAACATTTTCCCAAGAATCCGCTTCTTCTTCTTTGATAACCTTGGTATGGTCTCCTTCCTTTGAATGAGAAACATCCCCTTGATGAGAAGTCTCCCATGGCGCTTTGAGAACTACTACCTTATTCATGGATGGTTTGTAGTTGTCTTCTCCCACTTTATTTCCCAAATCTGCCTCTAAATACTCTACCTCTTCCTCTTGAAAATGACCCACTGTTTCTAGAAATCTTCTCCTCAACTTTGAATGCTAGCTGATCAACTTCATCAACTGTTCTTGGAGATAAAATACCAATTTCATCCAAGATTTCAAATTTCAATCCATTAAGATATCTAGCCACTTTCTCCAAATCATCTTCTACTTGACCTGCTCTTATGGTTAATTTATAAAATTCTTTTGTATAATTTTTTAGAGACATATCTTTTTGTTTTAGGTTCTGGAGTGACCTGAACAAATTAGTTTCGTAATATTGGGGTATACATTTTTCCTTCAATTTTGCCACCATTTTGTCCCAGTATTTGATCTTTTATTTTTTCTTTTTTATCCTTTCTTTCTGCACTCCATCCTGCCATAGGGAAACATGACTCTTTAGTCTTGTCACTGCAAACTTCACCTTTTTATCATTCTCTACTTCTTCATATTAAAATTACTTGTCCATAACATTGATACAATCAATGAGATCTTCTGGCTTGAGACTCCCTCCATACATGATAACTTCCATCTTTATCTTGGAGCTGGCTCCTACAATGGCTTTGATCAATCTATCTTTGGTTGCCTTTGGAGGAGGTATATCCAGAGTTATCTCTCTAGGATGCTCTTCTTCACTCTCTTCCTCATATGCTCTTTTCTGAGACAATTCTACCTCTTTTATTCTTTCTCTTAAGCTTCTGACTTCTTCCATCAACTGGTTTTTCTTCCTTATCTCCTCCAACAATTGGGCTTGAGTCACCCTAGCTACTCCTCTTATGCTTGCCATTCTCTTCAACCTCTTTACCTTATACTACCTAGATCTTTAGATTGTGTACAATCTTGTGCTCTGATACCACAATGGTGTACCTTAAAACATGATCTCCACACTCTCTCAATGCTTCTTGACTCATTCAATTATAATTTAGGTTGATCAACCAACCTATACCCTCCTATGCTTGTGAACACCTAAGCAAAAGGCTAGAAATGGTTAAAACACAACTAATCAATGTATACATACTTGAAACACAAATATAAACACTTGAAACCCTTACACATTTCTATCCTAATGATCTACAATGGTTAGATCAGTTACATTTGGCCACAAGGCCCTACTTCCCTCTTAGACCAAGCTAGTGGCTTGTAGCTCTAACAAACTTGATTTTTGGGGATAAATTCTCCATACTTCCTGATATAACAAAACCAAGAACACATCTAGAGGCCCATTATGGAGCTACAAAACATATGTGAAGTGTAGGCGAGGTTACTTTTTATAGAATGCCACTTTTGGAGAATGTTATAGGACTAATTAGGTCTTATTAAGGATTAGAAAGAAAGGGTCTCATGGAAAAGGTACCTACTAAAGGAATTAGATTCTACAAACTCAGACAATGTTAAATGACATTAAGAACATCAAGAATCCAAGTTTTGGAAATTTTCCACTGTACGGTTTATGAGTTCTAGTAGCCCTAGTTTGAGGGAAATGAATACAAATTTTAGTCCACAGAACTACTCCTAAGGTTTCAATACCTCAAACAATTTTTGTTAAGATTTTGATGATGCCCTCCAACTATTCTATACATCACAATAGGATTTATATCTAGAAAACCCTAACTGTCACCTTCTAGCTCTCGGTCTGGGAAGGGTTCTTAATACTTGCATAACAAAAACATGTACAAAATTATGAAACACATCATGATATCACATGTAATCCTCAATACTAGTTTACTCACACTTAATTATGCTTATTATATCCTTCCCACATGGGTATCTACATACTGAGACAAAAATCCTACTTTGGTTCATCAAAACAAACTATTCCTAATTTCACTCAACCACCCCTCAAGATAGCTAACTAAACTCTTGCTTAAGAAAAGACCTTAACAACTCTAAATTTCACTTACCAAACTTGGTTCCACATGAGGATAAGATCTCCAAGCTGGATTTATGTATTTTTTTGTCTTCATATGCACACATAGGCCTTATTTTGTGTATACAAACCCCTTATCCTAATTTGAAAATTTTTAATTACATGCTTTTGGAGGGAGATGACAACATCTATCCTTAGGACAACCTATACTCAAAACCAAGCATGACAACACCCAATGATAAATTACTGATGCTCCTACATCAATCTATCTCAACACTTTGATCCATGTCTTGAGAACATCATTGATAGCCTTGCACTGATCAAACCATAACTTATGATTTCTCATAATGTTGGAGATACAATCTCTTATGTTGGTAAGGGACTCCAAAGTATCCTCATTGAAGGAGAGAGGATCACTATCCTCCTTCTTGACCAAATCTTGGAAAGATTCAATGAGTTCTTATGATGATGAATTCTTAGTGAGTCAAAGGGATCCAATTTCCTGAACATAATTGCTGACATAATCTAAAATCTCAAAGGAATATTTCACACTAGATTTATGTTCAGAGATAACATCATTTATCATGTCATATCTAACATTCAGTGTGCAGATACAAAATGGGGATAGGTTCTCAACAATAGATGTGAACATATTCCTAATCATGAGAGTGTGGGAATCAAGGAAATTCATTTCATACACAAATGAGAACACACTATCATAATGGATCTTATATTTTTCAATCTACTCTCTTGTTTTATTCACTTACAAAAAGGTGTCAAGAACATATTTGAATAAAGAGAGAACATTTTCCAACAATGTTTTTCCTTTTTGTTTTTAAATTTCAACCCACATGTCATTGGCCCTTCCCTATATTGAGTAACCTTGATCTTTCTTTATTGTTTTGGATTCCAAGCTATAGTGAGAGTGAAAGATTTTGGGAGAGGATGTGGTAGTCCACTAAGGCCCAAAAATTCTTACATATAAGCATTAATATTTCTCACACGCTCTTCCAAATGTTCCATAGTTTTCATTTACTCCTCCTTTTGAGACAATATGTAGGTAGTAGATTCTTTAAAAATATGTGCATCACCGTTATGTGTAACCTAATCCAATTACACCTTTTGCATCTCATTGTCACCCTAAGTCATTTCTTCCATATGTTTTAAAACTTTTGGTTGGGAAATTTCTACATACTGGTCACCAGAAGTTCCATTGAAGAGATGAGAGGTTACATGTGCCTTCTTGCCTGGCTTGGATCAATATTTTTGTGATGGTTGTAAAGTTAAGAATTGCATATTGTTATATCATTCTTGGTTCAATAATAGGAAACTATTGAATCTATGGGAAGATTTTCATATTCTAGAGTAGATATGATGATAGTCACAGGAACATTTTTAGCAGTGGGGTGAGGGATTGCAATTTTCTCATTATGGGAAGGTTCCACCACCGAGAAAGACACACTTGGATGTCAATGAAGAACAAAAGGACATGATGGATAAATGGAAGCATATCTAGATGAAAATGGTTTTTGAAGGATGTTGTAGTAGTAACTTAGCATGAAGAATGAGTATCTATTTGATGAATGGGGAGTTATGATGATTTAAATATGTTTTTTGTAGAAGAGGGACAGAAGCCTCATAATTTTATTGATATTCAATCAAAATCAGATTACAATAGGAGGGCTGCAATATTTATAGATATTGGACACCCATGTGTAGAAAAATGAAATGTTGCATATGTACAACAATATACACAGTTACAGTAGCTTCCAAATAAATCCGAGAAGTAGAACAATACAAAAAAATAATTGTTACAACTACGTAACAATAAAACCTATGAGAATATAATAAAATAATAGAAATGGTTATAATATTATAAGAATATAATAACAATATCAAATTACTAAGTTATCATAGTAAATGCTAAATTAACTATATTAAACTCTATTTACCTAGCATTCCCCCCTTAATTTTGCATTGCCTCAAGGGATGAGGAGAGAAACTCTCTAAACAACTCAAAATTGTCACATGTAAGTGACTTTGTGAAGATATCTTCTCGTTGTTAAGCTATTGGGAAAAACTGAAGTTGTATGTTGTGTTTCAAGACATGCTCACATATAAAATGAACCTGTACCTTGATGTGCTTTGTTCTCTCGTGAAATACTGGATTGCGAATAAGTTTGAGAACACCTTCATTGTATACATACATGGTGGTAGGTTTTTCCTATGGTATTCCAAGTCCTTCCAGTATGCGACATAGGCATATCACTTTGTAGACAACTTCACCTGCAACATGATATTTTTTCTTTGTAGAAGGGTGAGAAACAAAGTGTTGTTTCTTGCTTCCCCATGATATCGATCTATATCCCAAGAAAAATACAAATCCAAAAGTGAATTTCCTGTCATCAATGTTATCTACATGATCTGAATCCGAATATCCAGTCAAGAAGAATTGATCATTCTTCTTGTATTCTAGACCAAGATCTATTGTACCCTTGAGATATCTCAAGATCCAGCCTTGTTGCCTTCCAATGAAAAAATCTACGTTCCCACATGAGCCTAGAAAGATATATCACTAAAAAGCTGATATCTGGTCTAGTATAAGTGAGGTAAATGAGACTCCCAATCAACTATCGATAGAGAGTTGTATTTACCAGAGGATTTGGATTTTAATGAGATAGTTGAATTCTTGTCTCCATGGGTGTAGAAATAGGTGTGTAATCCATCATCCTGAATTTCTTGAGCGTTGTCTTGGTATACTTCAATTGAGAAAGAAAGATGTGATTATCTTTCTGCCATACTTCCAGTCCAAGATAGTAGTGCATTAGCCTAAGATCTGTCATGTTGAATGATTGATTATGATTTTTATTTGTTGCATTGATCATCTTCACTGAACTTCCAGTGATGACTAGATAGTCGATATAAAAAACAACAATCACAATCTCTCCCCCTTGCTTTTTAAGGTAGAGATTGGGATTATATGGATTTCTGACAAATCCATGTTGAACAAGATGCTCATCAATTTTAATGTACCAAGCCTAGGGTGCTTGTTTAAGGCCATACAAATATTTCCTGAGTCTGCATACCATTTTTTCTTCTCTAGGAACAACATATCCCTTAAGTAGACTTCTTCATGTAGATCTCCATTCAAAAAGGCACTTTTTACGTCCATTTAATGGAATTTCCAAACAAACTATACAACTAGAGAAAGATCATCCTAATTGTTTTGATCTTAGCTATGGGAGAAAATGTCTCCTCATAGTCAATGCCTTCCTTTTGTGCATACCCTTTGCTACTAGTCTTGCTTTATACTTGTATATGGTCCCATCTGCTTTGTACTTTGTTTTGAATATCAATCTATAACCAATGGTCTTCTTCTCTGGTGGAAGATTGAACAGCTACCAAGTGTTGTTTTTCATCACTAATTGATACTCAGGATCCATGGCATCTTTCCAAGATTTTGACTGTAGGGCTTCCTAGACTCTAGATGACTCAACAGATTCAAAAACTCTACTTGTCAAATAAAAGTTTACTTCTTCTCACACTTTACTATGAGTCCTTGGTCCAGTGGTGGATGTATCTAATGGAGCATCCAATTTTACATCTCGTATCATGTTAGTATACCACTTGGGCATACACTGTACTACTCATGTGGGTTGCAGTTTGATCTGATCATCACCATCAACCCCATCAACCCCATCATCACTATTATCTTCTGCGGAAACATTAGCTTCTATTTTTACAATAGGTGAAACATCTACATCAAATGAGTCTAGAGGAGGAGTCTCAGCTTCCTTCTTCTCAAAGAACCCAACATCTTTGTTAGTGTAGAATTTTCTAGTCTTTGGATCCATCAATTTGTACCCAAGAATCTCTTCACTGTAACCAATGAATATGAGTTTATGTGACTTCATATCTAACTTCTTTATGTTTTGCTTAGGTATGTGTATGGTAGCTTTGTACCTAAATACTCTAAGGTGTGCAACAAATGGATTTTTCTTTGACCATGTTTCATGTGGTGTTATTCCATTAAGATAAATTGTGAGCACTCTGTTTAACAATTATATAACTGTTTTTATTGCTTCTTCCCAAAATGTACTCACTAGTCCAGAGTCATCGATCATGTAACACACCATTTATGTGATAGTACAATTTCTTATATAAACAACACCATTTTTTTGTGGTGTGTGTGGAGGAAGCATCTGTCGAATAATCCTATGAGCTTGAAGGTAGGATTTGAACTCGTTACTGGTTAATTCACCCCCTCGATCTGAGTGGAGAGATCTAATGTGACGACCGGTCTCATTCTCTATAACTACTTTAAACTTTTTGAAGTTCTCAAAAGCATCAATTTTATTAAGAAGACAATATATCCAAATTTTTCTTTAGTAATCATCAACAAAAAGCATGAAGTACTAAAATCTAGAATGACTCAGTTGTATTGGACCGCAAATATTGACATGAACTAGATTAAGCTTACCATGAGATCGATAAGTACTCTTCTGGAATGAATCTCGGTGTTGTTTTCCTGCTAGGAAGTGAGGACACTTATCTATATCCTTCTGGAGAGATGGAAATCCTTTCACCATGTTATACCGACGAAGTTTTTTGAGATTGTGTTCAATGAAAGGTTTTGCAAAGAGCTATGGATATGGGGCAAGACACCAAAGCTTTATGCAAAGTCCCTAAATGGACCATATGATAATAAATGAGCAAGGAATCCCATTTACATGTATTAAAACTTGAAATAAACAATAAATCTAACAAATAGCATTAACCTCTATTCTTGAAAGCTTAATAAAACATGCCTACTAAAGACTTAAGCAATTAGTTTTGTTGTTTACTCCATGAGGGTGAATGAATCTCACTAAATGGCTACATGGCCAAGTTTAGCTATTTCATTTCTAACCTATCATGGGTGCAAAATGAAGCTATTTTAATGGTGGATAGTCAAGATCAAATGCCTTATTAGATTGGCTAATGCAAATGAGCTCTTAAGATTTCTTAGGCTTGTTTTGGCTTTAGCTTATGTAAAGTTGTGTCTTTGAATGGGTAGGCTTAGCCTTGTATTTATAATTTTTGGTTTGGAAGAATTTGGAATTTGGGTGCATGTGGGACTAAATCTCAAAAAACACTTTAGGATTAGATTAGGATAAACATGCTTTAGGCTTAGTTAAGCTTGGTTTAGGCTAGTTAAACTTGATTATCAAGTGATTAGAGACTCATTGAGAGTTGGGAGGGGTATGGATAACCAATTGTGACTGATAGATAGCCTATGAAGCCAATATAAGTGGTATAGAGAGAACTAGGAAGGTTCTGAATGGTCGAAAGGAGGAATGTTTAGCTAATAAGAGAGATATTAGCCAAATAAGCTGATTTATAGGAGGAATATGACCAAGAAGATGTCGTAAATGGGCATCTAAGAATGGAGCGAAGAAGGGTTGATTAACGAAATGTCATCAATCGGTTGAATTTGATGAAATGCTAAGTGTAAGCATGTTTTAGGTGTCTTATAGAAATACGTGAAACTGATGTGACCAAGTCTTTGATGCCACAACTATGCTGGTGAATAATTCTTAGCCACAAGTGCCTGATCATCTCTATGGAAAAAGTCAAGCTGGAACATCCATCCCACATTAGAGGCTTTTGCAACAATTTTTGAGCATCTTGATTTATCTCGAATCAAACACACCTTCTTATCAGAATGATTATCAAATTCAATTTTCAGATTGTGATCTATAAGTTGACTAACTAACAGTATATTTTTTGTTAACCCAGGGACATATAGTACATTTGATAGTCTACAATTTCATGAACCAAGAGGTAAAGAAATGTTCCCAATACCCTGTACCGTGTATGAATAATCATCACCTAATAAAACATGGTTTTTTGAAGGTGTGTCCCTCTTGGTGCTAAACCAGTCTCTGTGCCCATTTATGTGTCCAGTGGCTCCTAAATCAACATTCCAAACATGACTAGATGATGTGGATGGTTCACTACAATGAGAAGTGTAAAATAAGTCTTCATTTTCAGAATGTTCTTCTTTCTCAGCTATATTTTTTTATTGATAGGGTTTTCTTCGCTAGTTCCCCTTTTTTTGCCCTTGATTGTAGTGTGATTGTCCCTTATGAGATTGTTGATTCAGAGGTCCAGAATGACTTGATGAACCTTTATTATATGTATTATACCATCAATCTTTTATATCATGTCCTCTATTGTAGATAGGAATTTTTTTCTTATTCTTATCCCCATGTTGATGTTGTTTTTGGGACTTTTGAGAGGAATGAGATTTTCCTTTTCCTTTTCCTTTTTGATGAGAAGAAAGTGCCTACTCCTCTTCGTCATCTTTGTTTTACATAGCTTCTTCTTGTTGTAATAGATTCACTAGCTTGTTAAAACTAATTGTCTGATCTGACAAGTTTAGTGCTGTCACAAAAATGTTATATGAAGGAGGGAGTCCTCTCAGAACAATGGGACGAGAGCTTCATTGGTGATCTCCTCTCCCAGGGCTAGAAGTGAAGCCCTCAATTCTGCAACTCTTCTTATAAAAGCTTCAATTTTCTCATTTTGTTTGAATTTCAGTGTGTGTAACTGAATCTACAAATTCATTATTGTATTCTTATTCTTGGCCTCGTACACTGTGCTCAACTTATCCCACACTTTTTTGGCTATTTTGGCATCTCGAATGTGGGGTTCCACATCATTGAACACTACAAACAAGATTATTATCTTAGCCTTCTGATTGGATCTATCAAACTGTCAGTGTTTGGTTGCATCAATTGTTGATCTAGTTACAGAACCATCAACAAAATTCCAAATCTCTTCAAACTCAAGATGTTTTTAATCTTTGTCTTCCATGCAAAATAGTTATTTCCTCTTAGAAGTAAGAATATGGAAGAAATAACTTGGGGGCATTGATGCCCATTTTAAAGAATCAACTGATAAAGGGTAAGGCTCTTATCACTCCAGGTATAAGGTCTCCTAATCTATAGACCGTCAATCTGATATACCAAACCTTCCTATACATATGCCCTTCCGATGTACCTATCGGTATGTGGAAGAAGCTCACCCTTTCGATATACTCGGTAGTACGTGAAAGAGGTGTTACTGTACATGAAATAATCTGATACGTGGTACCAAGATAGTACTGAAAGGGGTTTCTGCGATTATTGACACCGACTCAAAGAAATATCCTTATATGTGCGTGTAACTTTTCTATATACTCAAATAATTTTAGTGTCCAAATTTACGTCGTGTAATTGTTCACAAACATATGGGATGGCTCAAAGTGTGTGCACTATGTCGTTGTTACTCCCTGTCAATTTTTAGGGATGTTGCCCAAACGTTGTTATTGTAGCTATATTAGGCATCAAGTGCAGTAGTAGTCGCGAAGACTTTACCCGTAAGCCCTTCCCAGAGGCACTATATATACTGAATGCTACGAAAGAGATCCAAAGATCTTGTGACTATTATAGAACCAAAATTTGTATTCAATTTGTTTACAATGTTTTGCTAGTTTTTAGTAGTTTCCAAAGTTTGCGAATGAATATGGTGAACTGAAAATTAGTACAATCCAATGAAAAATATACAATACATCCAATATGTTGGAAAATTTGAATAATAGGAAAAAAAAAATTGTTTTGCGAGGCCCTAATGGCCTTCAGAGCTCAATATGGCTCCCAATGCGAAAAATCACAAAAAAAAAAACTAAAAAATGTAGTTTTAGCTACCCCTCCTTTAGAAAAATATGTTGAGAATGAAATTTTGAGCTAAATGGGAGAAAAAAAATTTCCCCTAAAACTAGGGCTTTTTCCACTAAATGTGGTAAGGGGTTTAGTGATAACTAATAGGTTAGTGATGGTTTTTACCGCTAAGTTGGCCGCTAACTATGGCAGGAATGCTTTAGGCGCTACCAAATTCGAAATAGTTTAAAAACTTTGGATTTTGTGGGGGATCGGACCATTAACCATGTCTCACCAAAACCATTTTCTTAATCACTGTAGCGCATATAACACTTAAAATATAAAGTGTAGAAAATTTTATATAAATTGAAAATAAGATGGCTAACCCTTTAAAAAATGGCGAAGCAACAACTTTGGTGCAAATACTACATGGAAAGCTGGGGGGTAGCCGGCTGTTCGTGGGCGGTTTAGGGCTTCTGTGGTAAGCTGATTTACTTCCTTATCTCCAGTTTTTGGCTTGTTTTCACCACTTTGTTTTTGTACGCCTCTGCTTTTTTTACACGCAAGGTTATTGTATTTGGATTGACCACTGATTTGTTGTGTTCGTTGTTTTTGTATTTCCTTATAGGTCACAATGAATGATTTGTTTTATCTCCTTTGGTCTTTGCAGGGTCATCGTTGAATGTGATCGAATCAAATGGATGTGATCGGCTCGAATGCAACTCAGGTTAGGAATTTTTAAGGCAAGGCTGATCTACATGTTTGGAGAAGGCTCATTCCAATAGTCTATTCAAATGCAATGTTAACAAAATCCTCCATGGTTGAGCTCAAAATCATTGTTGCAGGGTATACCCCACAGGATTGATGGCTCAGCTTCACACACGCCACTATTTACCCTGTGGCTTAGTTGGATCACAATATGAAAAACTCAGCTTGATGCCTCGATGTAAGCCTAATCAAGTTACTTGATAGCTCGGCTTGCCAATGTTTTACACAACTCAGTTGATTGGATGTGAGTTCGGGAGGAGAAGCCAACCCTAATGTAGAACCGATGCAACTTGATGTTATGGTAACTCACCCTTCGATCTTCAATGCAACTCTACGACCCTTTCAATGCATCTAGGACCTCAGTTTGATATTGCCCAATGCAAAGAGCAACTTGGTCTGATACCAAATGTAGAAGAGGGATGAAATCCTTGTAATTTTATTGACATCTAATCAAAATCAGATTACAAGAGGAGCGCTGCAATATTTATAGATATTGGACTGTCATGTGCAAACAAATGAAATGTTGCACATGTAGAACAATATACACAGTTACAGTAGCTTTCGAAATACATCCAGGAAGCAGAACAATAGAAAGAAATAATTGTTACGACTACATAACAATAAAACCTATGAGAATATAATAAAACAATACAAATGGTTATAATATCATAACAATATAATAAAATTATCAAATTACTAAGTTACCATAGTAAATGCTAAACTAACTATAGTAAACTCTATTTACCTAACATTTTTTAACTCACCTTGTAACTACAACACTTAACCTCGGCTAGAATGGAGCAGATGAGAGTTTGAAAATGGTGCAATGGTGATAGAGGAGATACCAAGGACACCAAATTGTGTCTTTCACTAAATGGTGACGAATGTCCATATTTTGGTGTGTGGTGGATGAGATGATGGGGGTTGGGAAATGGCATCGGCGGAACTAAATGTGGTTACATTGGGGGGTCCAAGAGTTATGAAAAGGATTGGGTACCAATTTTGTGTCCCTTTTGTCCCTTGGTGGATAGAGGTGATATAGGGGACATAAAGAACACTAAATTACAACATGGGTGAAGCAACGAGGTCACACTTTGGTTTCCCTCTCATCCCCCCTTACACCATGGGGACATAGGGGATAGTGGGAACACATGGGACACTTGGGACACATGGGTGTCAAAAGTGTGACTTGGGAAGGAGGAGAAAGTCACACTTTGGGTCTCCCCTTTTTTCCATTATCTCTTGTAGGATAGAGGGGACATATGAGTGTCCAAAGTGCAACTCTGTTATTCTGTGAAAGTCAGTTTTTCCTTGGATGTCCAAATTTGGATACCAGACTTGAGTTTTTCACCACAGAGGCTTTTAAAAAAATGATTTGGGGTAAAATTTTATATAATTTTGATTCCAAATCATATTTTAAGATCAATGAAATAATTCAAAAAATACATTTCTTCCTATTGAGTTTTATGTCCTATTTCACGTTGAACTTAGAGGGGAAGCTACATAGTTTTTGAAATACCTCAGGAATTTCTTAATCCTTGGAGAAACTGTGATGTTTCCACCTTTTATAATATTCATATATAACTTTGATGCCTATTTTATTTCTTATTAATTCATTTGGGAACTCTAAGAATCATCCATAGAAGTTAGGTTTCACCGAGGATCCTTCATTTCCCACACCCTGAAAACCTGGTCTTGAACAAATTGTTCATGAATCTTATTTTCTTTCCTAAATATTCCTAAATTTATTCTAACATCTTCAATACTCTCTAAAACCACCCTAAAAATCTTTAAATTTTTCCTTGAATATTCCTAGAGCGTTTTTAATGGCTTTAGAATGGCCAAAAAATGGCCTTGTTAGCCCTCTAGAGCTCTAGAGGGAGTTTTATCTCATTGAAACTTATTGGGTTCATCAACCATCTTGAATAATCATCCATATAGAGTGAAACAAACTTGAAAACCTTGTTATAAATTTCCTTTGAGCTTGGGGTGATGGTGATACTGAGGGCAGGATGGCCGGAGGAAGGATGCACATTGGCTGGTAAGCCTAGTTTTTAATTAGGTGCTACGTTGTCATGCTTTAAAATTTTCAATTTTCATGCTAGATATTTTTGCATGACAACACATAGTAGGTCCACATTCAATATAATAAAATGAACATGTAATAAATAAAAAGAATAATAAATTAAATACATAAAATTAAATGGATTCATTGATCAAATATGTAAAGTTCCTTTTTGGTTGTATAATATTAAAATGCTTGCAAAGTTGGAATGTAAAGAGAGTGGAAGAACATAGGAAAGGAGATAGAATAATTTTTTCTTTATTGTTTGAAATAGTAGTGAAATAGCTAACCAATAACATCAATCAACAATTTCTAACTACTTGGAATGGAGAGGCCATCCAAATATATAGCTTACAAATATGTCTCTTACTCTCCCCCTATGACTTTTTCATGTTACCACCACTTGTGACCTTTTATTTTCCCTAGGAATGAAATTAAGTCCTTTTCTTATTTTTGAAAAGGTAATTTTACAATGTAAAATAATTTCAATTGAATAGTATGAAAGAGTGAAAAATTACATTCCTAATGAAGAAATAGAATGTTAGGGAGAGAGAGGGAGGGGTAGAAAATAATAAAGAGAAGTGATGATCCAGAGATGGGGAAGCTTCTGTTGATGAAGAGAATGATTCTTATGGATCTTGAGAGAATACTCTGAGAATGAAGTTATTTGCCTTTTACCTCTTGTTAATTTTAAACATTATGATTGTAACTTCATCTTCCTATGAGATGCAGACACACTCCAAAGCATTAAATAAGTTTTCAAAAACACTACTATCAAATTCTCGACTCAAGATGACTACCTAATATCAAAAACATGATGACCCTCCTATGCCACCCCTAGGAAAACAAAGAAGGACATAAGTTCAAGGTTGGGTCATGTAGATCATCATATTCCTCCTCGTGACTCTGTTTTATGATTGTTAGGATGAAATGAAACATACATTCTTAGAATTCACCTTGAGATTGAGTTTTTGAAATTATGTAAGGGGATTTATTTCTTGTTTGAATCATTAGAAAATTTCCTAGACTTGAAATTATGATTTTTCCAACTCTAAATAAAACCGTTGAGAATATATTCCCGTCTACATCTTATCATTTTTCAATCCACATCCTTGTTTTCAAGTATTTATGTTTGATACTTACATCATTCTCTTTTATTAGGATAATCAATGTTCAAAGTTGAAATTAGCTCCAAAATTGAGTGTTTGAGCTTCATGGTGACAAAGGATAGTGAGAAGAATAGGATATGACTAAGTGTGCAAAGTTTGACCGTAACCTCATCACCTGCTATTTTAAGTAACTATAATTTCAAGATGTCTATTTTTAGTGTCTAAATTTAACACTTTTGAGTGTTCTTGATATGCAAGGAGTAATGACATCTCTAAGAATGAACCATCATATCACTTACTATTTATATATAATCTTGGTAATACTTACTATGTTTAGAATTGGTTTTTTCTAACTGTCAGAATGAGAGCAAAGTGGTCTCAAAAGTTTCTTTATTTTAGAAGGATGATCTACTTTGAATTTTTAGATGTATCTTATTGGGTGTTGTGTCTATGGTTTTCATTGATGTCAAAGTGTCAAACTAATGTCAAAGGGTGTCAAGGTGGTTTAGGTGTCTCCATGAAGTGTCTTTAATGAGTTAATTTGAAGGTTGATTGGTAGATTCCTAATTTTAAAGTTGTTATGATGTGTTGGCATAGTCTAGGTCATGGTGCAGTATAATATGGGCATGATGTGAGCTCATGTTGTTTTTAAATGATGTTATGAGGTCTAACATGTTTATTTATAATGTGTTAAAGGTGTCAATGATTTTTGTAAGATGTCAAAAATGTCAATTCATGAGAAGTATGTGGTTAGTCGGGTCATTCTAGGCCTAGTCCTAAACCTAGGTCAAGAAATATGAGATAGTGGCCATGAAATATGGAGTAGGAAAGTATTATTTAAGCATGGTAGGAGAGTTGTGTGGAGACCTCATATGGAGTGTGGAAGGAATCTAAGGTAATTATTCAGAAGTTTAATGCATGGTCAAGGTCCATTGAAGCAAGTTGCTTTAGAACAAGGCATGTTTGCATGGGTAAGTCATAGTGGGTTGTAGAGATACAAAATTTTATAGATAAAAATGAGACTTGGGAAATTTAGATGAGGTCATCATAGCGCTCTAGGTCAAATTTCATGTCAAGTCATTAAAGATTAAAGCAAGAAAATTGATTTTTTGGTCATACCGATCTCTTGAGAAGGAAAAAACCAGCTCGATGGATGAACTTCATTTTCACACACCCACACGTGTGATATTTTAATGTTACCATTTGAATTTAAAGGATGTTTTGGCATGGATATAAGATAATTTTTCAAAAATAATAAATTACTTTGGACATCAGAGCTTTATAAACAATCATTAAGAAGAAGAGGTGGTATAAAAACCCTAGTTCTAAATCAATGGAGGAAAGAAGAAAATTTTATGCTCCATATGGATTGGGAAAGTTTTGTATGATTACTCAAGGTTGTAAAGAAATCTTCATAGCTCATGTTGGTGGTGATTTCATGTTCCCATATGTTTCAGCGAGATGAAGAAAACCCTTTTTTGGATATTTAAAGTTTTAGGGATGAGTTGGAGGTTTCATGAAAATAAGTTAATTGTTCTAAATACCTTTTATATATTTTCTAAGAGGAAATGAATTTTTTTAGGAAATTACAATGGAGAAAATTGGAGATACATGTCCTTTAATTTTCCCTACCACTATTGGCCTAGAAGGCTAAAACCTAGTCATGAAGGTTTGAGTTGAGTATTGATTTTTTGTATGATGAAGAAAAGGTTGATGATATTGAATAGCATTTTGGTGTCCTTCATGATGTGTTTGAGTGTATATTTTTTATCTGGAAAGGGGTTTTCATGATGAAGAAATCATGGTCTATAACTACCATATTATGTATATCAAGAAGGTGAATGAAACATGGTGGAAAAGATTATTTTCTCCATGTGACATAGGGTTTTGTGCACTTGAACATGCTGGTGGAGTCCATGGTGATTGTTATCACGGAATCACAACACCCCCGAATAGATAGCTTGTGGGGCTAGGGCATTCAGTGTGATTGTATAAAATGGGAATGTCTCAAGGTGTGGATCCCTTACAATTTGAGACAAACCTCCAGAGAAGGTTGGTTCCTCTTCCTAATCCTAGTGCTACGCTACTACTAAATACAGAAAACACCTAGTTAATCCTACCCTAACAATTTTAAGGGGACATGGATAGAGGGAAAGCAAGAAAGAAAATAAATCCTACACTATGGGAGGTGATGCACCAGAAGAAGGGATGTCAATCACTCTTCCCAGCCTGCAAAACAAAAGAAGGGTAAACCTGGAGAGGGTGGATAGATGCACCACAAACCAAACTTCACAATGCACCATGGAGAGGGGCAGACAATAATGCAACATACCACAATGCAAACATCCTTCATTCCTGTATTAAAACACAACACACCAAATTTGAAATGGAACAAAGAATATGAACAACCACCTAATTTCAATGATAGGTAAGACAAAGCACTAAAATCATGTAGAGGTTATGACAATTAGCACAGAACACAATTTTATTGCTCCTTAGAATTTACATAGTACATTGCATCTAGGGAAGGGCATGCAACCAGTACAGTGATTTGAAGGAAGATTTAAATCCCTAAAGAGAATAGGGGAGCATGGGGAGGAAGGAATGACAAATTTTTTAAATATTGCACCCCATTACATTTTATATTAGAAGTGTGAAGGAGGAGAGAGAAAGAGAATTTCTTGCACCCCAACTACCCATCTCAAGCTTGTAGTGCACCTGGGCTTACTTCTTAGATCTATAATTACCTCCTAAATTTTTCCCCTTATATCATATGAATTTATTAATTTTTATGGTTACATGATGACAGGCTCAAAATTCTCTTTCTGGTGACTATAATTTTGTCAATTTTTGACCACTGGGGTGAAAGTTATGCTCATTTATGTGTGAGGGCTCCCTTAAGGCTCCATGGCTTCATCTCTTCAACCACTGAGGCACTCACTAGCTTGTTCTACATTGCATCCACCTACCACTTTTAATTCTTCCACTAACCATCGAGCTAACATAGCATTTAAATCGTCATGTACCAAGTTGAATGGGTTCGGGTTCCCTGTTGCATCATCATCCTCCTATTGCCGATCCTTGTAATGTGTCATTGCTGATCCAAACTTGTTTCTGCTCAACTCATTCACCACACATTGGTCTTCCCACATTGTTCAAGATTATCTCATGTTTTCTACCTTTTCAAGCCCCTAATTTTTCTCAACACCTGTCTATTGGGCGTGGGATCTGATTGGCATCCCGCACCACACAGTTGCCTTGTATACATTCGATTATGACCCCCGACATCATTTGCTCGACTCGATCCCCAAGCCTTTCTTGGGTTAAATTTCCCTCAACATTATTTCTTTCCCTATGATCTAGACCATGCCATCCAATTCCTGGGACTTGAATCTCCCACTACATGTTTTGCTCTGATTAACTCCCACAAAAAACACGCCAACCATTGTGCTTAGCAGGCTTCGATCCTGCTTAGCACTCCGCACATCTCACTCGCCAATGCTCCATGCCACTGATTCAAGGCACCCAAATCCAACACACTCCCCTCTTTGATATAGGTTCTCTCTTTCCTAACCATGCAAACATTGAGCTCACCGAGTTATTCAGGGAGCTAGTTTTTAGCTCGATTTAGCCATTGACCCCCTTATTGCAAATTTTGCATTTTTTAGCGTTTTAACCAATTTTTCTCAAATTCTTTGGATCAAAGGGGGTGTAGAAACAAAATGAGATGCCATGAAACCAATTTTCCATTTTGGGCCATTTTTGGTGATAATTTCACAATGGTAGGCCCTTAGGGCCGATTTTTCACCGATTGAGCACATGGGTCTCTTTGAGACCAAGAAGAGGAAAAATTATCCTGAATGGATCCAATCCCTCCTGAATTCACCATAAATGCTCCTAGGCCTTGAATTGTGACAATAACTATCTAGTTCACTGTGGGTTCTTTTCTTTCCATATTTTCCATTTTTTCCAGGGGGCAAAATGGAAAACAATTTGGTGACTCACAGGGACATCGATTTACTAGATGTGACTGACTAGTAGCCTGAATGCATCCATTGGGCATGAAGTCCTCCTTTGTTATATTAGGTTGATATGAACCTTTGAAATATGTCCCTCAGAGTCTACTTGAACATTTTTGAACTTGGACTTGTCATGTAGAGCCCGAATTTCCTAGTTCTGTAAAAAAAATTCTAAGTTTTTCCTATGACACTGGAAAATTGTTTTGAATCAGATTCTTCTTTCCTTCTTCCCTGCATCTTTGACCTACTTGGGAGCACATAAAAACACATGCAAATTTACTTTATTCTTTTCAGGGATGCCTTTTTTATTTCTTTTTTGGAGGCTTAGAAGCTCAAACATACTGATTGAAGGAATATGAAAGTGTAAATTATAAAACCTGTCCCTTAATCTAATTCCTGCATATTAAGCTTCTACAACACTCTTTTGGGGCATATTACATTGTAATGATACAAATGGGAACAATAAAATTTGTGCCGCAACACTTAAGGAAACAAAACCTAATCTACCAACAATAATAATGTGCATACACACTTAGAGGAATTAAAATAGACCTACCTATCCTACCCTAACTAGAAGCATGGAAAAATTCAAACAAATCCTGATACTAGTAGGGAAAAGTAGATTCCTTTCCTTAAAACTTGTATCCATATGGGTGAATTTACACCAAACATAGCTTTTGACACCAATGGGAAACTATTCCAAAAATGGCCTCCCACCTTGAAAATCACAACACAAGCAACAGACAATAGAAATACCTATTCCATCTAATCTACTTTTTGCTCTTGGAGGCCCTTGGTGGTGGCCTTTGAAACTTTGGGGCTCTTCCTCATGCTTAGAGATAAGCATGAATGGTGGAAAACTCTAACTCCTTCCTTAATGAAGCTAGGTACGGTCCAACTCTTTAGATGTTCCTGCTACTCTGAGTCTCAACTTCAATAGGGAAGTCTACCTGTAGACATTGCTAGATAAATTGTACTAGAATGACACTCTCTTTCATTCCCTCTTTTTTCCTTAACAATAAGGAGTTCCACCACCACATGCATATTTTTGGCACTACTTGTAGCCTCTAATGGAGTCATTGTTGAATCACTACAAGTGTTTAAAAAGACTACTCAACTAGGGGTTCCTCTCCTTTTGATTGAAGACAAAATTGACCTAAATATTTAATTTCTTTATCAAGCATTGAACTTGCAAGGTCAGGCCCTTTCGCCTGCTGCTTTTGAGAGTTATTAGGGGAAGAAATTTCCTCAAGAATATCCTCATCCATTACTATCTCACCAACCAAATTAGGTTCCTATAATCGAGAGAAAAAACTCTCAATGATATCATCTCTGTTCAAGGATTCTGAATCTTCCCTAGCCTCTCTTGTGTGCTTATCTTCATCTTTGTCTAATGAGAGACATGGAAGATTGAATTTCTCTAATTATGATTCAAGATGGTTGTTATTGGAACCAAGATGATCTGAGCAATTTCTCTCCATGGTACTAGACACTTTGTGTTGAAGGTTATATGATAGAACAACAAAAATAAACCATTTACATAGGCTCTTGTTCATCACAACACTCCAAATATGACAAATAATCAGCCTCTCCATTGCTTACATGTGTCAAGGATTCCCTCTCTATCATAATGTCCTTCTGGTTAGTATTCTTTTCACCCCAATGCTCTTCATCCTCAAACAAAAAATTAGAAAGGTGAAATTCATCTAAGAAATCAAATTTTTGAAAGAATGAAGAAGGGGAAGGACTTGAAACATCATGTTTGACCTTATCTTCATTCAAGTCCTCTAAATCAGTATGATTATCCTCCACACCATGGAGAAAATTGTGGCTGATTGCAACATTTGGTGATGAATTTGACAGAATACTACAATCTTGGAATAGTGTTGCAAGTTCCTAACATATAAGACAATGAGGGTCACTACGCTCATCTTAAATCTCTTGTACACTTGAGAGATTTTCTCCTTTCTCATGCACATGCTCCTTCTCTTGTGAACTCAGAGCCAACTCTCGCTCTCCTCTAGTGGAATTTATAACTTGTAGTGAATTTACCTCTTCTAATGATATGGGACTAGATGAACAAACAAATTGTTGATCATTATCCTTCATTTCCTATTCTTGTGATAATTCAATCTTTACCATCTGCTTTTGAACTTGAACTTTTTTTGGAGGGCTAACAAGGTGAGGAATTTTCTTAATGTTAAATCTTGCATTCCACTCCTTTAAATTTTTTGCAAGATTCTCCTCACTAGGATCCTTAATCTCCTCTTCTCCATGGATATTTTCCTGATTTTGATCCTCCCAAACTTGTTTTGACATTGTAAGAGGAGGAGTGGGTTGGGATTCAACTATCTTATCTGTTATTAAAGGAGGTGGGGGAAGTGGAACTTCTTATGTTGATGGAGGGGAAGGAATTTTAGTGGGAAAGAGGGAAGAAGATTGAATATGAGATGGAAGGATGGGAGATGGAGAAATGGAATTCACAACATGGGCAATAAGTAGGAAGCTAGGAAAACGAGGTTCAAGTTGGCATGACATTAATTGAGACATAAAGGGAAGGCCATTGGGTGATGCAAGAATACCATTGACAGGAGTGGCTAACATCATTTTTATAAGCCACCCTCATCTTGATCCATTATTCAATCTCAAGCACTACATTGTTCATCCAATGGATCTCTTGTTGAGAGTCCAACTCACTTGGTATGAGGCTAGTCTAGGGGTATAGAACTTTGAAACCAATCTGGTCTACCTTTTCCATTTCCTTAATCCTCAGTTTCTCTATGCTATACTCCAACTCTTGAACCTTTCTCTGCAAGTAGTCTTCTTGAGGCATAGGATAACCTCCAGGTCCCACATACATCTGGTCTTGAACCACTACATATTCGGGAAGATAACCAAACTGGTTTGTATCTTATTCTTGTGGGTATGCATACTCAAATTGATTATGGTCATAGAATTGATTTGGGGGTGGATTATAATAACTTAAAGGTGGGTAACATTGTTGTTTTTGTAAGTAGGAATCCCACTGCAGAAACAAATTAATGGCTACACAACTTCATGAATGGAAAGATGAAAATAAGAAATGAACGTAAGAAGATGGAAGGGAAAGTCCACAACTCAGAGAATGGGTTACTTTGATCACCAGAGTCACCAATTGTGCTTCATTACACCTCCTAAGGATGAAATTTCATTAAGAGAACACTGAATCAATAAAATACAATGACCACAAGCATACACACCTGTGAAAAATCTGACTCTTGTGGTCCCATTGGGCCTGCCATAATTGTTATCATGGAATCACAACACCCCTCGAATGGATAGCTTGTGGGGTTGGGGAATTTGGTGTGATTGTGTAACATGGGAATGTATCAAGATGTGGGACCCTTGAAATTTGAGACAAACCTCTTAAGAAGGCTATTTTCTTTTGCTAATCCTATTTCTATGCTACTCCTAAATGTAGACAACACCTAGCTAATCTTACCCTAACAATTCCAAGGGGGCGCATGGATAGAGGGAAACCATGCATGAAAGTAAATCCTACACTATGGTAGGTGATGCACTAGAATAAGGGTTGTCAATCACTCTTCCTAGTCTAACAAAATGAAAGAAGGGTGAACCTGGAGAAGGTGGACAGATGCACCACAGACCAAACTTCACCAATGCACCATGGGTAGGGGCAGACAATAGTGTCATAGACCACAATGCCAAATTTCCTTCATTCTTGTATTAAAACACAAAACACAAAATATGAAACGAAACAAATAACCACCTAATTGCAATGAGAGGTAAAAAAAAATCTCTAAAATCATGTAGAGGTTAGGGGACAATCAACACATAACATAATTTTATTGATCCTTAGAATTTACATAGTACATTGCATGTAGGGGAGGGCATGAATCCATTACAATGCTTTAGAGGAAGGTTCAAAGCCCCAAAGAGAATAGGGGAAGCATGGGGAGGAATAAATGACCAAAATTTGAAATTGTGCACCCCATTACATTTTATAGGAGATGTGTGAAGGAGGAGAGAGAAAGAGCATTTCTTGTAGCCCAATTACCCATCTCAAGCTTGAAGTGCACATGGGCCTTGCTTCTTGGACCTACACTTACCTTCCTAGACTTTATCCCTTCTTTCCTAATAATTTCTTAATTTTTATGGTTCCATGACGTCAGGATTGAAATTCTCTTTTTGGTGACTATATTTTCGTTCATTTTTGACCACCACCGGGGTTAATGTTATGCTCGTTTCTATGTGAGCGGCTCTCTTAAGGCTCCATGGCTTCATTTCTTCAACCATCAAGCCACACTCACTATCTTGTTCTACATTACATCCACCTATTTCTTTTAATTCTTCCACCAACTGTCGAACTAACATAGCTGTCAACTCACCATGTATTGAGATGAGCGGTTCCAGGTTCCTTGCCACATCAATATCCTCATACCATCGAGCCCTGCAATGCATCATTCTCGATCTGAACCTACTTCCACTCAACTAATTCACCTCACATTGGTCTTTCCATTCCATTGAAGCTTATCTCTTACTCACTAGCTTTTTAGGCCCCTAAGCCCACTCGATACCTGTCTATTAGGTGGGGGATCTTATTAGCATCCCGCACTATGCACTCATCTCATGTGAATATGATTATGACCCCTGACATCATTTTCCTGACTTGAGCCCCGAGCCTTATTGGGTTAACTTGCCCTCCGACATGCTTTCTTCCCTTGCACTCCCAACCATGCCATTCAATGCTTAGGACCCGACTTGCCCATTATATGTTCCAATCTGACCAACTCCAATGACAAACATGTCAACCATCATGCTTTGTGGACTCCAATCCCTCTTAGCACCCCACACATCTCGCTCACCAATGCTCCATGTTGTTAATTCACCATGCCCAAAACTGACACACTCCCTACTCCAACCTAGGTGCTCACTTCCTCGACCACTAGCAAACATTGAGCTCTTTGAGCAGCTCACCAAGCTAGTTTCTAGCTCGATTCACCCATTGACCCCCTTATTGCAAATTTTGCATTTTTTAGCGTTTTAAACCGATTTTTCTCAAACTCTTTAGATAAAAGGGGGTGTAGAAACATAGTGACATGCCATGAACCAAATTTTCCATTTTGGACCATTTTTGGTGATATTTTCATGATGGTGGGCACCTAGGGTTGGTTTTTGCACCGATTGAGCACATGGGTCTCCTTGAGACCAAGAAGAGGGAAAATTACCCTTATTGGATCCAATCCCTCCTAAATTCATCGTGAATGCTGCTAAGGCCATGAATTGTGCCAATAACTCTCTATTTTATTGTGGGTCCTTGTATTTATTTGTTGTCCATATTGCCTAGGGGGGGAAAATGGATAACAATGACATGTTCCATGCATCGCTACAACTTGGAAGTTCCATTTAGGTGATTGAAGCTTGTTTCCTCAAGATTCGTTCTTGAAGCCTAGAAGTTTGTTTGAGAAGTTCCCATAGATTGACTTGTTTGGAATCCTTAAGACTTAATTCGGAGGATTAAGTTTTCAATTAGTATACTTGAATATCTTTCCATCCATATGTTACATGAACCTTGATGATTTTTTTTGTTGTGTGAACTCAATCACTTTTCATAAATTATTTTTTTGGGTATATGAGACCTAGTTGAAGGAGCTTGCAAGTTGGTGTGTTTCATGGTGGAGATAGTGGTTGCATATTTTCTTGATATAGTTAATGGTTATGAGAGGTTTTACTTAATATATGTGAAGCTAATGAATTCATGACAAAGTTTTAATGTGACATGGATTTCTTTGTCCATTCATTAGAGAAGAAGTCTTGTTCTTAGGTGTATTTCAGATATGTTGAGCTAGTTCCTGATGGTATGACTCTTTCTGACCTATATGGTCTCTTGTTATGATTTATAAGGGAGTGTGGAATATATTTTTGTATTAACATAACTGAACTTAATGGTCTTAGCTTACCTATGGTCATTTATGGGCTGTTTCAAGTATATAAAGGTTAATGTAATTGCTCATTTTGTAGAGTTGCGTGTGTGTGGATATGAGCAAGCTAGAGAAGGTGGAAGAAGAGTGTAGAGGGATCAAGGGAAGAGATAATAAGAGGCATTAAAAGTTGAGAATATTAAAGGAACATGTGTGTAATGTCATTCTACCTAATCAACAAATGGAGTAAATTTGAGCAAAGTAAGAGAAGAGCTTATTTGAGAGAGTTGTGCATGGAGCTAAACTTATGATCACAATCAGTTTTGAAAGTAATAATACTAATTGGATGAGTGGGTGATTTATCATCTTGGAGGGTTTTAGTCTCCTTGTATACTAGTTTTTATACTAAATAGGGGTGGGTGCTCCTTGTGAAGTGGGTGTTTCACTAAATAAATCTTGTGTGATGTGCAATATTCATGCAAGTCCTTTGTTTTGCATAATATAAGTAGAGGTTCAATGTTTTTTCTTCCCCTTGATGATTTACCACTTTATATCTGGTGGTATTGTGTTATCTCTTCTCTCTTGCACTTGTAAATGGTTGTAACATACTTAATATGATCACATTTTATTATGTATGATGAATGTATGACATAGTAAATGAAGTTAATTTTTTTTTTTGACTGATTCACCCCCCTCTCAGTCATTATGATTCTAACAATCGGGTATCAAAGAAATGTCCTTTTAAAGAAAAATTGATCACTTAAAGGAGATCCTCTTGAAGCATAAGGTTTTTTGATCAAATGGAAGAAGAGATCTTGTCATATTAGGGTCTTGTGTTCAACGAAACTAATTATACCTCTTGTAAATTCAGGATGAAGGTATACCTAAGTTCTCTTAGGTATGATGTTGATGTTAATTACACTAATTCATCTTACCCCATGGAATAAATAGTTAAAGATTCCATTGTGAGTGGATTAGAGGAATCTATATATGCCATGGTAATAGAGTGTGATTTAACTAAGGCCTTATGGGATAAGTTGGAATACTTGTATACATAAGATAATATTCATTATAGTGTTAATGAAGATGATGTTTTCAACAGTGCAAAAGGTATGGATCAGGTAAGTGGAGATGTTTCAAATAAGGAAAAATAAGTTATCTATCTTGAAGTTATACTTGTTTGTGCCTTAGAAGACCTAAAACTCACAAGGAAGGAGAACCAAAGACTGAAGGAAACATCTTAAGGAGCATGAAGTGAAAGAAAAGGAATGTACTCAATTGAAAAATCAGGTTGGAATGTTTACTGCAAGTATCAAGTATAATGAGGATGAATGTATCAAATTTCAGTATGGCTAAGGATTCCTTACAGTCAGATAATTATATCTAGCCTCAAGAAGACTGAAGATGTACTAAAAGGTTTGAGATTATCTCTAATAAAGAATTTGTTAACGTTTTCAAAGACCTTCTAGTGATAAAACTAGTTTGGGGTTCAAAGTTAAGGATGAACAACATGATGAATCAAGTCATGGACCTGTCAAATCCAAGGAAGATTCCAATATCTACAAAAATGTTATTAGACATCCCAATGCAATGAAATTATCAAGTTAATTTTCAATGGTATGTGTTATTCATGCAATATGTTTTATCATAAAGATAGGGACTGTAGAAGGAAATTCAAGAATGCATTTCCATGGAGCAATGGTTGGGATGATCATTCATATCATTCAAGAGATATTACCTGTTATAACTTCCATAAGAAGGGTCATATATCTAGGTATTGTCTTCATGAATCACCAAGACATACTTATAGAAATGAAGGTAATCATGAGGTGGTGTATTACAACTATAATATTGTTGGACATATTTCTATAGATACTACTATCAACAACCACTTAGAAAAATTTGGAAGGATGTAGATCCTAAAGGTAAGAATCTTACTATTTGTTTCAAGTGTAACATTGTTGGTCATATTGCAAGATATTATAGAAGGAAGGTGAACAACTACAAGAATAAGGTAGAAGTTAAGTCTGATCCTATAGAAGCAATTAAAGAAGAACCAAGTACAACCATGATAGACAAGGATACTAACCATGAGGTTAAAAATAAGGAATTGAATTATGATAAGTATAACATAAGATATGATAAGCAAAAACATAATGTATAAAGGATATATAATCAAAGACAACTAATCCAGTTAAAGGAGAGTTAAAATCAAACAAGATGTTAGAGATTATTGACAAAGGTCAAGAAGGAGGAAATCAAGTCTTTCAAGTTTAATCCTGACATGGTTATACTAAATATATGTTTGTTGGATCTAGTTGAGAACAGAGTCTATGTTTGGAGAAAATCATATGTGTTTATCATGTTTTCAAAGAAAAAGAGATAGTTAAAACAATTCAAGGATAATTCAAGAAAATAAAGTAAATAAGGATGAAGTCAATACAATCAAGATCAAATATGATCATTCATCAATTCAAGAAGGTATGAAGTCAAAGAGGAGGATAAGATAGAATAGATTGGATATCAAGTCTAGTGATCCTAGTGAAGAGAAAAAAGGTTCTAAATATTGACAACTTGGATAAGAGGAAGATGGAGATTTGGGAATATCCTGAGTTTATGATGTTTTAAGTGTCCCAAAGATATATTGGGTGTATTCATATCTTATTAATGTTAAGTTATGTTATTAAGTGTTCAATGTTTCATCTTTAGGAGTCTATTATGTGAAGTTATGTTTGATATGTTCTTAGTCAGTTTATCAAGTCATGTTTAGAAGTGTCAAAAATTCTATGATGTCCTTACAAGATTAATGAAGTTATGTTGTCATTCATGTTGTGATTCATCTCTTTTGGCATGAATAAAAGTTGATTGACATTTGAGGTGAAAGGTTAGAAATCTATGCCAGTTAAGGGTTTGCATATAAGAGTCTTTAAGAGTGTTTCAAGATGGTACAAGTAAAATAAAGTGATTCTTTGAGGTCATGAGAATTATAGAGGTATTTTACACATTTTTTTTGTCTCAAAGTCAGAGGTATGTCATGATATTATCTCATTTCATGATAAGTTTCCTAGAGTTATTCCAAGGTTATAAAATGTATGGTCTTAGGGGGATTCAGGTCCCATAATGATCAGAAGTGTTGTTCTTTGAATTATTCTTAAAGAAAATATCTCTAACATGAAAATAGGTCCAAGTTGTTATGAATCAGGCATGTTGACTATTCCAGTTGTGTGTGTACATCAAGAAGGTGGTTAAGGATGAAATAAAGGTCTTAGTTTAAAGTTTCTTTGAGTGATACTTGTATGATGATAAAAAAGTGTACATGGGGGTCTCAAGAGGATGTCTTCATATGTTCTCAAATGAGGTTTGCTTAAGAAAAGCTAGAATGAGTTAGCCATAACTAGAGAATTTTCAGAAGTTGAAAGTTGTGAGTAGGTAGAGTAATCTGAAGGTGATGATAAAAAGTTGACTTTATTTGACTCAATCATCAAGAGAAAAATGTGTCATGATCTCAGGGGGAGAAGAACCAAGAATTGAGTAAGTGTTTCTTTTGTATATCTAAACTATTCTATGAAGATCAAATTACTTTAAGGTATGCCAGTTCTTTCAGTTTACACTATATGATTAATTCCTTGGTCTAAATTAGCAAAGGAGCTCCTATTATGGCTTAAAGTGACTCATGTTTGTTTGAGGATAATGTTGAACCTATGGAGAAATAAGAAGTGTGAGAGTGTCTTATAAAATGATTTAGATATGTGATAACCTGGTCTGTGTTCCAAGGCTCAAGGTTGTAATGTCAAGAAGAATATTTGAAATTTTGATCTTTTAGAGGAAATATTACAAGTGGTTTTCTTTATCAACATTTGTTTTTGTATTATAAAACATTTAGTTATGAGTCAAGTGTTGAAGTGGTGAGTATCTAAGGATAAAAAGTAATAGATGATGATCAAAGGTTTAATAATCTATAGTTGACATAGAGTTGAATAAAATTAGATGAATTTAATGATGATACATGCTACCATGTGTTAGGTTCAAGTCTTAAAGGTTTGTATGGTCCTACACATTTAGGATATTTTGTAGATAGATATTAACTGTGGTGTTTCCCAAATCTTGAATTATCACTTAAAGACTGAGAAATTATGGTAGATTTGTTCATTGATTGCAGTTATACTAAAAGGGGGAGCTTATCAATAAGATCTTACAGTATGTGTTTTCAATAAAACAAGGTATAGATCATTGAATATTTGTTTTAGGATTGTGGCATTTGACATAATCTATTTGTATGGAAATTGGTCAAGGTATGTGATCTTATTTTTGCATTGAAAGTTAGAGGTTGATGGTATGATGTTCAGCGGGAGCACTTAGAACATGTTTCATATGCTTGGTTTTTCACTCTTGCTGCAATGATAAATTTAACAAGTTTGGTCTGAAGGAGAGCTTTAGGGCTCTTGCTCATAAACGTTGTTATGCTAGTGATTGGAGGAAAATATTATGGATTTTTCATGAGATACATGTCTAAAACGATGATG
This sequence comes from Taxus chinensis, assembly GCA_019776745.2. Lineage (NCBI taxonomy): Eukaryota > Viridiplantae > Streptophyta > Pinopsida > Cupressales > Taxaceae > Taxus > Taxus chinensis. Next base: position 896,990,566 of record CM034149.1, read on the forward strand.
TATAATAGGTATAAATCCAAAATGTAATGTGTTAGTTCAAGGGGAATTTCTTAGCATGATCATATCAATTCTATATATCTCTCATAAGCACAATTGAAATCTAGAAACAAATACATTCGACAGGGGGGAGCTAGTGATGAAAGTGACTCTTTCTAGTGAATTTTTGACATTATGTTTTGTCAAGATTGTTTTCATGTTGGATTTTCATATTTTCTTTGTAATATATGTCAAAGGGGGAGAGTATGCTAAAGAAACATGAAAAAGAGGTCTTATAGGTGTCTGCACTTGTGGTTTCCATCAACGATAAAGGGGAAGATATCATTTATCATTGGTTTCTATCATTGATGTCAAAGTATCACATTGATGTTAAAGGATGTCAAGGTGGTTTATGTGTCTCTAAGAGGTGTCTTCCATGAGTTAAGTTAAAGTTTGATTGGTAGTGTCCTACTTTTGTCAAGTTGTTATGATATGTTGACATGCTCTAGGGAATAGTTGCAAGAAAGTATTGTTGGGATGTGAGATCCTATGGTTGTTAAAGGATGTTATGAGTACTAACATGTTTATTATGATGTGTTAGATGTTTTTATGAGTTTATAAGAGGCCAACAAGGTTAGATTCATGAGAAGTATGTGTTGAGTCATGTCATTCTAGGCTAGTACTAGACCTAGGTCAAGTAGGATGAGATATGGAGTTCTAAGTCATGTTTAAGCATGGTATGTGTTTATAACGTACATATGAATTCTGAGAAGGAATGCCAAGGTCATTATCAATTTTTAATGCATGTTCAACGTCCATTGAAGTAAGTTTAATGTGAACTAGGCATGTTTGCATGGCTAAGTCTTAGTGGTCCAGAGAGATACAAAAGTATGTATGTCAAAATGATACTTGGGATAGTTGAATCAGAGGTGCGGATCATAGTGCTCTAGGTTAAATTTGGGGTCACAGGCATTGAATACAAAGTAATAAAATTACATTTTTGGTCATAACAAGATGCTTGAGAAGGTACGAAACCAACTCTATGGTGAACTTCATTTTCTCACCAGACATGTGATATTTAGATGATACCATGGTGGATTTTAGGGATGGTTTGGCATGGATCTAAGATCATTTTTCAAAAATAATAAACCATTTTGGATGTCGTAACTTTATGAACAATCATTTGAGGTGGTCTAAAGACCCTAGTTAAATATCTAAAGCTATACAAGAAAGATGAATTGTTTGAGTTCCAAATGGATTGGGAAAGCATGGTATGATGACTCATACTTGTATAGGACTCGAACCGGAGATCCTATTTGTGGTGATTTAATATTCCACATGTTTCGGCATCAAGAAAAACCCCTTTTTATGGAGATCTGGGACAAATTCAAGACTGCGTTGGAGGTTTCATGGAAGAGAAGTGAATTGACTCGCGGAAAACATTGGAAGGTTTGATAAGTGTCAAAATTAAAACTTTTAGGCAAGTCAAATGGAGAAAATATAAAGATACATGCCCTTCAAGTTTCCAATAGGAATTTTGTCTTAGACAGGTGTAACTCAATGGAATATTTGAGCTAAGTGCGGATGTTTTGCATGATGAAGGAAAGTTCGATGATCTTTGATAACATTTTGAGTTCCCCATGAAAGGTTTTAGTGAAGTTGAATTTATAAAGGGGACCTAATGGTCTAACAAGATCATAGTTACGTGTCATATCAAGAGGGCTGGAATTGCAAAAATGGTTGCAAAGATGGATTTTTCAATGTGATCATAGAGTTTTTTTTGTCAAAGTGTGTTAGTAGATCCCGCAGTGATGTGTTTCATACATTGGTATATATTTTAAGTTTCATTTACCGCGACCAATTCAATGCATGTTTCCTCAAGACTAGTTCTTGAGTCCTAGAATCCTAGGTGAGAAGGGGCGCGGAGGATTGAAAGTTTATTAGAATCCTTAAGCGTTGATTTGGAGGTTTAAGTAGTTTTTTAAGTTGTATACTTCAAGATATTTCCACCATATTCATCATGATCTTTCGATCCATGAGTTCAGATGTGTGAACTCATTCACTTTTTAGGACTATCAATTTTGGGTATATTAGACATAGTTGAAGGTGCTTGCAAGTTGGCATGTTTCATTGTGGATCATAGCTATTACAAATTTTGGTAGATATTTAGTGGTACTGAGAGGTTTTACCTAACGTTATGTGAAGCTGATGGTCATAGGCAAATTTTTAGTGTGCCTTTGGATTTCTTTTCCCACTTCGTAATGGAGAAGACAGTCTTGTTCTTAGCTCCTATTCGAGATGCCTTGAGCTCAGTTCCTGATTGTGCCAAAAGCCGCTTGCTTCGACCTATAATGGATATCTTTTTATGATAGTATCTAGTAGTGTGGAGTATATTTTTAGATTAAGAATCTCCTCATCTCTTCCCTCTCTCTATCTACCTGATATATTGGTCATTTATGAGGGTGTGTATAATATATAAAGGATAATGTAATTTCTCACTTTGCAGAGTTGTGTCATGAGGATGTGATTCTAGATAGAGGTGAAGAGTGTAATAGGGGTCAAGGTTATACTCTATGAAGAGGCATTAAAAATTGAGAATTAGAGGAACAAGTGTGCAAGGTCCATTAGACCTAATTAGAAGATGAAGGCGTCATATTTGAGAAAAGTAGGAGTATAACATATTTGAGAAGTTTGATGTGCATGAAGCTGAAACTTGTGGAGAAACAATAACGTTGTAGAATAAATAATGTGATGTTATATGTCCATCTTCATATGGTTTCATGGGTGCTTAATCATCTTGGGGGGTTGAATCCACCTTGTATAGCCTGGGTGTTCATTAAACAGGTATGGGTACATCCTTGTGAGAACGTGATTCACTAAAGAAATGTTTTGTGAGTTTGTGTTCATTAAAGGATTTTGTTTTGGGTAATATGAGTAGAGGTCAAGGGGTCTGTTCTTGGGCCTGTGATGGGTCTGTCCCATCCTTCCCATTTGTGTTATTTTGTTCTTTCTTTTCTCATTGCACTTGTTGATAGATGTAACACACATTGTCACTTCTCTAGTGTCTTACTCCACCACCACCTTAGAACCAAATGTATTGCTTTTATTCGGTTATATAAAACCCATTTCTCTCTAATACTTTGTCAGCAATAAGTGGCATGGGTATAAGGTTAGGACTTCCAAATTAGACTCATATAGCCTGCAGTGGGAGAATAAATAAATGGCAGGTAATTCACTAACGAATAGTGCATACCCAAAGTTCTCTAAGAGATTTATTTCAAATTAAATGTAATAATTCCACCCAATAGATCAAAGGTACATCAATGTTGATGCAATCACACTGGACTGCATAGAAGCTTTCAACTATCATGAAATATTTGATCTTGCATAATCTTCAGGTTTTCAAAGCTATGAGATCCTTCCCATGAGAAAAAAACAAGCTAGTTTGCAATGTATTTTAGTGGTCATCATGTGAGATCATTGGTCAAACTCAAATGATCTCCTATGAGTACTCTGACATGTTATCCATTATGGATGTACATGAAGTGGTCACTCACACATGAGTCAATAAAACCCCCTTCAACTTGTGATAGTTGACCATGTTATTTTTATAAAGTTATGTGTTGAGTTAGGTCATTCTAGGCTAGTCCTAGACCTAGGTTAAGCAGGATGAGATATGGAGTAAGGCCAATAATGTTTAAGCATGTTAGGTGTGTTATAACACTTCATATGAAGTTTGGAAGGTAGCAAAGGTCAATTATCCAAAGGTTTAATGCATGTTCAAGGTTCATTGAAGCAAGTTTATAGAGAACTAGGCATGTTTGCATGGGTAAGTCTTAGTGGTTGGAGATATACAAAAGTGTGTAGGTCAATATTAAATGAGACTTGGGATAGTTGACTCGGAGGTCATCATAGTGCTCTAGCTTAAATTTTAGGTCAATAAATTGAATATAAAGTAATAAAATTGATTACCTTTGTCATAACGAGCTCTTGAGAAGGTAAAAACTAGCTTGATGGTGAACTTCATTTTCTCACCCACTACGTGTGATATTTACATGAGACCATGTGGATTTTAAGAGATGAGTTGGCATGGATCTAAGATTATTTTTCAAAAATAATAAATCATTTTTGATGTCTTAGCTTTATGAACAATCATTAAGAAGTAGAGATGGTCTAAACCCCTAGTTAACCCTAGTTCTAAAGCTATACAAGAAAGATGAATTGTTTGAGTTCAAATGGATTGGAAAATTTGGTATGATGATTCATAGTTGTATAGGAATCTTCATATCTCCTATTGGTGGTGATTTCATATTCCAAATGTTTTAGAAAGATTGAGAAAAACCCTTATTTTATGGAGATTTGTAGTTTCAAGGTTGAGTTGGAGGTTTCATGTCAAAGAAGTGAATTGTTCCGAATACCTTGGGAGGTTCGATAAGTGGAAATGAAAATTTTTATTCAAGTACAATGGAGAAAATATGAGATACATTCCTTTCAAGTTGCCCTACAACCACTTTTGGCAACTATAGAAGGCTAAAACTTATTCATGAATATTTGAGCTGAGTATTGATGTTTTTCATGATGAAGCAAAGGTCGATGATATTGAATAACTTCTTGGTGTCCCTCATGATTTTTTTTAGTGTATCCCCCGTTTAATCTAGAAAGGGGTTTTCATCATGAATACATAATGGTATAAAACAGTCATGTTATGCATATCAAGAAGCTAACTAAAACATGGTTACAAAGATGGATTTCTCCATGTGACATAGAGTTTTTTTATGTTTAAGCGTGTTGGTAGATCCCTAGTGATGTGTTCCATGCATTGGTAGAGATTTTAAGTTTCATTTAAGGTCATTGAAGCTTGTTTCCTCAAGACTGGTTTTTGAGTCCTAGAATCCTGTTTGAGAAATTCAAGAGATTGAGTTGTTTGGAAGCCTTAAGCCGGTTGATTTGGAGGTTTAAGTGATTTTTTTTCAGGTATTATACGTCAATATATTTCCACCATATTCTACATGAGCCTTGATGGTGAGTTTTTATGTGTGAACTTATTAAATTTTTAGGACTAAATTTTGGGTATATTATACCTAGTTGAAGGTGCTTACAAGTTGGCATGTTTCATTTTGTAGATAGCTATTATAGATTTTCCAGAGCTATTTAGTGGTACTAAGAGGTTGTCCCTTAGTTATGTGAAGTTGATCGAGTCATGATAAAGTTCATAGTGTGTCCTTGGATTTCTTTTCCCATTCATTGGAGGAGAAGGCTTGTTCTTAGGCCTATTTGAGATACCTTGAGCTAATTCCTGATGGTGTAACCCTTGTCGACCTATATGGTCTCTTTTTATGATTTATAAAGGAGTGTAGAGTATATTTTTGTATTAATATGACTTTCCTTAATTTTCTTAGCCAAAATGTGGTCATTTATGGGGTGTGTACATTACATAAAGGACAATGTAATTGCTCACTTTGTAGAGTTGGGTGTGTGAGGATGTGAGCAAGATAGAGGTGGAAGAAGAGTGTATAGGGATCAAGGTTAGAGCTATGAAGAGGTATGAAAAATTTAGAAGAATAGAGGAGAAAGTGTGCAAGGTCATTAGACCTAATTAGCAAATGAAAGAGCATATTTGAGAAAAGTAGGAGTAGAGCTTGTTTGAGAGAGTTTGATAAGCACAGAGATGAAATTGTGATCACAATCAGTTGTGGAAGTAATAACACTAACTAATATTCATCTTCATATGGTTGCATGGGTGTTTAATCATCTTAGGGGGTTGCATCCGCCTTATATAGTGGGTGATATACTAAATAGGGGTGGGTACTCCTTGTGAAGTGGGTGCTTCACTACATAAATCTTGTGTGATATTTAATATTCATGCAAGTCCTTTGTTTTGTGTAATATAAGTAGAGGTTCAGGGGGTTTTCTTCCCCTTGAGGGTTTCCCACTTCATATCTGGTGTTATTGTGTTCTCTCTTTTCTCTTGCACTTGTGGATGGTTATAACACACTTAATTGTCTTCTAGTGTCTTATGAGGTTACACTTACAAATTATAGACTCCTATAGTTCTAGTGGAGAAAACTAAATCAATACTTCACTAACTAACAATGCATATAAAGTGTCTAAGGATTTATTTCAAATTTAAATTTAATAATTCCAGCCAACAAATCAAATACATTAGACAAGATAACAAATGACTCATAGAAGCTTCAAATATCGTGAAATATTTCATCTACCATAATATTCAGGTTTTCAAAGCTTAAGATCCTTCCCATGAGAAAAAATAAGCTCTTTTGCAATGTATTTAAGTGGTTTCATGTAATATTTCTCAAACTCAAATGATCTCCTATGATATGCATTTATCCATTATGGATTTACATGAAGTGGTCAATCACACATGGCCAATTGAAAATCCCCTAATTGTAATAGTCCACCATGTTATTTTAATAAAGTTTCACGGTATACAATGAAAGAATGCCTCTATAAAGTTTATCTTAAAGCCTTTCAAACTAAATCACTTTGATAATTTATCAACAAAGGCCACATCAAGTTCATATTAAATATGGGAGATCGTAAAATTATATATAATTAGAAGGCAATCACTTTGATTAATGTCTCCTCAAATATCAAATTCGAAACCCTTGTGTTGTGCACATGTCATATCTTGTCTTTAATTTTCACTCCAATGACAACTAAATTTATTGAAATCAGGTGTATCCTTGACAACAATATTTCATTCTATGTTCATCAAGATTAAATTTAAAAAATCTTATGATTGTATTGAACGACCCTTTATTTTGGAATTGTTAAAAGATTCAAGATCCAATCCTCACTTTTTCCAAACATATGCTTCAACTTACCTTTTAATAAATGGAGTCATCTCAGAGAAATTTTGTTTATTTTTCTCAATTAAAAAATGTTTCCATTTTGCTCCTATATTATATGTGCTATTTTTCAAGGATTTTGGGTATCATTTGGTGAATGTTAAGATCCAAGGATTTCTTTAAAGAATATCCTTTCCCTTAACAATAAATACACTAATTATAAATGGTGTTGATGATTCTTTTCTTATTCTTATAGAAAAGGAAAGCAATATAAAAAATTATATGATTTTTTTGGACATTCTTTGCCTTTCTTTTGACTCAAGTATATAATTGAGGAAAACTCAATGATATAGAAAGTGTTTCATATCACTATTTCTTTGGTTAATAGGTTATGAGTGGAAATGGATTCAATATGGTAAATAATTTCACTTCCTATGGATTCTATTTAGATTCCAAGCTACTCCTTCCCTTATATGGAAATATGTCATGAAACAAGTTTAAAAAATGCATATTATATCACTAAGCCCCTATCTCTGGCATGTAAAATTCAAAATTTTTATATGGATCTCTCTGATATCTATGTCTAGTACTCTTATTTTTTATTAATGGTAAATGGTTTTGGGAGGGACCATACCCCGAAGTACAAAAATCCAAAAGGCTAGATAAAACAAGAGATACAAAGTGGTTTTTTGACATGTGGGGGCCACACCCCAAAAGAGAATCCTAACAGCCAGATAAAACAAGAGTAAAACATAGGAAGTGGAAAAAGTGCCAACACGGAGCCAAAAAATAGCTACACTAAAACAATAAAACAACTACAAAATTACAAAAAACATCAAAAAGACACAAGACAACAAGAACCAAAGATCCTTTACTTAAGATATTTATTAATTTTTTTTAATATCCTCCAACGCTTTGAAGATATTTACGGTTATCTGTTGTGTGGTATCCTTACTGCAAGAAGAAATTATCTATTTTTTTATTTTCCCCCTTTCTAAATACCGGAGGGAATTTTATTGATTTCACAAATTTGATTAACCTGCACTTGAATAAATTCGAGGAAATACTTTTGCATAGTGACATGGTTAATTGTTTTACTAAGTATCTTCTCCAAATTGTCCTCCATGGCCTTTTGCTTCTGAATAATTTATTCAAGCCTTCTCTCGATGTCGATGACAAGGACCTGTTTATCTTTTTCTCTATCATTGAGAAGAAGAGCCACATCCTTCCTAAGGACCTTAATATTTTCTACATGATCATGTATTTGAGTCCTCATATCCTAGTAGGTTGAGGGGTTCAATCCAGTCTGGATAATAGACATCAAGATTTTAGCGACGACCAGGTCTTTATCTTTAGTAGAACTTCTTAGAACCCTTTTGGCCAATAGGGGTGAGGGAGGCCTAATTTTTATTTTATTTTTAAGGGTGTGGAGGAGGTTGAAAAGGGACAATCGAATTGGATGGATTATTATCCAAAAACTCATGATAGTATTGATGAAGGAGTAAGATGACTCCTTGGAGTAGGAAAAGGCCTCTTTGGTGAGAGTGAACCTCCAAGATAAACTTCTCTAGATATTGCAGAATGTAATAGGGTAGACAAAAAACATATTGAATGGTTCACCTCAAGACTCCTCCCTTACCTCAGAGCATACTTATATGGACAAACCTTTAAATCAATTTTAGAAGCAATAGAGATTGTTATCAGATTGGAAACACAACCTTGGCATAGAGAGGGAGAAACCTCATTAAAAAATGAACTATAAAGAGTATAATTGGAATTGGATAAGTTGAATCTACAACAATAAATCTAGAGAACCGAAGAGCTCGTGAATAGTTTTCCACCAAAGAATAATATCAGACCTAATATTTAGTGCATAGTATGTTGTGTTAAAGGTCATAGTAAATTTTTTTTTCCTTACATACAGAAGACAAAAAGAGCAACAACAGTTAGACAAAATTTCTCACAAAAAGCATCTTCCAGTAATATACAACCATTAGAAAGAACATGGTGTGGCATTTATAGGTTGTGGGATCAACATACACAAGATACTTGTCACTTATTAGAGGTGGCTCCCCCCTATAATCAGTTGATATACTGTATTGCATGTGGATCATAAAACCATTATCATCATACTTGCCCCTCTGTAGATACACTGGAAGAGTTAAAATAATATAATACTAGAAGAGTGATGACAAAAAAATAGAACACGACATCTAACCTTCCTCCTACAACACAATAGATGCCTACAGTGAACCCACCACCTTCGCAACCAGAAATTATTGCACCTCAATATCCAAATTAGCAAGGTAGATAACCACAATTTGGAGGAAGCTACTAGGGGAATAACTACAAACCTAATTACCAAGCATACAATGATGGAGGATACCACGAGGGCTACATAGGACGCTATAGAGGAGGTTACAAAGGTGGTTATAGAAGAGGATTTAGGGGTGGTTATGATAATTATCAAGGAGGTTGAGGCTACCAAGGATACAATGATGGAGGTTATCACGGAGGCTATAAAAAAAATCAAGGAGGTGGATATCGAGATATAAGACCAATGAATTGCTATAAGTTTGGTCAAGATGGACATCTAGCTAGGAATTACAGAGAACCTGATTTTTATGCATTTTTTCATGAAAGAGGGCATGTGTTGTTTAGCGATTCCTAAAGTTGTGTAGTTCTATAGGAATGGATGGACAAAAAAAATCATTGGGAAGAGATGCTCAGAGAAATTTGCAACATATTACAAAAATTCCATGGGATGAGGAGACAATAATAAATGACAAGACAAGAGCATCTAGCCTATGAAGTAGATGAGTAGAGGAGGACAAGAAAGACAAAGAACAATAAAGTTACATTAGGAGGAAAGCTAGAAATAACATTGAAGAACCTAAAGACAGAGAAACATTTACTACTAGAAGTGCAACACGAAATGAGGCTACTACAAAGAAGAAAATAGTAAGGTTATCTCAGGAAGAAATTTCTTCTTGTGATGATGAATGGAAATTTAAAGAGATTAGACGTGATCTTCATGAGAAGGAAGTTGAGAAAAATAGGGTAGTAGTGTAAAAATCACAAGCCCAAGAATAAAAAGTAAAAAATGTTTTATGGAAGATGAGATCATTGCTTTAAAATAAATCACTAGACTAACCATCAAGCATGGTCTTCCAGACAACTTAAAACAATTTAGAAAATATTGGAATAAGGAGGAAAAGAGTTTTCATGTCCAAAGATAACAAGAAGAAAAGAAAATTGTTCTGCGCACAATGCACATGGCCTAAGTCCACCATCTATTTAGATGTTGATATATTTGACACTACCATTACCAAATTGCTTCTAGATCTTAGCGCAGATGTAAATACGATGTCAAATACTACTTGGGAGAGATTAGGTAGGCCTCCTTTGGAACCCATTGGATACTTCATTGGGTTAGCAGATGGATCATCTAAAAACCCATTAAGAGCACTAAAGAATGTTGAAGTGAATTTCATGGGAATAAAGAAAATAATTAATTTTGAGCTGGTAGAAAATGTAGCTTTAAATACCTCCTATAATGTTATCTTATCCCTAGAGTGGTTTGTGGACTATATTGGCACATTAAATTTGGAAGAAGAAAAAGTAACACTGCAGGTGAATGGAATATGTGTACATGTACCACTACATGCAGGGATGAGTGTTGCATGGGTTGAAGAGGTATGACATGATATTGAAGGAGATGATTTTGATGACATCCAAGGAGTATATGCCTTAAATAATTTTTCTAGTATTGAGAAGGAGTTTAAACCAAACTCAAATGGATAAATATTGGTTAAAATTGAAGACACAACTGAAGGTTCAGACAATGTGGTGGAAGCATGGATACATGGTTTTCTAGAATCAAGAAATAAGAAGTTACATTATGCAATAAGAATACCATCTCGGGTAATTACCCTAGAGGAAAATGATACTAATATCATGGGTGAAATTTTTTTGGCCCACTCAAGACAAGTTTGAAGAAGATGATGAATACTATTATGCAGAAGAAGAAATAAAATAAATGCCAATAAAAATGGTATATATATTAAGCCACAGAGCTTCCCATCAAAATTTACTAAAATATTCAGGCTTTGGATATTTAGAAGGGTATCTCAAGAAAATGGAGTGGATATTTCCAAATGAAAAATTAAGAATGGAAGCTTTAGACAACACCCTAATAATCAATGCCTCAGGATGGTGGGTGACTTGCAAACCTAACATATCTCACTGGAATTCATTGAACACATTTTTTAAGACAAGGTATTTGGAGAGTGATGGCTATTATGTGGCTATACCCAAATATAGTGGTGAAAGTGATCCACAAAAACATATCCAGATCTATGAGCGATATTGGCAGATATATGGAGAACATTCCTCATTAATGTGGACACTATTGTTTCTAAGAACTCTAGGATCCATATTATGGTCTTGGTACATGCACCAATAAATTAGACATGAAACAAGGACTTGGGATTAGATTGTTAAAGAATTTTTTCATATATTCAATTTTTAGGATGTAGATTTGAATATCCTTTGGGTATTGCAAAAGATCACAACTTTTCTATTCTTGACCTCGAAAGAGGCAAAAAACAATATTCAAAAAGAAAAATAGATACTAAATAACCAAAACATTAAGAGAGTCTAAGTAAAATTCCATAGATGACACATTGTTTTGTGGTGGAGAAACAAGAAACAGAATAAAAACAAGAAAACCTGAGATACAAAACAATTAAAGGAGAAAAAGAAGTAGTGGAAACCAAGACAACAAGAGATAAACACTATTATCAACCCTTGAAGATAAAAAATAAAAACATTAGTGTGAATGAGGATGAATTTTTTTCAAAGATAGGAGATTACTAGTCAGAAGAGGAAGTGGCCTAAGTAGTAGAGATCTTAATGGTTTTTTAGATGATCCATCTGCTAACCCAATCAAGTATTTGGTTGGTTTTAAAGGTCTACCTAATCTCTCCCAAGTAGTCTTTCACATCATATTTCCATCCGCGCCAAGATCTAGAAACACTTTGGTAATGGTAGTGTCAAATATATCAACATCCAAATAGATGGTAGACTTATGCCATGTGCGGAACACATTTCTTTTCTTCTTATTATTTCCTACTTCAGTTCTCTAGACATAAAAACTCTATTCCTCCTTATTCCAATATTTTCTAAATTGTTTTAATTTTTTTGCAAGAGCATGCTTGATGGTTGGTCTAGAATTTTTTTTTAAAGCAATGATCTCATCTTCCATAAAATAATTCTTTTATTTTTCTTCTTGGGCTTGTGATTTTTTCAATACTACCCTACATTTCTCAACTTCCTTCTCATGAAGATCAGGTCTAATCTCTTTAAAGTTCCATTCATCACCACTAGAAGAACTTTCTTCCTAAGATAGCCTTATTATTTTCTTCTTTGTAGGTGCAACCTCATTCTTGATGGGCTTCTGGTAGTAACTGCTACTTTGTATATAGGTTCTTCAATGCTCTTGCTAGCTTTAGCTACTTTCCTCCTAAGGTAACTTTCTTTTTCTTCTTCTTTATTATCCTCCTCTACTGGTCTACTTCCTAAGATAGATGCTCTTTCCTTGTCTTTTGCTATTGTACCCTCATCCCATGTAATTTTAGTAATATGTTGCACATTATTCTGATCATCTCTTCCCAATGATTTTGTTTGTGTTCCTCCATTCCTATAACATTGTGTGACTTTAGGACAACTAAATGAGTCATTCCCTCTTTCATGAAAAAAGCCACAAAGATCAGGTTTTGTGCAATTCCTGGCTAGACGTCCATCTTAACCACACTTATAACAATTCGTTGGTCTTTGTAGACACAAAATCATGCACTTTAGGCATTATTTAGCCCGGTCTTATACTATTATTTAGAAGGTTATGAATAGAATAAAGTATTAATACATCCCACCTTTTGGCCACCTTTATTTTATATTTTATTTCATCATTCCTACATATTTTGTCATACGTATCCAATTATTTCACAATTGTACCGGCATTTTACTCTAAACCCAAGCACTCAGGTCTGTACTGGGGCACCTCGAGGTACTCTAGTCCCACCTGGGTGCCCTGATCCATGTTCCACTTTCATGCTTCTTTTTGGGGTCTTTCTATCCATTTTTCATCCTAATCTTTTTCCTATTTTGCCATGTCTAGGTTAATAATGAAATTATAGCAAGAGAACCCTATAAATATAAATTTATAAGATGATAATAAGGGTCCTAACATCACATACTACTATCACTCCATCTAGAGTTGTATCCATTGGATCCACATAGTGTCATGCATCAAGGCTAGGAGATCTACATCAACACACATAACATAGGGGGAGGGATTCTATTCTATTCCATGCACACATGCTATTACATTTTCTATAGTTATTATTTCTCGCTACTTCACAAAGTGTGACTGACACAAGAGCACCTAGGGAACGACATGCACACACACACACCAAAATTACATTTGGGTCTGAAATGTAGTGCAACACTCAGTTTAGTAAGCCCACTTTTGTGGCAGTTGAGGTTAGCCCGACCCATTCATTCTATATCTTTTATTTTTTCTAGAGTTTGATACTTATTTCCTTCTTGCAGGTCATCACCTCATTATTCAACACATCTGACAAAACTCAAAAAATCTAGTGCAAGAGATAGGTAACATTTCAAGATAGCTTAGGACCCTACAAAATTCAAATTTTAAGCTTTTATAGAGATCAAGGCACCTAATTTGTAGACCGGGGCACCCCGAGGCGCCCCAGTTAGTTGATATCTTCTAGATCAGGCCTTTGCAAGACTTATGAGTGGTCATCTGCACTTCCAGATTTTATTATCAGACCTACGACAGTCTTCTCTAATCAGCTAAGTCATTGTTCCTTCTTTATTTACATATTTAGGGTTTTATTCCACTTAGGCATAATTATTTTACAATTATTCCATATTGTCTTGGTTTTATTTATACAACATTTTATTCCTCCCATTTAGATTAACTAATGATTATACTTTCATTAGTTTAGTTTCATTTTTAGTTAATCAGTATTCAATCTTGATATCCACCTCCTCGATTGTCTCTGTAGCCTCCATAGTAACCTTTATCATTGTATCATTGATATCCTCTTCCTCCTTGATAATTATCATAACCACCCCTAAATCCTCCTCTATGACCACCTATGTGACCTCATCTATAGCCTCCTCTATATCCCCTATGGTATCCTCCATTATCGTATCCTTGGTAATTAGGGTTGTAGTTGTTCACCTAGTAGCTACCTCCAAACCATGGTTGTCCACCTTGCTGATTTGAATACTGAGGTGTAGTAACTTCTAGTTGTTAAGGTGTTGGGTTCACTATATGTATATGTTTTTTTGTAGGAGGAAGGTTAGATGTTGTGTTCTATCTTGCTGCCATTAATCTTCTAGTATTATATTATTTCAACTCTTCCAGTGCATCTACATAGGGGGAAAGTGTGATGATAATGGTTGTATGATCCACATGTAGTATAGTACATCAAATGATTATTGGGAGAAACCACCTCTAATATCCTGCATGTGTTGTTCCCATAACCTACAAATGTTGCACCATGTTCTTTCTGATGGTGGTATATTACTTGAAGATGCTTTATGTGAGGAGTGATGTCTAATTTTTGTTTCTCTTTTTTCCTTCTCTAAGTAAGGAAAATATATTTTACTATTGACCTTCACCACAACACAATGTGCACCAAATATTAGTTCTAATGTTATTCTTTGGTGGCGAACTATTCCTTAGCTCTTCATTTTTTCTGGATTTCTTGTTGTAGATTCAACTTAGCTAGTTCCAATCATACTCTTTTTAATTCAATTTTTAATGAGGTTTATCCCTCTCTATGCCATGGTTGTGCTTCAAATCTGATAGCAATCTCTATTGCTTCTTAAATCCCTTTAAAGAGTTGTCCATCTAAGGTGACTCTAAGATAAGGGATGAGTCATGAGGTGAACCATTCAATACATTATTTGTCTATAAGAGGATACTCTAACTTTCTGGTCACGTTCTTGAACCTATGAGTGAACTCCTTCACTCATTCATTCTCTCCTTGAAAAAGATCTCTCATTTTTCATACTCCTTCTGATGGTGCTTTAGGATAATGAAAATATATTTTGAATTCCTTATCAATGGCATCTCAATCCTTATTATCAATGGCATCCCAATCCTTATTACCTTGTGTATGAAATCATATAATTTCATAGTGTTATCTGTAATGTTGTTACTTTTCCAATATGAGTCCAATATGAATAAATGTTCCACAACATCATTGTTTTTGTCAAACACTTGTAACTTGATCTTCTGTGTCATCTTTCTAACTATTTGAGGATTTGTTCTAGGTTGGCTAATTGGTTGTTGTCTTATTGGCTTCACTCTCTTTAACTGGTTATGAACTTATGTCAAGTTACTCTTCCTTCTTTTATCTCTACTCAACTTAATATAAGTATAATTCTTCTAACAAAGCTCTGAATCCTCTCACAACTTCTTTTCTCTTCTTACTTTCTTCTTACAATAGTCGGTATTTTTCTATCAAACTTTCTCCTTTTTCTACATATCAAATCGGTGTTTGAAGTGACACATGGAATGGTGACCATTTTGGAGGGCGTCTCATTTGTGTTCGTGTGTTGGTTGGGGGACACGTCCTTAGTTGGCGACTCTTCATAAATATTATTTTATATGAATATCTTCCTTCTTTTATTATTTATTAATCTAAAATTATCCTATAATCCTTTGTCACTTCACTTTTTATTTTGTTTCTCCTCATCTTTTTATTGTTCTTCAAAATTATATTCTTCTTTATCTTTTTCCCCTATCTCAATTTCTGTAACTAAATCTTCCTTCTCAGTAAATTTTTCTTCCTCTTTCTTCTCTATTATTTTTATATTTTCTCCAAATTATTCAACTAACTCTTCCATCTCATTATATTTTTCTTCCTCTTCTCCTTTTTCGTTAATCAAAAACGGATTTTCTTCTTTTCTTTCTTCCCAATTTGTTGAGCCAACTATTTCTTTGAGTCTGGGTTTCAAGCCTCCTACTAATTCTTCTAAATCTTGTAGTAAGATTGATTTCTTTGATAGCACTTGTTGTATTTGAATTATGAAAAGATCTTGTGTCACATATAACTATGGTGTAACCAAAACTTGTTGTCCTCCACCTGGTGCAGGTATTATAACAAGACTTTGTGTTTCTACCTCCCTTTCTGGGATAGCCACCTGCCGACCTCCACTTACAGTGGGTGTTTATTTCTTTCCTACTTTTTTATTTTTATTTAACTTCTCCTCTCTCTTATTCATATTATTTTCTCTTTCCTCTCTTACTAACCTTTGTTTATCTAATTTTTTTTCTAACTCTTTCTTCTTTACAACTATCCTTTATCTTTTTTCCATCCTCCTCATTTTTTATTTTTATTTTTAAATGCTAATTCACCTAAATTCTCTTAATCCTATCTTTACCAATTATTTAATTTTTCTACTTTTCCTTTTCTTCATGTCATTGTATTTCTGCTACCCCAACCAACACCCTATTAATTTTGATAAGTTATGTCTCTTGGATCACCCACTTCACGTATGCCATCCTGTGGTGCTTGTCCCCTAAAGGAACTTCTCTGCACTTCTGATTAAGCCTTTCTCTACCACCAAAACCTTAATTAACAATAGAACTAATTTCAAAAATCATCCTTTTGCTCCACTTAAAACTTCTCCTTTCTTGTAGTCAAAATTAGTCCAACCCTGAATGATGCAAGTAATTATGTATAAATCTAAAGTGGTCTCATACCAGTAGTCAATGACTCTAGTCCAAGGTTCATCAAGTTTTCTAAGGATATTTAGCTTTTCTGGGGTCCACTCAGTAGGTTTCCTTAAGTGCAATCTTGACCACTCTATTCTCTTGGTGTGTCCTAATAAGCAAGGCCACAACAAATGTGGAAATTGGGACCAAAACTCTTCTTTGTATTCTCCAAATACTTTTTATTATATCTCCTTATATGATGCTTTTAGTATTTTTTATTCTCCCTTCACAAAGATATGAATTTTTTTCCCCACCAATCTTCTATCTCTCTATCAATTCTTGTTTCCAGTATCCAAGTGGTGATATTTTTCCTAACATCTACTTAACCAAAGAAACCTAGGCTCAGACACCAAATGTTGACCTTAAACCTCGACAATGACGTGAGATTTAAGAAAATCGACCTTATAAGGATGTACGCAGTAAAAGTAAACTTATGTAAACTACGAACAAATATAGAATAGAAAGCACATAACAGATTTAGTCTAAAATTTTTGTCTTTATTCATTTCTCAATAATCATTACATTAGCCTCAATTACATATAATTCTTCTTCATTCAATCTCATATATCTCACTCCTTATACATTTCTATCAGATATCTATCAAAATGACACACACTCATACATTTCTTGTGTCACCCCCATATACAATGGATTAATTACAATAAATATAAAAAATACAAAAAATTCAAGAGTCACTTCTTTTGATTCGTGCCTATGTCACCTTCTGTCTCGTACTATCTTGATTTGTTTTTTTTTGGCTTTATGTTAGATTTTGTGGCTTTCTTCAATATATCATGACTTTCTTTAATATATCACAATTTTTCTAGTTTACCATGACTTTGTCCATGTCATGCGGATTTTCCCTTCTTCTCGCGACTTGTTCCATCTTCACATGGATTATCCTTGACTTCGGTGGCTTCATTCTAATGCTTGTGGCTTACTCAATTTTTGTATGAAGAACCCTGTCAACATCATCCCCTGAATTCAAACCTTGTTTCATCCTCAAGACAACAACTGATGAAGAACCCTGTCAACAGAACTCCTCTCAAAGCTCTCAAAGGTCTTTAACATGATATATATCCAATCAAAATTTTCCTTCAAGGTATTCAATTAAGTTTCATATCCTGTATAATCATCCTCTTTATCCTTAATGGCTTCTACCTTCATCCTGAGCTTAACACAGTCTTCTTCATTGGGCCTTGTACTACTTTAAAGTTCATGGCCATATAAAACCTGATTGTTCTTATCCATATTTTGATCTTATTTTTCCATATCACTCTTCGAGAGACCTATCTGATCCCTTAAAACTTTTACCACAAAACTCTATAGCTTGCTCATCTTGTGCTTCAAATGATCATCTCAAGCTATTAAGCTTGCTTCATAGGACCCCTTCTGATACCAATTGTTAGAAGAAAAACCACCAAGGGTGGGAGTTAATCATTGGACCTTAAAAAATTTCTTTCACATTCACTTTATCATTCATCAAACATTAATTCAACTTAACCATTAACCATTAACCATGCATTAATTAAGAAACATAACAATAAATGAGAAAATAAGAACATGAGATCACTTGAACACTATATAAAAGATGGAAACCGTCAAGGAGAATAAAAACCCACTTAAAAAAATCTTTATAACAGAAATGAATCAAATTTAGTTGAGCACCTCAACCCCTAGGTTTAGTGAAGCACCAACCCACAAGGAGTGCTAACCCCTAAATTTAGTATAGTACCAACCCTACAAGGAGCACCAACCCCTAGATGACTCAACACCAACTAAAGCCACCTAATTTTTTTCACCTCTAGAATGTTGCCTCAATAATTGATTGATAAAACCTATGAAGTTTTATTTCCTTCAATCTTCCTCAAATATACTCTTTAGGCTAACTTGACTCAAGAAATTCTCCACCAAGATTATTATGCCTAAAAAACCTATCTCTCCAATAGAAGAAAACACTTTAGAACATTATCACACACTATTTTCCCTCTCTTTATGGTCACACAGACCTTTTATCCATTTAACCCATGGGTAAAAATGGACAACAAAATAAAGTTGGCCCCGACACTAGAAAGGGGCATTACATTGAACATCTAGGTTACGAGTAGATTCATGGTTTAAGGAGCACCTAAAAGTCATTTAGGAAGCATTTGGGAACTATTCAGGTCATTAGGACCCATTCTAAGCCATTCAAGGTCATTCTAGGCTCAACATCCTCAGTTACAAGGTTGAAAGGGGTTCCCCCAAACCCACATTTAAGAAAAAAAATCACCTTCAAGTCATTCCAGTAGACCCTCCTCAACCTCTAGTAATGAAGAAATTTAAAAAATACCCTTTAAATGCAAAAATATAGGTTAAATTTCCTTAAGGGGACAGTTGGAGGAGTCGAGCTAAAATATAGTTCACTGAGCATCTCACCGAGCTACTCGATGAGCTGGTGCATTTTACATGTAGATCAATCTCTTTATGACCTCGATGAGCTCATTTTCATGTGGGGTGAGCTAGGGTTATAGCTTGGTGGATCAGGGAATGACTTGCTTAGGCGAGCCACATTATCGGTCAGGGCTCAATGCGTGGGGATTGGAATGGACACGTCGTGGTGAAATGCAACTTGATGCGGGACGAAAGCGGCTTACGAGTTGGAAAATGTAACGCGCTAGGCACGGGGGGTCAAGGCTACATAGCTTGGTGCGTTTGGTGGGTACATATGTGAGAATGCACCCACACATTACACAAAGGGCATAAAACATGTTGGGATATCGGCAGATCCTGCGACCTGACAACATAATGGGGGCTCGGAGGGTAAGACACGTAGTGGAAGGTAATTTAGGGCCAACCCGACTTGATGCATCAATTTGGGCTGTCAGAGCTACACACTAAAAATACATTCCCTCATCTCGATGATGATGATGAAAAGTTAAAGCATGATCCCAACAACAAGGTGACTTCGGTCGTCGAGTTGAGAAGGCCAGTGTGGGTGCAAAGCGGGGAAGTCAAGAACATAGTGCAAGATCCCCACATCCATACAAATGTGAAGCATAAACTCATCTTTTATGCAAGGAAAGACCCAACAAGTTGGTCAAGAAATTTATCGAGTTAGGTAGGTGGCAGGAGAAAATGCGGTGGTTGAAAACATTCAAATGCCCCTACACTAAAATGATCATATCTTGCACCCGAGGGCTCAAAATCCAACAAAATTATAGTCATCAGAAAGGTATTTCCAAGATTGACATGGTGAAACAAAGAAAAAATGGATTTTTATGAGGTTTTAAAGGGAAAAATTCAGGAAGGAGATTCAGGTTCAATCAACAAGACAGGTGCACCAGTTAATTTTCCAAGGTGGTTTGGGCACATTTATTTCTTATTCTCTCTCCTCCTCTCTCATTCCTCTACTATAAATGTAAGGAGGGGGATCCATATTCAAGAGTTAGACAATATCCATCTGCTCCCCTCCATTATTCTTCTCTTCTGGGATGAATGTTAGGGATTCAAACCTCCTCCCCATGCATTGTAATGGCACTTTCCTTGCCTCTTTCCCCGCCAGTGTTGTTTAGTTCACACTTTAATGGAGCTATGAAATTGTGTCACATAGTGCATTTTTTCCACTCTCTACATGGTTCATTGTGTCTAACATGGCTCTCTTCATTACAAGGTATTCATTGCATCTTCTCATGTGTTCATTGTAGCTTTGTGGGAGCCGTGTTTATCTGGGGAATGAAATGGGGTGCATGTGAATCCTATCTCTAGTTTGTAGGGCACAAGAAACTTGTCTGGCACATCCTTTTCTTGGTGCTACCGCCACCCCTTAGTGTATCATTTCCCTTTTCATGCACTGCTTCTCTCCCTGGTTCCTTTGGAAGCATTAAGTTAGTGTAGGTAAGGTTCTTTTCCCAACATTAAGAGTAGCGTTAGTGTTAGGATTAGGAAGGAGAAGGTGACTTTCTCTGGAAACCCATCTCAAGTTACAAGTCCCACAACTTGAGAGGTGGGTCCTTGTTACCCAAATGCACCTGATGCCCCATCCACACAGTAGGCAATTCCATGGTAGATGTATTTTGGTTGATAACAGTTATGGCACGTCCGGTGGGACCATAGAAGTTAGTGTTATATTTTTCAAGTGTTACCACCAACCAAAAATCAAGTACACACAACTTTAGAGGAATTTGAAAGAATTTCAGGAGTTTGAGGTTAAAGAACATCAAACAAAACCCAAATCTTTGCATTTCAGGTTTTAGGGGTTACATTGCATGCCTCTACTCCCAACATGTCATTTCAGGTTTTTTATAGGTACAAAACATGCCCAAAGTTTTGACACAAGGGAAATTGGGGTTTTGTAGGTTTTTTTTGCATGACCTAAGTTCCTCCTTTGTATTTCTGTGGTTGATAGCTACATGATAAGGGCTGAGCCCTAAATTGAAGATTTAAACCCTTCAAGGTGTGCATCCAGGTTCATCTCATTTCAAAAAGTTGGTGTGCTCTTGTTGGGATCTCAACCTTAGGAGGTTATATTCAATAAAACACATCTGACAACTCCATCTGGTCAATAACCCTCTCTCTGAGTTGCATACCTTCCCTTTCTTCTTTCCATCTCATTCCATTCATTTTCACCCCATTTTCCTTCCATCTCTTTTCCACACCCTTCCACTTTCTTTCTGTCCCATGAAGTTGTGAAATCATGACTTCATTCCCATAATGGAATTCCCACATACAATAACAACAATGCTACTCTAACCTGCCCCCCACATTTGCAACACATATTCTTAGACTACTAACCAACCACCCTCCAAATCCATTTTTTCTACTATGATGATTAAATCTAGTTTACATACCCATATAGGAAAGATGAAGAACAATTTGTCTACCCACAAAACTATGGAGTTGTTGAACAGCCAAGGTATGCAGATTATGAAGGCTATTATCCTACACCTGAGGATATTGAGTTGTAGAAAAAAGTATTAGACATGGAGGCTAGGTTGGTAAGGACAAGGGCTTCATCATAGGATAATGCACTCATGGTCAAATTCAGGGTACTTTACATGGTTTGGTCTTGTTCCAAATCAAATCCCATATGAGAAGCTTAGTTGCATAGCTAAGATGTTACCCTATTTTGAAAGATGGGTCTAGGATGTAGATGCACATGAACACAATGCAAGATCATCCTTTCAATGGGAGGAACTTGCATTGCCATCTTACAACCCTCTTCCAGTTCCACATCCATTTCCATCTCGACTCGAGTGTCAATTTCGAAGCTTCTTACCTATTTCTCCTAGTGTGAAATCCCTTTCTCCATCCTCTACTCTCCCACCCCATCTCCATTTTTCAACAATTTTCCCATCTAATTCTGAATCCCCTCCACAAGAGCCTAACAAAACACCTTCCCCTCCACCAAAAGTCATGTAAACATCAATGGAGACCCCACCCACCACTCCTCTCACCTTCTGGGATCCATCTCAAGAAGAAAATCATGAAACCAGCCAAGGAGAACAAAAATAAGAAGAGGTGAACCAAGAGGAAATGATCAAGAACTTGGTAAGTTTATCTTTCAAATTCGGAATAGACTGAATCCCCTGGATGGAGAAGCCGACAGAGGAGGCCAAGGTTAAGCCATAGGTGGTGCAAGATGTCTCAGCTACAACATAAGTAAAAGAGAAATAGGAAGAATATGATCATCAATCTGAATGCTTAGAATGTAGTCTCCACGAGGGCAACCTATTTTCCAAGATTGTCAACTCATCACTAGCTGTAGAGGCAACAAGGGAAGAAATAGTTGCTTCAAATCCAAAAGAAGAGGAACACGTTATAGCTATGGAGGAGATCCTTGTAGTTTCAAGGGAACCGAGCAAAGAATAGGCCATATAAAAACCTTCAGTTCTTCCTTCCACTTCGTCCCCTTCGAGCTCTAATGTCTAAAAAGAGTTTGAATTGTCAAACTTCATGTTCAAGGATGAGGGGAACCATGGTGAGCAAGTTGCAGATCCAGAGGACACCATGGAAGAGGTTGACCCAATGTAGTTGGAAAACTAAGAGGGAGATTATCTGTCCTACTTAGAAGATTGCTTCAATGAAGTGGATCCCGTAGATATCACATCATTTTCTCCCCCATCATCCACCCTACGAGTATAAGAGTCTTCTACCATCGAGAAGAGCATTCAAGAATAGGTGCCTACATTCCATAACAGACCTCTAGAGCCAAGGTTGGAGGAATTAAATCTTCTTATCTCCACATTGGACAAGGAGGAAGAAAAGGATGACAACCATTGCATACCAGTCATCAAAACAAAACTTAAGTTGTCTGTACATGAGAAACGAAGGTAATATAATCTCATAGATAACCACTTCTTCCAAGAAGGTTGACAAGATGACTTCACTTGTGGAGTTAGGATTTAGAGTGTTGGGCGCATCTAAAGGATCAAACTATGCCCTATCAAGAACTTTGCTTCATTGGAGCCAAGGGAGAAGCCAAAACTAGTCATGTCCATTTCAGGGCATGAGGGTGAGCATCAAAGTACCAAGGGTTGGCTGCAACACCTCCAGGAGCTCCATGCAAACCATAAGAGGAAGTATCCCCATTTCTTGAAGCTGATACCTTGATGATTTAGATGGAGGATCAACCTCGTGTTAGTTTTTCACTCATTCAAGAATCCATTATTAGTGCCAAATCAAATCCATGGTTGCCAATTTTGAGGAAGGAGAGCTACTTCTCCATACCAATATCAGGGTTTGTTTGAAGTCTTCTCTGCCTTTGGTTAAGGTAAAGTAGGTAGGTTTATTTTCAGCATAACAAGTGGTTTACACACTCTGCATATCCCACTTGGGGTATGTATGAATTTTTCTTTTGTACATAGTTTTTTGTTCGTTTTCTCATGGTGCTCTCATGGTTTTATCACAGTCAGCACTATATCCCTACAATAGTATTTAAAGTAGCCCTCGAGAGAAAATTAGTGATAACAACAACCCCATTGCTTCCCAAATCAATCAACATGTGCTTTCACCTCTGCAATGGTCATAGTTGTCATGATTATCAGTCTTAGGCCTCATGTTTAGAAACCATTAGTTTCAGAAAACATGTACATGTATCCATCACACGAGCTCCCTCTAACAAGTTGTAGAAGGAAAAAGTGAAAACCCAAAGTCAACAACTTTCCAGTGTCATAAAATCTTCCTTTGAATATTTTCTTATGAAAATTGGAGTACGGGTCAATTCATGCTTCAATAGGTACATAAGTAGTCAGAACAATAGGTACATGGTTCAGATCAATTTTGGGCTTAACAATGACTCCATGCCAAATGGATGATACAAGGAAACTAGTCCAACCCATCTAGCAGGTAGATGGCCGATGAGTCACCAGAATTGTTATCCATTTTATCCCCAGGTAAAATGGACAACATAATAGAGTTTTCCCTAACACTGGAAAGGGGCATTACAATGAACATCTAGGTTATGGGTAAATTTATTATTCAAGGAACACCTACAAGTCATCTAGGGAGCATTTGGGAACTATTGAGGTCATTAGGACTCATTCCTAGCCATTCGGGGTCATTTCGGGCTCACAACTCAGTTACAAGGCGAAAGGGGTCCCCAGAATCACATTTAAGCAAAAAATGGGTGAAACGGCCTACCAGAATAAAATCACCTTTAGGGCATTCCAGCGGCCTCTCCTTAGCCTCTGGTAATAAAGAATTCCAAAAAATGCACTTTAAATGAAAAAATATGGATTAAATTTCCCTAAGGGGACCATTAGAGGAGTCGAGCTAAAATCTAGCTAGTCGAGTTGCTCGGCGAGCTCATGCATTTTATAGGCGGATCGAGCTCTTTATGAGCTCGGCAAGCTCATATTCATGTGGGGAGAGATAGGGTTATACCTCAATGGCCTGGGGCATAAATCACTTAGGTGATCCACATTGTCGGTCAGGGTTCAATGTGTAGGGATTGGAATGGCCACGTCGTAGCAGAATGCGACTCGACGTGGGACGAAAACGGCTCGCAAGTTGGTAAATGCAACATGTCATGCACGAGGGGTCAAAGACACATGGATTCGTGAGTTTAGTGGGTATAGGTATAGGAATGCACTAGCACATGACATGGATGGTGTAAAGTATGTTGGGATGTTGGTGGATCTCGCGGCCTGACAACACAGCAGGGGATCAGAGGGTAAGACACGAGGCAGAGGCAGGTAAGTCAAGGTTAATCCAAATCAATGCATCGGGTTGGGCTATTAGAGCTACATGATGCAAATGCATGCCCCTATCCTAATTTTGATGAAAATTTAAAGCCCGATCCCGATAGCAAGGTGACTCGGTTGATGAGTTGAGTAGACCAATGTGGGTGTGGAGCAAGGAAGTCAACAACATAGTGCACAAGTCCCACATCTATGCAAATGCGAAGCATAAACCTACCTCCGATGTAAGGAAAGACTCGACGAGTTGGTCAAGGCATTGACTAAGTTAGGTAGCAGGCTAATGCGGTGGTTGAAAACATTGAAAGCGGTAGGTGGGGTGAGCTACTAGGTAGCTCGATGGACTGATAAGGAGCTCTGTAACATTCAAATGTCCCTAAACTAAGATGATCATATCTCACACTCGAGAGCTCAAAATCCAACAAAAATATAGTCATCAGAAAGGTATTTATGATCCCGATGTGATGGAATAAAGAAAAATGGATTTTGATGAGGTTTGAAAGGGAAAAAATCAGGAGGGAGATTCAGGTTCAGGCAACAAGATAGGTGCACTAGCTACTTTTCTAGGGTTGTTGGGCACATTTATTGCTTCTTCTCTCTCCCCCTCTCTTATTCCTCTGTTATAAATGTAAATAGGGGGTTCCATATTCAAGAGTTAAACAATTTCCATCTACCCCCTCCCTTCTTTTTCTCTTATGGGATGAATATGAGGGATTCAAAGCTCCTCCCCATGCATTATAATGACACATTCTTTCCTCTTTCCTGCCAATGTTGTTCAATGCATACTTTAAGGGAGTTATGAAATTGTGTCACGTAGTGCATTTTGTCCACTCGCTACATTTTCATCATCTCTAACATGCCTCTCTTCGTTATAGGATATTAAATATATCTTCTCATGTGTTCATTACAGGTTTGTGGGATCAGTGTTTATCTGGGGAACGAAATGAGGTGCATTTGAATCCTATCTCTGGTCTGTGGCACATCTTGTTCATCCTAACCTTTTCTCACCTCCCTCTATTTCAGGCACGGGAAACTTGTTTGGCACACCCTATTCTTGTCACTACCACCACCCCTTAGTGTAGGATTTCCATTTTCATGCACTCCTTATCTCCGTGGTCCCTTGGAAGTATTAGGTTAGTGTTAGTTAGGTTCTTTTCCAACATTAGGAGTAGCATTAGTGTTAGGATTAGGAAGGAGAAGCCGGATCTATCCAAAGACCCATGTCAAGTTGTAAGTCCCACAACTTGAGAGGTGGGTCCATGTTACCAAAATGCACTAAATTCCCCATCCACATAGCAGGCAATCTAAGAGGTGCTGCATTTTGGTGATAACAATACCTTATACTCCCCTTCAAGCTGCCCTCTTGCTAGCAATTTTCCTTCTTCTCTCAACAAAAAAATAAGTCACTAACATGATTTTATACATGAATCATAATCATAACTTATCTAGGTCAGTGATCATAGGGAAAATAACATCATAAATTAATAAAATCCTAAAAATATCCTACAAAGGACAACATAGGTAAGAAATTACATGAACCAACTCAAAACCTCCATTAGGACACAACTAGGCCTAATTGTACAAAACAAATCCTTTGCCAAAAGTGAATGTTATTGAGCCAAAAAAATCTTCAGTAAATATCAACGAACATGTCTAGATATTTTTTCTAATCCCTCAAGTAACTTATAAAAGGCTACTACCACTCTAAACCATCATCTCATGCAATGACACCACCTTTAGGAACAACTAGCCGCACTAGGTCTATGACCTACAAAACCAATCGTCATAGAATGAAGCCAAACTAACATCAAATCACCTCAACCATGAAATTGTGACACATAGATGGAAATATTAAGACCTCATGGTCATTACCAAATGCTCGTAACACCATCACTTGGACTGTAGAAGCCTTAAAACACCTCTACAACTAGGTCATAAAAAAATGCTCATAACTACCTTAAAACCAGTCATGTAAGAATGAATTTGATGAACATAAAAAGGGATAAAACATGATTTTAAACCACCACATACATGTATTATGGCTTCCTAATTTCCTTAAACACCAATTTAGTCATCTGGTCTAATAAACAACCTAAGTGAAAACAATTTTTTTAGAAACATGCACTTTTCCATGGGATCCACATACAATCAAGACACATGGATACCACATGGAGAAATATATATGAGTCCTCTACAACCTATAATTACTAACCAAGGTTAATCAATCCATTCTGGGCTAGTATGATTAAGTTCTTTTCCATTGCTTTTGAACTAGGGTTTTAGGAGGGTTTATAACCACCTTACTTCTTAAGGATTGTTCATAAATCTCTTCCCCTTAAACCATGAAATGATTCTTGGAACATCATGTTAGGACCCTTTCTTAACTATAATGAAGATATAATCCTCCCATGCAAACTTCACATGTGCCAACAAGCACCAAAAATACCAACTTGAGCTCTATTTCTCACTTCTAAGAACTTGGTAGAGCTAAAAAATCACATAACTTACAAATTATTGCAATCCAAGAGCTGAAACTTGGACAACACCTTGAGAATAACCTGATTCACCTTTTGAATGCTCACATTTTCATAACCATATTGAATTCATTCAAACCAATCTCATTTGGACACCTAGGTCTTAAGAATAAGTCTAGTGCAAATCTAGAAAACATGTCCAAACCATATACCTGCACTCTAAGACACTTGTGAGTATCCCTCTACCTCATCCTAATGATCCCCATGCTCTCACCATGCTAAAAAACTCATAGATACATAAAATCCATTATGAATAGGCCTCAAAACTAAGCATTTTAAGCATGCTTGCTCCAACCATATTGACCTCCTTATGACTTCATCACTCTTACGCATGTTGTTGTCACCTTCCCAAGAATTGTGAATTTTCATATCCATTTTTAATTTTTTTTGGGTAAGGTGACTATAAAAATGCCCTTATAAAGGTCCCCTAAGAAAAAGCTAGTTACAAATAGTTAGTCGCTTTTCAAAATTTGAGTTTTAAGGCTTTTCTTTGTTATGCAACTTTTTCTAGCCCTCATGTCCCAAGTTCCTCTAGGCCATATGTTCCCTGATTTTCTACTTTTCCCACATGGTCTTTCTTTTCCTTTTTTTTCACTCTTTTCAGATTTTTGGAAAAACCGTGTCCCGATGTCTCATGGATTGTCTATGTCATTTTTTTTCTGACTTATCTAATTTCACTGTGTTGCGGGTGTTTCCACTTTTCATGACAGAGATGTCCTGAGTGCTCCCTAACCTTCATTTCCCCGCAAGACCAATGTTTCTAATTTTCATTCATTTCGGCTATTTCAGTTCCGCACATCCTAGATGTCTCGTTGCCCCTTGGGATAGTTGTGTGAGTTTTCTCTGCCTTTACCGCAAATTGGCTATTTCAGCTCCACGCATCCCAAATTTCCCAGTGTCCCAAGGGCCAGCTATGCACTTTTGTTCCAACTATTCTGATTTTCACTATTTTAGGTCAACATAAAGTATTTATTATCTCATTTATTTCAACTCGCTGACCTACTTGAGTTTAAATGCACATAAATAGTCAGGGTAATTGGTCATTCTTTCCATCTTGTTTGTATTTGTTAAAGTATTTCCAAGTTCCCTCTCTCCACTATTTGTATTCGTGGTCGAGTCCTGCTCCATTATTTTCAAAATTCATAGATATCAAAGAAGTTGTGAATCATCAAGGTATTACTCGAGGAACTAAGGAAATTTCTCTCATAGAGATCTTCTACTCCTACCATAAAATGAAGACCAGTTTCAAAGGACACGAGTACCTATCTTCTTTGGAGACTGCCATACTAGATATCGGTGATAGTGAGGCTCAACACCTCAATTTGGATGATTTCTAGGCATGTATTAATGGTCAAAACCCTTCTCCCATTACTCAGCTAATTAAGGATAGATGAATCACAGAGGCAGGGGGTTTTCCCATTTCTGTCCAATGTGCCAACACAGTGCTAGCTTGCAGTTCTAGTTTTAACTCAAAAACAAAGGAAATTGTTGACCCTCAAGGACAAATGGTGGCTCGAATCGATGAAGATTATATTCACATTGATTTCAAAATCCCCACAATTGAAGGCTCAAATATTCTTACCAAGGATTAAGAACAACTTATTTTTTATCAAGATAGTGAACAATATAAGAGAGAGTGGCCAAGTCTTGGTTTAAGAACCCAAAGAAAGGAGCCTCAAGGTTGCCCAAAATAATGTACATGGTTGATTTCCATGAAGAATTGTCAAATGTTATCAATCTCCTTACCAGGATAATGGGAATTCCCTCCACTAATGAGTTTCATTATTGGATGTGCCCCTATATTAATATTATATGTGAGTGTAAGAAAAAATTGAATTGGGAAGGAATTATTTGTGACAGCCTAGCCGAACAATTGGCAGATGTTCAAAGAACTCAAACCTTCTGCATGACCTCCTATCTGATGTACACCATTACGGCTTACAGAGAATGGTGGGGTTTCTCTCATGTTGAAGACAAGAAGGATGTTCCCATCTATGAGTATCATCCACAGTTAACTCTGAAGGTCATCAATCATCATTTCATGAGAGTGAATGATGCATTCACTATGTACATTGTCAGATTGTTGGAAGGAGATACTGCTAGAAGACTCTTGAATGAGGTGAAATAATTAATCAACGTCTATGGCAGCTTTTTCACTCAATTCAGGAAATTTTCATATTTATGATTGGCCAGATTTGAGGGACAACCCTTGAAACTCCATATGTACTGTAGTGAAAAGATGGATTTAGTTGAGATATGCAGATAGTTAGATAAGCTGCATAGAACCTGCAGGGATAAGAATATTGTAGGTATTCAGTTCCCAATCACATTGGGTAACTGCGCTTGTAAGACTTCTTTGGATGCTTATAATATTGACAGAAAAATTACTCCTCTTTATCTTCACTTTTATAAACCCAGAACTTGCTTTGATATTAAGGAGTTCATTTCCACCAATTTCACAATGGGTTATCAGCACCTTGCTGATATTGAAGGCTACTAGGCCAATTATTTTGATGATTATAAGGCTCAGAGAAGATACTATGGAAGATTGTCTCTACAAAAAATTAAGGATTTTGGTATATATAATGTTCCTGAAGGGTTTGAGGATGATGATGAAGAATTGTAGTCTCTTGAGTATGAGAGATCAATCAAGCACACTCTATTGAAACCATTGATTGGTTTGTTAAGGAGAGAGATGATTTAAAGGATCTCAACAACCATGTCTTGGTAAGAACTAGGCTTTGGTTTGATAGGAAAATTAAAATGATTAGGGCAAGGAAATCTAGGTCTACTTCTCAAGATACTTCTAACCCTCATAAATAAATACCTTTATCAACTCCTAAGACACATGAACAATTTGTTCCTTCTCCTCTAGAATCTTTAACTTTGGTGTACACAAAGAAGGGAAAAATTAATAAGGATGATAAAGACGTTGAGGTTATTCAAGAGAGTGAGTGGCTACCCTCTCCTAAGAAAACTGAAAAAATACCTAATGAGGGAGCAATTTTGGACCTTGGTGATGATGAAAATGAAGGAAAAGAGTAGGAAAAGTTGCAGGAGAATATCCCTGAAGAAAATGGTGTGAAGGAAGATCAATCAAAGAAACTAGTTTCAGAATCTATGGAAACATCTACTAAGGGAGCTCCCATCACCCAAGTTGAGTCCTCTATGTTAGAAGTGGTTGTTGTAAAAACTCTAAGTGTGATGATTACATCTGCACTTGGGCGCATTGCTCCTTCCACTTCAAGTTCTTCATTTGCTTGGGTACAACCATTGTTGTAAAGCAAGAAAAGGAAGGCCACTTCAAGTATTAATACTCCTAAGTTTGACGTAGTAGCAACACTTCTAGGTACTACTCCTCCTCCTCCAGCTAAAAAGGCTAAGGTCACCTCTAGATTGGTTTCAGACTCCCAAGGCCAACAATTCATGGATATTACAAGGCCCAAGCTTGAAAAATATGAAAAGGACCTATTGATGGGTGATCTGGAATTAACAAGAATTTCTCTTGGTGAATCAAAACCTGAAAGTGAGGTGCATAACTTGAGGGAGACTGTGTCTAAAGTGATTGAAAGAGTTGAAAAAGGAAAGAAGACACAAGAGTAGTTGGAGGAGCATAATCAAATTTTGTCAAGTTTCATCAAATCCTTATTGGTTGAGGATAAGGTACTTGATCTAACTCCCCTAGCTTCCATCCCACCTCATGTTATCTTGTCCAATGATGAAGTTCAATCCATCAAAGACATTCATAAGCATGCCACTTATGAGAAGGCAATGGAAGCCATGGTTGATGACTTGATAATCACAGGTTTGAATTTCATTGAGGAAGCATTCAAGGAATATGAGAATTGCCAAGATTAAATTAAATTTCACAACAACACTCAGTGGTTTGGATAGGGAACTGAAATTATGGAGTGAGTGTATTCAAGATATTAGATTAATGAGTGAAACATATATACAAATCATTTTGGAAATAAGGTGTTTGATGATGCAAATTTGAATCTATCCAAGCAGTGGGTTTTCAACATTGACTGGAAAATAAAGGTTCTTGAAGAGGCCATTGGAGAACTCAGAAACATGTTACAAAAAGGAGAATATTTTAAAGCGTGTGTCATGTCTTCTTTCTAGGATATTCATTTCCAAATATTCAAGGAGAATTCAAATAATAAATTCACTATCCAAGAAATAAAGTCTCAGTTCAAGACATTTGATAAGGAAGATTTGTTTACGTGGGACACCATATCCAAGGAAAAGATGAAAGAAATTTGCACAATGCAGGAAGCTATCATAGATGCTAATAAAGAATTCTTGGAAAACACATAATTTGGAAAATAAATGGAAAAGTGTCTGGGCAGTTGGACTCATGTAACTGCCAATACAACAATTCCTCGAGGCATGTACATAGCTAACGTATTAAAGAGATTCAGAAATCAAGTCCTCAAGACAAAAGGGGCCATAAACACTTCCTCCAGTATCTCAACATCCTAGTTCTCAATTTCCTTTCTTAATATATATAATTAAGGTGACTTTATCTCTTTAGTCATATGTTATGGAAACAAGGGATAAATCGAGTTTGTAATATTTAATTAGATATTAAATTTTGAGATTAAAAGAAAGGAAGTTGAAAAGGCTCTTTTAGTAACCGTTTCTTGGGTTAGGTAAAGAACTTTTCTTGTCATTGTAAAGGATCATATTTTTGATATCTGGATGTAAAAATAACATTGAAATACTAATCAATAAAGAAAAAAATTCAACCTCTCTTGTGCTTTATCTATTTCTGTTCCTTTTCTGATTCATATAAAGCTATGTGTATTTAAGCAAGAACTTTGTGTCTTTCAGTTGATAAGTGTATTTGGAACTTTGTGTCTAATACATGCATTTCCTATGTTTTTATAGGAATAGTTTAAATCTTGTTATTTTATCAAGCATCAGTAAGATATCATTATGCTATCTATATGTCTGAAAGTCCTCTTCTCTTCAGTTTCTGAATACCAATTCTTCTATTCTCCTTTATTCTGTATTGAAAATATTTAGATGAAGACATCTAAAATATCAAAATATTTACCAAAATATTGAACAAATATTTATTTTGTAAATAAGGTTTTTGGATTTTCTCTTATATTTACCCCTTGGCCATCACCTTATACATTATGGGTTCCTCAATCCACTTTTCCATTATGTGAAAACTCAAAAACATTCATACATTTGTATTGGATTGTCTAAAGGGCCCAAATATGATCCATGAATTTTTCAGACCCTTTAGACTAGATAAAATAAGATAAATATATTAATATCTAACAAAGTACCACAAAAAACATGTCAACGGGACTAGATAGTACATGTGCAATTACAAAATGGGAGAACCAAATAGTTCACAAAAGAATTACAATATAAAAGAGGAGTGATACAAAGGAAGAAAATTGGGACAAGGTAGAACTATAAAGAAGGAACATACACACAATGAACCCAAAATAGGGGGTGGAAATGCCCAAGAAGAAAAGAAAGAAGGCCACAGGAGATACAATGAGGAGTTCCTATCAAGGAGTAGTAAACCCAACTCTCCTAACATTTGAGGCCGACTAAAATAAACTTTGGATATAATGATGATCAGATTAAGAGACGATGACATATCAAGGCTTCCTAAAGTGTTATTTTCTAGACAATGTGGTACACCACAAGGAACTAGTGGATCTACTATCTCCTAGTGATGGAACTATTATGATCATGTCGATGAGATCTCAAGCATTTGTGTATGGTCTCTCTATACCGTACTGATTTGGAGGATTATGCAGAACTAGTATCAATCTAGCACATAGTACCTCTCACTTATGGTAGTACCATGAAAAATAAGGTGATATGTTGGGTAGAATCTAGTATGGAGGGGGTGTGAAGAGTGTGTTCAAGAAGCCTGAAGTTTTCCTACATGTAAAGAGCTAGAAATTGTTGGTCTTGATACCTGAAGAAGTCAAAAAGAACCTGGGTCCTCCTAAAGAGGAAGTGAAACTTCCCCCTAATATTGTAGTGAAGGGGGGCAATGAAAGATGAATTTAGTTTTTGTGTCAACCTCCTAAAGACTACAAAGATGGCAGATCATGTCTGAACAATCAATTTGGTGATCTGTCTCACATTGAATCTAATAATATCCCACTCTAAACTAGCCCAGGGGATGTAAAGAGTGAGCATCCAATGCAAAAATGTATATTGAGGGAGGAAAATAAGACTAGTATTGAACTCCAAAAATTACTTCGTATAAAAGGCCATCTTTTAGTGTAACCCACCATGAGGAATCACCCAAGTGGTGTGGATAAATTAATTGTAAATATCATCCCTATTGATCATGTTTAGCTCATGTCTGGTAGGTAGAAGGTGATCATGTACATCTAAGGAATACCTAAAAGGAGGTAGATTATCCATATGTATAGCCATAGACTACAAGAGATCAAACACCACAACATACAAACAATGACCATGAACTGGAGAACCAAAGTGGGAAATAGTCCCTGATGAACAATATGTCAATTATGGGTAGGTATCCTTCCCTTCCACTGAGTCAGTAAATCCTTAGATGTGGTGCAAAAAAAGAGATCAGATGAAAAATTGTCTCCACCATGAAAGGAGAGGACCCAAATTTGGCCATAATGATATGTTGGGGGGACCTTCTGCTTGCACCTAATGAAGCGACAAAGGAGATGTGTCTTAACTCTCTTAACTGAATCCCAAACAAACTCAAGTAAAGAAGGCCCCCACACCAGTGAGTCGTAAATAATAGCGGGTCTAATAAGGGATTCCATGAGATACATATTGGAAGAGATATCTTAAAAGTGGTTTTGAAAGAACCATCTCTCAACAATTGATCCAAAAACTGAATTTACCCCTTTTAGATAAATCGGATAGTTTTTAATATATAGATACTTAAAAATTTCAATTCCCCCTTTTATGACATATAATTGGATGCGGAATACTCTCAATTTCCCAATTAAATAGAATCTGGATTAACTATTCTAGGAATGAATTTGAGTGGTTAGAAACTCTGAAAAAAACCCATTTCCTTATTTAACTCATTTTTTTCGTTTTAAAACTTCATGTAAATAATTTAATGTTTCATTAATCCATTTGCAAAGTGAATTAGGAATTGAAACAAATCATAAACTTAAGGGAAAGAGACACCAAATTTGTTAATGGATTTCACCCCCCTTTTGGGACTACATATCCGGGTTTTCATAATACCGAACCGTTCCACTATAAAGACATAAATAAATTATTTTACAAACTTACATCAAATGGAATTAAAAGAACCTGCAAATAGTACTACAACTGAACTATGAAGACCTTTGAAAATGATCAACGAAATGTCTTCCATAAGTTCATAGCACTTTTTCATCATCTCTTTGTATTTTGTAGCCAAAAGTGACTTCCAACACGTAAAAAAGAAACCAAGAGAAATCTCCATGGAGGAAAAATATTTCCATTACAATCGTATGGAAATTTTAAACATTTCCCTAGTTTGGTTCGAGACCCCAAAATGCCATCTAATAGGTCTAAACAACCAAAACTTACAAACTGCCCATTAAGGGTCTTACACAGTCATAGACCAAGTATTATTCAAATAAAAGTGATGCCTTCTATAAACTTGTTGGACCTTGTGGCTGAGTTGGTAAAGGCTGGTTTTAACTCTCGTGAGGTCTAGGGTTCGAATCCCCTCATACCTAAATCTGCTTTATTTTCTTCCAAAGTGGGCAAAAGATCCCACATGTAGTAGGAGTTAGGTGATTAACGTCTTTAAATTGAATTTTCTACTCTGTTTAGTGTGGTTTTGGCCACATCTAATTTGCTTTTGCTGGAAAGTGGTTAAACATGGTGTTGGTTGGTGTTGGTGCCAACCACAAGTCTCCATGTGGCTTTGGATAGAGTTGTGGGCAACATATAGTTGAGGTGCGTTGGTATCACCATGCATAGTGTGGAAGGTTTGGTTTGAACACCAGGTTTGGAATGGGGAATGCCAAGTTTGGAATGTGGATTTTGCCAAATATAGAGGAAAAATACATCCCAAGAAAAGTGCAATATAATCTCGAGCTGGCGGAATGTGGATTCCACCAAATATAGAGGAAAAATATATCCCGAGAAAAGTGCAATATAATCTCAAGCTGGCATTAACATAAACTCAAGCCCAAAAAATATAATAGCTTGATCATGAGCAAGTTGGAAAATTTTGATTCGAATCTTAGCTTGGCAAAATATTCCACATGTGGCGGGAGTTAGGTGATTAAAGTCTTTAAATAGAATTTTTCTGCTTCATTTAGTGTGGCTTTGGCCATGTATGATTTGTTTTTGCTGGCAAGCGGTTAAAACATGATGTTGGTTGGTGTTGGTGCCAACCATGAGTCTCCACCTAGATTTGGATAGAGTTATGGGCAACATATAATTGAGGTGCGTTGGTCTCACCATGCATAGTGTGGAAGGTTTGGTTTGAATGCCAAGTTTGGCATGTGGATTCTGCTAATTATAGAGGAAGAATATATCCCGAGAAAAGTGTAATATAATCTCGAGTTGGCATTAACATAAACTCGAGCCCAACAAATAGAATATCTTGATCTCTAGAAAGTTGGAAAATATTGACTCAAACCTTGGCTTGGCAAAAGATCCTACATGTGGCAGGAGTTAGGTGATTAAAGTCTTTAAATAGACTTTTCTACTCTGTTTAGCATGATTTTGGCCACGTCTGATTTGATTTTTTTGGCAAGTGGTTAAACATGGTGTTAACGCCAATCATGCATCTCCACGTGACTTTAGATAGAGTTGTGGGCAACATATAGTTGAGGTGTGTTGGTATCATCGTGCATAGAGTGGAAGGTTTGGTTTGAACTCCAAGTATGGAATGTGGATTCTGCCAAATATAGAGGAAGAATATATCCTGATCAAAGTGCAATATAATCTTGAGTTAACATTAACATAAACTCGAGCCCAACAAATAGAATAGCTCGATCCTAAGCAAGTTGGAAAATATTGACTCGAACCTTGGCTTGGAAAATACATAGTGAATAAATAATTACAAAGGTAATATATAAAAATTCAACCATGTAAATTAATTGCAAAGCAAATGGATGAAAAATAGAAACATCGGCCACTTGTCAAACCTCGATAGGCATACTGAGTGATCTTAAACTCATGGTGGCAAGCCACAGGGTGGCTTGAGGACTCACCATGTCAGCGACAATATAATAGTCCTCACGGTGGTCAGGCTCCCTTCCATTACAAAATTTAATCCTCTTATTCTCATCAATAAATTTTATGCCCATTGAAGACTGTAGGTTTTAAATGTAACTCAAACAACCCCCATTTTTCCAGCATCCTCTTTTGCTAAGTGTCATAGAGCGATTGGACCACCTGTTAACTAGTGTTGACCTTTCCATTGACCGAACGTAACTGTAGCTCCTAATGTCCATTTTTTGTGTTCTCATAGTCACCGGAAATCCCTTGAAGAGATCTACACAATGGTCTAGGTTTAGGGAAATTTAGGGAAGATCTAGTATATGAAGTTTTCCTCCAGATCAATGATGAATAAATAGCCATATCCCTTATTGACTCATGGCTATAAGGCATATCTCAAAATCAAACTTTGAATCAGAGAACTATACTCCGAAGTAAGTATAGGTTTTGGTGAAATCTATCTCTTCCCTCATGAATAAGAAATGGATATGTGAGGTCTTCAAACCATTGAATACCATTTGATAAAAAAATGAGCTATAATAAACAACACTGAATAACAAGAATATAGAGATTAAGAATTCATTTGGGATTTTAATTACATTGATAGAGTTTACATTTATAGTGTTTGATCTCCTACAATGGTGGAGTCAACACTCATCTTCAATCCCTCATATCTCTCTCCATGAATCTCTCAAACTTATCTCCTAATATCTCTCAAACATCCCTAGGATCACTCACACTACAAAATAGCTACGTGAATTGTTCTCACAACTCACTCAAATAATTAAACTATTACAACTATATTATTAATATGAGTTCTATAAACTCATTATTAATAATATTACAATTTATTTAATAATGTTACACAATATTTTGGTAACATTCACTCCCCTATTGTTAACATTATTAATTCCCAATATACACTCCCCTAATGTTGACAAGGTAGAAAAAATAATCACACTTCCTTCTGCAGCTTGCCCATGCGTGCTCATGATCTGGATGGTTTTGTTGGTCAACCAACAACCTCAACAAGGATAGTTTTTTAGGACAACAAAAAACCTCAACAAAGGATGGTTTTACAGGACAACCAACAACCTAAAACAAAGGATGGTTTTACAGGACAACCAACAACCCAAATATCATGCTAATTCTTTTCCTTTGTGCTTTCGTCTGTCCACTATGTCTTTCCTTTAGGGAATATGTAGGAACCATTGCTTACTGAATACAAACTGAATAGAGGGAAAATTGAACATTGAGACCATGTTCTAGTTCCCCCCTCAATGTGAACATTTCACTTATTCAAACAGGAACTCTGAAATCATACTGCACACAATCAACTGCAACTCTAAAAAATAAAAGAAAACTCACACACACACACACATTGTCACCACAACTTTGTGTGGCCCCGTCGTTGGTGATTGACGAGAGGTCAATGATTGACCTCCAGCCTCTGTTGCCTCCTTCCTCCATAAGTAATCCACTCTTTACTTAATACAAGAAGTCTTCATCACTTTGTTGAGCATTTGTTTCCTCATTATTAGAGTGGGTAGACTTCATATCACAATCACTTTCTTTGTCTCTGTTTTCAGAAATGAAGGCTTTATCCTTCAATTTACCATCAAGTAAATCTTGTGCTCTTTTCTTACAATACATAATACCATGTCCAGGAACATTACAATAGTGACAAAGAATTTTTCTTGAAACTTGGGAGGTTGATTTTTGTTTAAAAGAAGGCTTGAATCTTCCTTT
The DNA here is from genome assembly GCA_019776745.2 of Taxus chinensis. Classification (NCBI taxonomy): domain Eukaryota; kingdom Viridiplantae; phylum Streptophyta; class Pinopsida; order Cupressales; family Taxaceae; genus Taxus; species Taxus chinensis. The sequence goes on from CM034149.1 coordinate 897,028,832, forward strand.
AGCATATGATTTGTTTCTACCATACATTGCAGTTTCTTCTAGATCAATCTTCTTGGTTCTATTTTCTTCTTCTATTAGAGAAGAAATTAAATCCTCTAGACTCGGATTTATTTTTCTCAAAGTGAAGACCATATTAGAATAGCTAGGAGGCATGCTATTAAGTAATACTACTTTTGCATCATCATCAAGCATGTCAAATTTGATTCCAGCTAATTGATTTGAAATAGAATGAAACTTACTAATATGTTCCACCATACTTTCTCCTTCCTCCATTTTGAGTCTGAACAAATTTTTCTTGAGTGTCACTGTTGCGCTCTCTGCTTGTGACCCAAATAGTTTGCTCAATGTGTCTAGATCCAAATGTGATGTCTTTGTTAGATCTATGTGATGCAGGTAGGCATCAGATAAACCTAGGCCAATAATTGCCGTTGCTTTTCAATCCTTGTCCCATTTTGTCTACTTCATCTACGTCGTGTGGTTTTTTGATTTTTCCTTCCACAATCTCCCATAGATCTTTGTTGATCAGCAACAATTGAGTTCTAACCTGCCATGTATGAAAATTTTTGCCTTCGAATTTTTCAATTTGATTAAACTTGTCCATGTCGATTTAAAGAATTGGACATTGGTTTCAACCGAAAATGCATCCGTGAGGCAACTTTTTTATTTTATTTTTCAGATTTTTTTTTAAAAATTTTGACCATGACTCACAATATTGTTTTAATTGACGATAACTCTATTACTAATAAATAAAACACACCTTTAAAAAATAAAATAAAATAAATTGACTCACAAGTTTTAATGACGACTCTATTACAAAGATATGATATGATATGAGACTTTATAATGAATGACATTTATTGACTCAATTTTAACTTTGAAAATAAGACAACCAACTAATTGACACAAATGTTATCTTTGAACAACAATAGATAACATTAAATACTTTAGATCACGACTATAAATTTTTAATGAATGGCATGGCTATTCCACTCATTAATTTTTTTTATAAAACTGTATTGCAAACAAACTATAACTGACTATTATTACTAGGCACATTAAAGACATTAGACTAACTAAAACAAGCCTGCAAAGTGATCCCATAAAAAATAGCTATAAACTCTAATTAGACTATCTAACAAACTTTAACATGGAGATGTCTCATACTAAGGAATCGACTTTGATTTATTGGACACCAACTTAATTAACATAAGACAATGTTATACTTATCATGAGACGTCTACACTGGTGGAATAAATGTTGAACACTTCAATTTGGTGGATGAAGCTAATGTAGAAAGCATGGAAGATGTTGCAGGCACACAGATCCACGTGTGAATTGAAAGTTACAAATAGCATCTGCCAATTCACAAATTCTCTATACATTGATCATGTTCAATAATTACATAGATCGCATGGATCTTATGAAGATGTGGAGGATAATCTGTGAAGTCGCCAATAATGGTGTGAATCAGAATGCACTGATCTTGGATGAATTGTACCTTCACGAGCCAATTAGATCACAAAATTTGGCCTTGATATTTTCCAGAAATGTTAAAGACATAGAAAAATGGAAGAATAATCAACAAAAGATGTACTAAAAAAATAACATCCAATGGGAGAATTGCATATCATTGGCAAAAGAAAGTCATGATTCATGACTCATGGCAAGCTTTGAACAACATGGGCATCACGTGCAGTAGGTGAATATCAATTGATGAGATCTCACCACTAAATGCTGCATGAATAGAAATGGTTCTTTTGAGGTGCAATCTCAGGATCCCAATTGCTCTGATACCACTGATAAAAACTGAACTATAATAAACAACACCGAATAACAAGAATATAGAAATTAATAGAATTCATTCGGGATGTCAATTACATTGATAGAGTTTACATTTATAGTGTTTTATCTCCTACAATGGTGGAGTCAACACTCATCTTCAATCCCTCATATCTCTCTCCATGAATCTCTCAAACTTATCTCCTAATATCTCTCAAACATCCCTAGGATCACTCACACTAAAAAATAGCTACGTGAATTGTTCTCACAACTCACTCAAATAATTAAACTATTACAACTATATTATTAATATGAGTTCTATAAACTCATTATTAATAATATTACAATTTATTTAATAATGTTACACAATATTTTGGTAACACCATCACTTTGGTTTTACCAAGGTTGACTATCAATTGCTAAAGATCAAATAATAGAGATGAGGAATTTAGTTGTCTCTGAATTCCCTCAAGAGAAGAGGGTAGGAGTAAAACATCATCTGCAAAATATAGCCTTTTGTTTTACAAAATATCTTATTAAAGATGGCCCTTTACTTATTGTTGAATATAACCAAATATGACACACTTATAGAGTATTAAAAAACTTATTGCGTCGATAGGAACTTTATAATGGTAGAAAGGGGTGGGATGTGATGGTGTGACCATGAAATATATTATTTTTTACATTAAATTTGAATTTCATTCGACCCTCACAAGGAAAATTTAACCTTAAATTTTACAGTTATTTGATTGACACTAAAAATAGTTTTCTTTTTTATTAAAAAATTAATCAACAAATAGTAATATAGTATACATATGATAGAGTTTCATATCTTTTTTTTGAAATGATTTTTTCTGGACAATAACAATAGTATTGTGAAATTTATATCATTAATCACTAATCAATGGATTTTTAATAGAGAATACAATTATTAATAAATGTGTTATGGGAAATTTTTTGAAAACATTGAATTTGATATCTATCGGCATATTTAAAATATCTACACTAATTTAAATATATATATATATATTTAGATGTTTTTACTAACTCTATTGTTGATTGTAGCTTATCAACATATAATAAAGTTGTGATCATTTTTAATGTATTTTTGTGGATTCAAGTGTAATCTAGGAAGGAAAAAGTGGATCTTTCCCATCTCCAAAACCTTTTATATCATTGGGTAAATGATCCTTGCATTGTTTCTAATCTTCACACACTTCATCATATAAAGAAAACAATCTAAAGGGAAGATGTTACCATAGATATTAGTCCTAATGCCACTCCCAAAATAAAGTTTGGCTAACATCCATGTTAGAAAAAAAATGGACTGAGAATTGGGTGAATTAGTCATTTAAAACATTCATTTTATTTCATTCATTATCGTGCATGATCAATTTCATTAGGAACTAAACAAGTTAAGCATTACACATTCAACCATACACAAGAGCACTTAACACAAGGAGACAAGATATATGTGGGAAAGCATCAACAAGAAGAAAACCCACTGAACCTCTTCTTATATTACTCAAAACAAAGGACTCCTATGAATATTACATATCATAATAGATTTATTTAGTGAGGAACCAACCCCACAAGGAGCATGAACCCCTAGTTTAGTAAGGCATGAACCCTACAAGGAGCACCAACCCCTAGTTTAGTGGGTCACTAATCCCACAAGGAGGCTACAACCCACCAAGATGAACAAACACCAACTCGTCCACGGAATAGTTTTTTTCACCACTGATTTTTTGGTGCTATAACTAAAGATGACACCATTAATGTTAATCTCCTTCTTTGTCTCTCAAAATAGCCTTCTTGCCTTCTTCACTCTAGGTCTTCTTCAAGAACATGATTAGGTGAAGTGGCCTATTACTCCATTTGTATCATGCATTCATAACATCATGGACACCATCTTAACCCTTTCGACATGGTCATATAGACCTATAAGACATCCTCAACTAACCCTCTCACTCACTCTTTTCTATGCACACCAAGCTAGGTCTTCTTCTTCATCAATTAGGTCATGGAGTGACCTTTTTCAAGTTTTCCATCTTCATATTTGCATCATAGAACATTCCTTAATGATTTTTCAGGTTTCTTTCACTTTAATCTTTCCCTCATAGCTCGCTCAAGCCTCTTCTAATTTTTTTTTTGTTTTCCCTCTCTCTAGAGCACTGCAATTGAGCTCTCTAAACTTGCTTATATATGATAAAGTGTCCAACCCATGTAAGCCGGCCTTGAGAGACAAAATGTAATGAAAACATAATGATGACATCATAAAGACATCACAAACAAGACCATATATGTTGGTCATATCATCTACATATATAAATCTCTCAATTAGGTCTTCTAGAATCCCAAGTGCACCAGAACAAGCAATTGTGCAAAACATGAAGGTTCAAGAGAAAAACCAACTTCACCAAGACATGAAACACACTTATACATATTTTTTAAGTCCTTAATAATCTCCAGAAACCATGAAATACTTAGAAAAAACATCTCAAGCCATGAAACCTACTTTAGACTATGCTCAACCAAGCACCCTCAAAATTAGCCTTCAAAGAACATATCATAACTTCCTCACTTATAAAAAAAATATAACTGTGATATATAATTTGAAATCTCTCGTAGTGAGGATCATCAAAAAATTCAAACCAAGTATTGAAACCACGAGTAGCACCTCCTAAACAACTTTGTTCCTAGACTACTCCAAACTTCCTAAAAACCAATCCTCATTAATATGGAACACTTTGCATCCTAGGGCCTCAACCATGATCTTAAATCATCATTAAAAATTATTAGAACTCTCATACTTTCATAAATGATAAATTATTCATTAGGTTCAACGATTTTTTTTTCACAAACTAAACCTTGCCACAAACTTTCCTTTTGGGTGGGGCCCACATACAACAAGAACCTCTAAATCAAACCTGGAGAAGGATACAGAAGTCCTCTATAACTTAAAATCATCAATTTTTCTCAAATACTCAATTATGGGTTATCGTACTCATTGTCTTCTAAGTCGTTGCTTAACTAGGGTTTCAAGAGGGTTAAAAAGCAGTTTACCTTCTTAACAATAGTTCATAAAATCGTGATAATCAAACAACCTCTTTATTATTTTAAAATATTAATAATTATCTTACTCAAATACCCTAGGATCTTGGGTCCCCATGCAAAGCACACACTCCCTAATGAGCATCTGAAAGTAAACTTTTAGCTCAAAAACTTGTCTTTAGAAACCTGGTTTTGGAAAAAAATCAATATCTTGCAAAATATTCATCGACTGGACCTGAAACTTGACACACGACATCATATAAACATTATTGATGTTCTCCAATACTTATTCATGCCTTAATATAGCAAAAATTATCTATACACCATGAATTTATTGTGTCTACATGTTTTGTTTTCATAGTTCTTGCTTCAAAGGACCTAAAACATACATCATATGCCTGAATTATGACCTTTGACATCTTCTACACCTACTATGCCATGTCAATACACACATCACATGATCATGCATACCTTATTCTGTTAATTTCTCATGCTACCATAACATCATTCTTGCACTAAGTCATGAAGAAGACCTATAATAGTTGTTTTCACTACATGACTCTCCTGAAATGATTTGATCATCTCCTTACATACCTACTAATACCATTGACACATATCATTGACCATGTAATACCTCATGGAAACCTCTAAAAACCTTTTGATATCATACTTAAACACCCAATTACTTGACAAAGCCTCAAGAACCATGCATAAACACCATGTTACAACATCTTAACACCTCATCACTTCATTACCAATCAACCTTCACCTTATCTAATGGATGACACCAAATACAAATACCTAAGCCAAATAGATTTCTTTGACATAAATTTTACTTGACATCAATGATAACAACATTATGAAAAAAGGGGAGAGTTGTTCTACCCTCCCCTTTAGACATATATGACAAAGGCACTATAACAACTTGACATGAGAAACAACTTGACAACACATAATAATGACAATGCACTCAACTTACTTATTCACAAGAAAACTCCTTCTTGGTTTGTAGTCACAATACTAACAACAACTGATGATTATCGTCAACTCACTCACACAACTCCCCCTAAACACATTCATACCACTTTTTTTCTTCATACTTGCTTTAGACAACATTTTGGACATTTATTACTAGCTTACCTGTTACTTCTTGAATCAGAAATTACACAGCTCTCTTTAGATTCTTAGCATCTATCATACTCCTGATAGGCTCCCCTAGGATTGATCACCTCTTGATAACATTAATAAATTTAGTCATTTTTACCATTAACACAAAATAAAGGAACCCCATGCACATCGGCCTATCACCCAGCGGAAGCTGGGAGCTCACCCGAGGCACGCGCGGGTTCTGAGTCTCTCTTTTATGTGAGTTTAGTGGGAAACATCATCTATGATTTGTGTTTAAAATACTTTCAAATGGATTAAGGACATACAAGAACCATAGAATTCAGAACGGCCTCTATATCCTTGCAGTCATTTCAAACAGAGTACCTAACAGAATCTATAACGTGTATCATAATAGAAAGAAGCATACAAGCATCCATACTTAGCATAAAAGGAAAGAGAACTCATGAGAGAGAAGTATGCATCAAAATCATTGATATTCATGTATATATAATAGGTGACCTCATTACATCCATAGAGCCATTACAAAGTGTCACAGAGAAGAAAACTACAGTCGTGCATTGCAACTGGACTAATGTAACTAAGCTACCAAAAATAAAATTACAATCCCCATGCCCAATACATCCTTTCCCGAATGAAATTACCCATTAATAGAGTTCTTGCAGTATTTCTACAGAGCTCCGCCCACACTCTAAGTCTCTCTGTTTACTCTGCAGGTGCTTGTATTTATAGCTTTTATGGACTGCCAACTCATCCTCTAGTGCCCTTAGAACCGATGCCAAGTCTCTAAATGTGGTCCTCCATGCGAGCATGCTCCTCCAAGCCTAAGCTTCCCACTTTATCCCATGATGTGCTTCTAGAATATTCTACCATAGGCATGCTCATTCCTGGGCCAACCTGTCACCAGGATGGCCTTTTATCCACGCACAGTTGGGTTATGCTTTTCACATGTTCAGCCCTGAATGCCCAATTTTTCTAAGTCTCGAATCCTTGATTCTTTCCACATGTGTCACGCGCACCACGGGCTTCCTTAAACACTTTTCTAAAACCCTGCCTTGTGCGCTTTGTCCTTGCACGTATTTCTTTAACTAGGACATTACACGCCTACGTTCCTTTTGTACTTAGTCAATATTCTAGGGGCCCAACATCACCCTACACTACGCATGTTCTCCTTCCGTGGGAACACTTCCCTTAGTGAGAGAAAGAATACAAATAGGCTTACACCTAGGAAAAAGAATAAGAGGATGAAAGAATGGGAAAGAAAAAAGAATGGGAGAGTGAAAGAATCATTACAACAGATTGGGAAAATCCTTTTGCAAGTCAGCCTCCAATTTATTCCAGGCATCGACTTCGTCCTGCGCTCTTTGATAGAGGTCACCAACCAAGGCACTTACCTCCTCAAAATTTAGTCCATCTCCTTGCGTGCTCATAGTATCCGTGATTTTCTCTAACTCCTTACATATATCCTCCAACACATCCATTCTACATATGATACGCGGATATAGCTCCTTCAACTAGTTTTTGATTGAAACCCTTAAGGTTTTAATGGCCTCTGATCTCTTCTTGACCTCGGCAAGGATTTTATCTCTTTCCACCCTATTCCCCTTGTTTTTCTCATGGAACTCCTTGAGTTCCACTTCATGAGTGGTGACCAAGGTGCCTGCCACTTTGTCTCTATCCGCGTAATTTCCATACGCGGCCTCAGCAATCTGGGAAGTAGCCTTTACATCTATAAGCACTTTGTTGTACTTCGTGAAGAGCACTATGATCTTCAACTTGTCTTCCTTCTCTAGGCACGCGGCCACTTCCTTTGCAGACTCCAAGGTTGGTGGCTATCTTTCTATGGTGAGGACCCTTTTTAAATCCTCCATGCATCCCAAAGCAGATCCATACTTCTGCGTGGGCGATGCTAGGTCCAGATGCTTTAATAGTATGGCCTCATTGATAGATTCTACTTTCTTGTACATAGTGCTCACCTTGGCCTTCTCATCCTTCAATTCCCACTGCCACTAGGTGTAGATTAACTTTTCCTAGCTCAGTTTCTTGGTTAATGTAGCTAGCTCTTCCTCTTTCTCCTTCAACTCCCCTTCTAGATCCCTAATCCTATAATTTCACCCGAAGATTCTAGATTCTATCTCAACGGAGACTTTGTTAAGCACGTTGCTTAGTTTTTCATCTAAGAGCTACTAGGTATCCACCACTGGGTTATCTTCTCCTGGTCATGGCAATGTTACTATTACCCCTTGGCTTACCTCAAACTTTGGTTCATTAAGGTGGGACTCAATTGCCCAAGAGATCATCTTCCTTGTCCATGGGTAGGTAGCCTCCTTGTCGAAATATGACATGCATACAAGCTCCTCCGCCAGAAATGTACTCTGGAACCGCGTGTAAAAAACCTTCTTGGGGTCATCAATATAACCCATCTCTAGCCTCCCCCCCTCTATGTGCCTTCCTCCCGTGCGTGTACCCTTGGGTATACTTACAGTTAAAACCGGGCCTCTAGTGATGTCGTATTCCTCTTCCGCACTCTCCTTCTCCTTGTTCAACACTAGTTCAGCGCTGCGCTCCACCTTGTCCTCCACCAGGTTCTAAATGTCCCTTGTCTCCTCTTCTTCTGCCACCTTGGTTTTTTTCTCTTGTGCTGAGCTTGGAACCTCTTGTTTCTACGCGCTAGCCTCTTCATCTTTTCCCATGTCCTAGGCACTTCCTCCTACCTGACTATCCTTGCACCTCACAAAAAGGAACCCTTGTTCTTCTTCTCCACCTTCCTCCTCTGAATCATGTATACTGAAAACAAGTGGCCCTTGATCTTTCCTAGGGTCCTCTTCCCCACTTACTTCTTCTTCACTACCATCCTTCTCTCCTATGTACTTGCCCATACTTCCAACTTCTTCTGAGGTGGTCTCCTTTTCTACCCTCTACTTTTTCCTAACTAGAGATTCCAGTGTAGGTGATTCTATTTCTTCTTCTGATGACTTCTTATCTGATGGTTCTTCTGGTTCTAGAGTCTTTTCTACGATTGCGGCCTTTTTCTTGCATGCGTACGTGTTGGTTCTGGCGCTTGTCACGAGGGAACCTATTTCCTGTGTCTCCACCACACCTAGGATTTTATTTTCTGGTTCTTTTTCCTCTTGTTTGGGCACAGGTCTTTTCCTCCCAGTTGGATCCTGAGGTATAGATACCTCATTTTCTAGGTATGTTCCCTACTTTGACTTGGGCCTTATGTGAATGTAAATGCGCTTCGTGGATCCTCCTACAATGGGAAGAGTCATGGGCCTTTTCATTTACACTTCATGTGACATGTACCGCTCTATGTACAGTGCTTTCTAGGGTAGACCAACCCTTTGCGTAATTCCTTGTGGTCTTTGTCCAAACTACCAAGGTCCAACTTAAAATTTTTGGACTCCTTGAACCTGTTTACTCCCGTTTGTAAGTCTTGAGTTGTGAAGGAAAAGGGGAGCTTGCACCATGGGCTTAATGAGTCATCTATCAACTTGAATCTACCCAGGTAGTAATGCTGGTACACAGAAAATTCTACCTCTCCCCTAGTGGCCGCTAGCAGTTGTTCAGGAATTCTCCATTCTACCCCAAATGTGTTCCTTATGCACGTGCAACACTTTTCAAGCGCGCCTTGTGCACTATTGTCATAGTGTAACAAGCATACTTCTCAAATATTTTAGCGGGTGAGGGGTCTTCATCAAGGTAATCCCATAAAAACTTATCTGATACATCTGGTACCCCCTATTTCCAAGAACATGATGGTCAACAACACATTTCCAAAAAGGATCATGTCACCTTCCTTCACGTAGTTGATAATTTCATCTGTGATGAATGCGGACAAATTATAGATGGTGCCCTCTGAAATATTTCTGTAAATGTTTAACCATGGCTTACTGACTTGAGTCCATCTCTCCTGACCATTTAGCTTTGACACAGATGTGCGGCCATCTTCACTATTAGATCCTTGATGTCTGCGACATCATAATACCTTAACCCCTTTTTGTAAGAAAGAGTGGTGATAGTTTCCTTAATTGCTTCCTTATCTGTTAAATCATCTTCCAACCCGTCTCCTTCATATATGAGGCCTGTGAATTGTGAAATGAGCTAAGGAGTTATGCGCATCTTGCGCCCCGCGAAGTGGAAAAATTCCTCGTGCACAGCGCGACATCAGCCACTGATACAGTCACTCTGATTTCCCGAAGTAGGGACACTCAAAGAGTTGTAGTAACCCTACCTTCTCCAATTTGACCTTCATGTCATCATTATATATGGGAAAACCTTCTGGAATCCTCTTTTTTGTTGGGTACACTAACTTCAGTGCCAACTCCTTTTCAATTGTGCTTGTCCGATGATTATAATCATTTACAAACATATCCCTAAGATGGGACTCCCTCTCCTTCCCCAACAACACTCCATCTAGGTACTACATTTATGCATACCATTCCTCATTTTTGCTTGCTTCAATTTCTTGTTACTTGCCCTTGCCCTCTCCTTTGCCCTTCTTGAGTGTACTAGTTGGTTTCTTGGGTGCCATTTTCTAGGTCTTCTTCCCACTTCAATCACTTCTGTTACTCTGTCCTTCTGCTCTCTCCAACCTTAGATCTCAAACTTTTGAAGAAAATTACTCACACCCGTGCCCTAGTTCTTCAAACCCTAACTAGGATACTCCCTTCCCAAGATGGAATCTTCTCACACTTTCTCCCAGGCCCGTGAAATCCCTTCCTCCTGGTTCACAAATCCGAACTAGCTACTTACGCTTCAATTTCTCCAAATTTTTCTTCACATGGATTAGTTTTTTTTGGAAGCCCTAGTTTGCAAAGGTGCAAAAAGCGCTTCGTTCTCTTATACGCAAAGTGAAAAATGAAGTGTCCTGAACCCCTTATTTATAGTTTTTCCCTTTTTAAGCATTAAGTGCTACTTCACCTACCACTATAAATTCTTCATTTAATGTAGCTTTTTCAAAAAAACCCTGACTTAAGCGCTTTCCCTCACGCACCCAACCTGTGCAGAAAATCCTCCAACCTTCTGGTGCACAACCAATCCAACCTGACAGGAGACTCTTACGCGCGTAAAACCAACACCGAAGGCACTTTTCTGTCCTGATTTTTACTCTCACCTACCTCATGTTGCTTAATGCGCTTTCTCCTCCTTTGTACATGGGATCTATAAGTAACTTTATCTTGGCACCAACCATCCTTTTTCCGTCTTTTCTCTCCATACACCTCTTTCAATCGAGCCATTCAACTGGGATTTTTAACACAAACTTCCTTGGCACTTTAACCATGCCATCCTTCACATTACTCCACCCCACACTTAAAACAATGCATGGTGCTCTGCGCACTCACAAATTCTCAAAAAGTAGCAATAAGGTTACTGACGTAAAAAAAAACAACAACGCTAAAGGAAAACACGAGAAAAGAATATGCATAAAGGAAAATTCTAAACTAATTGGCAAAACTACCATTAATATCTTACGCACGGGGGCATCACCTGCATAATTCCCACCCGCACTTCCTCTATGTGCTTCCTCCATGATGGTTATGTGTTCATGCTCTAATACACACCTGTGCAAAGCTTCATCACGTCCTAACTTGTATAAGTCCCCACTGATTAACATGTAGGGCACGACGCGTATGGCTAACTACTTTTTCTCTAATTCCTTCATTCCTTCCAGCACCACACCTTCCTTTAAAAATACTGCAATCTCTTCCAAATTTGATGGTGCGCGCAATAACCTAAATAGTTGCGTGTTTGACATTGTCTCCTAAATACTCTACACATCCTCCCCTGAATCAATTCTCAACAGATGATCAGGTCCACAATTACTTTTCCCAGGCTTCACTACAACAGTGAATTCAAAATATTAAAACAAAAACACCCACTAACAATGCACCCTTGTAGAATAGGCTTGTTCACCAAATACTTTAATGCCATGTGGTCAGTGTAAAACACAAATGGTGTTGCCAGAAGATACTATCTAAACTTGAAAAGCACGTAGATCATTGAAAATGCCTCACACTCAGTTGTGGTGTAGTTCTGCTCTGTTGGTGTCAACTCCCTTCTTGCAAAACACAAAGGATGATCAATAATTCCTTCACCTGGCTGTGTAAGCATTGCTCCAATAGTGGTCCCTGAGGCATCTACATGGACATGAAAGGGCTTGTCCCAAGAGGAAAAATGTAATATAGACACCGTGACAAGCCTATCTTTTAATGTATCAAACGCACTCTATTACGCCTCTCCCCAATGGAAGGCACTTTTATGTCTAAGTAGCTCCTCTAAAGGCGTGGTGATCCTGGCATACCCCTTGATGAATTTCCTGTAATGACTCGTATGCCCAAGGAATCAGTGCATTGCGCTCTGGCTAGTAGGCTCCCCTAACCCCACAATAATTGCAACTTTAGCGGGATCTACCAACAAGCCCTCCTTACATATGATATGCCCCAATAAAGTCCCAAAGGGTGTATAAAACACACACTTCTTAATGTTGAGGGATATCCTCAACTACCTACACCTCTCAAACATTAACCTTAAATTGTCACAATGGTCTTTAACTAGACCATACACTATCCAATCATCCAAATAGACCTGAAGAAACTTATGGATAAAGTCCTGGAACGCTTGCACCACTATGCATGAAAAAATAGTAGGTGCATTCTTCAACCCAAAGGGTATGACCGTGTATGCAAAACTTCCCCACTCAGTGGCGAAAGTTGTCTTTTCCTGGTTCTCCTTTGCAATCCGGACTTGGTGGTACCTCAAAAATCCATCCGTAAAGGAATAGATTTTGCGCCCAGCGACTCCTTCTAAAATTTCTTCCATGAAGGGGGTTGGAAAAGCATCAATGACACAAACAACGTTCAACTCCCTATAATCCATGCAAATCCTAATCATTCCATCCTTCTTGATGTTGATCACCATTGGACTTATCCATTTTGATTCTTCCACTACTTTAATGATCCTAGAAGCTATCATTTTATCTATCTCCTCATTAACCTTCACGCATAAATTGGGATTCATCCAGTAGGGCCTCTTCCTAACCGGGTGCGCACTGTCTTTCAGCTTTATCTTCATCTCCCCCAAGGAATGGTGAACGCCTTTAAATTCATGGTACCCGTGAGGGAATAAATCCTCAAATTCGTGCAACATATCAATGATCTTAGAGACTTCCTTCTCTGACCAGTAAACTCCAATAATAGCTTCCTTAGGTTCTTCTCCTAAACTGATGTTAACCTTCTTTGTCTTTAAGGGCTCATGGTAGGCGCGCGCGCGAGTATCACCATTGTCCACTACCTCACGCGTCCCTATAGAATGGCTAACATCTAAGCTTTTTGATTCCTCTCCATCAATCACATACACCAACTTTTCTTTCTCCTTTTCTAAGCACGTGCACTCAAGTTGTAACTCTTTTGTTTCCTCTACTTCTTCTTCAAAGCGTGCCTCCAATCCTGGTTCACCTAGTAATTCCAATAGCATATCTTTCACCATGGCACTATCCCCCATTGTAAGGCACTTGATACCCTACAAGGCCTTATCAACTGATGGCTTGGTACTCTAATACTCGAAGGTTTGAATAAGGTCAGGCACAAGCTCTTGCCAATTCCCTGTCTGACGGCGTGTCTCTGAATGAATGTACCATGTGTGTGCGCAACCCTGCAGTGTAGAATACAACTTGTGCACCCAGAGGGATGGTGGAAAATATTCCACGCTTTCTCTCCAGACCCATTCACACTCCTAGATATGGAAAGAGGAAAGCTCCTTCCCATGCTAGTACTTGATGGTGGTGGGCACGTTGCTCCTAGAGAATCTGACATAGATATCAATTCTTACCTTGCACCATTCTAAGAGGCTCTCCTAATGTGTAGCCCACCACCATGCCACTATGCCAAGCAGGACATAACTTAGCATCCCTCTCTCTTCCTTCTCATCCTTCCACTGAGCTTCCACCTCCTGCAGAAAGATCTCGAGGAAGGCTCTTGAATACTTGGGTAATTCTTTTCCTCCTAGGTGCCAAACTGTGCACGCATTTGTTATCTTTGTCACTGACCCTCTCAACTTTTGTCCCATCAATTCATAAGTTCCCCACACCTAATTGTCACATACTAGACTAGTGGCATCACTTACTGACTGACCATCCTCAAACTGGATAACTCCGTTAGTAGGATGTATTATATCTAGGTCCCTAATTGAGCACACATATATCTTTTCCAGAACTTCTTCCCCCAAATGTTCAATATAGGGTGTTGACTTCCCATTAGCCATGGGTGTAATGACCCACTCCTCCTTGTTTTCAAAGCTGATGTACCATTTGTTGAACCCAAGGTCCGCATTGTTCTTGTAACACCATGGACACCCAAGTAGCACTGGGAAATTATCTGCCTCAGCAAGCGCCAAGACTTCGAATTCCCCAGTAAACTTAGCTCCTTGGATAATAATAGTTGCATCCTTTAAGACACCAATGGGCATTGCCTTAGTATTTTTTTTCCATATACAACACATTCGAAGATGGCTATAACGCAAGTCTTCTAATCTGATGCCATCCATCCAAAGTTAGAACATTAACCTCTGCACCAGTGTCAATGAGGATATTACTAAGGATCCATCCATCTAAAACTACATTCAACATGATCTCCTTATCATATTCAAGGCTGTGAGGGGGAAGGTTTGCATGCAATACCTACCTCTCGTGCTCTCCTCCAGTGTGTGGTACCTTCTCTCTCAACCATGATCCTAGCAAGGGAATGATATTCTCTTTCCTTAGCATTTTACACATAGAACCGAGATGTAGTCATTTTTACCCTTAACACAAAAGAAAGGAACCCCATGTGCGTCGACCTATCACCTAGTGGAAGTTGGGCGCTCACCTGAGGCACACATGGGTGCCAAGTCTCTCTTTTATGTGATTTTAGTGGGAAACATCATCTATGATTTCTGTTTAAAAGACTTTCAAATGGATTTAGGACATACAAGAACCATAGAGCTCAGAACGGCCTCTAGATCCTTGCAGTCATTTCAAACAAAGTACCTAATAGAATCTATAACGTGTATCATAACAGAAAGAAGCATACAAGCATCCATACTTAGCATAAAAGGAAAGAGAACTCGTGAGAGAGAAGTATGCATTAGAATCATTGATATTCATGTATATATAACATGTAACCTCATTACATCCATGGAGCCATTATAGAGTGTCACAGAGAAGCAGACCGCAGTCATGCATTGCAACATGACTAATGTAACTAAGCTACCAAAAAGAAAATTACAATCCCCATGCCCAATACATCCTTTCCCGAATGCAATTACCCATTAACAAAGTTCTTGCATTATTTCTACAGAGCTCCACCCACACTCTTAAGTCTCTCTATTTACTCTACAGGCACTTGTATTTATAGCTTTTCTATACTTCCAACTCATCCTCCAGCGCCCTCAGATCTGATGCCAAGTGTCTGAATGTGGTCCTCCATGCGAGCATGCTCTCCAGGCCTGAGCTTCCCACTTTCTCCCATGATGTGCTTCTAGAAGATTCTACCGTAGGCATGCTCCTTCCTGGCCCAACCTATCGCTAGGTTGGCATCTTATTCACGCGCATTTGGGTCATGCTTTTCATGTGTTCAACCTCAAACATCCAATTTTTCTAAGTCCCAAACCCTTGGTTCTGTCCACGCACGGCACAGGCTTCCTTAAACCCTTTTATAAAACCATGCCTTACGCGCTTTACCCTTGCGCGCCTTTCTTTAACTGGGACCTTGCGCACCTGCGTGCCTTTTGTACTTAGTCAATATTCTAGGGGCCCAATAATAAACTCATATCATCATCTTACCAACAAAATTTATCCTTCTTAGCACACTCCCCCTTCCTGTAATACCTTCAAGTTATCATACCTTTGATTTGACTATCATAAACCTAATGAGATCATTCCAAACCATTCTTATAGAACAAACTACGTGATCTAAAAGCTTATTTTAATAGTATTATTTGTTACTTAGAACATTATGCTTCATAATGGCAATGTCTTCTTAGGCATATTTCCTTTTGAATCACCTTTTTGGTTCTTTGGAGTAAAAAATCCCCTTATTTCTTAACATCACAAACCATGGATCATAAAATTTTATTTTGAACAAGCCTTCAAAGATTTTTAGGTATGTTGGAGACAACTAACTCCCCCTTGCATTGAACATACATTTCATAAAAAATAATCAAATATCTTGATAAGAAACATAGTGGAGCCCATACCTTACTCAAATGAAATCCTTTGTTTTGGATTAGGTTTCATTCCTTATGTCTCATGACACCATTCTTGCATTGATAAAATTCCACCTAGGTTTTTGACATGACATGCCTCTTTCAGGCCTTTATTACACTTGATGACCAAGACATAACATGATTTTCCTACCATCTTGAGCTAACTCAGCTCCTCTTGGGAAAAATTCTTGTTTGATTCATAAGACTCCATCATACCCAGACCCAAAACTTGATTTTATGCCACACTGACCTTTCATGAATTTGATTGATCTATATAATGGTTCAACCTTGAAAAAAGATACATGCCTTCAAATTTAATTATGTTACAAAACCTTTATAAACATTTTAGACTTAGCAAGAGGAAATTATATTGTATTCTTTATGCAAGATGACAATAAATAGTCCTGCAAATCTTCTCAACTACCTTCAATGATTTTGTGTGTTTCAAACTTTTGTTAATCCCGATCTTTCATTTCAAGAAGTAGTCATTCATGTTATGTCATATCATTCACAAAAATGTAGCTATCATAGTCCTTTGTGATAATCAAAACACCATACTAATATAGAATTTTAAAAATATGACATTGTCATGTTATCCCACTAAGCACAATTTTCATAGTAACGCCTAGGTCACCAAACATTTGCAAACCCCTGATTTCATACAAAACTAAAAACATTCTACATAGATCACATGTCTAAACTATCAATAGGGTTTTTGTACATATTATTGAACCACATAGAGCTTTGTGTCAGGTTTCAAGATAATATACCTCAGTTATAAACCTTATGCTTTATCATCATTATATCTTGCTACAATTGTTGTCTTCATAATTTTAGACCATTACAAACCATGCATCCTCATACATATTTGTACATGTACTTACTATTACTAGGCCATAAAAAAACTTGAGAATGCATACCTTTGATTTCCTATAACTTTCTTTCCATGCTCTGCCTCTTGTTTACTTGCTTAGATCCACCTTTTGCATCTTATGAGCCTATATCAATCTTGTTTCACATTTTTTGGTTAAAAAACATTTTCATGAGGGATAAATTTTTCAACAACAATAAATAGTATTGAGGCATAAACATACTTACTTCTTGTAAGAATGGGCCACCTTGAGAACACAGTTACAAAGCATACCTCCTAGGATTCAACTTAGATCTGGAACCCTTTTCTTGTTTATCAATCCTAACTAAATGCACAATCCTTTCATGAGGCCAAAAATCTTCAAGACTCAACACATCTAACATTTTCATTAAATATCATTCCTTCATGTAACATAAATGTGCATAGACCTTACACATGTAGGCACCTTTTAAAAAAAATTGAACTTATCAATCAGTTCTATAACATACTTATAGCTTCTAGCTTGTGGCACCCTTTTCTCATGACAGTGACCCTATAAAAAATGTCCTTGACAGTACAAACATATGTTCATACTCATTCACTAAAATATAATACTCCTAAATATGTCATATCCATGTCATATCAAACTCTTCACAAGAGATTCATACTTTAAAACCTTAAACATTCCTCTTAAATTACAAAGAAAAGTCCAAACTATCTTTCACAACCACTAAATCACATTGATCTTCATACACCAGTCTTGATAGCGATATTGTAGGCCATTACATTCTATCTAGAAACTCATGATTCCATCATTATAGCATGACTATACCCATTAAGTCAAGAACATACCTTCAACATTCATACTCCTGAAACATAGAACTCATATTTTTTCTCATTGAGTAATCAAACTTAACATACAATGCATATTCATGATAAAGGACTACTTTCAATCCCTGCTTCATACATCCTTTTTCACCTTACCATTTTTAGACCTATCTACCCCTTGGATCATGATCTCTACCTCTGTCACAAATCTCTTCTGAGTTTTTAATCTCGATCCTCTGTCATACTCAAATCAAACACCCTGATGACTCCATCCTTGGATATCAAGACTATACTCATCAAAAAGAGGCATACCTTGTAGAACTTAATATTTTTAATATGAATACTCCCCCTTTGACCTTTATTGCTTCACTAACTAATGAATGTCTTCAATATTCGTAGTGAAGAAACCCCATACTTCTTAGGGAAATAGAACAATATGAAATCATTAAAGGATCCCAAAGACTCCAACTTCTTTTCATCAATCTTACAGTTATCCTTTAGGTCTTCTTCTTGGATGGCATTTCAGACATGATGATAACATCCTTATTCTTTACTATAGATTAGAAACCTATCAAACTCTCATGATGTTCCTCATTCATTGAATTTTTCTCATATATTGCAAACATACCTTTTTGACTTGTTGATTGATTAATTTCATGCATCTTGATAAAATCCTTTTCATTATCAACATAATCTTATTTTAGGACTGATATGACTGTCTTAGGTTCCTTATTAGCTTCATTACCAACCCTACAAAGAGAACCAACCCCTATTTTAGTAGGACACAAATCCTACAAGGAGGATACAACCCCACAAGATGACCAAGCAATAACTCAGCCACCCAAAATTTTTATCACCACTGATTTGTTACTGCTACAACTGAAGATGACACCATGAAGCTCAATCTCCTTCTCTGTCTCTCTTAAAATAGACTTCTTACCTTCTTCACTCTAGGTATTCTTCAAAAATGTGATTAGGTAAATTAACCTATTATTCCAGATGTATGATGCACTCATAACATTATGGACACCATCTTATACCTCTCAACATGATCATATAGACTTGCAAGACATCCTCAACCATCCATCTCACTTGAACTTTCATATACACACCAAACTAGGTTTTCTTCATCAATTAGGTCATGGAGTGACCTTCTTCAAGTTTTCCATATTCAAATATTCATTATATAAAATTTCTTCATTATTTTCTATGATTCTTCAACTTCAACCTTTCCCTCATAGATCACTCAAAATTTGTTATTTTCCCCCTCTCTCTCAAGCACTATAAATGAGCTCTCTAAACTTGCTTATATACATGAAAAAGTTCCCAAACCACATAGGTCGGCCATATCATCTACATATCCAAATAGGTCACCCATATCATCTACATATCCAAATATCTTAATTAGGTCTTCAAGAAGCCCAATTGCACTAAAACAAGTAGCTATGCAAAACATGAAGGCTCGAGAGAAAAAATAACTTCGCCAAGGCATGTCACACACTTAGAATTTTTTTATAATCCCTCAATAGCCTCCAAAAATGATAAAACACTCAGCAACAACATCTCAATCCATGAAACATACTTGAGACTATGCTTTACCAAGCACCATCAAATTTAGCCTTCAAAGGGCAGATCATAACTTCCTCAATTTAAAGAAAAATATCAAGTGTGATGCATAATTAGAAATATACTGAATTCATGATCATAAAAAAATTCAAACCAATTCTTGAAACCACTTGTAGCACCTCTAAAAATTCTTTGCTCCTAGACTGCTCCAAACTGCCCCAAAACTGTTTAAAAACCAATCCTCATAAATAGGACAAACTTTGCATCCTAGGGACTCAAACAAGATATAAATGTATTAAAACTCCCACGCTTCCATTAATGATACATTAGTCATGAGATTCAATGGAAAACGTTTGCACAAACCAAAACTTTCCAGAAACTTACCTTTTTGGGTGGGGCCCACATACAACCAAAAGCTCTAAATCACACTTGGAGAAATTTGGATGAGTTTTATACAATTTAAAATCATCTATATTTCTCAAAAAATAAATTATGGATCACTATACTCATTTTCTTCCAAGTCGATGCTTAGCTAGGGTTTTAAGAGGGTTAAAAAGTAGTTTCCCTTCTTAACGATTGTTCATAAAAATGTGACACTCTAATAATCTCATTCTTCTCATAGAATATTCATAAGTCACCTAATAAAATACCCCCAAGATATTGGGTCCCCATGTAAATAACACACTCTTGAATGAGCATCTAAAAGTCAACTTTTAGCTCAAAAACTTGCCTTTGGAAACCCAGTTTTGGCAAAAACTCAATATCTTGCAAAATATTCATCACTTGGACTTGAAACTTGACACAAAAAATCATGTCAAAATCCTTTATGTTCTCCAATTTTTATACATTCCTGGACACACCTGAAATTATCTAGAAATCATGACTTTCCCATGCCTACATGCCTTGATTTCAGAGTTCTTGCATCAAAGGAACTAACACATGCATCATATACCTGAATTATGACCTTTGACATCTTCTACACCTGCAATGCCATGTCAATACACACCTCACATTCTCACATATGTATGATTTTATTAATTTCTCATGCTACTATACCATCTCATTTGCACTAGGTCAAGAACAAGACCTAGAATGGCTTGTTTTACCACATGACTCTCATGAACTAATTTGATCATCACCTTGTAGACCTACTAACACCCTTGAAATGTATCATTGACCATGTAAGACCTCACGAAAACCTTTAAAAATGTTTGGATCTCATAATTAAACACGTAGTTGTTTGACCAAGCCTCAAGAACTATGCATACATACCTAGATACCATGCTACAACAACATCGTGACACCTCATCACTTCACTACCAAGCAACCTTCACCTTATCTTATGGATGGCACCTCATACAAATACCTAAACCACCTAGACTCTTTTTTACATTAATGTTACTTTACATCAATGACAACAACACTGTGACACAATTTCCAACAATCCACATATTTCTACTCTCCTTTCTATGCATAATGTGGAGGATGGGACTCTCCATCTCCTTATTATTATCAGTGGACTCCTCCTCCACAATTAGATAATTTTCCTTGTGTATTTTTTGATATATCACCTTCATGGGATCATACTCAAATCCTAGATTTTCTCATGAAGGAAAATGGTTATGAAAATGAGTCCAACATTGGATACGACCCAATTTTCAACAAGAGACCTTCCAAGTGTCATATAAGGAAATATAGTTAATAAGGATCTACCTTCTACTAACCTTGTTATTTTTTCTTAGTTTTCATGTATTTCTTTGTTATAAATGTGTTAGTTTGTGTTTTTAAGACTCAATTCATATGCAATGTTTTAACTTATTGTGACATTTTCGTAGCATGTTTCCATACCACCGAAGTTTTTGAATAATATGTGATATTTTATTTAAAAATAATCTAACTTTATTCATCCAAAAAAACATTATTTTATTTTAGTGTTCATAAGTACATACAAATGGCTATGGAGCTTAGGAAAGTTCATAGCTGAAA
Source organism: Taxus chinensis (assembly GCA_019776745.2). Classification (NCBI taxonomy): domain Eukaryota; kingdom Viridiplantae; phylum Streptophyta; class Pinopsida; order Cupressales; family Taxaceae; genus Taxus; species Taxus chinensis. The sequence goes on from CM034149.1 coordinate 897,050,262, forward strand.
AATATATATATTTTACTAAAATAAATAATGTGGATAAATAAATAAAATTATTATGTAGGTAGTTCTAACTAGTAGTCAATATACCCTATACAAAACGAACCATGTCTATCATGCATGGTCACATAAAAAAATAGTTATAATGAAATTTAAATTCAAATAAAAGTGATTCATAGAAGATAATTGCATCATTTCCCATGTAGAACAATTGGTTAAAGAAAGTACTCTCAAATTAAAGATTACAAGTTTAAATCATGGGTAATTTACAAAATTAATTGTTGAAAAATATTATCTGCTATATGGTGTTTTGAAAAAACACTTAGCAAAAAATTAAAATGTTGAAGAAAATATTTATTTATCAATAAATATTTTATTGGAAGACTCTACAGAGAAGGCAGTGTCGAACAGGGCTAAACGCCACACCATTTCGATGGAGTTCATTTGGTTCAAACTAGATTGTTTTTCTCTCCAACAGTTTTGACATTTTAAATTCGGAGGATATATTGTAGGATGGGTAGGGGGAGGAGCTTTTTATGTTTGACCTTCCATGAACTGTCTCTCATGGAATGTTAGAGGTCTCACAGAATCCTCCCGAAAATATTCTGTTGAAGCATGCTTGTAATCTTATTGGTACTCTTGATATTGTTTGTTTGCAAGGGGTAAAAATTATTGTGTTTCTGCTTTAGACTTTATTAATGTGTATTGCGTCAAATTTTCTGCATTTTTTTCTCTTCTCATTTGGAAGGAAAAGGTGGAGTTTCTATTTCTGTGTCACCCAAAAAAAATTGTCATCATCACTACCATGGGTCATGATCCTGACAATAGGGACATGTGGGTGATCTTCAATATTAATGCATTTTCTTTTGGTATATTAAATCTTTATGCCCCTAATGATGGCCCAGAAAGGTCGGCGTTATGGTGATGGTTAGGGGATGATCTGCCTCTTTCATATTGAATTTTTTGCTGTGACTTTAATATGGTGGAACATACCAAAGATAAATTGGGGGTTATCCCAATGCATTGGTGCGTTGAAGAGTGGAAAACATGGTTTTATTTTAAAAATAGATGGAGTATTAAAGACCCACTTTTTAAAAGGCAATGGGAATTTACTTCTCAAAATTGATTTACTTGGTCCAATTTTCGAGAAGGATCGACATGTGTCCTCAAACAATTAGATCATGTCATGATATCTCAAAACTAGGGGTTTGAGCTAGCTACCAACAATTATTCTCCTGTCACCATGTGGTCAAACATTATCTTGTTTGATCATACTTCGATATCCTACACTATTACGTGGACTGGGGCCTCTTTACAAGTGCCAAACACACAATTTTATATGAATGTCTCTCAGCTGAATCATCTGGGGGTGTTGGCGTGCATTCTTAAGTTTGGAACATGGTGCCACATCCTCCATTTTCCACTGGTTGGATTTCTTGGTGGAATGAAGTGATCCAACGCACGACCAAGTTCCTTTGCCATATTGGCAAGCAGGTGGCACGTGTCTGAAAGCATGCAGACGAGGCCCTCCAATAGGAGTTTTGACGAATGACTCAATTGCTCGAGTCACATCTATTTGACAAATCTACCCAGGTTCGAGTCGCTCATCTCATACACTAGTTCAAGATCATTAAACAACATAGAGTGAAAGGCGTCCAGATTCGGGCTCATTTGCACTGGTTAAAAACTGGTGATCAGGCCTCTAAAATATTCTTCAAAATTCTCAGAGCCAGGAAAGTTAAGGATAAAATTAAAGCAATCCAGTGGGCTCATTCTTGGGTTACTTCCTTGTAGGAGATATCTTCTACATTTGTGGATCACTATACCCTAGTTTTTCTAGCTCAAAGTCCTTCTGCTGAAAGCAATGCAGCTCTATAAAAATGCATTGAGGTGGTCCCTCGTAAACTTAGTATGCAAGATAGGAAACATTGTGATGCTTCTCTTTCTTTGGTTGAGCTTCATAATTCCCTTCTCTATCTTGAAAATGATAATTCACCTAGGTTAGATGGCTTCTCATGTGAATTTTACAAAGCATCTTGGAATATCATCGGGCAGGATTTATCGCAGGTCTATTAAGAAGCTCTTTGAACTCATTCCCTTGGGAATCTTATTAACAAAGTTAATATTAAGTTCATTCCTAAAGTAGGTAATCCAGAGCTTATATCCAATTGGACACCTATCACTCTTCTTAATGTTTCCTATAAGATTTTGGCTAAGGCTTTGGCTCTGCGAGTGGCTTCTCTGCTTCCTAAAATTGTCTGACTTGAGCAATGTGATTTTGGTAAAGGCCCCTACATTTTGGACAGTATTATAGCAGTTTGAAAGGGTATGGAATGGGATTTCTCCTCTCTTCAAAGGGTTTTTTTATCTGAATATCGACTTTGAGAAGGCTTATGATTGCATAGAATGGCCCTTCATTATCGTTATGCTCAAGCCTCTAGGTTTTGGAGAAATTTTTCTCAATGTTGTTCGCAGTCTCTTCATGGAAGCTTCTTCTTGCCTCTCCATTAATGGACACCAATCACTTGTGGTTGAGTTGTTTCAATCTATAAAATAGGGGTGCCTGTTGGCTCCTTCTCTCTTCGTTCTTACTGCTGATGCGTTTGGTTATCTTATTTCTAACAAAGCAGAGCAAGGTCGGATAAGGGTCATTTATCTCCCTGATCATCAAACCCAACTTATCAATGGTTACTTTGTCGATGATTCCTTCCTCACTTTTTCTAAATCGGAGTATAATGTTTAGGAGGCATTCTCTTTCCTTGATATTTTTTTGCAAGGCATTCTAATCTAAGGTGCAGCTTACTAAGTCCTTGGGGTTTTGCCAAAGTCCTTTGCCTATGCTCGATTGGTATTCCTAGAAGTGGATTCAGAGTGGTGAAAAAAATTGTTTCTTGGGGATTCCTTTTGATTTTGATAGGAAATCTTCCACTCTGTGGCAATTTGTGGTCGACCGGTTTGAGAAGAAGGTGTAAAAATGGATTTCTCGACATTTGTCTTTGGTTGGGAAGTTCCAAGTTTGTACCAAAGTTCTTGTTACGACTCAAGTTTATTATGTGGCATGTTGGTTTCCGTCATGGGATTCTTTTGACAAGTTGGCTAAACTCTTATAGGAATTTCTCTGGTCAAGTTACAGGCAGGGAAGGTTTCACATAGTGTCTTGGGATATTTGCATGCTTCCTTGAGAGCAAGGTGGCATGGGCATTGTCAACGTGTATAGGAAAAGTATCTCTCTCTGTACCAAATGGGTCATTTGTTACATTCAAGGAAACCAAGCCTGAAAAATTATTTTACGACATTGTATCTCTCCTGGTACGCCTTATAGTAAGAAATGTTGGAAAAATATAGGGTTTAAAACCTTATTAATTACTATATTTCTGGTTAAAATACCTAGTACTTTTGTGGTTAAGAGCATCTAGAAGGATTTTGAGTTGGTTAAGCATCTGATGCAGTGGGTGGGTGATGGCTTCAGAACTAGTCTCTCTTTCAACAAGAATAATATCTCATGGTCGCTATTTTCTCTTTAGATAATTTACCCTTGGCAGAAATTCTAAAAATTAAGGTGGTGTGGCTTACTCGAAAAGGCATCTCCACTGTTAGGGACCTAGTTTCCCGCAGAGAGTGGCTCTGCTAGCCTACATCGAAATACATATTCCACCTGCCAATTCAGACTTGCCTTCAATTCTAGTAATTCAATCTTTCATGCTAGATGTTATGTTACACAAATTGTGCCTTCAACCGCCCCATACTTGGTGGAAGGATTGGAGATGGAATGTGGATATCCCCTTGTTGCAATATAATTCTAGAGTTATTTATTCCCTCCTTTTACCTTTCTCGTCTACCTTAGACAAGCTCAATTATAGATGGAGTATGTAATCCTCTCCCTCCACTTGGTTAAGGAGTCTGCATCGGGCCTAGAATCCTTTATTTGAGCCAAAGACACAAAAAAATTCTCTGGTGTCTCATTTACCAAGGGCTTGTGTTAGAGGAAATATTAAGTCACATTGGTATTCCAAACCTTGTCTATCTCTGTTGTGGTTGCCACGAGTCTTTCAAACATGTCTTCTAGTTGTGTCTGCGCGCTCAAAATGCTTGGCATTGGATTCATTCTCTTTTTTGGCCATATCACCCCAAGTTCTTTGATTGGAAAGTTGTGTTGTTTGGCGATTATTGTAATTGGTTGTCTTATATCACTTCCCTTTGGTAGTTCTTCTGCTGTGTTATTATTTTCCAACTTTGGAAAGCTAGAAATAATGCTTTGTTTTAGCATTATGATCTTACTATAGAATTAATCATTAATGAAAAGGTGGCAATTGTTTCTTCTGTGTGCATGCATATTCAAGCACAAGCACAAAGGTGGCATTGGAGTTTTCTCATCTCCAACAAATTTTAATCATTAGAGAAACACACATTATACCATGAGTCGTGCCCCCCTTGATGATGATAGGTGCACTCTGCCTCTTTCGCCGCCACCTAAACATCGTGGTAGATCTTGAATCCATTCCAGAAGCACCCGACCATCTCCACCGCTAGCTCGCCTAGGTCCATCTTCCTTCGGGCTTGGTTGAAGCGAGCTGGCTAATGGAAAAAATGTGGCCAACTCCTCACATTAGGGCTCTCTGCCTGGTGGGGCATATCAGTTCAGTGGCTTGTCACCTCCTAAGTAGGGAATCATGGTGCCTCTTAACTTCCAGATGTCAGACTAGGATGGTTTGATGCTCAATCCCCCTTCCTACAAGTTGCACACTCTCGGCCTCTTTCCACTACAAGATGATCTGCCTCCTCCTCTGGGTGTTACTGCTCCATGTGCTTAAGTTTATTGCGATGTAGTTCTATGTTTTTGCCTTATGGGCATTTTTTGTAGCCTATGTGGCATTTTTTTTCCCTTGTGACATTTGATATATCATCCTTTTGAGGTTGTGACCATTGCCAGCTGCCCCCTTACTATGTAACACCTTGTATTATTTTGTTTATAATATAACATAAATGAGGTTCCAATAGTAAATCAACAACAACCAATATGGAGCTACTTGGAAGGTAGAATATGAGAGATGTTGGTAGTTGGATATAGATATCTTCATAGGGTGTCATTTTAGTGAAAGTTTTGTAGCAAGTGTTGCACTAAAATTTAGCAAGACAAAGTCACTTAGCTTAGTGATTTTGTTGTTCTAAGCAAAATAATGTAAGTGGGTATTACAAAATTATTGAAATTTTCCATTTTTCATTAGTTTAATGGCAATATGATGAACTCACTTTGATTTATTTCCCTTTATAATTTTAAAAAACCTACCAAAAGTTTCTAATGAAAGTAGGATCATGATCTAAGATAATGGAAGAGGGTATTGCCATAGATGTGGAACAGATTATCAATGTAAATTTGTGGCACAATATAAGCATTGAAAGGATGGTTCAATGAGTAGAAATGGGATTTTTTAGAAAAGTGGTCAACCACAACAAGGATTACCAATTTTCCTTCAAAATTAACCAACCCTTTAATGAAGCCCATTGAGATATATATCCATACTACAGTAGGAATGGTAGTGGTTTTATAGTTTTAGGAATCCATACTCTCTTTCCCTTTTTACACTAATATGTATAAAATTCCTCCACAAAATATTTAATATCTTGTTTCATGGAATCTAAAAAATATATCTTGACTCCTGCATAGGTTTTGAAAAACCAAGAATACATACAAAATGTGACGAATGCGATTCCTACAATAATTTCCCTCAAATTAATGACATTTCAAAGAGCACTAGTCATACTTGATAGCACATACAACTACTATGCTTAGTTATAGGATCAACCTTGAGCTATTTAACCCATAATACATCTTATTTCCATTCTTTTTGGAATTCCTATAATCAATTTGACGTTGGTAAGGATAAGGTACACAATTTCTTATGTTCTTAAAATTTATTGAGAAGGCATATGCCATCATATTTTCTTTACCCTTCTTGTACATAATTTCATAGTAATATCCCAAGAGTTTAGTCAACCACTTTTTTGTAGAAACTTTTTTTTCATGAAATACTTCATGCTCTAAACTATTTTTATGCAGAAATTACAAATCAATAGATACGGTCTCTAGTGAGTTGTTTCATGAAAAAGGATAAAATTTCCTTTTTTATATGTGGATTTAGATATTCTCTTTCATGTTAAGGCATTTATAGTTACACCAAAGCTCTACCTTCTTTCATAAATATGGCTCCAATTCCTATTATGAACATATGACTTTTACTGATGAGAGGTTTGGAGAAATCAGGCATCATAAGGACCAAGGTGGTACACAAGGCCTATTTGAGCAAGTAAAAGGAATATTATCTTGGAAGAGACCATGTGAAACTATTTTATTATAGAATAGAGGTAAAGGGTTCCAAAATATTATCGTATTACTTGAACGATTTGTGGAAAATAGCCTATGAGACCTAAAAAAAACTTTAAGAATTTAAGTGTTGTAGGTCTAGGCCAATTTTGCATATTTTCAATTTTTCTGGGATTAACTTTAACCTGTTCGGCCAAGATAATGTATCCAGGGTATTAATCATATATAGTGCCAAAATAGAACTTGGGTGTTTGGCATATAAAAAATTGTCTATAACAAGTTACAAGGTGTGATCTGGTTAAACAAGATGTTCTTCCCACATATTCCTATAGACAAGGATATCATTAAAGAAAAGGCTGAAAATATAGTTCATGAGGAATTGAAAGGTTGGTGGTGCAATTTTATACAAAAATGCACCATAAAAAAATTGTAACAATTATCATGCATATGAAAATTGTTTTTAGGGATATCCTCTTCCCATATGAAATTTTGATGGTAGTCAAACCCGTAACTAACTAAAAAGGAAATATTCCCCCATCAAACAATTCATCAAGCACTAGAATTAGGAATTTATCCTTGAATTTTAGTTTTTTTTAATTCCCAAATATTGATGCATAACCACTGTGACCAATCTTTTATGAACAAGGATTACTAGAGAGGAATATGGACTCATGCGTGGCTTGATAACCCTTGCATATAGAAATTCCTTAACCATATTTTTAGTTTTAATTATTTGAAAGGGTAGTTGTAAATCTAATGTTGGGTAGTTGACTCCCAGGAATTAGCTTTATGGAATGGTCATGGAATAATTTTGGAGGTAATCATTGAGGTTCTTAAAACACTCATGAGTGTTTGTGAAGAATAAGTTGTAAGTATGTCAATATTACAAATGTCCATGTTTATATCTTGTTAATTGTACACACTTTTGTTGTGGTGAGAACTAATGGCCTAAGTGGTTCCTTCTTCCATCCTTATTAAGGTGTATTTATTCCTTATAATTTTGAATTGCATCTATAGCTTGAAAAAATCTCATAGGATGGTTCCCAAGTGTTAGAGCCACTATGAACCCAATACATTATTAACACCACCTAATGAAAATGAAAATGTGTCTAATATGACTTGTAATCACCCATTAATACTTTGGCATTTTGAAAATTTCCCTTATAATCCAGTATGTTTTCATTCTTTTCCATTACCTTAAAGTTTTTGCATGGGTACACAAACCAAGATTCCCGTTTGGATGACCTTGTCTCGAATGAAGTTTTGAACATTTCTTAATTCAATGAGAATGGTTAGGTTACCATTTGAAGTATCCCACTACTTTTATTGTTTAGGGGATGGTGATCCGAGTTACATAATAGACTAAAATGTTAGGGGAATAGTCTTCATTCGAACTACCTTGATCATGTTTGTCATTTTATAAATTTTCATTTAAGTTAGACAATATGAAAGATATGGAAGGTGCCTCAATATCTTGTTAGTGTAAACATGTTCATACCAAACTAGTTTTGGTTATTTCCTAACTAGATCATTTGGGTGTTCACACTTTATAAGGTTTTATTAGGGAGCTTATTTTATTTATTGTTAAATAATCTATTTTGGGTGAGTTTGTTTCAACTCATGTAGCTTTTTGGAGTTTTTTGAGAGATTCTCTCCACTCCTTGATTTGTGGATATAATCTCATCTCTAACTTTAGTGTTTCCTTCCTATTATTTGGATAAGGATTATCTTTGTAAAACAATATATATTGTGTGTTCCCGTATGTCAAATACACAAGTAGTTTGAATAATATTTTCTTTGGTGTTTTCTATGCAACATGCATAATAATTTTTATGTTGTGTACTTGGTTTTCATGCTAGGATCTGGTTATCAAATTCAATTTATCGAACAATATATTTTTGGTTTAATACAGTTATATCATGTGTTATATGGTTGGCCATTTTGATAAGACAACCCTGTAAATTTGTGAGTGACCATTTCCTCAAGAATCAAGAACTTAAAGTTGGTGGTATGATGCCTATATTGGTTTTTGTCTGATATGGATGCAGATTCTTGACTTGTGATGGTTTATATGGGTGATTTCATGTTATATATTTACCTTCTCTTAATTTATCCAGCCCAATTTCTTTAATTAAGGTAATGCATCTTAACATTTTTACTTTTTCCCTAACATCCTTCAATCCATTAATAAAGAGACTTTTGAAAAAATTCAATCTTGTTGTTCAAGTGGCTAATTTTCAAACTCAATTTGGTAATCATGGATAGAGAAAGTTTGACATGGTTTAGTCTATGCACTTATGAATCCCTCATATTCATTGGGGTTGAATCTAGAGAGTAATTGTTTACCAAAATATGCCCATATGAGCATAGTGTATGTTGTTACTAACCAAATCGGTATCACTAAATTATGTTATGTTCCAAGATGAATGAATATTTAGGAAGGTTTTCAAGTGGCTAATTTTCAAACTCAATTTGGTTTTATTACTGGGAGTCCGATGGACCGAAATATTGTTCTACTTTATGCAGCCAACTTCCAAATCATCAACAGAAAGTATTTTGAAATATATTCAAGAAGTTTGGGGATATCCCCCAAATTGTTTGTTGGTGTCATGATCGTGAGGTTCTGTGTTATAGATATGTCTAATATGGATGAATTTTTACTTGGCACTTAGACCTATCATATTTTTTCTAACTCGTCTAGACAAGATCCAATATATGTGATTTAGATAATTTTATTCACGATAAAAGATTGTTTGGTTAGGATTGTTTTCATGTCATCTAAAAGTTGTGGAGTGTCCAATGAAGAGGTAACTACACCATCATATGAGAGACCCAAGAATTATAACTTTTACCTTTTTACACAAAAATTACCAAGATGATTAGAATGAAGAGAATGATGATTTTGGATTGGTTGGAAAGAAGTGAAAGAATTCACTCTTTTTTTTCCAACTCACAAATTTCCTTGTGTTTAACCATCAATAGAATTTATTTGGGCCTTTCTGTCATTTTTAACTTCCTCTATAATTTTTATTTGTAATTATTTTTATAACTACTATTTATAAATGTCTATCAGTGGTGATTTTACATAGTTAGGTTTATATTTTTGTTTGTTAAATGGTGTTTCTATTTTATGGTTTTGTAAATATTTTGATACCTTTCATAAATAGGGTTGACCTACTTTTTGATAGTACTAACTACAAAGGATTACCATTCCCATATCCCACTATCATGTCTCCTACAAACAATGGGAATAATATCATGGAACTAACCACTTACTTATATGCCACATATTATGGATGGTTGATGACTTCTTATGGTTGAGATTTCAAATAACATATGGTTTCATATAATATACCCAGAGATACATGAAATGTCTGAGTTTTTATACAACTATGTCTAATGGATTGAGTTTCGAGGTTTGAACCTCACTTCACATAATCACATAAAATTTATATCCATTTATCTCAAAACAAAATATTTTGATGAGTTATAAATAGAAAATAAAACTACTTACAAGAAAAATGAATGATTCATGTTCAAAAATCAATAGCAATGGAACTTATGTCACCATTTTATGTTCATAAAGATTCATGATGGGTGAGGTGAGAAAATTTGGTGTATAGTCATGGTACTACTAATACTTGATGTTGTTATGGAAACAAGGCCCAATAAAGAGATATGATAACACTTTTTATTATCATGTTTCCCAAATATAAGTAAAGGTAAAGAACTATGATGTTAAACAAACTCATAAAATAGCTTCAAATTTGGTTGTATTTGGATAACTCAAGCATATTTGATTGGACAACCTCCTTTAAAGAAGATATTATTTGCAATTATAAAATATATTCATATCTCTTCCATAAAATATCAATATATATGCATTTAAACCCTAACCCTAATGCTCAATGGTTAACCTTATAACACATAGGCGTCAAAGATTAATTATTAAACCCTGAACCTAATGATTATGGGTTATTCCTACATACACAATAGGTGTTTGAGATAAAATACAATTATGAATATTACAATGCAAAAATAATATATGATTATGACATTTGGTTCATAATAGTCTTTTAAGGGCTCCCAAAATTATTTGGATTCATGTCTCTTCCACACACGCTCCCTTTTCATTTTTCAAATGAAATATTTTCCCGCATCTTAATTATTTTCATCTTTATCATGGTGATCTCTCTAAATGCCTTCTCTTCATCCCTTTTGTTTGCAAACTTCCTCTTTATTCATGTAGGTTAAGTGACATCACCATTCAAGGTCTTAATGAGAACAAAATCAATGAATACCTTATAATATAGTCCTTGTCCTCAAATGCAATATCCCCAGTCAAATATTTTAGTTGGTACTTTATTACCAAGTTATTTTCCTCTATAAACATGACATCCACCACTTCATGGGGATTCCTTCCATCTTGTTGAGGCTTAATTATATGTACTTAGCCATAAATCCATAGGGAAAATTGATCTATCCTCACCTTTTCCTTTCTTATTCCTTCATTTTGATCAATTTTTTATGATTCATCGCATCAAACTCCACAAACCCTAGTTTTTATGTGAAGAGTCTTTGGAATCCTCCATTCATCCCATATTAGTGCAATCAATGTCTTGTACCATCTATCCATGTTTTCACTTGTAGTTTTACTTTAATTTTATATGATTTACATCTTTGTATATGGGAATCATCCCAAGTTTGATAGAATAATGGGGCATGTGATGGGACCTTAGAGTGTCCATTTAGGATCCCGAACTCATAAAATATTAAAATAATATAAATTCTCCCCTTCTAAAATTTCCTCCATTAAACTGTGCCTCTTTTGACCAAATGTACACCTCTTTTTCTTTGTTTTTCATACAATTATATTTCACTTGATTTATTTATATTTGGTGTTCAATATAAACCACCTCTTTAGATATGGAAGTTCTCCTTGTTGCTACTGTAACTTCTCACTAATCAGTAGAGTAAGAAAATGCATTACATGGTCCTCAAGTTTCTCAATGGACATGTTGTAGTCCCATTTTGATACTTAATTTATTTTACAACTTCATCCAATTTCTTGATGGAAAATATTAACTTGACATTTTCTACCTTGATCTCCAATCCATTCCATTTCAAGATGCACAAAAGGGTGAGTGTCAAAATTCTCATAGAAAAATAAAATTCATTTCATGGATGCACATGATAAGAAGCTTTACCATTTCTCGAGCTTTTAAAAGTGGTAGTACCCATTACTACTCAATTCTCATACAATGTATTTCTAATGATATCATTTTTTATGGGTAACTAGTCTCTTCTCATGTGTCCTCTAACTATTTTGGCATTATGCAATGTGTCTACACACTTTAGATACATGTTATTAATCCCTTGCTACATGTCAAGTAACACGTGACATTATATTCTCTCTTTCATCATCCAATTATGTATATCTCATCATTGGTAGAGTGAAATGAATGAACTCCTATCAACCCTTGTCCTTGGTAGTCTCACATGAACATGTAAATTCCTCCATAATCACTATTTTATCCTCTCTCGTTGTTGTACTTACCTCCATGATATTTTTCCTTTGCATATTCTATAATTTTTCACCAATTCAACCTCATTTCTGCATGGGTTTAAGATGTGTTCAACTAATTTGATTTACTCTTGATCTTGAATACTTACAACACTGGTGGTTGTAACCCGAATCCCTTAAACCATTCTTCCCAAAGTCATATTTCCCCTTTTCCCCCAAAATATCATTTTTAACAAATAACAATGGAATCCCTTACTAAAAGTTAACAAAATCTATGCTCTACAAATTATCTCTTCTCTTCTCCATAAAACTTCATTTTACTCTCTTCTTAGCTCTTCTAAAATGAATTAATGTAAAATGAGATGTCAACCCCTATTCTTAGTTGCATAGTAACTATGGGTACACGTAAGGTGTTAATTTGTTACTTCCAAATATTCACATTAATCAATGGTGTTTGTTTACCTATTACTTTAATTTTAAACTTGTGAATACATCTTGGTGACATCACCTCCATGTAATTTCTTCTTGGAACATCCATTGACATTCCCTTTCTCTTGTGTTATTAGGATTTACATGTTACTCCACTTTTGTGGACATTTTTTCCTAAGATTCCTTATGTACTTAGATACTTGGTTGTTTCTACATATAATCCACCTCCTTTTATTTCCAATGGTTCAATCCTTTACAATCCCTTCTTACTATTCCACACACTAGTTTTTTGAATGGTCCTCTAGTGTGTGCCTTGATTTTCTATGACTCTTTGAATACTGTAGTTTTTTTTGTGTGACTCATCCTATACCTTCCTTTCTTTTGCATATGGTGTGTGTTACATGATTTTTGTGCACACAATTAAAATCATACTTAGGTTTTTTTACGCATATATACGCATTTAAACAATTATACAATAATGAATAGAACTTTCACCTACAAAAACACATAAATGCACACAACCAAACTTGGGGAACATACTCCACCTTGTGATAAAACAAAAAAAGTAAGAAAAAGAAACTCTCGAAAGAAATGACTAAAATATATGTTTTTGGGTCCATCATTGGCTCAAAGCCTTATTGATGGTACAACAATCATTAAAGATGGAAAGGTTTCAACTTACTTCCACTAAAATGACATGGTAACAGTCTATCATCCAACATTTGTACTCTATATATGCATGCTTCCAAGATGGCATAAATGATATATGGTCCCATCCACCTAATGCAGATCTTAAATAGTTGTTTATGAGTCATTTACAAGCACTTGCATATGTGCCCCTTTTTGCATTACCTTATCATTGATGTGCTTTTTATGCAAAAAAATTTGTTCTAACATTTTCAAGCCATTGGTTGCATCTAGCTAGAACCTCTTCTCATTCAACTTCACGAGTTCCTAATGTTTTTTGCACACATACTCATTATCATCCATATATCTTATGTATACTATACATAAATATGACATGGTGAATTCTATGAGAAAATGATCTCTTTTAAAACACCAATTGAACTAATGTATACACATTCAATCTTTTGTAAGTAGTTTTGTATTATCGTTAGACAACTGATACCCATTCATCTCAATATTCATCAAATTAGTTTAGCGTATTCTCTTGAAGGTGATATAAAAATGTATTTGTGCACAACCTATATTAAGAAGTAACTACCTCTATCACATGTGAGGTTGAAGGGTCACCCATACCTTCCAGTAATATTTTCCACAAAAACTTGGTTCTTAGCCCTTGTTGGTATTGCTTCTAAACACCTTGTTAATTAATTTGTGGTTTAAATAATGCATCTTGTTCCAATTCTAGGCGGTGCCAACAAAGTTGATAACCTATTTATCAAATGGGTCTTTGGCTATAATTAGAATCAATGTAATTATGTCCCTTTTATTTAGTTTTCCAATCCTTTGGCAAATGTTGCACTTTAGCATGCATGGACTCTTTGCATCATTGCAGATAGTTGACCACCATAACCTTAAGATTAAAATCTTGATAAAGGAACCAAAATGTTAGGGATTTTTTTGCATTCATACAACTAACCTGCGCCACAAAACATAATGCACTTCCTATAATGATGATCTATTGCTCAAATTTGCACACAAAGAGAGAGTGCCAAGTCTCACTTGTTTGGGAAATAGAAACCAACAGCTCATGTTGGCCATAAATGAACAGTAAATAATTCAACCATGAATTAAGAAAAAATGAGATCTATTGTAAAGATTATAGGGATTTAACACACGAATGTATTACTATTTAATATAGATAGGATTCTGAGAAATATTCATCATAATTTTATAAAAACATCGAATCATATTGAGATTCAACAATGGTAGTTGATCGTTGTTCTCACTTGATTTTTAGTCCATTCCAAAATACACTTTATTCCACTGCTCTCCCTATGCTTGTTCCGCTATTTTAGCCGATGTATTCTCCCTCCTGAATGTCCACCATGCATACACATGGAATATATAACTTCCCACACTATACTTTTTTTCATCTCTTTAAAAATATTAAAATTTAAAAAAAATCAGACTTCATTTATCATCGTCCTCCCAGTGCGAGGACAAAGGCGTTGATTCCTCTGCAGTCACTTCCGACATCTAAGCTTTTATGCAGACCAAATTCTATATCATTTTTTTATAACCGGTTATCAGTCTTGTCGTATATATCACCCTCATCCACTCGTCTAAATTGAAATCCCACTTTCATTCTCTTTTCACTTGTCTCCTTCTCAACACCCGCTACTAGCTACACAAATAATTTCCTTTTTGGTCGTCTCCAGATTTGGAAGCGCGCTTTTCACCAGGGCCTTCTGAAGAATAAACAGAGATGATCTAGTCTTATCATTTACAAAAATAGAGATATTTAGCCATGGTCAGTGTTAAGAATCAGGCAGATCAATATTAGATTATAGATTTAAAAATAGACATTGAGGATGGGAAGAGTGAATATGACTATCAAGCGGCTGGAGAAGACCAATAATAGGCAAGTGACTTATTCTAAGCACATGAACGACATTCTAAAGAAGGCCAGAGAACTGTCTATTTTGTGCGACAATGATATAGCTCTCATCATGTTCTCCCCTAAGGGAAATCCCACGCTTTGTCTAGGAGAAAGAAGGTCAGTCTCCATCTTCTCTCAATTCCTCTCATTCAATAGTTAAATCTTCTTTATCAGCACATAATTTTTTATTTGTTTGAAATTCTGTATCAAAGTGTCATTTTATTCATATGAGTCTGCAACAACTTAAATTAGATAAGTATGGTTTGTTTTCCTGTTATGCTTCAATACAATGCAAAGTTTCAGTTTAAGAAAATATAACCCTGTTGGTTGCATCTAGTGCAATGCAAAATATATTAATAAATTGACATATTTTTAACAATTATTTTCAGGGTCGTTAGCGTGAATGAATGGGATAGACAATTTAGGTCGTTCAAATCAATCTTTAATTTATTCGTTATATTTGGAGTGAGACATTTTTACATGCCGCTCGGATTCCACCTGTTAGCTGAACGAAGCAGACACTTACCATCCAAAGACCAATTAAAGACTTGTTTCCTTTTTCGAGTTCGATATAACTATACTAACCATAGAATCACATATTATTTCATCGGTGATATGGAAATAGTCAAAAATAATGTTAATAAAGGACAACTCCTTAATGAGGAAGTATGTTTAGCTGTCTGTCAGGTTGTTGGTGTAGAGGGATCACCACTTAAAGATAGTTTCGTGATTTTGATGATGACAATAGCGGAAGATACAGAAGTGCGGGCAAGATAGATTTTAAGCACCGAAAAAGAACACGATAATGATAGATATATCGAAACCCTTCAGTCAAAGAACACGCCTTTTTTTTGGGGTAGCAGTCGCGGGTCTCGTAATTCTTTTTGAAATGAAATAATAGAATATAAACCTAAAAAATAATAGATCTAGTTTTTTTTCTCCTTAAATTTAAGAGGTAGTTGTAGAGTGGACGCTGGGAGTTTCCCTCTATAGGTTAAGTTGATTTTTGTCTATTTGGAAAATAACAAACATCCCACCAAAAATTAATGATAATATTAGACGGAAAACTAAATTTTGTTTACATGTAAATTATCATAAAATTGGAGTGGGATCTTGTAATATCTTTAGTGGGTTTTATTTAGGAAAGAAATAAAAATATGGGACCTTAGAACTATTAAAAAGCTCCTAAATTTTCTCAGCATTTGCTAAGATATTTATATACCAAATCATATTTAAAGATTGTAAAATAAAAGAATATTATAAATGTATTGGACAAAATTGATTTATTGCAATAGCAGTATAGTAACCATTACCTGAGTATGCAAATATCATGTATTCAAACACAATTCTTAAAGCTATGATGTCGACCAATAAAGATTACAAAAGGAAAGAAGATTCAAACGTATTGGAAAAAATAGATATATTGTAATAACAATATATTAACGAGGCTACAATAATTATGTACCAAAACTGATAAATTCTTAAAGCTATGGTGTCAACTAGTCATCCTAGCCTAATGGACATGATTTGAAATCCATCTACGATCTAAAAAATTCAAGCCTTCTCATTACATATGTGTGTTTTATAGGGAAATGGTAAAAAAAATTACCTAAAGATTTATTTTTAATGTAGAAAAAATGACAAGAGATAGTTTTAGAGTAATATTCGATTTGTTAAAAATTGGGAGAGTCCTAGAAACAAATCCCACAAAACAAGTCAAGACAGTGAGACAAAATAAGAATAAAATAAGTGTGAACAAACAACCTTCACATAGCTATTATTGTACTCCCGTGTAATTGTCAAGCAATGGTTACAGTAATTGTTAATGCAAAATTGCATCACCCTGATTGTTAGTGATTTGTGTGTGAGGCAATCGGTGCAACCTACATAACATGGGATTATCCTGCAGTGTGGGACCTTCCAAGTAGGATAACCCTCTAGAGAAAGCCGATTTCTTATTCTAGCCTAGTGTCAACTTCTCCAAAGTGCAGAGAATGGCATACTAAACTAATCCTACCCTAATGCTTTCCAAGGAGATAGGGATAGAAAAATGCATAAAATAAACCTACTCTAAGGGAAGGTGATGCACCAAGAAAGAGTGAGACAATCCAAGTGAGTGAAAAATAGGGAGTAAACAAGGTAAGAGGGGGTAGGTGAAGGTGCCACAGTCCAAAAAAATATCTAATTCCCTATATTCATAAGGTACAACAAATTATAGACCCTGCAAGGAGATAAATAGATGCACAATATACCTACAAATAAAATGGAAGAAAAAAGATGCAATGTCATACAAGCTAGGGCGAAAATAACCACAAAACATGAATTTTATTGCTCAAAAACATGCACAATCCATTACAATATAGGCACAAGGCAAAATCATTTACAATAAGCCCAAATTCAAGGCCTTTAGCTCACAATAGCTCTACAACAATTTTGACACAGTTCCTTTGCAAAACAGAATGAATCCCCTCAAAATGAGGTGGATTTTACAATATATAGGAAATTTTAGGCCACCAACCAGCATGGTGCATTAAAGAGGTATGGGGAACCATATAATTCGGTACTTGATTGCACGTGCAGTCATGGGCGTCGTGCCATGCCTCATTAAATCTAGGTGTTGAGTTGTCATTCATCCACCTACTCTCACTTGGCTTGAAACTCGTCCATCCTGCGGGTCACCCAGCCATGTGGGGTTGGACGACGTCTAACCATATGGGCCGTACAAACCCTTTTGAGAAAACAACTGACTGGCCCACAAGCTCTCCTACATATATGGGTTGGACGACCGTCTAACCATGAACCATACAAAATATGAGTGGGACATCCAACCTCCTTGTCGTCCAACCTGGGGGTGAGATGACATCAAACTTCTAGGTCATACATTCTTATGGTCGCAGACCAGCCAAGGAATCACCATTTTCACACCGTGGGTCGTCCAAACTCAGAGGTTGGATGACTGTCTATCTCTGAACCATACAGTTGATGGGGTTGGACGATCATCCAACCCTATGCCATACAACTCAGTGCGTCACCCAACTTCCCCATCCTGGCCGCCCATTCATCTAACTGTTGTGATTGTACCATATGCCAGTTAACCATCCATGTGGACATCCAACCAAAGGGGTTGGACGACCATCCATCATGTGTTTGTACTGGGGTTAGACGACCGTCAATCAATGGGCCATGAGCTTTTGTGTCGTCCACCAAGGGTGTTGGACCATCAACTTGTGACGTCAAAGGGGTTGGACCTTGTCCCATACCTTGACCCGTCTGACCCAGAGTTTGTCACTGCGCTGCCACAATCAGTCGGCCGACCAACCCAATCGACTAACTCTTCCATCCATCTAAACCAATCAATCGCTCCAACCATCACCAACCCAGACGACACACCCAATCCAACCAACCTACCATCCGTCCATCTCAATCATCCAACCAGGCGTCCAACCTAGGTGCCTTTTCTTGAAACTCCACCAATTTTGTGATAAGCCTGGTTGCCAACTCGAACATTCACCGCAGCTTGCCAGCTTTCCATGAGTTAAGGTCAACTCAACTGAGCCAAAACATGAGCCACCCTAAAGATTGTGAAGAATTCCCTATTTTCCCATCAACTGTCAACGCTCTGACCTACTAAGTTGTCCATTTTTTAGGGGGTGCGAAAAATGGATAACAATTGGCGACTTGCGGGATGATCTTGCCTACTAGATCAGGAAGACCAGTTGACCTTAGGGGATCCATTGGGCATGGAGTCAGATTGACTGCTGGAACCAGCCCGTCACTTGAAAATTTATCCTTTAAATTTCTGGAGCACTACTGGGGCCTTCTTTGAAACTGGTTGAGCACTGGTTGTTTCTTCACCAACTTTGCCTGAAACTGGAAAGTGCAGAGCAACAAAGGCACAACTATGTACAAATGATATAAAATCATACACATCCCAAATGGAACATGCAGAGAGTGCACAAGCACTTATTACAAATCAAACCTAAACTAAAACAATGCAATGTGATAAAAGCACTTAGAGGAATTACAAACTCTAAACTAATATGTACAAGGGATGAGAATTTCGCTTTCAATAACAATGCTTGAGATAGATTCCATTGACTGAATCTACATTTCTTCTCCGTCCAACTTGATAGCTAGAAAGCATTTATTTCTTTACATTTTGTGACCATGTAAGGGCCACTCCATATGGCATCAAATTTGAATGCCTTCCGGATTCTTCCCTATTTGCATCCCATTTTAAGACCAAGTCTCCCTCTTGGAAATTTCTAGCCTTTAGCCTTCTTGTCAAACTTTCTCTTGATTAATGCTTGGTCCTTCTCCATGGTGCTTGCATGGCTTAGTTCCTGAGCTCTTCCAACTCCATGAGCTCCATGCATACCTAGCTTTCATGGGCTCAAATTCAGATAGCTCTAGCTGCTTCATGAGCTCCAATGCGGCAATTCGAGGGATATAGGTAGCCTCGCCTCCCTTCCATAGACTAACTTGTAAGGGGAGTTCCTTGTTGACTTCTTGGGAGTAATCCTATCAACCCACAAGGCTGATTTTAACTTGGTGTGCCAAGTCCTCTCGTTCTCATCTAGAGTCCTCCTTATGATCTCAAAAGATTTTTGTTCATGGACTCTACCTACCCATTACCCTGAGGGTAATAATTTGAGGAGGTGCTCAAATATATCCATTTTTCACTGCCCACCATGTGATTTTGGTCACCAAGGAAATACAAGAGCATTATCTGATATTATAGTGGCTGATACTCTAAACCTAGTCACTAGTCCCTCATAAAAATCAATATGTTGGCCTCATTGTCTTCCTTGAGTGAAACCACCTCCATCCACTTGGTGAAATAATATTGTGGCTGTAAGGATCCACTTGTGGCCCAAGCTAGAATTTGGATTAATCACCCCAATGAAATCCAGCCCCCATTGCATGAATGGTTCATTTACAGAAATGGGGTGGAGTGGAAGGGCTGCTAACCTCTCTTTACCCGTGAAGAAGGCACACTTCTTACACTTCCTAATCCATTCATAATGATCATTAAAAAGGTTAGGCCAATAATACCCTGCCTTCATAATTTTGAGAGTTGTCACCCTTGGGAAAAAATGGCCACTTGTTTCTCCATTGTGAAATTCATGTAGCACCTTCTCTATATGACCTATCTTGATGCACCTTAGTAGGACACAATTTACATCTTTCTTGAACAAGATATTGTCCACCAATGCAAATGGGAATACAATGTAATCTGAAATACCTCCTTTTGGCTTGCTCAACCCTTGAGTTTATTGACCTATTTGAAGGAAATTGACTATATCCTGAGTCCAACAAGGATTAGGGTGAGGCATTGGCTAATTTTTCTTGATCATCTTGTAACACCAAAACAACCTCTTCTCTACCACTTGACTCAACATGTTGTCTCGAAGCTAGCTATTCACATAGTCCCTTACCCTTGACCAACTTGGTCACCTTAATATCAATGTCATATTCCATGACCTTGGTTACCCAACTAACTCTTTTTTCATTGAGGTCCTTGTTTAAAAGAAATTCTTTAATACCAACATGTGTGACTAGTAGATGAATCCTATTATTTGACACTAAATGCTTGAATTTATTCAAACTTCTAATAACGGCAAGGACATGTTTCTCAATGAATGAATATCTTACCTCATAGTCCACAAGGCCTTGGCTGAAGAATGCAATAGGTTGTTCTAGTCCTTCTCTATTTCATCGCACCAAGATTGTAGAGATGGTATCCAAACCACCAAAGGCATAGAGGAAGAAGTCTTGGAGAAATTCCAGATTAATGAGACTTGGAGCTTGAGATATGGCCTGCTTGAGGGCTTTGAAACTCCATTTTCCCTCCGTTGTCCATTTGAATACAAGTTCTTCTTCAACATCATTGTTAATGGCTTCACAAGCATGGTAAAATCTGGTACAAATCTTCAAACAAAGTTAATCCTCCCCAAGAAGCTTTGGAGAGCCTTCTTATGGCTTGGCAATGGTAGAGTGCTGAATGGCTTCTACCCTTTCCGGATCAATTGTCAACTCCCTCCTTAGACACGATGTGGCCTAACAACTTTCCTTCATGAGCCAAAAATATGCACTTTTTGGGATTCAAGGACACTTCGAATCTCCTACACCTTTGGAATACCTGCTTGAGGTGAAAGAGGTGACTTTTGCATTCTTGGAAAACACAGTGATGTCATCAAGATAGACAAGCACTATTTTGTTTCAACAACCCTTTGAATGCCATATCCATAGCCCTCTGAAATGTTGCTCCAACATTTGACAACCCGAATGGCATCTTCTTGTAGGCATAAGTGCCCCATTTTGTGGTGAAGTTCATTTTAAAATGATCTTCCTCTTTCACCATTAACTGATTGTAGCCCAAATATTCGTCCAAGAGGGATAATCTTTCTGAACCAGCCACTACCTATAATATTTGCTCCATGGAAGGAAGTGGGTAGTGGTCTTTGAGGGAGGCCCTGTTTAAATCCTAGAAATCCACGCACGACTTGATTTCCCCATTCCTCTTCCTGACTGGTACCAGATATTCTACCCAACTCGAGTGTTTGATTAGAAATATGATGCTGGCCTCTATCAATTTATTTAGCTCTTTCTTCATAAGAGGCTCGATATGAGGATTGACCGGCCTTTTCTTTTTCCTGATAGGATTAGCCTCCAGATTCAACTCAATTGTATGTTGTGCCAATTTTGGGTTAAAACCCTTCAAATCCTCATAGCTCCAAGTGAAAACATCCAAGAATTCTTGGAAAAAGCTGTACACAAAATCAGATTTTTCATGTTCAATGCTCATCTTACCAATTTGGAGTGTCTTACCTTCTCCAACTAAAATAGACTCTGAATCTTCCCTTTTAACCCGAATGTTTGCTTTCTCCTTCCTGAGATGGTCATTTGGGTTAAAAATAGACTCTAGAGTCACTAGCCCCTTAGGTAACTTTTTTGTCTGTAGCTGCACTATTTAATCCCTGTATTGTTGTTCCAATTTGTCTTGAATTTTTGCTGAGAACTCATCCTCCTATAAAAAATTAATGATTTGTTGATCATTCTCAAACACCTGCCAACTTGTGTTATTATTTGGTACAATTGGCCTCAAAATTACACAGAATATGTGGTTGCAGTTTTATCCCTTCTTGATACTCTCAACAACATCAAATGTTGCTCCAATTTCCACGAGCCTGTTCTGCAACCTCATTCCTTTTCCTCGGTATGGCCTTGTATGTTGAACGCTTCAAGGTCTTCAATTTGATCTCATACCCAATGTTTATAGGCTTTGAGAAGATCATTTTTGGACATGCGTGGGATCCTCTTACCTGGTTGACAATCAACTCGCTATCCCCAAACACTTGCAAGTTTTTTGATACCCTCTTTCTTGCCCAATGCAATCCATGGATCAAAGCTTCATACTTCAATTGAATTGTTTGAACAAGCAAATTGGAAGCGAAAGGTCTGAGTAATACTTCATACCTTGTGTGACAAAAGCATTGCACCTCCTCCAACACCCTGCCTACTCCTTGAACCATCAAAGAATAACTGCCATACTTCATTTTCATTTCTCTCATCTGGTTTGGTGATGCTAGGGAGAGGTGAGTTCTCCTCATGTAAACAATAAACTCCCAAATCAACTTCTTCCATCATCCTTGTATGGATCAAAAACATGTCTCTTATTAGCCCAATCATCAAGTGTTAAATCATGGAATATACCCAACCTTAGTATCTGCCTCCTGAATCTCCAAACAATCCTCTTCATCAAATATGCTACAATTAACACGTTGATTAGACTTGACACATAAGGCTCAATATGAAAATGTGTGGCAACTGGTTCCAACCTAATCAGTAGCCCTAGCTCCATATCTTGTTCAGAATAAGCATGTGGGACCAATCAGTTGATAGGTACCCACCAATCTTGGCTATAAAATCCCTCGAAAGGCATAAGGCAAATAAGCAATGGAAAATCAATCACTGATACATCATGTAGAATTGTGACATTCAGAGCAAGCATGAAACGTAAGGCTCAGTTCCTTTATCACTCCAATTGTCCCTATTGTTTTCCTATTTAATTAAATTACTCCCTTTAATATTGATTCATATTTTAAGCCCAATTTATCTGTTGATTCGCTTCAACATTATTGAGTTGGCTCGCCCTTGATTCAACCATGTCAATTATGTACTAACTTATCTCTAATGATCAATGAGATATAGAATGGTGGAGGGTTGAGATTCTTACCTAAATGACCTTCTCCTTGTTGCCCAATTTTAGTAAGAAGCCTCTCTCTATTTTTGGATGGCTCATTAGAAGCGGACCAATTTACCATACTTGCTTGCAATAAATCTCAGTTGTCCTAGAATCGTCAATGATTTCCACATGAAAATATTGACATTGTTCTTCCTCATTTGATTGATCATATTGAATGGAGGATGGGTTCTCCTTTTGTTTTCCCTTAATTGGGTCATGACTTTTTCTAGACATTTGAATTAGCCCACGAGTTGCCACAACTGGTACCATGGACTGATCCTGCACATTCGAGGTTGTTACAACAAGTTACCTTAAGGCAAGATTTTGTGCACTAGGAGTTACATTTGGTTTGTCCAACTCTTTATGGTGTGGAAGTGGGATGATAAATAATTGAACTAGATGATTTACCTTCCTCAATGTTCCTCTTCTTTCATTGTATGTTAGTTGTTACACCTTGTACATGGATATTGGTTGATTCCACAGAAAGTATTTTATTTGTCAACTGACCAATGTGGTTTCCAGTCGGAGGAGCCATCTTATTGACTTTCCTACTATTGATTTTCATCTCGAATCACCTCTTAAGGCACGTCAATGATTTGCACCACTAGAGCATGATTTGATGGATCCTGAAACTAAATTGTTTTATCATAATAGTTAGCCATATAGAGGACACCATTCATAATTATGTGTCATGTTGTTTTGGACTAGAACTAGAGCCCTGTGATGTTGGTGTAGTATTCAGATTGTATGGATGAGAATTTTTTAGCAACAGGAGGTTGCCCTAGATTTTGATTGACAACTTGAATAGGTGAGCCCTATTCTGTTGATATGGGAGCCTAGCCTGATATTGATACTTGAGGCTGAAAGGGTTTGGAGCTCTGGGCCTGCTACCTTTTGATAGGCCACCAACTCATTCCCCAAATTTTTTAGCCCCTTCATTATCTTCATACAACACTTTCTGGAGTTCCTTGGATTTCAAATGGGTCACTAGAAGAAGTAGAGGCCTCTTTATTGCTTTAATTTCTATGGAGCTAGGAATAGGGGATCAACTTCAGGTGTTTGACTTGTAGATTAGGATTCCCCATTTCCAGATTTACAGGTTTAGGTGGCCTTGGTGCAAGTTTTCCAGCCTACATCAGAGCAATTCTTTAGCTCTAATAGCTATGTGGCGTAGGCCCTTTAGTAAGTGTTATCCCTCCCATAGATTGAATCATAATAGATATATCTATAATTTAAAGCCTTTAAGGAAATAGAGGAACATGCACCTTCAACTGCTAGCCTTACGACAATTGGGATCCATGTCCCATATCCGTTAAAATCGAAAATTAAAATCAACCATTTGTCTCATTAGAGAGCCATCTTGATTGTGTTCAACTACTCCAATAAGGACAGTTTATCTACCTCTTTCTCCAAACTAGTTATAGAGAGATTTGAACATAATTGATTCCAATTTTAAATAGACCACTGCTGCTAAGATCTTGAACGACTACAAGGTCTTCCCCTTGAAATACGAAGCTAGCATACTTTAAGTGTGATATCCATTTCATTAATTTCATGAATTGGTACATACATTTGCAATATCCTGGATATGGTCAGATAGGAGTTGTGTGGTTTTCTCCTTGTGAAGTAGGGGAATATTTTTTAATGCTGCAATCCAAGACAAGGATTTTGAGAATTTAGGGCAAGTGGGATGTACTTCCCGTATGAAGTTGACATAAGGGATTCGGTGGTCCTGTGTGGCGGTGGTGGTTGATATGCCATCCTGATTAGGCCTAAGAACTCTGGTCAATTGAAAGAAGGATTTACCTGGCGGAGGTGTTAATAAGGTTTTATTTGGTGGAGATGGAGACCTTTGTATTCTTCTTCCTCTGCTTCCTTTTCCTGGGTGATAACTTGAAAATACTTCAAAGACACCTTCTTCTCCTCCTCTCTGGACCGATTTTGGATCCTTCTCATTGTACTCGGGCCACTAGTACTGCTAGAACTAGCTATAATTTTGACCTTGGGAGTCACCAGATGTGATGTTACAAAGCCTCCAAAGGCTAGGAAATTCACCAAGATGCACATCCAACCTTGATAAACCTGAAAAGAATTGACTTCTGGTTCCCACCGGGGCATGCGAAAATTGTTATTCACAAAATTACAGCAACCCCTGATTGCTTGTAGATTTGTGTTTGAAGCAATCAATGTAACCAGCATAAGATGGGTTTATCCTGCAATGTGGAACCTTGCAAGTAGGACAATCCTCTGAGAGAAAGTTCAGCTTCTTCTCCAAACCTATTGTTAATTTCTCCAAAGTGTAAATGAATGGAAAACAAATCTATTCATACCCTAATGCTTTCTAATGAAATATGGATAGAAGAATGCATAAAAACAAATCTACTCTAAGCGAAGGTAATGCACCAAGAAAGGGAGTGATACACTCTGAGTGCGTGAACAATAAGGAGTAAAAAAAGTGGGAGAGGGCGAGGTAGGAGGTGCCACAATTCCAAAACAGTATTCAGCCCCCTAGATCCATAAAGCATAACAAATTATAGATCCTACAAAGAGATAGATATATGCACAATATACCTGTACAAACATAAAAGAAGGTAAAATATGCAATATCATACCCAAATTAGGACAAGAAGAGTCACCAAAAAATATCAATAATATTGCTTTAGAAACATGCACAATCCATTACAATACAGGCACAAGGCAAATTTTTTTTACAACTATGCCCAAATTCAATGCCTTTAGCTCACAATAAGTCTAGAACAATTTTGACAAAGTTCCTTTGCATTACTGATGGATGTCTCCCCTCAAAATGAGGTCGAATTTTGCAATATATAGGCAATTGTGGGCCACCATACAATTCAGTAAATTTCTTGCACGGGCAGTCATAGGCTCCATGCCTCATTAATTCTAGTTTTTGAGTTGTCATTCATCCACCTACTCTCTCCTGACCCAGAACTCATCTATCCTGTGGGTTGCCCAACCATAACCATATGTGTCGTACAAACCCCTTTAAGAAAACAATTGACTGGCCTGTGAGCTCTCCTCCATATTTGGGTTGGATGACCGTCTAACCACGAACTGTACAAAATATGAGTGGGACATCCAACCTCTTTACCGCCCATCCTGGCGAAGAGATGATGTCAAAGTTCTAGGCCGTACATTTTTTTGGTCATAGACCAACCAGGGAGTCACCATCTTCACATTGTGGGCCTTCGAACCTCAGAGGTTGGACGACCGTCTATCTCTGAACCATACAGTTGATGGGGTTGGAAGGCCATCCAACCCTATGTCATACAATGTGCCACCTGACCAACCCATTGGGCTGTCTAACCCAACTTCCCTACGGTCCCTGGTCGTCCATTCATCCTCGGTCATCCAACTGTGACCGTACCATATGCCAGTCAACCATCCATGTGGTTGTCTAACTAAAGGGGGTTGGACAACCGTCCATCATGTGTTGTACCTGGGGTTGGATGGCCGACTAATCAATGGGCCTTCCAACCTCTTGTGTCATCCAACCAAGGGTGTTAGACATTATCTAACCTTGTGACTTCCAACTTGAGGGGGTTGGATGCCATCCATCTTGTCCCTATGCCACTAACCCATCTGACCTAGAGCTTGTCACCGTACTTCCACAACAGTCGGCCGACCAACCCGACCCACTAGCCTATCCGTCTATCTCAACTGACCAATGCTCCAACCGTCTAACCCAGATGACACACCCATCTGACCAACCTGGCTGACCAACTTGCCATCCGTCCATCTCAACCGTCCAACCCAATTGTCCAACCTAAGTGCCTTTTCCTGAAACTCAACCTATTTTGCAATAACCTTGGTTGCCAACTCCACCATTCACCGCGGCTCACCAACTCGCCGCGAGTTAAGACTAAATCGGCTAAGCCAAAACATGAGCCGCCCTGAAGATTGTGAAGCATTTCCCTTTTTCCATCAAATGTCAACGCCCTGACCTGCTAAGTTGTCCATTTTGTTGGGGGTGCAAAAAATGGATAACAATAACTATCACCTAGGAAAAATCTAATTTGACGATCTTTTTTGCCAACTTCAAAACCCCAAACACATCGTTCACTTTTCCAAAATTTATTTGATTATTTAAAAAGTTGATCTCCTTCAAAATTTAAATAGTAGATTAACACTTTACAATAACATAAAAATTTGAGGATATTTTTGAGAGGTATGTTCAATTCGTACATTATTATCAAATCCCTATGATGTTATATAATCTTTGAAATTAACCACCACATCTAGAATATTTTAGTGTTCATGAGCAATCCAATATTACACAGATACCCAACCCTTATCACTTTTAATTTTATAATGAATAATTGATATAACACACAATAAATATTAGATAATCTTCAAATATTCTTAAATATTTGCTTGTGTACCGTAAATGATTTTTTTTTTGCGATCTTCAAATAATTATGTAAATATAATAATACATTTATAAATATATGGATAGATTTTGTGAATCAACTTAAGATTCTATTGACGAACAAACAAACACGCGGTCAAAAACTAAAAATTAAAACCCAAAAGAACACAAAGGATCCATGACAGAATAAAACTACATGTCATAATAAGTGAGATAGTTTGAGCTAGTTGAAAAATAGGGAGTAAACAAGGTAAGAGGTGGTAGGTGAAGGTGCCACAGTCTAAAACAATATTCAATTCCCTATATTCATAATGCACAACAAATTATAGGCCCTGCAAGGAGATATAGAGATATATAGATGCACAATATACTTGCAAATATAATGGAAGGCAAAAGATGCAATGTCATACAAGTTAGAGGGCAAAAATAGCAACAAAACATGAATTTTATTGCTCAGAAACATGCATAATCCATCACAATATAGACACAAGGCAAAATCCTTTACAATAAGCCCAAATTTGAGGCCTTTAGCTCACAATAACTCTGGAACAAATTTGACAGAGTTCCTTTGCAAATCAAAATGAATCCCCTCAAAATGAGGCAAATTCTACAATATATAGGCAATTTTGGGCACCAACCAACAAGGTGCATTAAAGAGGTATGGGCAACCATACAATTCGGTAAATTTCTTGCACGGGCAGTCATAGGCGCTATGCCTCATTAATTCTGGTTGTTGAGTTGTCATTCATCCACCTACTCTCTCCTGGCCCGGAACTTGTCTATCCTGCGGGTCACCCAACCATACGAGGTTGGACAACATCTAACCATATGGGCAATACATACCCCTTTGAGCAAACAACTGACTGACCTGCGAGCTCTCCTCCATATTTGGGTTAGATGACCGTCTAACCACGAACCATACAAAATATGAGTGGTACATCCAACCTCTTTACTGCCCATCCTGGCGAAGAGATGACGTCAAAGTTCTAGGCCGTACATTTTTCTGGTCATAGACCTACCAGGGAGTCACCATCTTCACATTGTGGGCCTTCCAACCTCAGAGGTTGGACAGCCGTCTATCTCTGAACCATACAGTTGATGGGTTTGGAAGGCCGTCCAACCCTATGCTGTATAATGTGCCACCTGACCAACCTAGTGGGCTCTCTAACCCAGCTTCCCTACGGTCCCTGGTCGTCCATTCATCCTCGGTCATCCAACTGTGACTATACCATATGCCAGTCGACCATCCATGTGGCCTTCCAACTAAAGGGGGTTGGATGACCGTCCATCATGTGTTGTACCCGGGGTTGGACGGTCGACCAATCAATGGGCCTTCCAACATCCTGTGTCGTCTAACCAAGGGTGTTAAACATCATCTAACCTTGTGATGTCCAACCTGAAGGGGTTGGACGACGTCCCTCTTATCCCTATGTCATTGACCCGTCTGACCTAGAGCTTGTTACTGCGTTGCCACAACAGTCGGCCGACTAACCCGACCCACTAACCTATCCGTCCATCTCAATTGACCAATGCTCCAACCGTCCAACCCAGGCGACACACCCATCTGACCAACCTAGTCGACCAACCTATCATCCGTCCATCTCAATCATCCAGCTCAGTTGTCCAACCTAGGCGCCTTTTCCTGAAACTCAACCAATTTTGTGATAAGCTTGGTTTCCAACTCCACCATTCATTGCGGCGAGATGGGCCAAAACACGAGCCACCCTGAAGATTGCAAAGCATTTCCCTTTTTCCATCAATTGCCAACGCCTCAACTTGCTAAGTTGTCCATTTTGTAGGGGGTATGAAAAATGGATAATAATAACTTTCACCTAGGAAAAATCTAATTTGATGATCTTTTTTGCCAACTTCAAAGCCCCAAAAACATCGTTTGCTTTTCCAAAATTTATGTGATTATTTAAAAAGTTGATCTCCTTCAAATTTTGAATAATAGATTAACACTTTAAAATAACATAAAATATTTTTGAGAGGTATCTTAAATTCACCCATTATTATCGAATCCCTAAGATGTTATATAATCTTTGAAATTAACCACCAAACCAAGAATATTTCAGTGTTCATGAGCAATCCAATATTACACAGATACCCAACCCTTAACACTTTTAATTTTATAATGAATAATTACGCCGAAAGGTGTGTCTTCAGCTGGGTCGAGGCTGGTAGGGCTCTGACACATGTCAGAAATACGACGGACGAGATGAAGCCGCAGATGAGGACGTCGATTACGGATGAAATCCAACCGTCTATGCTAAAACCCCGACAGTGGCAAGATTTCCAGTGTCAAAGGCATGGCGGGCAGTCTGTCTATTTTTTCTTCTGCATGACAAAGGACATGAACTACATTTACGGCATTGAGTTTTTAAGGCATAGATACTTCCACGTCCTGTACACTTCCATCTTCCACCATCGATCTTTATGCATTGTTTTGACCCTCCCGTCCCTGTCGACTTGTTATTTTCCTACTGAAAAAACTGCATGTGTAAACATTGATGCATGGATTTCGTGGCGGTGTAAAATGAGTTCCCGAGTAGAGGGCTTTCATGGCTTCTGCTTTTCTCTTCCTTCCCAACAAGGGGAGTATTGTCTTCATCTTCTTCCATGGCTACCTGCTCCTCAATTCCTTCTACACCCAACTCCTGCAACACATCACTTCCCACAGATACATCACAATCGCGCCTCAGATACAGATATTTTCAACTATTCCTCTGCTAAATGTTTGTTTCTCTACTCTTAAGTTGTGAATATATATGACAACGTGAGTCGATGCCATGCCAGAAATAGCAGATGCTGTGGCCATCACCGCGGGCTTACTCACTTTCTGTCGGAATAGGTGCGCTAGGATTTCTAAAACACTGGTCGTAGGTGGTCACAGTTGCCACAGAAAAGTAGCCCATATGGTTTATTAGCCCCCCAAATCGTTTTCTGTCAAGGAAAAAGCGTCCAAGCATAATATAATGCTGAAGATATATTTATTTATGTGGTTTTGCAGTTTATGTGAGGAAAAATGAGAAGCCCCCAGTCGATGGGAGGAGACAATTGGCAATAGCCGCATAGGGCAAGTCACACCACTGGTTTCCATAAAACCCCACCGCCTTCCTTCGATTTACAGAGTAGCTAACACTAACTTTTCCTGTTATACGTATAGTGCCATAAATGTCAGTGTTTGTTTCCAGATTTATTAGCTCTTTTTTTTCGGAAAAGAAGGGCCATGAGAGTCCATGATGCAATACCGGTGTTTGAAAATGTTATTCATTGAATAAGACTGTCTCTGTCTTTTGGAATATGGAATCATAGGGGAAATGAGCTAGTTATCGTGAATCATAATGTGGGAGGTTGTTAGAGCCATTTAACAATCATAAAAATTAAAAAAAAAAATACCCTTTTAAAGAGCATGATTTTTTTAATATACAAATTTTCTTTCAAAATTTTTGAGTATGTGGAGGAATATATTTTTAAGGGATTTAAAACAAGTACTTTTGAATACAAAGGAATTTAAGGCAACCCAGTAGTTGAGAATAAAATCACCTTTTTTTATGGGTTGTTTATGTGTCAGCATTTCATTGGTTCATTTATTGATGTGACTTACTTTATTGGCTATTTTTTATTTCATGTTTTAACTTTAATTCAAACAACTATTGGTACTTTTGTTTCGCATAACTACTCACAGTCATTGGGCCATTCGTGATAATTGGCTCCTTTCCCCTAGTAGTTTTAGGTTTGAAAGATAAAATATATCGTTTCAGGTGAATGGATGAAGTTTCAGTTTTAGAGTTTGTAGTAGGCTTATAGGAGCATCTCGGGGAAGATGTTGCAAGATGTAATGTAATATGTATTTGTATTTGTTGCATATGATTTGTTAGTCATAAATGACAACCGTCCCACATTGTGTAAGAGCAAAACAATGGAAAAAATATAGGTTATATGTTTTTTGTGGATTGTATTAGTGGTCAATTTGTGCAGTTGATGTGATCTCCGAACATATTTATTAGAATGTAATTCAGTAATTGTATAATGTATTCTACGGGAAAGAACATTTTGTATTTCAATAATAAGAACAATGTTTATTGAGTCTTATAAGACTAAGCAGTTTTAGGTCATTTTGACTTTTGGTCTATTTATTTCGAATGCTATTTTCATGCTTGGAACACAAGCCCATCGTGTCGTTAGAGGCTGCATTTTTGTCTTCGGATGTTGTTCATCGCTTCAGTATGAAGCATGATCATATAACAATGGGTGTGTCATCGAGTGAGGTAGAGATTAACTATTACAAATATTGGGCATGGTACGAGTTCGAAGAAAAGTTTACGAGCCTAGCGTTTGTGTACATGGAGGATTGGAAACAAGGACATAATCGAGTGTCACAAGACATGGCTCCTGGTTTGGGTTTCAAGGCCATTCATCCTCTTGAATAGGAGAGGAAATTTTGTCAAGGGAAGGATACTTCATTACACCTATTCATTTGGAAACTATAGCGATAATTCCAAATGTTGTTTCTTACAATGGGGTGGGCATGGTGGGAATTTGATAGCAGTCACATATATCAACAAAGGATAGGGAGGGGAAGATGATGTTGAAGAATGGTCCATGCGGAGTTGTCCATCTCTCGTGGCTGACACTGGTACAATGGCACCGTTCAACGACATATTATTTTTTATGTATGTTTCATTGTTTGCATGCATTATTCAGATCAACATTGATAACTCTCGTGTTTAGCTTATGGATTTGAGCATGGACAGGTTAGAAGTAATGATAAATTCTATTATGATGGATGAAGTAGAACCGAAAAAGGACCTGATATGGTAGGCCAAGGCATGCACATGCTTGTAGATCCGGTCAATGAATTCTTTTCTCTTGCTTTCAAGGTTGAACAAATTTCTTGCAGAGTGGAGTTCCATGAAAAAATTCTCCTGGATAGCCCTACACTCCCATTCTTTTATGAATCATACCATAAACATCACCGTAGACTAGTGTGGGGAAGGTGTCAAACCTCATAGAGAAAAAGAGGCTAAAAACAAGGCTCATCCCATGTTGCATCTAAGGATATCAGCTAGGGTGTGGTCTCCTATACATTGTTTATAAGCTCGAAGTAGAATAATCCACTCCAAATCAGAGTCCACATACTCCACCCTCTCGATGGTGCTCTCGCCAAAATTTGCTATCGTTCATTATTTCTCAAATAGTCATGAAAAACCTTATTTAAAGTTGGTATGACACCCTTGTAAAAGCTAAAACAATATTTGTTTCTCCCTCATAGATGAAGCATATTTAGCAGAGCATTCATCACTATTTCAGGGTTACTACTCATCAAAAAATCCAAATTGGTTGGCATAAAATCCCTAGCAAAAAACCACAAATTATATTAAATAATTTCAGCTAGGGTATCCAACAAATTCAAAGCCTTACATCTTTTTCTTCCCTCAGATAAGTCTACAAGCTCATTGGAAAATCGTCTTTATAACCTATGTTCAAGTCAGCGATGAAATTCAATTGGAATCATATGGGAATTTTAAAGAATAAATATAACTTGAAATTGCATCCTAATCCCCATGATAAGTATCATCCATAATTACATGTTGTAAGGTGTTTTCTCAAGTGGAGTGAACCCACCTGCCACTGACACGTGGAAGTTCCATGAATGGATGAGATCACGTTGGGGAGGACTTTAAAGCTTAGACATGTTTCAACCGTCGATCACATCTTCCCGTCACTAATACTTGCCGCTATGAACAATGGTGTATAGGAAAAAGGAAAGGTCGTTGAAGTACAATCTCCAACAAACCATCTCTTAGAGATGAAACCCTAAAAAGGATGAGCCACAATTTTAACCCGAGAGTAGAGAGAGCTAGAGAAAACCCTAATATATGGTGTCGTAACAAGGTGAGAGATCAAGATAACATAGGGAAATGAAAGTGGTTGCAAGGTTGCTGAAAAATGAATGATGCATATATTAATGCCAATGTCGTCTCCTCCAAGAAAGAAAGTAGATGTGAGAGATAAGCCACAAAATTTCTCAAGTTGCAGGTTTTGCAGGGATGGTTAATTAGTTGAATGTTTCTTGAAATTTGTTGGACTTTCAAGAGATTAGCTAATAGAAATGGTGGAGAGGCATGCTACGTATATGGCCTCTATTGGTCTTTGTGCGAGGTACCATGTGAATAATGGAAAAAAACTCAGGATGATAAAGTTTAAGACAGATAATGGATAATTATTTATTATTGTTTGTATGAAGCTTCTTTTCCTTCTTCTACTTGATCTTAGAAGTATAAACAAGGCCTACAAAGTGCTCTAAGAAACAAGCATACCGGAAAGGTTTCAAACATGAAGCTTGTTTGATTTCTACATTTTTTTTTATTTTTTGTACCTTTAAGCAAAAATTACACATGTTAATAATATAAACTCAATTATCAATTATTCTTCAAACATCATTGGTTTTCTTGCACTTACTCAAGCTTGGAATTGTAAAGTGGGGCTACAAAGTGCTCCAGGAAACCAAACATTTCGATTGAGTTTTGAACATAGAAATTTGTAGATTTTTCCCATTAATTATTTTTTCCCCTTTAACCATAAATTCCACTCACATGAATAATCGTACCAAGATTGAGTAAAAAAATTGCATGTAATTTATTCTCGCTTGTCCTATTTCCAACTTTCTGTCATTGTCTTCATCTTCATATAAATAATCAAATGTTGCCTAATCAAATATTTTGAAATTGTTCCTAGTAAGCTTTCAACCTTGGAACCTATTGTATTTTCCTTTTTGTTTTATTTTCCCCCCTCTAAGAATTTTTTTTGCTCATCGCACATTGTTTGTTTCCTTGCACTTGATTGAGCTTAGAATTGTAAAGGGGGTGGGGTACAAATTTCTCCTTGAAGAAAGTATTTTAGTTAGGTTTCAAACATGGAACATCTTCAAATTTCCCCATTTTTTAGATTGTCCCCTAAAAGTGCATAGTGTGCTCTCGTGAATATTGTGAGCAAGATAAACATAATTTTATGTAACATAATGCATTTCTCCTCACTCAAGCACCTTCTTTATCAACCCATATCCTTTCCCTCTTTATCTTTTCCTCAACACTTACTTCTTCCCTCCATCACATCCAACATGTCCATTCTTCAGAGGCAAGGTTGTCAACTTAAAGACAACTTTGTATGTCCATGCTCAAATTTATTGAAGATGAGTTAAATTTCGAA
Organism: Taxus chinensis; assembly: GCA_019776745.2. Taxonomy (NCBI): domain Eukaryota; kingdom Viridiplantae; phylum Streptophyta; class Pinopsida; order Cupressales; family Taxaceae; genus Taxus; species Taxus chinensis. Next base: position 897,084,947 of record CM034149.1, read on the forward strand.
TGTGTGGAGTCCATTCAAGCTCAAGACATTGCCTTTGATTATGATTTTTCCAACTCTAGAAGTGTTAATTCTTGAGTCTAGAATATTGATCGCCGCCATTTTTATCTCCTATGCACATGTGCCGAATCTACACTTCGTAGATTTGACATTTGTTCAAAATAAGATGGTCTTGAAGATAGAACACTGCCATATGAACATCCTTCCCACATTTAGTGAACCTATACTTTGCGTATTTCAAAACGTTGCACCATTTAAATGTACATAATTATGGCTTTTGATAGTGGTGGGATTCAATGCTTGCCACTTTGAAGAAATCCAATGTGTCGCAAATCTGGTGATTTAGTTATGGATCTACCAAATCAACAAGGTATGGAAATATGGTGGCTACGATGTTTTACCCAAAGCCATAAGAACCTATTGAAGTCAACTAATTTTTAGCAAGTTCAAACCCCCCTCACTTTGACTTCTCCGTTCGTTGTTGACTGTCACCCTTTGTGAATGTTATTTTCAAACAATGAACCTTTTAAATGCCAATATAACTCACTAATGAGAGTTTTTCCCTCTAATGCTTGAAATTTTTGGACACATCAGCTAAATCGCCATTACTCATGTTCATCAATTAGGTTTCGTGTGCCACACCAAACACTAAAATTTTGATTTCTAACATTTGTCACCCTAAGCCATTTCTCTCGCTCTGAGCCGAGTAATGTTCACCAAGATTAAACTCCTCCTTTCACTTTTTCTTCATTGACCATTACCACATCCTACGCCAACATCTTGCACTACATTGTAAAAAAAATTTCTACATGTCAACTCCATATTCTACACATGGTTTTCCTTCCTTTTCATTCACATTTCAACGACTTTCATTTAAATAAATTCCAACGATAGTTAATCCTCTATATCATTACCGCCCATTACACCTCTACCCACCCTACTTATATTTGTTTCTTTTCCACCACTACAACAAACAAACACTTTTTACCACAATTTTTCTACAAACTTTCCACAATTTGGTATAATTGTAGAATATTTGTTGCATCTCTATGATAATCTAGTTATTCGCTTTTAATTATTGTGGATTTTCTATATTAAATTTATATTGTTAATAATTTGTAGAAAATTCACATATTTAAACCTTCATTATAGAAATTCCACATTTTTAGAAAATAATATTTGAATTTATTATAAATATTACCCACCACACTTACATTTGTGACATATTTTATAAAGATTGATATTAAATTATAATATTGTGGAAATGCAATATTAAATAATTTAATTTTTTTTTACATATTTGAGACTAATATATAGTGTGTAAATATCACGTTGAACCAAACATATGGAAATTATAACATACTTTAACAATATTGATATAAAATTATAATAATATAAATAAGCCACATTAAATATTATGAGAATTATAAATTATATACCTTAAAAAATATATAATTTACTATAAATATTACACAACATATATGCATTATATATTATATATTATAAGAAGAGTAATATTAAACTTTTTAATTTGAAAATGTAGCATTACCTTGGAATTTTCAATGTTTTCATATTTTAAGAAAACTAAAAGTAAGATAGTGTGGACATGCCACATTCACAATATACATTTTTCTAGTATAATTATTCCACAAAATTTTAATAATTTGAAAGTGATAATAACTATCGAAACTATCTAGATGTAGGCCATTTATGTCAATCAATGGAGGTGAGATAAAGATTAGTAGAGGGGATTAATCGAGTGAGAAATTGATAGAAAAATCACATATCCAATGTTATAAAAAAATCCACAAATTTTTAAATACAAAGTGAAAATGTATCATCAAATTCAATTATTATATTATTTCTTTAAAAAAAATATAAATTTAGATTGATTTTTAAATTTCAAATTAAATAATTTGAAAGTGCCATATCATCTAAATTTTATATTTCATAATTTAGAAATGCCAAAATATCTAAATTATAAACCTAGCCAAATAAATTTAAACAAACTCCAATGACCATTAGGAAAGACATATTTTTACTTTAGTTATTAAATATTATTAATTGTTATTCTATTAATTATTTTAGTTTTAAAAGAGGCGAAGTATGGTCAAATTAAGTGTCAAAAACTGCATCGAATTTATCCTACCTGTCAATATCCATAAAATTTAACCTACACGTATCATACAACTATAATGGGTTATTTAAGTTGAAATTTTCCATTCTTCACAAGGATCGAACACGAATGATTTTAGGTCATTGATAAAAGAAAATGATCCAATGGTAGGGAATCCGCGATACGTTTCCCCTTTGATATGAAAACCTAAACGAAATCCCCCTTTTTGGCCTGGACATTTTTAGTATTAATTTTTGTAGGTCGCTGGATAAACAGATAGAATGTTTTGTGATATAACACACAATGAATATTAGAATCTTCTTATTTTTTTAGAAAATATGGCAAGGAAGTCTTTTGCAGAGCCAATGACTATTTATTCAACTAAGATACTTCTTTAATATTTGAATGTGTACCGTAAATGAAAATTAATCTTTTTATTGCGATCTTCATATAATTATGTAAATATAATAATGCATTTATAAATATATGGATAGATTAAACCATTGGTTTAAAACATAGTACTGAGTTGCATTAGTAATGTTTTTATGCATAAATTTATTCAATTTTTTGTTACCAATTAAGGAAATTTGAAGTTACGAAATAATTCATGTCCATTAGATTTGCTTTTTTAGTGAATATAAATCTTATGAGTAGTGAAGTATTTTAAATTTTCATCTTCTCTAGAGATGGGAAATTCTATGTCGTGGGTGAGTGTGTAAACACCTAACCTTTAGATATAGATAATTTGTAGTTATCGGTACTGTGTAATCGGTGTATAATTATAGACCGTGTGAAAGTGGACAAGTTTTTAAATAATTAATTATCTAATGAAATCTAAAAATGAGGAATTAGGTCGGTAAGAATGGGGAAGGAATATCTGAGTATTAGTAAATGTTTTTATGCATAAATTTATTCAATTTTTTGTTACCAATTAAGGAAATTTGAAGTTACTAAATAATTCATGTCCAAATAAGTTGAAGAGAACAGACAACCCAATTTGAGGAAATGTTGGAAATCCTGGGATCTTCGTGTTCTATGAAGAGAAAGTGAAGGCAGTTAGTTTAGCCCACCAATCCACCTCGACATCCTACGCATAATGATATACGCATTAAATATACTTCCCATTTTCCAGCTCTGTAAAGAGATAAAAATTAAAAAAAATTCAACTTCATTTATCATCATTCCAGTGCTAGGACAGAGGGGCGTTGATTCCTCTCTGCCAATTCCGACATCTGAGCTGCAGACCGGATTCTATAATATCACAACTATATCTCAATTCACGCGTTCATGATTATATTGAAAGGATGTATTTATTTACCTCTGGCACTGGCAGAATTATAACCTGTCACCGAGAAGCTTATCAAGTCAGATGGTCAAATCCTGGGGAGATATGAGAGCCATGCTCCATTGCATTAACTCTACCTGCAATATTAAATCCACCAGCAGCAGCAGCAGCAGCTCTGTTTGTTTTAGTTTAAAAAACATACCCTGAGAGTCAGCTTCTCCTTCTAATTAGAAAGTTGTTCAAGCTTTTACATGGCCGACTCTTGAACAATGAAACAAGTAAAAGAAGAACAAAATCAGAATGCAGCAGGAAACGAAATGAATGAGAATAAATAGAGAGAGTACTATTGTGCAATGAACGAATAACCAGTAGGTGCAAATTGCAGTTGGAAGAAAGGGAGGGATTAACGAAAAGACAGGGCAGACCTAATTTTTGTTTATATGTGCACAGGCACAGAGAGGCCAATACTTGTCCGTGAACAGTAAGTTAAAGTACCTATGTTTAGCAAGCTATGGTTAGTGAAGGCGTGATCTCTGACAGAACAAAATGGTAGAAAATACGAAAATGCTCGGATGCATTAAATAGAGGAGAGACAAATGAAACGAACTGTGTAAAGCTTTTTTCTTTTGTTTTTATAGCCGGTCAGCAGTCCAGTCAGATATCTCACCGTCATCCACTCCTCTAAATCCAAATCTCACTTTCATTCTCTTTTCACTTGTCTCCTTCTCAACACCCGTTACCAGCTACACAAATCATTTTCTTTTTGGCCATCTCCAGATTTGGAAGCGCACTTTTCACCAGGGCCTTCTGAAGAATAAGTACAGATGATCTAGTCTTATCATTTGCAAAAATAGGGATATTTAGCCATGGTCAGTGTTAATAATCAACAGATAAATATTGGATTATAGATTTAAAAATAGACATTGATGATGGGAAGAGTGAAGCTGACTATTAAGCGGTTGGAGAACACCAATAATAGGCAGGTGACTTATTCTAAGCGCAGGAACGGCATTCTAAAAAAGGCCAGAGAACTGTCTATTTTGTGCGACATTGATATAGCTCTCATCATGTTCTCCCCTACAGGAAAGCCCACGCTTTGTCTAGGAGAAAGAAGGTCGGTCTCCATCTTCTCTCAATTCCTTTCATTCAGCACATAATTTTTTATTTGTTTGAAATTCTGTATCAAACTGTCAATTTATTCATGAGTCTGCAACAACTTAAATTAGATAAGTATGGTTTGTTTAAGAAAATATAACCCAGCTGGTTGCATCCAGTGCAGTGCAAAAGATTTTAATACATTGACATATTTTTAACAATTATTTTCAGGGTGGTTAGCGTGAATGAATGGGATAGACAATTTAGGTTGTTCAAATCAATCTTTAATTTATTCGTTATATTTGGAGTGAGACATTTTTACATGCCGCTCGGATTCCACCTTTTAACCGAATGAAGCAGTCACTTACCAACCAAAGACCAATTAAAGACTTGCTTCCTTTGCTGAGTTCGGTATAACTATACTAACCATAGAATCACATATTATTTAGTTGGTGATATGGAAACAGTCAGAAATAATGTTAATAAAGGACAACTTTTTAATGAGGAAGTGTGTTTAGCTGTCTGTCCGGTTGTTGGTGTAGAGGGATCACCGCTTAAAGATAGTTTCACGATTCTGATGATGACAGTAGCGGCAGATGCAGAAGTGCGGGCATGATAGATTTTAAGCCCGACAAAGAACACGACAACGATAGATATAACAAAACCCTTCAGTCGAAGATTGTGCCTTTTTTTTGGGGTAGCAGCCGTGGCTCTCGTAATTCTTTTCGAAACGAAATAATAGAATATAAACCTAAAAAATAAGAGCTCTACTTTTTCTTTTCTCCTCAAATTTAAGAGGTAGTTGGAGAGGGGACTCTGGGAGTTTCCCTCTTGATTTTTGTCTATTTGGAACATAACATACATCTCGCCAACAATTAATGATAATATTAGATGGAAAACTGATTTTTGTTTAGAAGATTCTCTTTAAGATCATTCCAACTTTCTGAATTATGTTTTCGCCATGGCATACAAACTCTCTACCCGTAGAAAATCCTTGATGAAATCTATGGCAGCAGGAGAGTAGTAATCAAAGATAATCATCAGTCTAATGTCTTAACCAATATGATTACTTGTGCATTCTTTATGTGTGATCCTTTGATGAATCTTCTCACATGCACCACTGTGTTAGGAGTTTCTCTTGCTACTGCTCAATGCTACGAACTTACCAATTCAAACCGTTTCTTGTCTAGGATTCATTGAAACAAGATGTAGAGAGTAAAGTGGAAGGGATGATAGGCAGAATGGTTTGTGTATGGAGAGCGCGAAATGATGGAGCAAGTGAAGCCTATGGGGAGTAAGGGTGTTGCTTGACAGCAGTTCTACTAGACATTCCCCACCAAAGTTGGCTTCATCCCAAAGGAGCCATCATAGCTCCTCCCAACCAGCTTCAGCTAGATACCAATTCCACCACTCTTCACCATTTAAACAAGAAATTAAATAAATATTTCCCTAGTATTTGTGCAACTCCTTATGTTTAAAAATCCTTAGAGGGGTGAGAATTTTACGGTCAATTTACATAGGCCTAGGGTGTCCAATTCCCCATTATCCATGGTTAGGCCCATCCAAGTCTTTGCATTCACACCTAGCAACAATTGAGGGACTGGTCTAAGAAACCCCTGCATTAGCGAAGAGGTCTATTGACTTATTAGCTTCGCAGTAGCAATTTTGGAAGGACAATGTCTTGAATCTTTCAGCTATTGTGAGGGCCTCAGATTGGAGGCCATTCAATCTCAGATTAGTTGTCATATCCTTAATTCAAGGCTGCCTTCAACTCATAGACCAGGTCCATCAATTCTGCTTCATTATTGCTTCCATGTGATGTGGATGGAGTATGCGATGACAAGGTTACCATCCCAATCAAAGATGAGGCTTCCAGCCATGGAAACTTCCTTTAGAGGTGGCATAAATCATCTTCTACACATTCTTTTCCAAAAGCCATTCTCTAATGTTATGGACTGTGAAAGCCTCAGATATTTAATGAGCAAATTTCTGCTCTACCAAGATTTTTACAGGTTGTTTTAGAATTGAAGTTTCTTATTAAGGACCTCTATAAAAGTAATTCATTGTGACTTGGATAAAACTAAGCTTTCTTTTGTTTTTGATAATCATTATCTCTGAGATTAGTGCCCGGATATCACTATTGCTACATGTGCGACACATTGAAATCATTCCTTTCATAGGTTCAGAACTTTCTAGAGTACCATATCTTCCTTGCTCTTTGTTAGCATATGGAAAGGTTATCAATGATTGGTTGGATTAAATTGCATGGTTTGTACTCACGTAACAGATTTAATGAAATCTATAGTATGGCTTACCACCTGGGGTGTAAAATACTTTCAATTGCAATAGGTGCCTGGTGCAATCAAAAGGAGGAGTTGTTAACCTTAGCCTTCTGAGCAACTTCTGTTATTTTTGTTCAACTGTCAAGGGAAATGGAAGATTTGGAAACTATTTTATGCAAAACAGATGTTTAATACTTTCAGAAATATTCTTTATAACAATGACCTCTAGGACTAATACTTCTGTAACGGTTATGAGAATCTTGTTTTAAGGATAGGCTCCATTTTATTCTGAATTTTCTTAAGAAGAAGAGACTGGGCACTTTTGTTGCTGCAAAGAAATGGCTTACAAGAGAACTGCCTTCTTATTATATAAACTATTTTATAACAACACCTAATATTAAATTTGAGTCAGCTTCTAAAGTTCAGAAAATACCTACAAAATGTAAAAAGATATTATGTTTATTGGTGGCTGACATTCAATAGTTTTTCAAATCTATCTGCGACACAACATATTGCAGGCAGTAGGGAGCATAACAAGACAGGTGGGATCACTAGGAAGCACAATTTGAGGGGACAGGAAATCCCAGGATTCAAAAAGAATCAAGAGTGTTGTTGGGATGTATTTTGGACATTTGGACACTGAATATTGTAGAGTTAATAGTATGGGTGTAAATTGGCAATTAGAGGAAACCTGCCAATCAATGAGTGTAGAGAAAACAGGTAGCAGAAAGACATTTTTTAAAACATCAGCCTCAAATTTTAAACACTTCTCAGTGCTCATTTTTAAGAATTTGATATTCATTCTCTTGTGCCTTGCAGTTCATTGTAGCAAATTAAGTTTGACAAAATCCAGGATGTTTTCAAACAGGTCATGATTGGGATCTTGTTTCTTAGGTAATAACAAAAATTGTAGTGGAGTTAACAATAATATTGATCAAATTGACACTAATGATGCCATTAGCAAATGAGTAAGAGAAACTGCCCCAGATAGATTCCAAGCAGGCAGATAATAGCTAAATCTTACACACGAAAGCCAGAAGTTTGCAGTAACTGCTTGAATTGTATGTTTTTATTATGAAAAAGTGCTATAATTTTTTTAAAAAATTATTATATGAAAAGTTGATGCTTGAACAAAGGAAAGAGACATAATTATTATTTATTGCTTCAAATAAATTATTATTTGACTATGAACCATTTTTTCTATGGACGCTTTACTTGAGGGATATAACTCAGTTGCCTACGTACATGTTCTCTTTTCAAATGAATGAGTAACCCCTTAGCACAGTACTTCGATTTTGTTATTTCAGTAACATGGAAGAAGTTATAGGAAGGTTCGCCCAACTAACTCCACAAGAGAGAGCAAAAAGGTATTTTTTTATTTTTGATTATTTAACATGATAAGGCATTATGGACATTCACAAATATGCTTTGAGATTGTCATTTTCTAGAATACAAAAAACTTCAAATTGCTAAATAATATTTTTATTTGAACAGGAAGCTAGAAAGCCTTGAAGTAAGATACTCTGCCACCATTCTTTCTTATTTTTTTTATAAATAATTTGTGGCCTTTGGTAAGCATGTTGTCAAGAATTTTTATTATGTTTTTTCATTCTAGTATCATAGATGTTCTATGCAATGCATCTTTTCATGGTGAATTTCTCTTTCCATTTAGATTAAAGATTCATTTATGCTGCTAGTCATGTAAAATCTATCAAATTGCAGGCACTCAAGAAAACATTCAAAAAGTTAGACCATGATGTGAATATAGAAGATTTCTTAGGAGCAAGGTAATCACTAATTCATTACAACATTAGTGAATAAGTCAGTCTCATTGTTCTTTCGCCTTTTCTTCCCATTTTCTAGCTGCAAAGAACCTAACATCCATTCTTTATTTTGTTGCCCTATTATATCCAGCAATCAAACAATTGAGGTAACGTTTCTCTTATTTTATTTTATTTATTTGCTTCATAGTGCAAATTACACTGGTTTCTTAATTTTTATAATCATGATCAACTAGATTGATATGTGTATAATAAGTATATAATGTAATGAATTTCACTAGACTTGCAATGATCGGCTGCTATCCTTGAAGACACAATTCTCTAGCAACTCTAGTAAACTAGAGTTGCCATCCTTGAATGAACAATTCTATAGTAAACTAGATATATTTCAATGATTTCCTGCTAAAATATACATATACTAAGTTTTTGGAAATCACTATAATGTAATGAAGTCAAAACCGAGCCTACAACATGTAGTCTTGTGCTGTTGGACCTTTTCCCAAACCACACCTATAGTAAAAGGATTACAGCCATCATAAGTATTGCACAAGAGCTCCAATCCTATGGTTGGGGCTGTTGTATTCTCGGGTTGATGTTCAGTAGGGACAGTAGTGAAAGTGAGAGGCACATACACAAACACACAAAAATGTACTCGAGCACATGCCAAATAGAAAAACAGCATCTGAGTAAACATATATGCCTGCAATATGTTAGCATATGCAAAGAGAAGAAAGAATTCAGAGAAGGCTGAATGCACAAAACTGCACTGCCTCAAATGAGTCAGGCAGGGTGAATTTATTATGTGAAGAGGTGGTTACCATTCGGTTGAACAGTTACTAGCCGAATAACACATACATAACTGCATTACATTCTATATAATGCTCTATATTTTAACACCCTCTCTTAATGACTAAACCAGAAACAAGACCAAGTTTGTCCCGAAATTTTACAAATGTCCTAAAGACCATATGTTTAGTTATTAGATATACAGACTATGCCATAGGTTGTACTTCAAAATCAGCAGTCCATGATTGTGTGGTGATTGTCAAATGGAGAAGAACTTCTAATGTCCCCTTTTAGGATAGGTTAGGAATTAGCATAAATCCGATCACACACAACTGAAAATAATTAATATTCAAACCCCAACTGCTGCAATTTTTAAAAATTTATAACTTTGGCTAGAGAAGTCCAAATGACCTGGAATTTTGGATATTGGGCCACAAAAATCTAAAGAAATCAGATTTCGCACAGCCAACATGAAACTCTAATTTTTTCCCTAAAAAGTAGGTCGCTCAACACATTTAGGGTATCAAATCCACTCCAAAAATTATAAAATCACTTTCTCCTTATTTCTCCTAATTTCTACAATCAAATCCACTATTAAATCGATCCCCAAACAACAGATCTGAAATAAATATTAATTTATAGCAACCAAAAAGCTTGCAAACAACTGAAATCTTCTAAAATTGATAACTTGCTCAATATTCCATAGTTTCCCTTCAAATAAAATGCAGATAATTATAATAATTTAAGAGCTTTCCAAAGAATTAAAGATCTGAATTTTATGATAACTGAAACCCCTTCAAATCAGCCCCCAAAGTCTGAAAACCAGTCGCTAGGGTTAGGGAAAATTAATTAAATAATTTCCAGCTCACAAAACCCTTCCAAAATACTCAAATAATCAGCCCTTGCATCTGAAATAATTAATTAGACACAACAAATAGATCGAGCATAAAAACCTCAAAACATGATAGATCAAACCTCCAAACAAGTCGATTTGCCTCTATTAAATTGCAGCGATAATAACAGTCATAAAACACCACAAACCCCTTCACAAAAATGCAGATTTATTCTCCCAAATAAACACGCCAATACCCAAGACCAAGTCGCCAATGCAAGAATGAATATATCATGCATAAACACATTCAACACAAGAGAGCTCAATGGAGAGAACAATGGAGTCTTCAATATTCTTCAATAATAGATCCAAAAGAGAGAGAGCACAATGCAAGAACTAGGGCATGCATCCCAATACTCCAAGCATGGAGTGAAATCAAATGATCAATCGACATAACTTTCTAAGAAAATGCGACCTCTCTTTTATAGAACTAAGGGGTTGCAATATCTAATAACGACCGACCTTTTCTCTTTTGGAGGGAAAACATAAACTAAACGTATTTTATTATACCTAAGTGTGGCGTCTCCTTTTTTAAGGGTATTTTGATAATAAAAAGCCACATAATATTATTTAATTAATTCTCCTTTTTATTTTGCATTTTGGGAATTAAATTAAATAGTTAATTACATCAATTGCTCCATAATTATTCTTTTGTGAGCAATACTCCAAGGTGGTGGAAAAACCACTCAGCATCCATAATTAAATAATTAAATAAATATTGTTTTATAATGTCAAATGATTAAAATCACTCTCCAGGCAATATTATTTAATTACTTAACATAATTTTTCCCTTGCAACATCCCAAAGCCCATGGGGAAAGATATGCTAAATGGTCTTAAAAAATGGGGACATTACAAAACTGCAAAATAAAATTTGGTCGTATGAACAAAAGATATGGCAAGTGGCCCATTGGTTCTTTGTTACGTGATTAATTGATCAGTGATGAATCATCAATGGATGATAGTGTTAGCCCCATCTCCAAGGTGTTGAAATCAGAACCTTGGAGAGGTGGATTGAAAAATCTGTTCTAGGCTTGTGTAGCTTGTTGGAGTCTGTGCAGAGACTCAGTTATCCTGCAATCGAAGTCACCTCAATCATGTCCTTCTAACACCATGTAGTGCTCATCCAACTTTCTCGATAAGAGAAATGTGACCATTTGTGCAATAGGAGTTAAAACCAACTCCGCAATAGTAGGAGAAATAACCATCTCTGTCTCATCCATGTCAACAGTGGGAGAAATAACCATCGCCGCAGTAATAGGAGTGAGAACCAACTCCTCATTCGTTTGCTCATTTATCCCCTATGTTGGGAAAGATTGTTCACAACACAATGAGCAAACTGTTCATGCTCTACTATCCTTCAAGAAAGTACCTTTGAATGAGTAGCTTGGCATGCCAACTCACCATGCATCGTCAATGCATTTGGAATAGTGGTGTCTCCATCCACAACAAACTGTTCTTCAGAATGAGGAAATCCATCCTCCCAAGGCATGCTCGCCTCTCGTACATCTGGTATAGTAGATGCTCCCTCCATAATAGTTGCATGTAGGTTGACTGTATCCAAGTCAACAAATCTATGAGGAATGGCTTCCTCCCAAGGCATTACAACCTTCTGCACATCATGTATGGTGGAGTTGTCCTCCAAATGTGCATTCATGTTGATCGTAGTAGGATCAGCAAGCCGATACTGACCACCTTGCCCAATACCAAGTGCAATCATTTGTATCTATTTCATATTAGAAACAATACACTTCTTCCCATATTAATCCACAAAAATATTGGGATTTTCAGTTAATTGACGAATAGATAGAAGATTCTTTTGTAAAGAAGGTACATATCTAACATTCCGTACCAACAATTTATGAGCATTATTCAATACAATGCATATATCTCATATCCCTTCTACTGCAAGTGATTCTCCATTAGTTAGTACTACTGATTCAAAACATATATTTGCAGTAAATGAAACATACCAGTCTTTGTGACATGAAAATTGTGCAGACGCACCAGAGTTAATGATCTAGCAACTAATACCATTGTCATGCAAGCACGATGTCGTAAGACAATAAAGAGCATGTCTGTCATCCGAATCTCGTTCTTCTGCAACTACTGCCAGACGCTCTTCATCACATGGCTTTTTGTTCTATTGCGAAAGATCATACTTCCACTTCCGACAATCCTTCTTAAGGTGCCCAACCTTGTGACAATAATAACATGTGACCTGACACCGAGTGGAAAACTCACCAGACTGACGTCGCCACTTTCCTTTTGACTGTGTGACAAGAGCACTCTCTGATTGGTCACAACTAGATTTTTCCTGAATTTGTCTCCGCTCCTTTTGCAAAAGGTAGGAACTCACCTTGTCAAACGTGAGTGTTTGACTTTCAGCCATTAAATCGAGTGCTTCCACAAATGACTTATACGAAGAAGGTAAGTTGTTCAAAACCAGAGCCTCCATATCATTGTCATCCACCTTTTTGTTGATGGAAGATAACTGGTCTCAGATGTCTTTCATCTGAAGTAGGTGCTCAGATAGTGATCCACGTTCTTGTGACTTTACAGAAAAGAGTATATTCTTCAGGTATAACACCCGACTCTTTTCTGACATCTGATATTTATCCCTTAGGATGGCCCACAACGTGCTTGCCACAATGGCATTCTGCACTTCCGATATCATATCATCTGACACTGATAACTCGAGAAGCAATAACCCTTCCTTATGACGTTTATCATAATCTGCAAAGTTTTTCGTTATTCGACTTTCATTACCGTGATTATTTTATCACAATCATGAAATTCTGCAAGCATTAAAATTTTATGGCTCCATACATTGAAATTAGTGCCCATTAATTTTTGTGTTTTTAGCAAAGTCAAATGTGAAATATTTGCCATTTTATTATTCGAAAGTAATGGAAATAATAAAATAATATTTTTCCCACACTTAATAAAACAAGATTACTTATTCTAGCAAATAGTGTGAAATTAATTATGCAAATATAAGGTGAAGACCTTTGTTGAAAAATGAATATTATTTCAGCCTATTAATTCACTGACCTTCTTTCAAAAGGAAGACAGGAAGCAATTGAGTCTTTCTGCCACGACTTTGCCTTTACTGAAACGATTCTGCCTCTACCGAAATGGCTCTGCCTTTGCCGAAATGAATCTGCTTGGAATCACGACTCTGCTGTTGACGCCACGATTTTCTTCGACTGTTCACGTTTTTACTTTCTACCCTCATGAATGGCTTTGCCTCTAGAATTTGCGAGTGGCCCACGCTTTTGATCCCACAATTTCCATCAGAAACTATATTTACGACTTGGTTCTCTGAGAATTTGCAATTGGGTAGCCACACTTTTCCTTTACAAGACTGGTATTCTGCCCTTATCCATCGATTTAATAGTGTTGCTTCAAAAACCCATTCGAAAATGTCTTTGCTCATAGTATCTGTGCCCTTGTTTGCCCTCGAATCATGACTTTTGGGCCTCACAAGTGCCCTAATGATTGTAACAGCAGGATATACTCACGACTAGGGTTCTCTAGGTCTGCATGACCTCCACAGGCTTCTCCTTTGTCTGTACTCTTCCTCCAAGAGCTTCCTCAAACTATGAATGTCTTCTTTCTTCTTCGAACTGCGAATTGATTGCTCTGATACCAATGTTAGCATATGCAAAGAGAAGAAAGAATTCAGAGAAGGCTGATTGCACAAAACTACACTTCTTCAAATGATTAAGGCAAGGTGAATTAATAAATGTAAAGAGGTGGTTATAGTTCGGTTGAGCAGTTACTAACCAAATAACAAATACATAACCGCATTACATTCTATATAATGCTCTATATTTTAACGCAATAGATATGTGTATTTGTTGGCTAGATTTTCTGCATAGCATAAAACCTAGGCAGTCATGAGATAAATCTCCCTCATTTACCGGTGAGGCTCCCATGTTAGATTTGTCAATTAAAATATGTTAGTATCTATATGGGGTTTTACTTTAACTATTCAGCTCATGAACCATAGCTGTATAGTTTTGTAGCAAGTAAGCAATTGTTTAAGAATTTTTTTTTTATAGAAGAAGGTAATTATATTAACTCAGAGGAGAAATGGGAAAGATGTGCATCCCAATCAATAGATAATAGAGTTGATTGCATGCACATAGAAGAAACCAATAGATATCAACGCACAAAATTATAAACAAAGGCAACTTCAGATCTAAATCTAAAATAACACAGTTTATTCAAAGATCTAAGATAGAAAGTTAGAAACAAAATACACCGTGACACAAAGTTCTCCGAAAATTTGCTCCTGTATATTCCTTTGCTTCAAGTGGTTCTCAGGGGTTTCAGCACAAAGTCTGGAAACACAAGAATGCGCTTACCAATTCTGATTATTAACCCGAAGGTTCTTCCTCTACTTATAGAATGTAGAGGGGCAATTACAAGTCAGAAGCTTTTAGTTGAATTGACACATGTGGAAGTGGGAAAGGAAATAACTGGCAATCTCCCTCCCGGAATTCCTCTTTGCATGACATGCATGATTTGTAATTGAAAATAGAACCTTCTATTTTGCATGTCTGCCACCTATCTCCAAGTAGTTGACTTCTTCAAGTAATGGCTTTTAAACCAATTACTTAGGTTGTATAATTTAATTGATCGCTCAATTATTTTGTTAGAGGAAATAAGAGAAAGTAGAAGAAAGAGGAAAGTTCAAGTCTTGTCCTTTTTCATATTTTGCATGTAGCTGATTCAAACTGGATCTGGAAGCAGCTGGATCTGGAAGCGGCTGGATCTGGAAGCAAGTGATTGTGATTTGCTTGCGGGTATTGCCTTTGACATGTCTTCCTTGTTATCCTTGAAGCTTTTGTAGTTCTTCTCCAGTACATGCATCAGTGCAATGTTCGCCATAAATAATTCATCATTTTTATTTTTAATTGCATATGAGCAATTAAAATTTCTGGAAAGCACTCCGGGTGAATACAACTTCAATGAAGGCTTCAACTAGAATATTGGAAGCACATGCACAAGATCCTTGAGGAATTTTTCACGCATTGACTTTTTCACGGGCTGCGTTCGAAACAAGAGGATGAAGCCTTTGTGCCGGAAGCTTTTGCAATTACGAGATCTGGATCTGGATCTGGGCCTATTGACTTTAGCAAATCTAGAAGCTACGCATGATTCCGCTGAGCTTTCTCTTTCATCCCGCTTTGCCATGGCTAGAGCAATCTTTGTCTGAACAATTTTTTTCCTCTTTATTCGGCCATAATTCTTCACAACCAGTGCAAATCTGGATAATTCTTCAGATTCGGAGGATATGTTCAATGTATTGGACATTGATTTAAGCTCCCTTTCTCTTATAAAAGCACCTGTAATGAATTTTTGCAATTAATTCAGACAAAGATGGCAACCGGAACATGAACAGTGGATTTTAATCATAAAAATCTGCATAATTCAAGCCTGCTGCCCCAAATTTGATGTTTTATTTGCATGCAAAGCAAACATGAATTTTACCAACTTCACCTGAGCACCTGTATCACTTATGCAAACAATTATCTAGACACAAATCAACCTCCTTCAACCTGTGCGCCAATTCTGGAAGCTTTAGCATTAATTACACCTTCTTCTAAGCAAAAATCCTCTCCAAATGGGGCGCACTTTTTGTTTGGGCTGCACTTTTCTGCTTGTGAATTAATTAATTCATCGTTATGGCAGCCCTTGCTTATATAATCCTCATGATTCTATAATTCATTAATGTCTTTCCTATTCCTGACAATTAAGTAATTAATTAATAAGCTTTACTTTGCAAATGGGGTGCCTATTTTGTGCATGCTCATGGCTGCCATTAAATAAATTAAATTTATTTAATTTTAGACTTTTGCTTCCAGTTAACTCAAGCCTCACAATATGCTTTGACCTTAGCCACTGAAAATAAGAATTAATTAATTCATTTAATACTTTTAAAAATATTATTTCTCTGCCAAATGGGGCGCACTTTTTGACATAAAGGGGCTGCATTAAATAAATATTATTTATTTAATTTTAGAACAGTCTATTTTCAACCTCTTTTTGTCCATTTACCTTGGTTGACTTTTCCACAAGCCTGGTCGCCA
The DNA here is from genome assembly GCA_019776745.2 of Taxus chinensis. Taxonomy (NCBI): domain Eukaryota; kingdom Viridiplantae; phylum Streptophyta; class Pinopsida; order Cupressales; family Taxaceae; genus Taxus; species Taxus chinensis. The sequence continues at coordinate 897,101,281 of CM034149.1, forward strand.
AAATTGGGTGAATAAATATTAACAAATATTTATTTAATGCATTTATTATTCACCCAAGGTGGGTCGCACTTTTTGGAATAAAGAATTTCTATTTTTAAAAGTCAGATGTCGATGGGATTATTTACCCTACAAGGCAGCCTTGAAAATCCCATGATTCACTTAAGTCGTTTGACTTTCATAATGAGATTATTTACCCTGCCAGACAGACAATAAAATCCCATTCATGCCTTAAGTGATTTTTCTTTTATTCCACAATGGGAATTTTTACCCTGCAAGGCAGGTAAGAAATTCCCACCTGCCTGTTGCCTCTAATTTTCCCATTGTGACTTAAGTGACGTTGCTTCCATGGGAAAAAGTACCCTGCTAGTGCTAGGCAGGTACAAAATTCCCACTTGTCTGCTGCCTCCAAAAATGCCATGATCCACTTCAAACCCTCTTTTTCCAAAAATGCGGCCAGTGCAGAAGAGGCTTTTTGGTGCACGACTTCGTCTTTTCCCAGAGAATCAGACCTCCGATGGTGAATTCCTTCTGGCACAACGTGTGTATGTGATCTCCAAGTACTCTAGGCCAAGAATCAGGCCAAACCAGCAAAGGAATTGATCCAGAGAAATTTCACAGAAAACGAAATGGGAAAAACACAAAAACACAAAACGTTGCCAGAAGTTACAAATAAAGTCCAGAATTCATTCCTGGTTAAAACCCTACTGGTATACTGGAATAATGATATGTACGATCACAACAGAGTTAAACCGGAGCGCAAATTGCCTCAAACAGGGCTCAAAATAATTAAATATAAATTTCCCGTAGGCAAATCCCGACGACAGAATATAACAATTTTAGGCATCTAGGTATTTGGCGAAAATAGATAATATGGCTCCTTGGGAATATCTTGACACAATACAAGAACTTTCTAGCAAAAAAACACAAAACGATCCATTATTTTAAAATTACGAATTTTTTTCGGATAGGGTAGTCTCAGATTTCAGGATGAAATCTGGGGACACCAGTATTGTTTAGCAAGAAGGTATCCGATGCAAGGATGTATAGGCAGATGTTTTCTTCCATGTATGAGTCTCTTAGATGGTCTCTGTAGTGATGTCTTCTTGTGAACTTGACAATATTGACAAGATTATATAATGGGGCTGATGTATACTTCAAAGGACTCTTCATGGAGGTGTATAAGTACATAGAACCTCATTACATCACTGAAAAATCCAGTGACACAATACAATATTATTTATGACATGTGAGAACATCAACCTGGTATATATGTTTGTGTGAATTCAGATGGGGATGTTCACCCTGGGGAATATCCATGAAAGGTGTCTAAGAGACTGTCCGCATTGGAGGACATACTTGATAGGTATTCTTAGAGGTGAGTGCACCATAAATAAATAGCTATATTCAATCTTTACAATGAGGTCCATTGCTAGAGCTGACATGCGTCATGTATTTCATTTCCTTGCTACTCCATGTCCAATGGGGGCTCATGTAGAACTCTTCTAGTTCTTCAAAATTTTGACCAGCACATGATGATCCTCCTCGGTGATTCATGAATGTCGTACCACAAATGATGGGGTTAGTGCTGAACCAGGTATATGTTTGTTCTTCTATAACTAGATTTTCCAAACCACACGGCTTTCCTTATACCTTCTGCATATTTTAAGATTCATGTAATATTTATGCATTACTCCTTGTATAACCTTTGCCATTACATGAATAAAACTTGTTGGCTAGATTTTCTGCATAGCATCAAACCTAGGCAGTCATGAGATAAATCTCCCTAATTTAACCGGTGAGGCTCCCGTGTCAGATTCGTCAATAAAAATGTGTTATTATCTATCAGGGGTTTTACTTTAACCACTTAGTTCATGAACCATAACTAAGAAGTTCTGCAACAAGTAAGCAACTGTTCAAGAAAAGAAGTATTTTATAGAAGAAGGAAGTAAAGGAAATACAAAGAAGAAATGGGGAAGATGTGCATCCCAATTAGTAGATAGCAGAGCTAATTGCATGCACATAGAAAAAACTTAATAGATATGAACACACAGAATTATAAAACAAAGGCAGCTCTAGATCCAGATCTAAAATAACACAGTTTATTAAGAGATCTAAGATTAAAAGCAAGAAACACAGTACACCGTGACACAAAGTTATCCGGAAACTTGCTCCTTTGTATTCCTTTGCTCCAAGTTGCTCTCAGGGGTTCAGCACAAAGTCTAGAACACAAGATTGCTGCTTATAAATTCTGATCCTTAACCCGGAGGTTCTTCTCCTACTTATAGAATGTAGAAGGGAAAGTACAAATCGAAAGCTTTTAGTTGAACTGACACATGTGGAAGTCGGAAAGGAAAACAACTGACAATCTCCCTCTTGGAATTCCTTTTTGTATGACATGCGTGGTTTGCAACTGAAGATAGAACCTTCAATTTTGCACGCCTGCCACCTATCTCCAAGTAGTTGACTTCTTCAAGTAATGACTTTTAAACCAATCACTTAAGTTGTATAATTTAATTGATCGCTCAATTACTTTGTTGGAGGGAAGAAGAAGGAAGAGGAAAGCTGCAGTCTTGTCCTTTTTCATGTCTGCATGCAGCTGATTCTTTTGCCTTTGTTTCTCACCAAATTGGATCTGGGAGTAGCTGGATCTGGAAGCAAGCTGGATCTGGAAGTGACTGGAAGCAGCTGGATTTTGCCTTCGCCTTGTCTTCTCTTTTATCCTTGAAGCTTTTGCAGTTCTTCTCCAGTACATGCATCAATGCAATGTTTGCTGTAGATAACTCATCATCCTTATTTTTAATTGCATATGAGCAATTAAAAATTCTAGAAAGCACTCCGGGTGAATGCAACTTCAATGAAGGCTTCAACTGGAAGATGAGAGCATTTGCACAAGATCTTGGAAGGAATTTTCCACGCACTGACTTCTTCACGGGCTGCATTCAAAACAAGAGGATGAAGCCTTTGTGCCGAAAGCTTTTGCAACTACGAGATCTGGATCTGCATATGGATTTGCATCTGCATCTGCATAACAAACTTTGGCAACTGGGCTGTGGATGGAAAAGCTGCAACTCGAATAATTCCACTGCTTTTAATCTGTACGCATGAGTGAAGTTTTTCCTGCACGCATGAGTGAAGTCTTTCCTGCTCTGGATCTGTCTATCAATTTAGCAAGAGGTTCCGAGCCTAGATCCGTGTCTCCAATATCTGCAAATTTAGAAGTGATGCATGACTCCGTTGTGCTTTCTTTTTCATCTTTCTTCGCCATAGCTTTGTCTATCGTTGTCTGAACAATTCTTTTTCTTCTTATTTGACTGAAATTCTTCAATATTGGTGTAGATCTGGATATTTCTTCAGATTCAGAGGATATATGCAATGTATTGGACATTGATTAAATCTCCTTTTCTTTTGTAAAACACCTGTAATGAATTCCTGCAATTAATCCAGACAAAGATGGCCACTGTAGCATGAATAGTGAATTTTAATTATAAAAATCTACACTTTTTAAGCCTGCTACCCCAAAAATTGGTGTTTAATTTGCACATAAAGAGAGCATGAATCTTTTTAACAACACCTTAGCACCTGTAACACTTATGCAAACAATTATGTAGACAAAGATCAACCTCCTTCAAAGCATGCGCCAAATTTGGAAGGTTTTAGCCTTGTTTCCACCTTGCTTGAGCAAAATCCTTCTTCAAATGGGGTGCATTTTTCCTCTTGGCTGCAATTTTTTACCTGTGAATTAAATAATTCACCCATATGGCAGCCCATGCTTACATAACCCTCACAATTCTATAATTAATAATTGTCCTTCCTATTCCTGGCAATTAATTAATTAAAAATCATGCTTCTCTCTTTAAAAATAACATGTTTAAGGACAACCATCCAATAAATTAAATTAATCCAATTTAATCCTTCACACTTCACTTCACTTCACTTAAGCTTCACAGTGTGCCTTGACCATAGCCACTGAAAATAGAATTTAATCTAATCAATTCATACTTTAAAAAGTATTATTTCCTTCTCAAAAGGGGCTGCATTAACTAAATTAAATTTATTTAATTTTGGAATTCTATTTTTAAATTCCTTTTGTCCACTTCCCTTTGTTGACTTTTCCACAAGCCTGGGTGCCAAAATTGGGTGAAAACATATTAACAAATATTTATTTAAATGCATTATTATTCACCCAAGGTGGGTCACACTTTTTAGCATAATAGAATTCTATTTTTAAAAACACATGGCAATGGGAATTTTTATCCTACAAGGCAGCTTCGGAAATCCCATGATCCACTTAAGTGATTTGACTTTGACAATGGGATTATTTACGCTGCATGGCAGGGAATAAAATCTCATGATTTCACTTAAGTCACTTTTCTTTTATTTCACCATGGAAATTTTTACCCTGTAAGGCAGGCAATAAATTCCCGCCTGCCTGCAGCCTTTAACTTTCCCACTGCAGCTTAAGTGAATTTTATATCACGGGATAAAGTACTATGCTAAGCAGGTACAAAATTCCCACCTTGCCTGCTGCTTCCATTTTTCCCATTGCAGCTTGAATCCTTTGTTTTCCAAAAATGCGCCCAACCCCGTAGGGGCTTTTCCGTGCACGACTTTGCTTTTTCCTAGTGATCCAGACCTCCGATGGCGACTTCTTCCGGGCATAACGTGCGTATATGTTTTCCAACTGCTTCAGGCCAAAAATTGGGCTTATCCGGCAAATGAATTGTTTTAGAGAAATTTCACAGAAAATGAAACGGGACAACACAAAAACATGAAAAAAATTGCCAAAAGTTACAAATAAAGCCCATAACTTATTCCTAGTTAAAATCCTTCTGGTACAAGGGAATAATGATATGTTCGATCATAACAGAGTTAAAACGGAGCGCAAATAGCCTCATACGGGGCTCAAAATAATTAAATACAAATTTCCCGCAGACAAATCTCGACGACAGAATATAACAATTTTGGGCATTTGGCTATTTGGCGAAAAAGGTTAATATGGCTCTTTGGGAATATCTTAACACAATACAAGAACTTTCAGGCAATAAAAACACAAAACGACCCATTATTTTAAAAGTACGATTTTTTTTTTTGAATAGGGTAGTCACAGATTTCAGGATGAAATCTGGGTACACCAAAACTGTTCATAAATGCGTGCAAATTCCAATAGAAACCCTTAAAATATCCATGCCAAACCCATGGTTAATGAATTAAATGTAATGTGGTGGGGGGCTGTTTGTGTTGTTGAACTGCAGCTGTAGTGACAAATCATGTGACCAATATAAGCCATTGTACCATTCTACAACATATGTAACACCCCATTTCAGTAACTCCCCCCAATTTAACAATGCATGCCTTAAAAGCCACACTAAGATTCATGGGGAGTCTGGCTGAAACCGAATGTGAAAATTCCAACATTTCCTATCAAATCTGGCTGCAAATACTACCCGCTGTAATGGATCTAAAATTAACCTTTTTATTTGTTCACAACATGTATGTATCTATCTCACTAGTCTCTGAAATGCAAATAGGGGCATCCAAAACTACCTTTCCAAATCTTTCAGTTCTCATTCCAATGGCCCTTGCATTTCCACATGCCAGTCAATTTTATTTATTTTTTAAATTTTTTTTAAGATCTCAGAGGTATTGAATTTTGTCTCATTAACCCAAAGGTGGGGTGGCCCCTCTTTTGTCTTATTAGTTATTGGAATTTGGATCTGGTTCTTCTGATAATGGTATTGTGTTAAACTTATTGGGTTTCCAAAAAGTGACATATTTTGTCCTCATAAGACTACCCGTATGTACTTAGTGATTAGTATGCACGCATAAAAACACCTTAATACTCTATTTTGCTTCTTTTTGGCTCTTTTGTTATACTTGGTTTCTTTGCTTCTCTCTTCAATTTCTTTTATTGATCAGGAGGTTCTTGTTTAACTCAAAGCTTATTTTTCCTCCTCTCTTTCTTGAGATTGCTGATGTGTGACATAATTGTTTGTGACTTCAATGCTTAGACTCTGCAAAACTTCTACACTCATCATCATTGTTCATATGACATTATGAAGTAGCACGACTATATTTGCAATTTTAACTATCATTAGATTGTTGGTCATGATAGTCACATCATCTCCGATTACATGCAGGATATGTTGAGCCAATGATACTGGAAGTGGTCACTGTCCAAAGGCTGCTCTATAAGCTGTCGTTCAACCCTCTCACATGACTCTTCCAAAGCATGTATCAAAAGCTCTTTACTTCAAAAAAGTCATACCCAACATCTACCAATGATAGGGGCTAGTGCTTGAGTTGAGATCATTCTGTATACAATGTTGTTGCACCAACACTCCACTAACTGGTTCAACGTGATCATCCAACTTCGAACTAGATATTTTTTTCTGTCAGTTATATTCATCACCCAACGAGCTTCTGGAATATGATGAGGCTGAATCTTTGTCTTCGCCATTTATCTCAAATCTATGAGTGAATTTTTATCCATCTTGTTTTAATGTTAAAATATCACATTTCCAATCTTGAATTCTGTTAACTTGTCGCAACCATGTTCTCCCAAGCAATGTTGTGGATACTTGATTGCCTGGTTGCATTGCTTGCAATCAACCCTGCTTTGGTTTACCATGTATACCTGCAATCAAGGTGACCATGAGGCTGCCTTCCGGAACCTTCTCCACACTTGCTTTCGATGTAATTTCACTCCCGAACTACTACCTGCAACTATCATAACTTTTGACCTTTGCATGCATTGTGATTTCTATAACCGTATCATAACCAAGCATGCCAGTGAGAAGAAAACTAACATTATCAACCATCAGATTATCCATTTGCATGCCACCCACCATCGGCTTATTGTCTTCAAGTTCTTTGCCACTATTGCTATTCAATGATTGTATTGCACCTGTGACAACTTTTCATCCTCCTCTTTTCCTGGTGCACCAAACATGGTGCTCATTTTTATATACATTTGATTTATTTTGTCAAGCTCACCATCACTTTTAAATTCAACATCAACTGGTCCTTGAAAATGTATGTAGAAATCTCTTCTAGGAGATCAATATTTTTCATTGTCTTTTGGACTTGGCTTTGTAGATCATTCTCCATTTGTTGACTCTCTTGCATTGGTCCATTCTTCACATCACTTTTCACATGATGCAAAAGCAAAAGCAGATGGGCTCACAAACAATCTTGCATCAACCAAAAATGCTTGAGTAGCAATAAGGTCGTTATAAAACCTTTGGCATGCATGCAACCATTTGGTGTTAGAGGAATAATATCTTGTGAAGCTTTGGAAGTCTTGCACAATGTTTTGAAAACTTTGCATACCCTTACAATGGATTGGATGAAGGCCACCCGCAAAGGTATTTCACGAAGTGTTTTGAGTGAGGTCTTGAATGCGCTACATAGATGAGGAATTAATGTATGGTTTTAACCACTTTCCATCTGCAGATTTCAGATCTGTTTCTCTGTCTTTTTTACTTCTTAAAAATCTGGTTGAACCAATAAGATTTCCTGAGTGGAAACCCCTCACAATACTCTTGGGGTTTTCGTCCACAAGAGGGCAAATCCGAAGGGTTTTCGTCCTTGGATTTTTTTTGCAAAAGCTTAGAGCTCAATGCAATAGAAAATATCATATAAATTTTTCTGGATGCCTCTAGGCAAGTCGACCTCTTCCTTATATAGGAAATGGGACCCAAAGTGACCTTTGGACTTCCAAATCACATTTTCCCTAGATAAATACAATTAAAATTAATTGTATTTTACATTTGCGCTCTTCTAACTTTTATTTTAATATTTAAGCTTTATTAATTTATTATATGTGCATTTTATAATGTTATATTTTAATATTTGCACAATATAATAAAATTAATAAACTTAGTCACCCTTGAACTCACCCTTTGGCTGTCGGGTAGACAAAATGGGCCAAAGGTCTTCGATAAGAACTATCCGAAAAGAGGGCCATTACACTTGTGCGTAACTTAAAGTCTTGCCCATACTTTGTGCAACAGAGAGTGATTTACACTGCCTTTGCAATCACTTGAGGAGGTTTCTTATGCACAACACTAGGTGTTTGTGCACTCTTGCACTCTGGAATTGAAATGCATGACACATGACATGATGGATCTGTGTTGGGGTCTTAGTGACAAGTGTCATACGTGCAAGAGACTCCTAACAGTTCTGACAACTGGCGATTGTAATTGAACGGAATCATAAAGTGCCACATTACAGGTTGTTGTCTGATGGTGGAGGGAGTCATTCCAACTTAGTTTCTTGTTTTGCATGCCTATACAAGGTGTAAGCATCTTTGGTTGTTCAAGTACGGAGATCTGAAAGGAGAGCCTAACCAGAGAGTCGGGCATGGTTCTAAGTAGTGATTTGCAAGCTTGCAATTCTAGATAGCTAGAGTGTGTAATACATCCCATTTAAGATTGTCGTAGCTTGTTGTTTTAAGAATTTAATAAGATTGTCAGTTTATTGTGCCTATAACTGATATTTCCTCCATTAAAGTAATACATTGATGCTTAACATTTTATTGTTGCGTAAAGGTGCATTACTCTACATTACATTGATCTTGTGCATGAGTAACTAGGCTGCATGGTATAAGATGACTAGTCCTTCATTGGACCCTCTGGCCACAATTGCATCATTTGGTAACAAAACAATGTTGTTTCCTGCGAGTGATCATGTTTTCCACATTTTCAAGTGTGTGTAGAAAGCAGTGAAGGCATCTTTCCAACACAAAGGTTGTTGGGTACAAGGTTTAGCGGTTGTAGTCGTTGCAGATTGTTGTAAGGAAATGATATGACACAAATAGCTCTCAGAGGAAGAGGAAGGGGAAATAAAGCACCAAGAGTGTAAAATTTTGAATATCTGCCCAACCCATTGCTTGATATGACTGAAAATCAACCTCCTTTTACCCATCATGAGAAAATCCCTTTACACAACAAGAAAATATCTTTAACCTATAATTGTTATTTGCATGTCCCTTTGCCACCTAGACTATTTTGCAAACACTGCAGTGCTATACAGAGTCTTCATAATCAGTTACCCTAAGAATCAGAAGCTCGTGTTTACCCATTGTTGCCAATGTTTGAAGAATGTGTCCCCACGTTGGCAAACCTCTTCCTCATTTCTTTGTCCATTTCTTCAATGTGTCTGCTTAACCATGTTGCTAAATATAATAAAGGGAGTAGAGTTCTGCACTCTGGTTACGACACTTGTGATTTATTATAATTGGTCATCAAGATATTCTAATTCATCTTCCTCTTGTGATTTATATATATCTTCTCCAATAGTCTATCACAACTTTACTTGTTCCTCTAACCATGCCTGTTAACATAGACTAAAGGTATTATTCTTTTCACGTCTTTTGGTTGTGTCATGTGTATGATTGTATCTGCGGTGGATTTCTTCTATGACTGTTGCTAACCTGTTTTCAATTTGTCATATATATTTGTGCCTCTCATTCATTCCATTGAACTTCTAGGTGTCCAAATGTCTAGCAGTTTGATGATGATGAGATGTACAAGGAATCGCACTTTTTTTTATCTCACACATATTACACTCAAACTATAACCTTTCTACACACATAAACAAACAAGAAATGTGCTTGCAATGAGTGTTTGTAGTATTGATGATGTACATGCCACAGATCACTAAGTGGGATATATGGCACATTTGATGAGTTTATTCAATTGTCTACTACAATAATGTCTGTCTATGAACTTAACGATACCATAAAATGAAATGTCCATTTGGGGGCTGAATGGACTTTTTCCCACAAATCTGATCCAAATCAACAACAAAACCAACATTACATCAAATTGAACATAGAAATAAATCAACCACAAATGAACTTCACACAATGAAATGTCCTTCTTTAGGGTAGCGAACTGATATGAAACTTTGGGAGTCTCAAACCCTAGTCAAAACATCTCCAATCTTCATGAAATAAATACCAACATACACGACAACACTTGTAGATTTATTTATGCAATAAAACTGAATTTACAACCACTAGAATAGCTGGAAATGAATTAATTCGGAACAACCACAAAATATTAAGGTAAAATACAACTGAAACTTCTAAAATTCATAGCTCCATGGAAAATAGAAATTAGAACACAAATGATAGCTCAAAATGATCATGAGAAGACAAGCTATCCAATAAAAGTAATCTCATAATTTTCCAACCACGAAAGCGAGCCCAAATACGCAACTGCAATCTGCAAGTGAGTAGGTAAGGATGAAACCGTACTCCAAAAATCACCAAATCATAGTCTCTATCCCCAAATATGATGATAAATCTGAATATAAACTCAAATCACAATTATCCCTTAAGCAATTTGCCTAGGGTTAGGAAGAGCAATGAATGCACTAGTAGTGCCAAATCAGCTCACATGAGACTCCTAGATGAAGCCTCCAATGGATCCCTTGAGGGTTTTTGTCCCCAAGAGAGATTGCCACACCTTTGGGGTTTCGTCCAAGGTGGAGAAGGAAGATGCACATCGTGCACAATCCAAGAAGAATAAACAAACATCCGATATGCTCCTCCAAGTGTAGCGAACTCCTCTTGATAGCCTCCCAATGTTAAATGAGAAGACTTCCAAGAGGACCGACCCATAATGGAAGAATAGAATGCTCCACATGCAAGACCGACCTCTCCCCAATGAGAAATTAGAACAAAAATGATCAAATAATTCCATGACCTACCTCCAAGTATACAGAAGTATTTAAAAATACTTTTTGTAGAAGTATGAGGCTCTAAGAGTGATGTACTTGAAAAAGGGGACATTACATAAACAATGAGCTGGATGTGATATAGACATTTTAGGGTTCTTCATGGAGATAGGTGATGGTTAACACCTAAACTCCTTCAACACTATAACACCATTGACAATTATTCATCACAAGACTTATTATTAACACATGATTATATCAACTCATCATTATTTGGGTTTGTGTAATGCTTGTTAGAGGTTGTGGGATGCATTTGCAAGGCATGTATCATCCAAAGGTGTTGGCTCCATTCATTTAACATAATCATTTATATTTATTACATCACACAATATTTTATTATTCAATCCAATATGACTGCAATTTTAACAGGGAGACATTTTCTGAGCTAACAACCTTTGTTGTTTTCAGCTTTATGAGATGTACTTTCTCTTTTTTCCATCTCTTTTTGGTGTTACCAATGTTCGATTCCACTAGTGCTGATTTCTTAGTGTTCCTTCTTTTGAAGATTCAACCTTGGTAGAATTGATTTCTTAAATTGAATAATTTTAGTTCAAGGCCAATTGGATCCATAATGTGAATTAGGACATATAAGGTATTTTATGCTGCATAATGCAAGGATGTTAGTTTGAGGTGAATTAAGAAGCTATGCTATGGTTGTAAACACTTCACCTATGCTTATTGTTTGAGATAAGCAGTGGCAAGGTGCTAAATAAGTCATTTTATGGTCTTGAGCGCACAATGAAGGAATAGAGTCACATGAGAGGTACTTTTCAAATAGAAAGAGAGTCGCAATGTGTAATGTCCTCTCTAAAACCTGATTGTAATCTTCAGTGGATAAAAATGAAAACTTAGGTGATATACTGCAAAAACTAAATGCAAATGTTGCAGATTTGATTTACCCAGAAAAATGCGATTTGGATAGGGAAGACAATCTCCACAATATACACACAAAATATAATGTTTTTTCTGATATTTGAGGAGAGCTAATATTATAAATATTTTTGCAAAGGAAACACCCTTTCTAAATGGATAAAAATGAAAATCTTTCTAATTGTAATCTTCAGTGGATAAAAATGAAAACTTAGGTGATATACTGCAAAAACTAAATGCAAATGTTGCAGATCTGATTTACCTAGAAAAATGCGATTTGGATAGAGAAGACAATCTCCACAATATACACACAAAATATAATGTTTTTTCTAATATTTGAGGAGAATGCGATTTGGATAGGGAAGACAATCTCCACAATATACACACAAAATATAATGTTTTTTCTGATATTTGAGGAGAGCTAATATTATAAATATTTTTGCAAAGGAAACACTCTTTCTAAATGGATAAAAATGAAAATCTTTCTGATTGTAATCTTCAGTGGATAAAAATGAAAACTTTGGTGATATACTGCAAAAACTAAATGCAAATGTTGCAGATTTGATTTACCCAGAAAAATGCGATTTGGATAGGGAAGACAATCTCCACAATATACACACAAAATATAATTTTTTTTCTGATATTGAGGAGAGCTAATATTATAAATATTTTTGCAAAAACTAAATGCAAATGTTGCAGATCTGATTTACCCAGAAAAATGCGATTTGGATGGCAAAGACAATCTCCACAATATACACACAAAATATAATGTTTTTTCTGATATTTGAGGAGAGCTAATATTATAAATATTTTCGCAAAGGAAACACTACTAGCTGAACCAAAAATCTGATTTTTTTTATGAAGATAAACTTCAATTTTGACCTGTACTTGCAGTGCTGGAAATGAGGCTGAAAACCCTTTATAAAGTACCTGAAAATATTGAGAAATCCACTAGAAATACCTCTGCAACAGCTGTTAACAAAAGTATAATTTTTCCAGCTATATAATAGATGAAAATACACCCAAACTGGGTCGCTCCAGGCATAAAAATATTAAATAAAATGCAGATTGAAATCTGAACATTGACACCATAAAATAGAGAGAGTTTTTGTTCTCCTGGATGATTTTCATGAGGGTTTTCGTCCTCAGAAAATTACTGTAGTTTTACTTCGGCTTCAAGCCAAAATAGCAAAGTTCAAAATGATAGAATGATGCCTAACCAAGTCGACTTGCTCCCATATGCAAGAGAAGTGACTCAAAAAGACTACCCAAAGCACAACCAATCAACAAATGTTATTCTTTCTATGCACTAAACACCCAAAGACATCCCTAACATAGTCCCATTTTCCCTTAGAGGGATTACAAAATTCATATTTTAATTTTATTCTTTCTAAGACTCCCAAGTCCCTCTAATGCAAGTCACCAAAGTCCCTAGAGTGAATAAAAAATTACATTTGCCAACTCTAATACTTTATTAAGTCCTATAAAGTATCATAAGTGTTAGATATGTATTAATTTTTATATTGGCACTTAATATTAATTTATAGATGACTTAAGTCTACCTTGTTGATGTCCCTTAGCCGTCGGTAGACAAATAGGGCAAGGGTCTTCAAGCTGTTATTCCGGAAAGAGGGACATTTCAGTCCTCACTTCCTCAAATTCCTTTCCCACAAGAAATTTCAGATTTAGATGCTCCAAGATTTCTACACCTTCCCACGTAGCATCCTCTGTAGGTATCCCTTTCCAATGGATCAAATATTCTCCAGATAACTCTATTCCTCAACCTCCTTTCACGTACCTCTAAGATGGTTTTCGGTTCCAAGACAATTTTTCATTCATTATCAAGAGGAGACAATTTCCATGGAGGGAACAATATGCTGCCCCAATGCCTTTTTCAATCAAGATACATGAAACACATTGTGTATTTTACTTTGATTCGGCAGTTCAAGCTTGTATGAAACCTTTCCCACCTTTCGTATGACCTTGTACAGGGACCATAAAACCTTGGGTTTTAAATTTTATAAACCTTTCCCTTTGATGGAGGATTGTCTATAAGGTTGAAACCTTAGAAAAAACATGTCTCCAACCTGAAAATACCTCTCTATTCTTCTGTGGTCTACATATAGATTTTTCTTATTTTGGGCATGTGCAAGGTTATCCTTGAGTGATTTCATGATATCTTGAATTTGTTGTATTAAATATTTAACACTTGGTACCCTACTATCTCGGAAGAACAACGTCAACAAATGAAAATGCATCATATACATAGTGTGCCTTAAATGGAGACATACCAATGGACATATGATGAGAGGTGTTGTAGAAAAATTCACCTAAATAAATCCACTTAATATACGTTGATTGTCTTCCCTATAACAAAGCATCTTAAATACCCTTCTATCCATTTGTTCACAATTTCTATTTTCCCATCTATTTATGGTTGATAACTTGTGCTTGGAGTAAGTTTTGTGCCTGCAAGGTGAAAGAGATCTATGCCAAAAATAACTCATGAACCTATTGTCCCTATCAATCACAATATTCTTTGGTAGCCCATGAAGTCTAAAAACATCCTTCAAAAATATTCCAGCCACCAAAGGTCCATAAAAACTTGGTAGAAAGAGGAGAAAAATGAGCATACTTGGTTAAATGATCTACTAAAACATAGATAACAGTTTTACCTTCGATCGAGGGAAGACCAACAATGAAGTCCATTTAAATTCTCTCACATTTTTGATTTCAGATGGGTAGGGGCTGCAAAAATTCCTTCTAGAAATTCATGGTGTGCCTTGCTTTGTTGGAAAATAAGGAACTCCTTAATGTGCTGCAATACCTCCATATTCAATCATTTCCAAACAAATTTCTCTCTCACTTGTTTATATGTTTTAAAGTACCCATGGTGTCCTGCTAAATGTGAGTCATGCATGGCTGATAAAACTCTGCGTTTTACCTTAGATTCAGGAACCAAAAGAACTCTTTTTTATATAGAGGATGAGATCATCCACCACCTATTAATTATCATCATCAATTTCTCCATAAAATATATCACAAGCACGCTGATGTTTGGCATATTCCATTGTTATATCAACCTTCTAGTCTACTGCAATTTCACTCATGGAACAACAATGAGGTTTCCTTGACAAAGCATCAGCCACTATGTTCTTTTTTCCTTTCAAAGACTCAATCTCAAAGTCAAAGGATTGTATTTTACTTACTCATTTTTGTTTCCTATCATTCAGATTAGTTTGTTTAAGGAAATACCTCAAATTATTATGATCCATTTTGACAATTTTTTTGCCACAAATAAGATATTGCTCTGAACTTCACTAGAGAATGCATGATGGATAACATTTATTTATCATAAATAGCGTATTCCTTTTCTACATCCTTAAGTTTTCTACTTTCAAATGATATAGGATGTTTTTCTTGCATAAAAACAACCTCAATTTCATAACCATAGGCATCACACTCCACCAAAAAAGGATTTGAAAAATCTAGAATAACAAGTATTGGACAAGAACTCGTTACCTTGTTGACATGCTCAAATGCTTTTTGGGATGATTTTGACCATGTGAAAGCTATCCTTTCTTTCTCAAATTTTTTAGGGGAGTTGAAAGCTGTGATAATCCCTTCACAAATCTGCGGTAATAACTACAAAAACCCAAGAAACTTCTTAGTTGATTCAAAGTAGTAGAAGTAGGCCAATCCAAAATGGCTTGAATCTTTTTTTGGTCCACATGGGCCCCTCTTGCATTGATGACATGTCACTAAATACAATATGTCTTCCATTCCAAACTCATATTTGGATGATTTGGCAAAGAGATATTGCTGCTCCAAAATGCTTAAAACCATATCCAGATGTTTCAAATGCTCTTTCCATGATTTGCTATACACCAAAATATCATCAAAAAATTACCAATACAAACTTCCTCAAATTCTCCCTAAAAATGTGATTCATACACGATTGGAAAGTGGCAGGAGCATTGGTCAAACCAAATGGCATCACTAAAAATTCAAAATGACCAAAGTGGCACCTAAAAGTTGTCTTGTGTACATCTTCATCTCTTACCTTTATTTGGTGGTATCTGGATGTTAGATCAATCTTTGAGAAGAAAACAACCCCATGCAATTCATCAAGCAATCCATTTATCCTTGGTATATGGTACATGTTCTTGATGGTTTTCTTATTTAACAACATGTAGTCTACACACATCCTCAATGTCCCATCTTTCTTTTTAACCAGCACAACTTGAAAGAATAAAATGGGCTAGAACTTAGCCTTATGTGGCCCATCTCCAACAAATTTTTTTATCACACTTTCTATTTCCTCTTTGAAGGATCTCCGATGATGATAGGGAGAAGATATTACTAGAGTTGAACTAGGTTCCAACTCAATTATATGCTGAAATTATCTATTTGGTGGCAATCCATGAGGTAAATCTGAAAAAACCCTTGCTATGTCTATCCAAAATAGATTGAATATCCACATGATATGCTAGCTGTGATGAAAAATCAAAATTAATACTTACCAGACAATGAGCAGCCCATGTAATATCCAAAATAGATTGAATATCCACATGATATGTTAGCTGCCATGAAAAATTAGAATTAATACTTACCAGACAATGAGAATCCCATGCAATCTTCCCTCTAGTAAAGGCTCACTCCATGCTTTTGGCATTCACTACTTGAGGAATCTCACTTCTCAAGCCTTGCAATATAACTTCCTTGCCTTGGGACTTAAATTTCAGCTCCATGGTCTAATATTTTTGAGTAAACTCACCCAAAGATTGCAGACATTGGACCTCCAAAACAACATCTATTTCATCAATCCCAATGACATAAACATCATCACATACCTTGTGCCTTCCCAAAGTAATTTCAAGTTGAGGAATTTTCTTGGAACATGCAAGAGTGTATCCATCCGTAATAGTCACATTGAATTCTTTAAAAATATTCTGCCTTCAACCCCATTCTTATCACTAATCCCTCATAAATGAAATTATGAGTAGCTCCACTATCAACCAAGGTTATGATTATTTACCCATGAAGAAAACCCTTAATATGGAAAAGCATGATATCTTGGTGCTCTGGGATAGGGTAGACAATGTTCCATCATTAAGTTCTTCTTTTTATTATCTTGTTTATTCTTCTTCTTCTTCATGACTCAGCTCTTTCTTCATCTATTCTTCATTCATTTGAAAGGATATCAATGTAGTGGGGTTCCCCATTTGGAAGACAATGGTAACTAGGAGTCCATGGATATCTACAATGAAAACATAAATTCTTCCTTCTAAGCTTGTTTATAGACTCTATTCCCTTATTGTTTTTTTTCCAATATTTTACATCTTCTTTACCTTAAAATAGTTTACTTTACTGCCCATAGTTTGGTTCCCTTTTTCCACTAGAAGAAGATGGACTTTGGCTGCCCAAACATCCCCTTTGGCTTCCCATACATTTCTGATTTTTCTGCAAGATTTTTACTCTCTGGTACCACTTTTTCCAAGTCAAAAGCTTTCCTAATAGCTCCGTGTAAAGATGGTGGGTTGAATGCTTTCACAAGGCCCTTTAGTTGTTCTTCTAACCCTTCCATAAAAAACAACACTAACCTCTTTTCTCTAATATATGGAACCATAATTGAAATTATTTCAAATTCAGAAATATATTTTTCAAGTGATCCTTCTTGTCTTAAGTTGAGCTAGCTCTCTGAAGTACATATTTGGATCTGTCCTATCAAATCTCTCAATCAAACATAAGTTTAATTCCTCCATAATAGTAATGGAACCATGACCTTGGGTAATTAACCCATGATACCACCACTCATGAGCTAATCCCTCTAGATGTAATGTTGCAAAGTTGAGGTCTTTCTCTTCATACATAGGATTTAAGGAGAGATATGTATCAAGTTTTTGTACCCAAGCTCTAGTGGAACATTTTTTAATGCCATCAAAAGAAGGTAGAGTTACCTTCCCTAAATTATGTTAGATATCCCTTCTTGGTGTTTCTTGTTAGACCCTCTTGTTTCTACTTGCATTCTTATTATTATTTAATTGGAAAAAATTTGTGAAAGGTAACATATCTCTTACTCTAATGTTGAGTTACATATATTCATCTCCATAGGCCTCCAAATCATCCATGTCACTTTATACCACTTCCTCAACCAGTTCTTCTCTGTGTAGAAATTTGAATTTGAAGGTAGTATGTGTAGTGTTGGAAGTATTCATGTTTTCCCCTATAGAGCTTCCCTCTCCCACAATAGTATTTGCATTATTAGGAGATGTATTATTACCTTGTAGAGCCATAGCCAGGTAACGAATCAAATTGGTAAATGCAATCACGCATTTATATTCGGTTCTCCCCGCATTGTCTATTGTAACTCTCTCTAGACTCTTGTTATAGTCTAATTCATATATCTGAGAGCATCATTGGGGGGAGGCCTCTAACCATTTTCTTCCATTTTTCCCTTTTCTGGAGTGTGTCCTTCTATGATATACTATTTGGTCTATGGTTGATTGCATTCAATTTTTATATCTGTAGATTTCCCTCACATGATGGGAGGAATATTGGCTCTTGATACCATTTTAATGTCCCCTCTAAAACCTTATTGTAATCTCCAGTGGATAAAAATGAAAACCCAGGTGATATACTGCAGAAAATAAATGCAAATGTTACAAATTTGATTTACCCAGAAAAATGTGATTTGGATAGGAAAGACAATATCCACAATAGACACACAAAATATAATATTTTTTCTTGATATTTGAGGAGAGCTAATATTATAAATATTTTTTCAAAAGGAAACACTATTAATTGAACCAAAAATATGATTTTTCTTATGAAGAGAAACTTCAATTCTAACCTGTAATTATAGCGCTGGAAATGAGGCTGAAAACCCTTTATAAAGTACCTGAAAATATTACAAAATCCACTAGAAATACCTCTGCAATAGCTGTTAACAAAAGTATAATTTTTCCATCTCTATAATAGATGAAAATACACCCAAATTGGGTCGCTCCAGGCATAAAAATATTAAATAAAATGTAGATTGAAATCTAAACATTCATGCATCATAAAATAGAGAGAGTTTTCGTTCTCCCGGATGATTTTCATGAGGTTTTTCGTCCTTATAAAATTATTGTAGTTTTACTTCATGATTCAAGCCGAAATACCAAAGTTCAAGATGATATAATTATGCCTAACCAAGTTGAACTTACTCCTATATGTAAGATAAGTGACCCAAAAGGACTACCCAAAGCACAACCAATCAACAAATGTTATTCTTTCTATGCACTAAACACCCAAAGACATCCCAAACCTAGTCGAATTTTTCCTTAGAGGGATTAAAAAATTCATATTTTAATTTTAATCTTTCTAAGACTCCCAAGGCCCTCTAATGCAAGTCACCAAAGTCCCTAGAGTGAATTAAAAATTACATTTGCTAACTCTAATACTTTATTAAGTCCTATAAATTATCATAAGTGTTAGATATGTATTAATTTTTATATTGGCACTTAATAATAATTTATAGATGACTTATGTCTACTTTGTTGATGTCCCTTAGCCGTCGGTAGACAAATATTCCAAGGGTCTTCAAGTTGTTATTCTGGAAAGAGGGACATTTCACAATGGTATTAAGTGGCAATGACCATTTGAAGAGGTCCCCACAAAAGGTTTGTTGATGGGCATAGAGCTTCTCCCTAAGATGCAGGCCAAATACAATTGCCATTATTTTGCTTAATCACTGGACCCCTAGTGGGTTAGGTGGGCTTGAGTTGCATTGTAACTGTTTCACTTCACTTGTATTCATATGTTTGAGGCATAGGGAAAACAATTCTTAACGCGTCTCTCTCATTTACATTTACCCCTTACGGCCTAAATTATGAGTTGTTTTGCTTTAGTATGTCTTTGTAATTACATCAATAATTGTTTTCTTACATGTATTAAAGAACATTTCTTGTCTAGGAGAGCAATATACTGGTTTCGTCACTATGCCAATCATTTTTTTCTTAGATGTTTGTTCTGCAGCTAAATCTCTAAAGTAGACAAACATATCAAGAAATCTCAAAGTTATTTGGGTATTGAACTTTTTTAGGGAGCTTGAATGTCAAGATATTTTGGGAAACCATGCAGTTTAATAAGAAATTTGTAAAACATATTTTTTGAATAATCTACTACATTTGCGTAGGAGTTGCACAGTGAGTTGAGGCACATTCAACTCCAACTATCAGAAGTACAGGAAAAACTGTGGTACTCTCGATCAACCTATAACAAATATTACATTTTCATTTCTTTCCTTTCTCTTGTGGTTCATTCCTTCACAAATATATAAGAATAAGAAGGATTTTATAACAAATTAGAGAGAAGATTTTTCGATATTGCTTCAAAATTTGTTTCTTTTTTAATGTCTACTTCTTTTAATGCTTCTCTAGAATTCTCAAGGTTCTAATATTTTAAAATAAATATGTTTACATTAGTTTCTCGGGTTTTCTACCTTTTAGAATGATTTCCATGTATGTTTTGGCTATAATGAGAGCCTTAAACTTATTACAAACAAGAACTATGTTAGTTTAATATTTGAGAGAGAGAAAGAAAGTGATTTTGATCTTGTGTATGGAAAGACATACTTACTAGGCTGGCATCACATCCTGTATTATAAAATCCCCACTACAGTAGGTGAACATGACTTGATTTCAGAACTGAGTTTACTATTTATTTTATTTAGATTAGAAAAACTGCGTACCTAATTAATTTGGAGAACGATTCTAGTCTTCAAATAATAGGGACAATGGATGTAAAAGAATATCATTTCATGACCAATTTTGTCTTACTCATATGCATTTATGTTGGATATTATTTGTACTAATCTTGCAAACTGGTACATTTCCTCCAACACATGATTGAGTGTGACTGCCTAATGAGTAATGCATTTTATCCTTGGTGCTCAAACAATTGATTAAAAAAGTACGGTATCTTTTTGTTGCTTGGCTTCCATATCATGTAATAAACTGTATTACTTTGTCATCTATTTCTCCATGTTGCCGAGAATGCCGGTACCATATTTTTCTGATAATGTTCTTGATCTCTATTAAACTCAATAGATGGATTATAGAAAAGAAGCATTAAGTCCACTTTGAAGTTCTTTATTAATTTATAACTTGTGGTGAAGAGCTCTAATTTTGGTGTTAAATTATGTGCAAAGAATTGTATTTATGATATGCAACTTTTGTTTTTTTGCTAAGGGTAACTGGAGACATAATTGTGCCCCATCCTGGGTGTGGCACCATTGCTAATCATATGGAAATTTAAGCACTATTCGTGCCCATAACACCCCATTAATGGGAATTTCCCTGCAGGATGTTGGGACGCCTTATCATGGAGTGGGATTTGAAATTGGGTTAGTCACATACAAATGCACTCATTTAACCATTACACCATCCCCTGACGGACCATATGCGATTTATTAATTTTTTTAATTACATTTCCTAAATTTTAAATTGATCTTTAGGGAAGAACTTGATAACCTTGAGAATAGAAATCACACATTTTGAGGGACATTTTTAGAGAAGTAAAGCATATGGTGTCCAGTATTCTTAAGATTTAATATCAAGAGCTACACATGGGGAAGATAGAATTTACTTATACTATTGTATCATTTGAATAAAACGAATAATGAAATACATGTTTATTCTAAAACAAACTTTAAGGATCATTACTATATATATGGAATCTAGAACTAGCAAGAATTGAGATAACATCGATCAGTAGTAAGGGTAAAAAAATTTGAATCTTATGTTTGCAAGATCTCGTGTGTTTCATTTGATATATCTCATAAGCTTGGTACTAATGGTTAAATTATGCAAATACATGATTTCTTGTGTGAATGATGTATAAGAGTGGGTGATATTGTAGACTAATTGTAATAACGCCTAGTACCGCCCTACCAATGTGCATGACATGATTTCTTGTGAAAATGATGTATAAGGAGTTTTTGGTTGTCACATTTCTAATTAAAGAAAAATACATCACATTTCTAAAAAAAGAATGAACTGATATCATGTGCATCTTAATAAATTTAACAAGAAATCTCCAGAGAACTAGTGGGTCAAGTGTCCATGGACCCTATGCAATGTAGGACATGGATTTAGAATAAATTACAATTACTATATGAGTCTCTCTCTCTCTCTCGAACCACTCCTAGCTTGTGTAGCTAAGTAGTATGAGATAGGGAAAAACAAGTATTTTAATTGATTTTGGTTTTGGAAACAAAGTATTTAAAATCTTTGTTTTTCCAGCTGATGTTGAATCATAGGCTATGATTCAAAATGTGTAGAGCATAAAAATATCACATAGTTGAATTCCTAGAAGATATTCTCATCCAATATTCTTAAAATTGAGGAAATGGGGAATATGCTATACATACTTTATGTACTCAATTATAAGTTAGATTTACCATTCTCTAAGGATAACTGCAAAAGATCAATAACTAGCAAGATCTGAGCTCATCATCATATATTGTATCCATTGAATCCAATTTGTACGACGTGAGTGTGTACATTGCAAGGTTAGTGCTACTAGAGCACATGATGTTGACACTAAAAAACTAGACTGCCCGGAAATGCATGGTACCTCCCTACCAAACCTGATACGTACCAGGTACATGTGTGCTGCAGGTACATACCTGCAGGCCCCGAATATGTCCCATGTACAGAAATCCGTACTTGGGACGAAGTTCCGCCATTTTCAACTATAAGATAGGAAAAGCTATTATACAAAATAAAATTACGTATCCCAAGCATTTTCTCACCAATCTGGTAGTGCCCTATCTATCTATCTATCTATATGGGTCTGCTCCACCCTATCTCTCTATCCCTATCTATATGGAGGGGGGTGTGTGTTCATTCGCTACGAGATATTAGCAATTAGCAATCAGGATTGGATAAAGAGCATCTAGATCTATATCTCCCCATGTATATATATATATATACCCACAACATACCGTACCCATATCCGTACCCATACTGAAATAGTCTAGCTAAAAAAGGCCCTACGACACACGTTAAAGTTATTTTTTTTGATAAATTAGGAGCACGAAGAGTGAAATCCAAGACAATATCATAAGGGTTTATATCTTTACATTTTGTGCCTCTTGATGAATAGTCACATTATTTATGTGAGAGAGAAAATATTGGAATACACAAATACTATATCTTTTTCCTTCCTAGAACCCAACATGTTACACTTCCCCTTTGCGAGTTAACCCTTAAGTTCTTTATTTATGACTTAAATATGTACATAATTTGAGTTTTGAAATAATAATTTGCAATATGTTGGTACATGCAGCTGCACCATGCAAGATGATTCCCCTCAATCCGGTCATCTTGTTGAGCTCACAATTTCTTTGTTAGTACTCGAAATCCTAAATTTTAATATGCATTGGAAATATTACGATTTAATCTAAGTTATACCCTTCACTTGGGATGTTGGATTTATGAGCCCTAAAACTGCAAAATACAAAAATGTATAAAAAATCCCGAGAATCTTGGAGACATGTTACCACAGATTATGCACCTCAGAATTTGTGCCAAAGGTATTCAGTTGAAGTGTATCCATGGAAAATAGAAGGGGCAGAAGTAGTTCAGACTTTGGCGCCAAAGTTGTGCATGGAAAAGGTAAAAGTAGCAGCAGCAAGTGTGGGATAAATAAATAAAATAAATCAGCATGCTAAGTCTATCCTTGGCGCCAAGGAATAAGCTAAAAAATAGACCACATGCGCCAAAGGGAGAAGAGGAAGCTTAAGAATGCACGTGGTAAAAATAGGTGGTCTTATTTTTAGCAATTTTTGGATAAAACCAAAGGAGCATGCTGCTGTCCTATTTTTAATAAAGAATTGGTTAAAAATAGAAGTATGGATTGAAAATTAAAAAAGCGAAGCCTTTGTGCTATTTTTAGCATCTTGCTAAAGATAAAGGACAAGAGCTAATTAAAAGCATGTTGACTTCTATCCCATGCGCCAAAGGCAGGAGGAAGGGATAAATATGGCAAGAGAACATGCTGCTATTCACTTTCAGTTTTGGCACTAGAAGGAGAAAGGGAAAAGATTAAATAAAACAAATTTATTGCATGCATCAGTTCAGTTTTGGTGCAATGTAGTGAAAGGTTAATAAATAAATAAAAGAAATTGCATGCTGCTGCTTAGGACAAGGTTTGGTGCCAGCATGCAGCAGTGCAGATATGGCGCAACAGCTGGAATGAGGAATATTTTTATTAATTAAAATCAGTTATACATGCCCTAGGTGGTAGAGATGGAGTAATGAATAAAACAAAAGGAATTTGCATGCAAAAAAGGACTGATTTTCGATGTAGCAGTCCATATAGGTTGTTTTTGATTGTAAAGAAAGAGGAGACATACTTGAGCACTGATTTGCTCTAGCATCTTCAGCCTTTGTACTTGCACCTCTAAATAAAATAAAGTTTCATTTTACCCTCTCATATCGTTGTTTTTAGATTGTTTATTATGTTTGTTATAGGATATTGTATGTGCTTTAGTGTGGAATCCAATCCCTCTACCGCAGTCTTTTCCTAAAACCTTTGAATTAATTTTACAAAATAGTCTAGGGTTGTACAGGTGTGTGAATCTTTAAATTCTCTTTGTGCAGAGTTACACGCAAGTATCAAACTATTGGTGTATCACCCTTATTTCTCACTTTCTGCATTCCTTTTCCCTTTTCCTTATCAAGTTTTCATTTTTTTGGTGATTCTCAAGGGAACCAACCCTCTCTGGAGGTTCACCTCAGACATAGATTACCCACAACCTTGAGGTGTTCCAATTTTTTCAACAGGAGAGAGAGAGTACACACACCATTCTTTATTAGGGTGCAACTTCTGGGTGACAATAGTTTCTACTACAAGCTTTTCCTTAACCCGTGAAGAAGGCACACTTTTAACATTTTTTCACCCACGCATAGCAATCCTTGAAAATACATGGCCAATAATAACCCACTTTCATGATTTTGAGAGCAGTAGTCCTTGGAGCATAGTGGCCACCTGATAAACTTTCATGAAATTTTTGCAATAATCTGTCAATCTGTGAAGGTTCCACACATCTCAGAAGAACACCATTAATATCCCTCTTAAATAAAATACCATCGATGAGTGCATAAGGAATAGCTTGTAACCAAAAATACCTCCTTTTTATCTTATCCAAACCTTGAGAAATAATGCCGGCATGCAACTACTGAATCATGTCATGTGTCCAACTCACAGAAGATGGTATTTCAGCTGCTTGTGGTTAATTTCTGAGTGCAAAACCAATAGCTTTATTTGACTCCAAATCTGAAACTAAGTGCTCACATAACCCTTTTCCGTGGACGAGCCTTGTTACTTTGAAGTCTACATTATATTCCATGACTTCAATGATCCAACCAGTCCTCTTTTCATTAAAATCCTTGCTCAACAAAAATTCTTTCACACTTGGGTGAGTAACCATAACATGAACTCTATTATTAGAGAGCATATATCTAAAATTTTTTAAGCCTCTAATAATAGAAAGGACTTGCTTTTCCACAAAAGTATACTTCACCTCATAGTCATGCAACCCTTTGCTAAAGAAAGCAATTGGCTGCTCCAAATCATCATGATTTAGCTGAGTTAAGATTGCTAAAATTGTTTCAACTTCTGCAAATGCATACAATATAAAATCCTTTGAAAAATATGGATTTGCAAGTGTTGGAGCTTTAACAATGGCTTCCTTAATGGCCTCAAAACTGATTTTTCCCTTCTTCTGTCGAACTAAAACTCATATATTTTTCAACATAGTAGTTAGAGGCTTTTGATAAATTAGCAAAATCAGCAATGAGGCTTCTTACAAAATTGATTTTACCCAAAAATCTTTGAAGAGTTTCTTGTTTTGAGGCAAGGACAAAGCTAGAATTGAGCTTACTCTTTCCGGATCTATGGCCAAACCTTCTTTTGAGACCATGTGGCCCAAAAGTTTGCCTTCATGCACTAAAAAAATGCACTTTTTTGGGTTGAGAGAAACCCCATATTGTCTGCACCTTTCAAAAACTTGCCTCAGATGGCTCAAATGATCATTAACATACTTAAAAAATATAGTAATATCATCTAGATAAATCAAAACATTGACATTGATCAAACCTTAGAAAGCCATGTCCATGGCTCTCTGAAAAGTGGCTCTTGCATTAGATAACCCAAAAGGCATCCTTCTGTAAGCATATGTTGCCCACTTAGTGGTGAAAGCTGTCTTGTACCGATCCTCTTCTTTTACCAATATCTGGTTGTAACCACTGTAGCCATCTAGAAGAGAACTTTTCTGCACCTGATATAGTTAGAATTTGATCCATTGATGGTAAAGGATAATTATCCTTTAGTGAAGCCCTGTTTAGATCCTTGAAATCAACACACAACCTTATTTCTCCATTCTTCTTCCTCACAGGTACAAGATTTGCAACCCATGAGGAATGCTTAATAGGAAAAATGATACAAGAATCAATAAGCTTTGTTAGTTCATTCCTCATCAAAATTTCAATCTTTGGATTAATAGGTCTTTGCTTTTGCCTTACCAGTTTGGAATTTGGCTCTAGCTCAATGGTATGGTGAGATAATCCTGGATAAAAACCTTTTAAAGCCTCACACTTCCAAGCAAAATCATCAATGAATTCATTGCATAATTGAACAAAAGCTTGTTTCTCTTCCAAATTACACAACTTACCATGCTTAAAAAACTTTTCATCGTTGATTTCTATGTCCTCGTAGTTTTCTTGCTTTGTAGACATCTTGATTGTATCTCCTTTCAGCTGATCATCACTGTTAAAAATACTCTCAAGGGTTACCAATCCTTGGGGCACCCTGTTTGTCTTTAATTGCAAGATTATGCTGCTGCTGCAATTTAGACTGATTTTTTGAAGAAAATTCAGCCTCTTCTTGAATAAAACGTACAATTTGTTCATCATTCTCAAACACTTGCCAATTAGTTTTGTTATCAGGAATTGAGGGCCCTACAACCACCTTAATATGATGCTGATTATTCTTTCTTCTCACCTCATTAGGAATATCAAAATCAGCCCCTACAACTGCCAATCTATTAGTTTGTTTATTCCCAGATCTAGGTATTGATCGAACATTGAATGCATCAAAATCTTCTACAAAATCCCATCCTCTATATTTATATGACTTTATTGAGGGATTCTTTGCAATTTTAAATTTCTCACTTGATTTATGACCAATTCACTGTTACTAAATACCTGTAGGTACTTAATTCCTTTCTTCCTAGCCCACTGTAAACCATGGATTAGTGCCTCATCTTCAGTTGCATTACATGAACAACTAAACTGAAAACGAATAGAAGAAAAATACTTTTAACTCTCTGGTGATATCAAAACATTACCTCCATCTGATCCATTCTTGCTTTTAGAGCCATCAAAGTATAAACTTCATAATCTTGCATTAATCTCATCATTTTTAACCAACAATGGTAAAAAGCATCGTCTTGATGCATGCAAAAAATTCCCAAACCAACATCCTTGATGTATATTTTTTCAGCATGTTTGTAAGGATCAAAGCCATGATGGTCATTTCCCCACTCATCCAATAATAGATTTGGTATGATCTTAGAGTGGGTATAAGAACCATGACCATCTGGATGATCTCCTTGGTAAAAAACAATACAATTTACATTGCATGCGTTAGGTACATAAGGCTCAATATGAAACTTAGCAAGAGGCTCAGAATTAATTGTTACCTTTGTGTCGTACCTTGTTCCGAATAACAAATAAGACTTATCTGATGATAGATATCCTCCAATCTTAGCTGTAAAATCTCTAGATAAACATAAAACAAAGTATGGAGGTAGATCCACTACCACGATATCCTGTAAGATTGGAAGGCTTGGACATGCATGCAAGTTTAGCTTATAATCTTTGATAATGCCAACTATTTTAGTAGTTGTGCCATCCAATTGCAGAACCCTTTTGTCATGTGGCTCATATTTGAGTCCTAGCTTACCTGCAACCTACATCAATTGGTCGGAAATCATTAACAACAACATTGGTGA
The DNA here is from genome assembly GCA_019776745.2 of Taxus chinensis. Classification (NCBI taxonomy): domain Eukaryota; kingdom Viridiplantae; phylum Streptophyta; class Pinopsida; order Cupressales; family Taxaceae; genus Taxus; species Taxus chinensis. The sequence continues at coordinate 897,128,957 of CM034149.1, forward strand.
GCAACTCCGGAACGTGAAGCGTTATTTCAGCTTCAAAATGACTTCCTACTTGGTGTACGCTGCAGCTTTACAAGGCATCTTCTCCAAACTGGATAGGTGTGGCATTCTTTCTAAGGACCCCATTTTCGAGTGCTACCCATAGCTTACTATACCTGCATGCGAGAAAGATTTCAAAGTGGTCTGATGAATTCTTCTACGAATTCATTTGCAAGCTAGACACGGACCTAAAGGCCAACAAGGTGAGCAGGGAAGTATGGGAAGCTGTATCCAAAATTGGTAGTCTATTCATACAGTTTGCAGATTTCACATACCTCAGAGTTATTGGCTTTTCTGGAGAACCGATTAAGCTACCCAGATATCCGAATGATAGATTGATCACCATGGAGCTGAGTAGACAACTTGTGGAGATACACGACCTTCAGTCGAAATGGCACAAGTCTACGGACTTTTTCCCGATCAGTGTGGGACATTATAGCTGCCAGAGCATTCATAGAGCTCGAGAGATGGAGACGGAGATGTTATCCGAGTACGAGCAAGAGTTCTTCCCTGCACGGCTGAACTTCGATCCATTTGGAGTAGCCAGGAAGATGATCTCTCAGGAGTACGCACATGTGCCTTCATTAGAGGATTTTTGGATGAAGTGCAAAAGTGAGTACGAGGTTAGAAAGAGGGATTTCAGCAGATTATCAGCACGGCAAGTGTTCGACTTTGGATTAGCGCGGATACCTGTGGATCTTAAAGATGATGGGAATGTGTTACTTGACACTTACCATCAAATGGGAGGAGATAGAGCCGTACTTCAGGATAACGTAGGGGGTTGCCATAAAATTGAAGAAAGGTCTGGCGCTGTTTTGGTGAATACTTCAAACTGGTTGCTGACGAAAGGATATTGCCTTGATGAAGCATTGATGAATCAAGTCATAGGCAACTTTGGCGCAGGAGATTCCCTCAAGAGGAAGCACGGAGGAGAAAGCAGCAGAAGGTCCAAGAAGTTGAAAATACACAGAAGATCTCAATCAAAGGAGAAGATCACTTCCATGGCCACGACTTTAGTTTCGGCTTCTCCAACATCCAGTACTTCACCAACTGTTGCACCTTAGCAGGACACTTCCATGCCTCCACTAAATCTGGCAACATTCATCTTCTTTCCTTAGCCACTCCGTTTAGTACCCCTTCTAGAAGAGACGTTGAAGCTGCAGATGGCGGAGTTCGAAAGAGCTTTGTCCTTGGATGATTCAGAAGATGGCAGCCATAACACTGTAGCACTTTCTGATGGAGAGGAAACAGAGCGGGAGGTAGTAGTGCACTCAGCAACTTCTCATTCTCCGAGAAGTAACTTCTTAGATGGGCTGGCTTCGCAGTTGGTTCCAGAAGCGAGAGTGGAGATGAACTTGGAAGAACACGACTTGCAGCTACTCCGGAGTCTAGGTGGAAAAGACAGAAGGCCTAAAGTTGCTAAGGTAACTTCAAGGTTGATCATCGAGGAGTCGGGGCAGAAGGAGGATGAGCTCACGGCAGAAGATGTAACAGTAACCAGAGTACCCTCGGTCAAGCCACCATAGAAGGATTGAAGCAGGATACACAGACATTGATAGATGCTCTTTTTCTTAGGCTTGACAGAGAAAACGTGGAGAAAGACGAGCTTCAGAAACAAGTATCTCAATTGTGCGAGATCATAGCCAAGGTTGCCAAACCTTCCCTTCAACCCATTTCAGAGTAGGTGAGTGATCATCTTATGCAGGAGATGGAGGATGCAAGCAATCAAGTTAAAGCTATTGACGAATGGAAGAACTTGATTATTTTTCAAGCTTCTGTACAACTTGGAGAGGTGCTAGCCCGCCTGAAGGTTATAAATGATGCAGCACATCAGCGGAAGCAACTGGTGACAAGCATAGTAGATATGAACACAGTTGCTGAGAGTAACTTGAGTACTTTGGCCGAAATCAACAAGCTGCCGAGAGATGTATTGGTTGTAGAGCAAATTGTACCAGACGGATCAGTTGAGAAGGGGAAGCAACTGGAGTTTGCAGTATCTTTCCGTTTGGAGATTTGCAGAGTTTTGCTGAAGAGGATGCAGGCACTTGAGACTAAGACATCATCCTTACCAGACAATATTATTTCTTTCATTGAGGAGGAAGTGGTCGGAGATGGTACTTCATACATACGGATTGTTCCGACCGAAGTGCCTAATTTCCTAGAAGGGTCTCTTTTGATGGTACAAAAGAGAACTGATAGAGCTACTAAACCTTTCACGATGAATTCCATTAGTAGACTGGTGGTACTGCAGGCTGATATTGCGAGGTTCGGGCCGAGCTTGGAAGATGTGGAAGCGTGCATCAAGGTGTTGAATGAAGGATTGCTGCAGTTTAGGACAAAAAATGTAGTGGCTAAAACAGATGGGAAGATGCTGAATCACATGTTCAACAAGTATACCCAATATCAGAACAAAAAGAAGACATAAATGTTACAACTGACTTGACTTCTTCTATTCTTTCTTCTTCTATTTTTCACGTTCCCGGATGAGATTGTAAGACTCCAAAGTTATTGGTTTTGAAACCATTACTTAAAGTCATGTGGAACAATTCTATTAGTTAAGTGATACACTTGTCACTTAAGAAGAAGTTAGTGGAGGATGATTGTCAAATGTCATCTTTACTTGTTTATGTTTCAGTTCAGTTAGGTTTCCCATTTGTATATTACATTCTACATTCTATAAGTAGGAGAAGAACCTCTGGGTTAATGATCAGAATTTGTAAGCAACAACCTTGTGTTCCAGACTTTGTGCTGAAACCCTTGAGAGCCACTTGAAGCAAAGGAATATACAGGAGCAGATTTCCGGAGAACTTTGTGTCACGGTGTATTGTGTTTCTTGCTTTTTATCTTTAGATCTTTTAATAGACTTTGTGTTATTTCAGATCTAGATCTAGAGCTACCTTTGCTTAGAATTCTGTGTTTATATCTATTGGTTTCTTCTATGTGCATGCAATCAACTCTGCTATCTATTGATTGGGATGCGCATCTTCTCCATTTTATCTCTGTGTTTATATAATTCTCTTTCCCTTCTTCTATAAATATTTCCTTTCTTTAAACAACTGCGTACTTGTTGCAGAACTGTTCAGTTATGGTTCATGAACTGAGTAGTTAAAATATAATCCCATTTAGATATTAACATACTTTAATTGACAAATTTGACACAGGAGCCTCACCGGTAAATGAGGAAGATTTATCTCATGACTGCCTAGGTTTTGTGCTATGCAGAAAATCTAGCCAACATGTAAAAACAGTAGAAAAATACTAGATTTGGAGCAAATGAAGGTTGAAATTTATTTATTAAAATTTACAGAGGAACAACTCTCAGACTAGCTCGAAAGCAGAGTTTCCTCAGCCCAAATATTACACCAATCAGCTGAATTTGACCCTTAAAAATGTGATAATTGAATCACCAATCAGATCTGCCCTCAATATGCCCTAGTGTGTTCAAAACACACCTAGAAGTGGGTTACTCCACTATAGAAATGCTGGAATATAAAGGTGGATCACAACAACAATTATCCTCCTTCAAACCCTAGCTAGAATCAACATAAATCTGCAAAATCAGACCTTCAACACTGCTGGAATTAACTGGAAAGCACAAGGGAAGAAGAGCTTTTGTTCCTCTTCCAAAGCTAGAGAAGGTTTTCGTCCTCTCAAGCAAACTACAAAGGGTTTTCGTCCTTTGGAGTTGAAATGGTAAGCATGTAAATTTTTTTAGAGAATTATCAGATGCAAACAGATACCCTTCCCTTCCATGGCGACTTGCTTTTGTAGTTCATTTTGGCCCTTTTGCCACCCAACACAACCAATCAGATCTCTTTTCCCTCATTTAATATTTTCCTGTCTTTTTTCCTTCTCCACATGGGTTGCATTTTTCCTTAGGGGAAAATAAAAATCATAAAGTCACTTTTTCTTTTCTTTTTTAATTTTGTGATTAATAAATTAATAAAAGTGCTTATAATAAAATTGTATGATGCACTTTATAATTATTTCATTATGACTAAGTTTCCCTTTTATTCATCCCTTAGCCGTCGGTAAAAAAAATTGGGCTAAAGGTCTTTGACCTGTTATTTTAAATAAGGGGACATTTCAAAAAATGGCATCTTTTTGGGTTTTGTACCATCGTCAGTTCTTACTATAATTGTGTCATCTAAGGCCTCCATTCACATCTTTTCATTTGGGAGTATTCTTCTCGTTTGTCTAAAAATGTCTTCCAAATTTTCTTCTATTTCCAAGCAGCTTTTCGGGTATTAGGGTTTGTGAGGCGATCATGCGTTATGGTTGGATGTCTTTGGGCATTTTTGTAGATATATGCAAAATTCTCATTGCTGCCTCCAATTCTCCATACAACCATACTTTGCTATTTGTTTTTCGATCAGTTTGAAGTGATTCACTTTCTAAACTTATTCATCCATCATCGTGGGGTTCAGAGTCTATGTTTAGTATCAATACTTTTCCTAATAGAATATAATCCATTAATTTCATCATGGTCACTATTGTCTTGGTCATCTATCTTTTGACCAAGCTGCTTCCATGCCATTGTTTAGTGGTAAATGGGCCACCATTCCATTTCCTTCCAATGTGGTTTTTTCTAGACTGCACGGATACAGATACAAGTACGGGTATGGTACGTTGATATGGCAAATTTTTAAAAATCTTGGGTATGGAACGCTGATACGGCAAATTTTTAAAAATCTTGGGTACGGTACGCTTTTGGGTACGTTTTTTACATATATATATGTATGTATATAAATTATAAATTTAAAGAAGCATTTGCATACTTATTGAAATTTAATTCTCATACATTGCTTACTTATTGAAATTTAATACTCATAGAGTCATACAACTTAAAATCAATCATAGAACATGAAAACAAAATTGAAATTTCCAATACTTGGAGAATCAAGACTTGAGTTAGTATTGATTCATAATGACATAACGTTCAAAACATGATAGTAAATAACATAATACATTCAAGTTCTCAACTTCTAGAGCATATCATCTAGATGATCGTAAAAATCATCTTCATGGATGCCACTTGCAGCTCCACTCCCACTAGCTCCACTTTCGAACCCTTGTGAAAGGCTCCCTAGAAGTTCCTAATCGACGCCAAGAAATGAAACATTGGTCAAACAAGCAGCAGAAGCTTCAAAGTCTGTGTTTTCAGGTTGGAGATCCCAAAGCTTGTTAGGACCACTAGTATACTCTTGCGTCCTGTGGGTTAAGAGGCGCAAGTTGGAATGAATGTCTACTAGATCTTCAGCCTTCTTCGATGCCAACATGGTGCGTTTGGCTGAGTGGATAAAGCCATAAGTACTCCAATTGTGCTTTACAGAAGAATTGCTAGCCACCTGTGACAAAAACAAAGTATTAATATTATTAATTAAAATAAAGAATGATATCATTTTGAATTTTAATTCGTAATTGGTAATTAAAATATCAAATAACAAGTTACAAACTTTATACCAGTGAGAGCAATTTGATCGCAACTGGTCTTAAGAACTTGGCATCAATGGCCATGACAAGTCCACCACGTGATTGGATCCATGGTGGGTTTGTCACAAACAACCTCTCTCTCCCATGCTACCTTGTCCATTTACAAACATCGACATCTCTTGGCGGACTGCAAGTGATGTAGCTGGATCAGGAAACAACCTCCTGAATGCTGACCTTGTTCCATTTGCAACCTCATGGTCATCATATGGTCGTTGTCTACCAGCTCTCCCAACTATTTCACTACTGTAATATTTGGGATTTAAAACATAAGTAACGAGATGCAATGGGGTGGTCATTTTTTTCCACCTTTTCTCGATCACATTTTTAACTTCACTGTAAAATTTTTTCTCAAGGTCCTGCTCTTTGGCCTATATGATATCATGGATTTTTTCAAGCATGGAGTCAATGCCATCATATATTTCTCCAACGCAAGCATTATCTTTGTCAACAAATTGTATCATACTCAAAATAGGCTCTATGAAACTCAACAAATATTCAACTTTTTCCCACTAATGCTCATCAAGGATCCATGATTTTATTCTTTGGGCTGTTTCTGTGTTAGATTGCCTCCAAATGGTCTAAACATTATGAATCACCATCATGCTCAAAGCACGTCTCACCTTCACAAGTCGTCTCAAGACAAGTGTGTGAGAGACAAACCTAGTCTACACAACCTATTAAAAAAGAATGGAAACAATTCAATAACAAAATTTGAAATTGATTTAAAAATAAAAAATCAAATATTAAATTTAAAATGAATTGTTCCTTTACCTTCAACAGCTCCGACTTTGAAAATATTCTGAATATGGCTTGAGACATGTGATGGTTGGTGACAAACATCTGAATCTCGTTTGCCTCCGTGTATATTTGCTCAATCCATGCAATTTTCCCAATCTTCTGTATCATTAGATTCAAGGAGTGTATTGCACATGATGTCCAAAATATGTGCTCATACCTACCCTCTACTATCAATCCCGCTGCCTTACAATTTTTGGCATTGTTCATGATGACTTGGACAACCCTCTGCGGACCCACTGACTCAACAACCTCAATGAGAATATTTGCAATGAATTGGACATCTTTTACTCCCCCCCTCATAATCAACAACCTTCAGGAACATTGGCCCTTTAGGGCATACTGCAATAATGTTGATGAGAGGTCTGTTTCTGGAGTCTTTCCATCTGATATAATAGAGACTCCTGAATCAGTCAAAGAATCTCTAATTGGCTGTAGAGATGTTTGAATGTGTTGCACTTCTTTTGCCAAAAGAGAAGTACGAACCTTATTATAGCTAGGGCTTGTATACCCCCGTGGTGCCTCATTAATGCCTCTCACCATTTGCTGTTAATAAGGTGATCTCAAGACATTGAATGGTAGTCCACATGCAAATATACACCGAGACACCAATTCATCTGCAATATCCCTCTTCTCGATGTTAAATGTTTTTTCTAATGGGCCTTTTGTTCTCTTGCTTGATGGCCCTGAGGTATCTGCATCAAAAGGGTCATCATCTAGAATAGTTTCAGCATGAGTCTCAATGAAAGGATGATGGTGTTGATGTTGGTGGTTTTCCCATGGACCTGTGCTATAAAGAAACAATTCTAGAGCGACCTCTTGCTGCTTCAATGTTTGCATCATCTTGCTCTTTTAGGTACATGGCTGTGGTTTTCTTTTCCACCTTCCTACACAGTCTAATACCCGTTCCCGATGCCCCAGTCAGATGAGCTCTCAAACGGGTATATGAGGATTTAAATGTGGCGGCACAATGGGGACACGTTCAAACACGGACACCACCACTGGCAACAAGTTCTATCACTTCCACATGTCTCCATAAAGGATAATTTGGATCCATTTTCACTGTCATACCACTCGAAACATTTTCCCCCATTTGCCCCACTGAAGATGAACTGGATGCCATGATTGTAGGATTAATTCAATAATCTACAATAAGAGATATTTTTTAAAACATTGCTAAATATTAAAATAATTTAATTAAAAACAACAAATACAAATTATAAAATTAATTTGTTGACCCATACACGTCATTCTTTGATTCTGATCACCAAGTTCACCATAAATGGTGTGAGGTGAGAGCACACAGAAGGTAGACATTTAAATTTTTAACAAATTCAATTTAAAACTTAAAAAAAAAAAAGAAAAAACGAACACATAACTAACTAAAAAAATTAAACAGTTAGTCCCACGTCAATCTCTGATTCTGATCACCAAGTTCGCCATAAATGGTGTGAGGTGAGAGCATACACAGAGGGTAGACGTTTAATTAAATAAAACTTCACTATTAAACTTAAAATATGGAAAAATTAATTAATATATTATATTTTAATAACCATAAAATAAATAAATTATTATATATTAAAAATAAATTTAGATCATGATCAATAATCATGAATAATGTGTTTGAAATACATCATTCATGATATTGATCATTGATCATATTCATATACAAAACAATGAAACATTGCTCAAAAGATTAAAAAAAAAATGCCTAAATGCATGTAAAATACCTGGAAAAATTTTGCTTGATGTTTGTAGACTTGCTTCTCCTTCTCTTTTTCTCCTCAAGCTCAATGACTCTCTCCTCCAAGCTCTTTTTCTCTCCTCCAAGCTGTTTCTTTCTCCTTCAACCTCTCTTTCTCTCTCTCCTTCAAGCTCAAGCAAAATATCAAATATTGAGTGTGAGAAAAAAGTAGAGGGATTGGGTGTTTATATAAGTGTTTGGGGGGGGGGGGGGGAGTTTAGGGTTAGGTTAGATATAGAAACTTTTAAAATTAAAAAAAAATGCATTTTTTAAAAGTTTTTTTGAGTTTCGGTTTGGAAAAAATATTTTTTAAATGCGGGTACGTCTGGAAACGTATCCACAGGGACAAGGTACGGTCCGGGTACGGTCAAACCATACCTGGACCGTACCTTGTCCATGTGGGTATGTTTCTGGACGTACCCACAGTGTTTCCAGCCCCGTACCAGTACCTAGTATGTTTCCAGGCTGGTACAGGGACCTCCAATACGTTTCCGTGTTGTCTAGGGTTTCTTCCTTCGTTGAATCTTGTACCCCATTATTGTCTACAAACCATTGTAAATTTACAACTAGATTAGTCACTTGATTCTCATAGATGTCTGTTGTCTCAAAGTCAATGTTTCTTTTAATAACCATAATATTAACCTTAGTATTCATTAGCACTCTAGTGGAGATCTAGGAGTGCCATTTGCTAACAGGGTATCGTAGTTTTCCAGCTGTAACATTGGGCTCCACAGTATCTCCCAAATGCCCAAATCTCACATTTTGCCTCCATTTTACTGATCATTCATTCTATCATCTATCAATTTTTTTTAATTTCGATTACCTAGAACTAGAAGTTCTATACAATTTTTTTTTTGAGAAATTTCCCCCATTTCCATACCTTCTATTCTTTGTACTTTTTCCTCTTCTTCTTTATTCAAATAATTAAAAAATTGATCTAACTTCTACAACAAATCATTTGAATCTACCACCCTTATTAGTTTCTTGATATTGATTTTGTGCCCCCCAAGGTGCCACTGCTTGATCTGAAGTGGCCATGGGTTGTGCTGCTAGCTGTTGATATGCTACCTATGGTGGGTACATTTGTTGTTGCTTTTGGGATGGCGAGGCATGCTTTCTTCTGGAGCAGAGGTGGTTGGTATGGTTGCGCAGGTATTTGTTGAGTTGCTGCTACTCTTCCTCTAAACTCCTTAAGGTTCTCCATGGTATCTAGGTATTAATGATAGTAGAGGCGAGCAGTGCACAATACACAATGACCATTGTGCAGCTCTGTGCAGTGTTGTGTAGATAAGAAGTTGAGCAGTGTGCTATTTTTGAGCACATGCGTGATGCGAACAATTTCCCATTGGCGCATATGTTCTCAGTGTGTGCTCACATCAATTAGCTCATAGTGTTTTGTACTTCTATCAAAGTGTCCTTAAAATGTATAGGATCTAGAACTGCAACTTCTAGTCACAGATATGTGACTTTTAGGCACTCATCAGCAAATTCAGAGCATAAATTTGCAAATTTTGAGCACCGATCTTGGTTTTTTGGGCACAAATCTATTTCATTAGGGAATCATCTGCAACTTTGGGCACCAATATGTAACTATTGGGCACTGATCTGCAATTTCTGGCTTTAAAAACAACTTTTGGATATAGATATGCTATTTTGTGCTTTCAATCTTAAATCTACAACTTCTAGGCAGTGATCTGGGCATATATCTGCGAATTCTGGGCACAGGTCTACATTTTTATCTACATAACAAGGACCGGTCAAATTATGTTGCTCCTAGCTCTTCTTATACATGGGTCTGCTGTGCTTCCCCATCAATGGAGGAAGCCATGGCCTCTGAACCTCCACTCCCGACTGTCCTGAGATTTGAATCCACAGTTTCAGCTGAAAGTTATGCAATAGGAAAATCAGATCTCCAACAATTTATTGATGTCATGCTCATTGTACCATCACAAGGCCGTCCTTTCCAATGAAGAAAACCAGTTATTCTTATCTCAAAAAGGATGCGCTCCCAAAGGTCTCTTTCTCCTTAGATGAGATGAAACATTGCCTTTGGCTCCTCAAATAAATACCCCTCATCTACAGATTCAGAAGGGCCTTTCCAGGACCCCAAACATCAAGATCTGGGTGCAAGCTAACTGGAAACCATTTAGAAATGTGGATATTCTTATGATGCCAAAGAGTTACTTCATGGCCATCTTCGGCATGACACAGGAGTGATATTTGGTCTTTCAAAGACCCTGGTTTTACAATAAATCAAGAGTACTTATGTAACATTGACCCGTCTTTAATTCCATTCAAGACCTCCTTAGTGTGGTCTCTGTATGGGTTAGGTTGCCATTGTTAAGTAGTGAATACTAGCATGAATCTAGTCTACACAAGATTGGATCTACCATGGATGAATACATCACAGTATCAGAGTTTAGCAAGAATCTAGGATTCTTTGGCTATGCTTGGATTTGCATCAACCTTGAGCTCGAACAACCTTTGAATTATGAAAATATTCCCTTCTGCTGCAGGATCTTTCACAAACATGGGCATCTCTCACGTGTCCCAAATAAGAGGCTTCAAGGCCTTGCATCATCCAACAACACAAAGTCAGGAGCAACCACCACCACCGTCAAATCAGCAAGCATCATCCTCAGTTTCTTTGTAATGTTCCCTTCTCAGGGATAGTTCCTTTCGAAGACCTTGGGCCCATTCCATCTCCTGTGAGCTAAAAGAGAAAGAGCAAGGAAAGTATTTAACGTCATGATTTTCAGTTGCTTGTGTAACTTTGTATTATTTTTTGAATTAATTTTCTAATCATAGCTTAGAGAAGTCGAATCAGGTCGAAAAAGTGTAAAAGCCATTTGAAAAATAAAAGGGGAACTCAAGTCTCCAAGGAGGTCGGTCCTCTTTGGGAGGATTATATATTGGTTTTGGTGCCACCTCTAGATATAAAAAGGGGCCACTTGGCTTGGAGAAGGATATGCTTGCTTTTGGAATTCATTTTCTTGGAGTTGGAACACGAAATTTGTTGGCTAGATTTTCTGCATAGCATAAAACCTAGGCAGTCATGAGATAAATCTCCCTCATTTACTGGTGAGGCTCCCGTGTCAGATTTGTCAATTATAATATGCTGATATCTAAATGGGGTTTTACTTTAACTACTCAGTTCAATGAACCATAACTGAACAGTTTTGCAACAAGTAAGCAGCTGTTTAAAGAAAGGAAATATTTATAGAAGAAGTGAATAATATAAACACAGGGAAGAAATAGGGAAGATGTGCAACCCAATCAATAGATAACAGAGTTGATTGCATGCACATAGAAGAAACCAATAGATATCAACACACAAAATTATAAGTAAAGGTCAACTCCGGATCTAGATCTAAAATAACAGCAAAGTTTATTAGAAGATCTAAGATAGAAAGCTAGAAACAAAATCCACCATGACACAAAGTTCTTTGGAAATCTGTTCCTTTATATTCCTTTTCTTCAAGTGGCTCTCAGGGGTTTCAGCACAAAGTCTGGAGCACAAGAATGTTGCTGCGTACCAATTCTAATCCTTTAACCCGTAGGTTCTTCCTCCTACTTATAGCATGTAGAGAGGGAAATTACAAATAGGAAGTTTTTTAGTTGAACTGGCACATGTGGAAGTCGGAATGGAAACAACTGACAATCTCCCTCCTGGAATTCCTCTTTGCATGACATTCATGATTTGCAACTGAAGATAGAACCTTCTATTTTGCACGTCTGCCACCTATTTCCAAGTAGTTGACTTCTTCAAGTAATGGATTTTAAACCAATCACTTAAGTTTTATAATTTAATTGATCGCTCAATTACTTTGTTGGAGGAAATAAGAGAAAGAAGAAGAAAGAGGAAAGTTGTAGTCTTGTCCTTTTTCATATTCTGCATGCAGCTGATTCTTTTGCCCTTGATTCTCACCAAACTAGATCTAGAAGTGGCTGGATCTGGAAGCAAGTGACTGTGATTTACTTGTGGGTATTGCCTTTGAATTGTCTTCCTTCTTATCCTTGAAGCTTTTTCAATTCTTCTCCACTACATGCATCAGTGCAATGTTTACTGTAAATAACTCATCTTGTTTTATTTTTAATTGCATATGAGAAATTAAAAATTCTGGAAAGCACTCCGGGTGAATACTAATTCAATGAATGCTTCAACTGGAAGATTGGGAAAACATGCACAAGGTCCTGGAAGGAATTCTCCATGCACTAACTTCTTCAAAGGCTGGGTTCGAAACAAGAGGATGAAGCCTTTGCAATTATGGATATGGATCTATGTCTCTGGTGTCAGAAAATCTGGAAGTAATGCATGATGTCACTGAGCTTTCTCTTTCATCCCCCTTTGCCACGGCCTGGATCTATTTTTTTCTGAACAATTCTTTTTCTCTTTAGTCGGTCGGAATTCTTCACAACTGGTGCAGATCTGGATAATTCTTCAGATTTGGAGGATATGTTCAATGTATTGGACATTGATTTAAGCTCCCTTTCTCTTATAAAAGCACCTGTAATGGATTCCTGTGATTAATTCAGACAAATATGGCAACCGGAACATAAACAGTGAATTTTAATCATAAAAATCTGCATAATTCAAGCCTGCTGCCCCAAAAATTGATGTTTTATTTGCATGCAAAGTGAGCATGAATTTTTTCAACTTCATCTGAGCACTTGTATCACTTATGCAAACAATTATGCAAACACAAATCAATCTCCTTCAATGCATGCGCCAAAATTGAAAGCTTTTAGCATTGATTTGATCTTCTTTTGAGCAAAAAACCACTTCAATATGTGGCGCACTTTTCCTCTGGGCTGCACTTCTTCACCTGTGAATTATTTAATTCACCCTTATGGCAGCCCTATGCTTATATAACCCTCATAATTTTATAATTAATAATTGCCCTTCCTATTCCTGGCAATTAATTAATTAAAAAGTATGCTCTTCTCTTTAATTGGTGTGCTAAAATTGCATGCTTAAGGACAACCATCCAATAAATTAAATTTAATCAATTTAATCATCCACTCTTCACTCCACTTAAGCTTCACACTGTGCTTTAACCTTAGCCACTGAAAATATAAATTAATTTAATTATTAAATACTTTAAAAAGTATTAACTTTCTCCCAAAAGGGGCGCACTTTTTGACATGAAGGGGCTGCCATTAAATAAATTAATTTATTTAATTTTATAGCAATCTATTTTCAACCACCTTTTGTCCTTTGCCTTTGTTGACTTTTCCGCAAGCCTGGGCGCCTATTTTGGGTGAATAATTAATTAAATTAATCAATGTAAAGGCTGCCATTACTTTTCCAAAGGGGGCACACTTTTTGGCTAAAGAGAATTCTATTTTTAAAAACATATGACAATGGGAATTTGTACCCTGCAAGGCAGCCCCGAAAATCCCATTGTCCACTTAAGTCATTTGACTTTTATAATGGATTATTCACCCTGCAAGGCAGGTAATAAAATCTCATGATTCACTTAAGTGACTTTTCTTTTATTCCACAATGAGAATTTTTACCCTGCAAGGCAGGCAATAAATTGCCGCCTGCCTGCTGCCTCTAATTTTCCCACTGCAACTTAAGTGACTTTTCTATCATGGGAAAAAGTACCCTGCAAGGTAGGTACAAAATTCCCACCTGCCTGCTGCTTCTAATTTTTCCATTGTCCATTCTAATCCTTTGTTTTCCAAAAAATGCGGCCAGCCCAGAAGAGGCTTTTTTGGTGCACGACTTCGTCTTTTCCAAGAGAACCAGATTTTTCAGGCCAAGAATCAGGACAAACCGGCAAAGGCATTGATCCAGAGAAATTTCACAGAAAACGAAACGGGAAAACACAAAAAACACAAAACATTGCCAGAAGTTACAAATAAAGCCCAGGATTCATTCTTAGTTAAAACCCAACTGGTATATGGGAATAATGATATGTACGATCACAACAGAGTTAAACCGGAGCACAAATTGCCTCAAACGTTGCTTAAAATCATTAAATACAAATTTCTCGTAGGCAAATCCCCGACAACAAAATATAACAATTTTGGGTATCTGGGTATTTGGCGAAAATGGCTAATATGGCTCCTTGGGAATATCTTGACACATTACAAACACTTTCTGACAATTAAAACACAAAACGACCCATTATTTTAAAAGTACGAAAATTTTAACATAGGGGTAGTCCCAGATTTCAGGGCGAAATCTGGGGACACCAAAATTGTTGTCTCTCTTTTGCAATTGAGGACAAAATCCCTCTTTGCACTTGATTTGAGGATGAAACCCCTCATTTCTTCATTTGGTGATCTCATATGGAGAACACACTTGGGCTACAGTCAGATTTTCCTTGGGAACACGCCATATCCAAATCTATGTAAACACTCTCCTAGGCTGGTGACTTGCATGGTGGAGGGTTTTGGTGATATCTAGTTCGTGGCACTCCTTTCTTTGTGTATATTTGGATTGTTCCTAATTTATAAGGTTGATTCATTTTATGGATTGAACTTTAGGCCTTGATGATCTATAGGGATCCAAAAATGACTCTACTTCATCAGATCAGTCAGCACGAAGAAGGAAAAATAATACACAGAAGTTTTATCATTTATAGTAATAGGATTCTCCTCTTTGTGCAGAGCTAGGCGGTTACAAAACCGCCGCCCAACCAGGGCAGTGGTTCCTACGACCGTATGGTCTGCATTGGGCGGCGGGTCCTGGCTCTTTCGGACAAAAAATGAAAATATAAAACGAACCACAAAATTTGAAAGGTTGTCCATGTCTCTTATCCTCCATGACCTTTCCCATTCTCTAGATGCATGGGAGGACATGAGAAAGGCTATAAATACATGTTTGTAGTAATAGAATCAAGATCATCGAAGCATGAAAGCAAGTAAGCAAGAAGTTCTTAGTGCTAGAATTGTGTTTTGTAGAAAAAAGGAGTGTTGAGACAGAGAAAGCAAGTAATTGGGAGGAAGTGTGAGATATTATCTACTTCTCTTTCATACTTATTGTAATTTCTGTACTTATTGTTTTGAATTGTGCCAATAAAAGTTGGGAAGAAAGAGTAATTGGCCTTCCTGACTGGTTTTTTTTTTCCTCCTCTAGAGGTTTCCAGGATAAAACTTGTTGGTGTTTATGAGTTTATATTCTTTCCTTTCCTGCAATTGTGGATTCTAAGCATAAGAAAAATTCATTCACTAGCTATCTCTGTCATTTTCTAATAGAATGTAGAACAACAACGTTTAATTTGTGATTCTGTGGATAATTCCAAAGTTGAAGAGTTTACAGATCATTTTGGTATCAGAGCTAACAAGTATCCAGGACTGTGGTATTTGTTCTTGGATTTGTATGACAATGACGAGATCTAAAGGCGAAGAGGCTTTACCTTGCGATCCAGAAATTTCTACAAGGAAGTGGAAACAGAGAATTCGGGGACAAATGGAGGAAGAGAACTTGGTCCATAGAATCGAGATGCTAGAGACCATGATGGATAGGATGTTTAGAAGGCAAGAAGAACTTGCAGATTTGCAGAAGACAACTTCTGTCAAGCAAGACTCCATGGACTCATTGGTTCGAGGCTTAGCTGAAAATTTTGGCATAGGGAGGAGCCACCATGAGGAAGATTATGGGGAAGAGCATGAAGAAGAGACTTCAAACGCAAGAGAAAAGGTAAAATCTGATCATACTCCTTTTTTGAGACGAAAGTTGAGATTAAACGCTTTGAAGGACAAGTAGATGCATAGTTACTTGATAAATGGTTAAAACAGTTAGAAGTCTACTTTAGCATCCATAATGTCACTGAGGCATAGAGGATCACCTTTGCACATCTCAAAATGGAGGAACATGCTCTGGTTTGGTGGGAAACCCATCTAACCACTTGTGAAAAGAAGAACATCCTATTGTGAAATCATGGCAAGAATTTAAAGAATTACTTAGAGCTAACTTCTATCCTATTGGCCACAAGACTGACCAAATGATTAAATGGCAGTATTTTAGACAAGGGCAGTGGTCAAAGTGTGTAGGACTATACTACGAAGTTTCGGAGGTAGGCCATGTTGCTAAACATGGACTTGGAGGATGAGGATATTTTGACTAAGTACTTGGGAGGACTTCACACTCACCTTCGAAGAAAAGTCATCTCCACAAAGCCCAAAGATCTCATGAAGGCGTGTGTACAGGCATACTACATAGATGATGAAAAGAAGCAAGGAGAGAACAGAACCAGGGCAAAGTAGTCGACAAATCAGCAGAAAAAAGAGTATGGGAAAACAAGTAACAAGGGTAAGTGGAAAGGGAAAGGTAAACAAACTGCCACTACTTTAAATACTTGTAAAGATCCCAAGAATTTTTGCAAGAATTGTGATATCAATGGTCATACTGATGCTACATGTTGGAAGTTGCATCCGGAGTTGCATCCGAAGAACCAAACCAAAGACTCAAAGAAGTCCATGACAGCTGTAAAAACAGAAGGGGAGGTGGAAATCAAAGATGAATTTGATGTAGACAAAAGGCTTGGATACATGGCCACCAACATGGATAGCCAGGAAGAGGAGATGAGTAGACTATTCCAAATCAAAATCCAGATCAAGAGTAACTAAGGTAAATGATTTGGTTGATACTGGTTCTCAGTCTAACTTGATTTCTGAAGCAGTTGTAAAGAAGCTTGGTCTTGAGACTTACGAGCATCCACACCCTTATCCTTTGGGTTGGGTGAAGAAGGGTGTTGAAATTCAGGTAACAAGAAGATGTAACGTCAAGTTTGGGATAAATTCCCAGTATATTGATGTTTTGGAAGCTGACGTTATTCCACTTGATGCTTTTAATGTTGTATTCGGGAGTCCTTGTATATTAGGGATGCTATATTTATGAGAAGGGAAAACTGGTATAGATGGGTCAAGGATGGGATTAGCTACAACATCCGGGCACACCAGCGTAAGACATGAGTTACTATGGTGACTGCTAACCAAACAAAACGACTTATTCAGGAAAATCATAATCAATTTTGTTTACTTTTGTTAAAGGATAACCAAGATGGGGTAGAAGTTTCAGAGATTTCTAACTAGGGAAAGCATAATTTGGATAGTATTATTTAGTCTTTTCAGGAAGTATTTCAGGCTCCTAGTGGGTTACCACCAAAACGGGAAGTAGAGCATGAGATTCAGCTATTGCCAGAGTCCCCTCTACCGAACATCGGGTTGTATAGGCAATCCTTGCTTTAGAGTATTGAAGTAAAGAAACAACTCCAGGAACTTATAGACCAAGGGGTGATACGTCCGAGCACCTCACCATGCGGTTCACCTATTGTGATGGTGCCCAAGAAGGATGGTTCTTGGAGAATGTGCATCGACTACTGCGCTTTAAACAAGATCACCATAAAGAACAGATATCCACTTCCCCGCATAGATGATCTCTTAGACCAGCTTCAACATGCCAAATTCTTCACGAAGTTGGATCTCAAATCAGGTTATCACCAAGTCAGAATGAAGGAGGATATATGGAAGACTACCTTCAAGACAAAATAGGGTTTGTATGAATGGTTAGTACTTCCTTTTGGGTTATGCAATGCACCCGCTACATTTATGAGATTGATGAATGATGTATTGCGGGATTTCATAGATTCATGTGTCATTGTATATCTAGATGATATCTTGATTTTTTAATGCCACATGGGAAGAACATCTAACTCATTTACAACAAGTCTTGCAAGTTCTCAGGGAGAAACAACTGCTTTGTAATATGAAGAAATGTGAATTTTCCAAACAATCACTTGTCTATCTTGGGCACGTGGTTGGAGGATGAGAGCTACGAGTGGATCCAAAGAAGGTGGAAGCCATCACTAATTGGCCAACACCAACAGGAGCCACAGAGACTAGGAGTTTTGTGGGAGCAGTACAGTACATGCGGAAGTTCATTCCGGGCTTCTCCGCAATTGCAGCACCTCTACACACAGTGGCCACAAAGAGTAAGGGTTTTGACTGGGGCAAAGGAACAAGAAAAATCCTTTGAGTTATTGAAATACAAGATTAGTCATGCTCCAGTACTTGATCTTCCTAATTTGCAGCAACCTTTTGAAGTAGAGACAGATGCCAATGATTACGCTATGGGAGCAGTGTTGCTTCAAGGAGGTAAACCCATATGTTATCATTCTAAAACTTTCACTTCAGCAGTTAAAGGATATTCAATATATGATAAGGAAATGTATGCACTAGTTCAAGCAATTAAAAAATGGAAGCATTATTTGTTGGGTAAAGAAACTATTGTGCACACTGACCACAAACCTCTCCAGTATTTGCAAGCACAGTCTAAATTGCAGTAGGCAAGGCACTACAAATGGATGGGGTTCCTTCAAGAGTTCCATCTGGTGATCAAATACAAGAAGGGTAGTACAAATTTTGTGGCAGACATGTTGTCTAGGCCGCCCACACAGGAGAAGTTTTCCTGTTTGTCCACTATCTCTTAGATTGAGCCCTTCACGAAGGAAGCTTATAGAGAGGCATATGCCCAGGATAGAGACTTTGGGGTGAATATTTCAGCAGTTGCAGTCCCAAGGGACTGAAAGGACAGGGATTGAAGTATTGTTATCTCAAGGACGGGCTGACTCTACCGATGGGGGAAGCTTTGCATGCCTAAAGAAGAAAGACTTCTATTGATGAGGGAAGCACATACCTCTGAAAGTAGCGGGACATTTCAGTGTTGGTAAGACCCTAGCCCACTTGCAAAGGTACATGTATTGGCCCAATATGCAAGAAGAAGTAACAAAATTTATACGTGGATGTAAGCTTTGTTGTACTAGCAAGCCTAAGACTAGGGAGGGTTTGTATATGCCTTTTCCAGTACCTACTCGTCCATGGGAGGACATTTCTATGGATTTTGTAGGAGGATTACCTATGTCTAAACATGGCCATGACTATCTCTATGTTGTTGTTGATAGATTCAGTAAGATGTGTATTCTTATGGCATGTAAAAAGACAATAAAAGCACATGAGGCAACAAATTTTTTCTTTGCTAAGGTATGGGTGCATTTTGGTTTGCCGAAGTCTATTGTTTCTGACAGGGATTACAGGTTCTTGGGGAATTTTGTGACTACTTTGTGGGACAAGATGGATACCAGGTTACAAAGGAGCACAAATTTCCATCCACAGACAGATGGACAGATAGAGGTGGTGAACAAGACTTTGGTACAGTTGATCAGAGGGTATAATGGTAGATACCTAAGGACTTGGGATGAGTCCTTAGCCTACATTCAACACTCCAATAACTGGGCAGTACACACATCCACTATGAAGTCATTGTTTGAAGCATGCTTGGGATATCTACCTACAAATCCGCTGGACATAGCAATTGGGAAGTAGGATGAAGAGGAGACACGTGACACAGAGGTGACTAGAGCAAACAAATTTATTGAGAGGATCCGGAAAATCCATCTCAAAGTCAAAGAGCAGCTAGAGAAATCTCAAGCCAAGTACAAAGCTAGGTGCGATCAGCATAGGAGGGAACATAAGCTTCATGTTGGAGATAGACTTTTGGCTTTACTTGAGCAAGGAGAGACTACAAGGTCAAACACGGGAAGCTCAAGCCACTACGATATGGGCCCTTCACCATATCGGAGCAGATTGGAGAAAATGCCTTTCGACTTGATTTACCGTCATTTATGAGGATGTACTCTGTAGTAAACTATGAGAACTTGTACGTATATGAGCCATCCATGCTAGATGAATATGAAGGACTATAGTTGCTACCTTCCATTGAGGATTGCAACTTGGACTCACGAGGCAAATTGGAAGAGGATGTAGTTCTGCAACAGAAGGTCGGAGAGACTAGGAGAGGTCCGCAGGAGACTTGGTAGATCAGACAATGAAAGGAAAGACACCAAGACAGGCCCGGTGGTACTCGAAGGAGCAAGTGAGGGAATTATTTCCTCATCTACTCCCCCACTAAGCTTTTGTGGGACCAAAATCCTCCTAAGTAGGGGAGGTGTAATCCATAGGGATCCAAAAATGACTCTACTTCATTAGATCAGTCAGCACGAAGAAGGAAAAATAATACACGGAGGTTTTTGTCTTTATAGTAATAGGGCCGCCACTTTGTGCAGAGCGGCAGCTATAGAACCGCCGGCCTACATTGGGCGGCGGGTCCTGGCTCTTTCGGACAAAAAATAAAAACATGAAACGAACAACCAAAAAAATTGAAAGTGGTGTCCCCAGATTTCATCCTAAAATCTGAGACTACCCTATCCGAAAAAATTTCGTACTTTTAAAATTATGGGTCGTTTTGTGTTTTTTATTGCCAGAAATTTCCTGTAATGTGTCGAGATATTCCCAAGGAGCCATATTATCCATTTTCGCGAAATACCCAGATGCCTAAAATTGTTATATTTTGTCGTCGGGATTTTGCCTGCGGGAAATTTGTATTTAATTATACTGAGCCCCGTTTTGCTGGTAATTTGCGCTCCGGTTTAACCCTGTTGTGATCGTATATATCGTTTATTCCAGTATACCAGTAGGTTTTTAACCAGGAATGAATCCTGGCTTTATTTGTAACTTCTGGCAACGTTTTTGTGTTTTTGTGTTTTTCCCGTTTCGTTTTTCTGTGAAATTTCTCTGGATCAATTCCTTTGCTGGTTTGGCCTGATTCTTGGCCTGGAGTATCTAGAGATCACATACGCACGTTGTGCCAGAAGGAATTCGCCATCGGAGGTCTGGTTCTTTGGGAAAGACAAAGTCGTGCACCAAAAAGCCTCTTCTGGGTTGGCTGCATTATTGGAAAAAGAAGGTTTGAAGTGGATCATGGGATTTTGGGAAGTAGTAGGCTGGTGGGAATTTTGTACCTACCTAGTAGGGTACTTTTTCTCATGGAAGCAACATCACTTGAGTCACAATGGGAAAATTAGAGGCAACAGGCAGACGAAAATTTCTTACCTACCTTGCAGGGTAAAAATTTCCATTGTGGAATAAAAGAAAAATCACTAAAGTGAATCATGAGATTTTATTGCTTGCCTTGCAGGGTAAATAATCCCATTATGAAAGTCAAATGACTTAAGTGAATCATGGGATTCTCAGGGCTGCCTTGTAGGATAAATAATCCCATTGACATCTGAATTTTAAAAATAGAAATTCTTTATTCCAAAAAGTGTGACCCACCCTTGGGTGAATAATAAATGCATTAAATAAATATTTGTTAATATTTTATTCACCCAATTTTGGCGCCCAGGCTTGTGGAAAAGTCAACAGAGGTAAATGGACAAAAGGAGATTGAAAATAGACTGTTCTAAAGTTAAATAAATAAATATTTATTTAATGCAGCCCCTTTATGTCAAAAAGTGCGCCCCATTTGGGAGATAAATAATAATTTTTTAAATATTAAATGATTAAATTAATTTTTATTTTCAGTGGTTAAGGTCAAAGCATACTGTGAGACTTGAGTTAACTGGAAGCAGAAGTCTAAAATTAAATAAATTTATTTTATTTAATGGCAACCATAAGCCATGCACAAAATTAGGCGCCCCATTTGAAGAGTGAAGCTTATTAATTAATTGTCAGTAATAGGAAAGACATTAATTAATTATAGAATCATAAGGATTATATAAGCAGAGGCTGCCATAAGGATGAATTAATTAATTCACCAGGCAGATAAGTGCAGCCTAGAGGAAAAGTGGGCCCCATTCGAAGAGGATTTTTGCTCAAAAGAAGGTGAAATTAATGTTGAAAGCTTTTAGAATTGGCGTACAGGTTGAAGGAGGTTGATTTGTGTCTGGGATAATTGTTCGCATAAGTGATACAGGTGCTCAGGTGAAGTTGGTAAAATTCATGCTTGCTTTGCATGCAAATAAAACATCAATTTTTGGGGCAAGCAGACTTGAATTATGCAGATTTTTATGATTAAAATCCATTATTCATGGTCCGGTTGCCATCTTTGTCTGAATTAATTACAGGAATTCGTTACAGGTGCTTTACAAAAGAAAAGGAACTTAAATCAATGTTCAATACATTGAAATATATCCTCCGAATATGAAGAATTATCTAGATCTGCACCACTTTTGAAGAATTTCGGGCCGAGTAAGAAGAAAAAGAATTGTTCAGACAAAGATTGCTCCAGCCATGGCAAAGCGGGATGAAAGAGAAAGCTTAGCGGAATCATGCATAGCTTCTAGATTTGCTGAAGTCAATAGGCCTAGATTCAGATTCAGATCTCATAATTGCAAAAAGCTTCCAGCACAAAGGCTTTATCCTCTTGTTTCTGATGCAGGCCCGTGTAGAAGTCAGTGCATGGAAAATTTCTTCTAGGATCTTGTGCATGTGCTCTCAATCTTCCAGTTGAAGCCTTCATTGATAGTTGCATTCACCCGGAGTGCTTTCCAGAATTTTTAATTGCTCATATGCAATTAAAAATAAAAATGATGAGTTATTTACCGGCAGACATTGCACTGATGCATGTATAGGAGAAGAACTGCAAAAGCTTCAAGGATAAGAGGGAAGACAAGGCAAAGACAACACGTAAATAAATTTCTAGATCCAGCATGTTTCCAAATCCAGCTTGTTTTCAGATCCAGCTTGCTTCCAGATCCAGCTGCTCCCAGGTCCAGTTTTGGTGAGAATCAAAGGCAAAAGAATCAGCTGCATGCAGAATATGAAAAATGACAAGACTGCAACTTTCCTCTTTCTTCTTCTTTCTCTTATTGCCTCCGACAAAGTAATTGAGCGATCAATTAAATTATACAACTTAAGTGATTGGTTTAAAAGTCATTACTTGAAGAAGTCAACTACTTGAAGATAGGTGGTAGATGTGCAAAATAGAAAGTTCTATTTTTAGTTGCAAATCATGCATGTCATGCAAAGAGGAATTCCAGGAGGGAGATTTCCAGTTGTTTCTTTTCCCACTTCCACATGTGTTAGTTCAACTAAAAGCTTCCAACTTGTAATTGCCCCTCTACATTCTATAAGTAGAGGAAGAACCTTCGAGTTAAGAAGGAGAATTTGTAAGCAGCATTCTTGTGTTCTAGACTTTGTGCTGAAACTCTTGATAGCCACTTGAAGCAAAGGAATATACAGGAGAAGATTTCCAGAGAACTTTGTGTCACGGTGTATTGTGTTTCTAGCTTTTATATCTTAGATCTTTTAATAAAATTTGTGTTTATTTTTAGATCTATATCTAGAGCTGCCTTTGCTTATAATTCTGTGTTTAGTATCTATTGATTTCTTCTATGTGCATGCAATCAACTCTGCTATTTATTGATTGGTGGTGCCCCCCAGATTTCATCCTGAAATCTGTGACTACCCTATTCGAAAAAAATTCATACTTTTAAAAATAATGGTTCGTTTTGTGTTTTTATTGCCAAAAAGTTCTTGTATTGTGTCAAGATATTCCAAAAGAGCCATATTAGCCATTTTTGCCAAATACCCAGATGTCCAAAATTGTTATATTCTGTCGTTGGGACTTTTCTGCGGGAAATTTGTATTTAATTATTTTGAGCCTCGCTTGAGGCAATTTGCGCTCCGATTTAACTCTATTGTGATCGTACATATCATTATTCCTATATACCAGTAGGGTTTTTACTTGGAATGAATTATGCACTTTATTTGTGACTTTTGACAACTTTTGTGTGTTTTTGTGTTTTCCCGTTTCGTTTTCTGTGAAATTTTTCAGGATCAATTCCTTTGCCGGTTTGACCTGATTCTTGTCCTGGAGTAACTGGAGATCATATACACACGTTATGCCAGAAGGAATTCACCATCGGAGGTTTGGTTCACTGGGAAAAGACGAAGTCGTGCACCAAAAAATCTCTTTTAGGCTGGCCCACATTTTTTGAAAAAGAAGAATTGAAGTGGATCATGGGAAAATTATAAGTAGTAGGCAAGTGAGAATTTTGTACCTGCATTGGAAGGGTACTTTTTCCCATGGAAGCAACGCCACTTAAGTGACATTGGAAAAATTAGAGGCAGCAGGCAGGCGGGAATTTCTTACCTGCCTTACAGGGTAAAAAATTCCCATTGTGGAATAAAAAGAAAGATCACTTAAGTGAATCATGGGATTTTATTGCCTGCCTTGCAGCGTAAATAATCCCATTATGAAAGACAAGTGACTTAAGTGAATCATGGGATTTTCAGGGCTGCCTTGCAGGGTAAAAAATCCCATTGTCATGTGTTTTTTAAAAATAGAATTCTTTATGTCAAAAAGTGCGCCCCCTTTGGAGAAGTAAAGGCAGTCCTTTAAATTGATTAATTTATATAATTATTCACCCCAAAATAGGCGCCCAGGCTTGTAGAAAAGTCAACTGGAGTTAAAGGACAAAAGGTGGTTGAAAATAGACTGTTCAAAAATTAAATAAATTAATTTATTTAATGGCAGCCCCTTCATGTCAAAAAGTGCGCCCCTTTTGTGAGAGAAATAATATTTTTTAAAGTATTAAGTGATTAAATTAATTCCTATTTTCAGTGGCTAAGGTCAAAGCACACTGTGAGGCTTGAGTTAAGTGGAAGCAGAAGTCCTAAAATTAAATCAATTTATTTTATTTAATGGCAGCCATAAGCATGCACAAAATAGGCGCCCCATTTGAAGAGTGAAACTTATTAATTAATTAATTAATTGTCAGTAATAGCAAAGGTATTAATTAATTATAGAATCATAAGGGTTATATAAGCAAGGGCTGCCATAAGGATGAATTAATTAATTCACAGGTAAAGAAGTGCAGCCTAGAGGAAAGTGCGCCCCATTTGAAGAGGATTTTTGCTCAAAAGAAGGTGAAATCAATGCTAAAAGCTTCCAAATTTTGAGCGCACAAGTTGAAGGGTGTTGATTTTTGTCTGGATAATTGTTTGCATAAGTGATACATGTGCTGAGGTGGAGTTGAAAAAATTCATGCTCACAGTTTGCATGCAAACAAAACATCAATTTTTGGGGCAGCAGGCTTGAATTATGCAGATTTTTATAATTAAAATTCACTATTCATGTTCCGGTTGTCATGGATTTTGTCTGAATTAATTGCAGGAATCCGTTATAGGTGCTTTACAAAAGAAAAGGAGCTTAAATCAATGTCCAATACATTGAATATATCCTCCGAATCTGAAGAATTATCCAGATCTGCACCAGTTTTGAAGAATTCCGGCCAAGTAATAAGAAAAAGAATTGTTCAGACAAAGATTGCTCCAGCCATGGAAAAGCGGGATGAAAGAGAAAGCTCAGTGGAATCATGCGTAGCTTCTAGATTTGCTGAAGTCAATAGGCCTAGATCCAGATCCAGATCTCATAATTGCAAAAGCTTCCGATCACAAAGGCTTCATCCTCTTGTTTCTGATGCAGCACGTGTAGAAGTCAGTGCGTGGAATTTTTTTTCCAGGATCTTGTGCATGCGCTTCCAATCTTCCAGTTGAATCTTTCATTGAAGTTGCATTCACCCAGAGTGCTTTCCCAGAATTTTTAATTGCTCATATGCAATTAAAATAAAAATGATGAGTTATTTACGGTAGACATTGCATTGATGCATGTACACGAGAAGAACTGCAAAAGCTTCAAGGATCAAAAGAGAAGACAAGGCGAAGGAAAAATTCCAACTGCTTCCAGATCCAATTTGTTTCCAGATCCAGCCGTTTCCAATTCTAGCTTGTTTCCAGATCTAGCTACTCCCAGATCCAGTTTGGGTGAGAATCAAACGCAAAAGAATCAGCTGCATGCAAACATGAAAAGGACAAGACTGCAGCTTTCCTCTTCCTTCTTTCCTCCGACAAAGTAATTGAGCGATCAATTAAAATTATACAACTTAAGTGATTGGTTTAAAAACCATTACTTGAAGAAGTCCACTACTTAGAGATTTGAGTTGCAAGAAGACGTGCAAAATAGAAGGTTCTACTTTTAGTTGCAAACTCATACATGCATCATGCAAAGAAGAATTCCAAGAGGGAGATGAATGCCAGTTGTTTCTTTCTTCGACTTTCACATGTGCCAGTTAAACTAAAAGCTCCCGACTTGTAATTGTCCTTCTACATTCTATAAGTAGAGGAAGAACCTTCGGGTTAAGGATCAAAATTTGTAAGTCAACATCCTTATGTTTCAGACTTTGTGCTGAAACCCTTGAGAGCCACTTGAAGCAAAGGAATATACAGGAGCAGATTTTTGGAGAACTTTGTGTCACGGTGTATTGTGTTTCTAACTTTTTATCTTAGATCTTTAAATAAAATTTGTGTTATTTTAGATCTAGATCTAGAGCTGCCTTTGCTTATAATTTTGTGTTTATAATCTATTGGTTTCTTCTATGTGCATACAATTAACTCTGTTAACTATAGATTGCGATGCACATCTTCCCCATTTCTTCTCTGTGTTAATATAATTCCCTTCTTCTATAAATATTTCCTTTCTTTAAACAGCTGCTTGTTGCAGAACTGTATAGCTATGGTTCATGAGCTGAACGGTTAAAGTAATACCCACATATAGATACTAGCATACTATAATTGACAAAATCTGACACAGGAGCCTCACCGATAAATGAGGGAGATTTATCTCATGACTGCCTAGGTTTTCAGCTGTGCAGAAAATCTAGCCAACAAATTCAAATGCACATCTTGATCATTTCTTCTCTGTGTTCTAAATAATCATCTATAGGTATTTCCTATTCATACTGCTGCTTACTTGTAGAAGAATTGTCAGCTAGTTCATGCAGCCAAATAGTTTAATAGCTTATTTACCCCAGTATAGATACAAGCCATATTCTAATTTCAAAATCTTGACACGGTAGCCTCACCGGTCTTCAAGCCAAATTTAGATCATGAACATGGCTAGGTTTTATGCATGCAAAATATCGGGGTTCAAAAAGATAATGGTTAGAATCGATGTCTCTTCTTTCCATGACATTGATGATCTCTCTAGACTAGCTCTGAGGTGCACAATGAGAAAGACTATAATTGACATGTACTTGTAGCAAGAGAATCTAGATCATCGAAGTACATGAAAGTAAAGATATTGAGGCAAAAAACTGCCTTAGCTTAGAATTGTGTTTTGTAGATCAAAGCGCTTGAGACAGAGCAAGCCAGTAACTTGGGATAAGTGTGAGGTATTATCTCTTCTTGTTATCCAATTTAGACCGCAGGGTTGAATTGAAGCCTAACATCGCTCAGAATATGTCAAGTCCCAGGCAATATTGATCGATCCAGGGCAAAAATCATGTTTCTAAAAGGGTCTTTCCGAGGTTGGAAATTTTTCTAACTCTTGATGTCCAAGGTTCCACCAAATCAAGCTTGAGAAAATGCAGAAAGTTGTAGATGAGATAAGCTTGACACCGGTGAAAAATCGTGAAGACATGGCTAAGTCCTAGTCCTGACGCAAAACTTGCGACAGTTGGCACATCAAGGAGCGGATAGCCGCACTGCCTACAGGCGGCCCAAACAACAATTTTTGGACATCTTGGTTACAAATGCCAAACCGATGAATAGGAAATCGGCCGAAAGAAAGAAAATTTGTTCCAAATGCGCGTTAATTGAGGAGCACACGGGATTCTAAGAGTTGAGAACTCTGGACTACGAACATCCGGTTCGTGTCCGGAATCGTGAAAGTTTCGCACAGTCGACATATGGGACAAAGGCATTGCAGGACGAAATAGCCGAACATTAGCCGACCGGCCTAATCATTTCATCGCCACGTGTCACCGATATGTAAAAAGGGACAATTGGAAGCCCATTTCGGGCGGCTCGTTTATTTGTTGCGCGATATACACAGGTCCATCCGGGACACTTAAGATTACGGTGGACTCTAAATTCATCATGCCCTGGACGAATCATAGCATGACACGTGTCGCCAAGGAAAAAGCTTTTTTATCAAATGGGTACATAGTTTGAAGTGATGGCCTTGAGCCAATTGGTACATGACAAATGTCCAAACCATGCAAAGAAGTGCGGAGCCAGGGAAAGGAGTTATAAATTTGACTCACAAGTTCATTACAAAGAGTCTAAAAGGTTCCAGTCCACTCTACACCCCGTGTCGATCCAATCAACTGCCATGCAACACAAAAGTTTCTACAAGTGCATCTAGCACATTCAGGAGCAAAGTAAAAATACTATCACCCCAATCATCAAAAAGTACAAAGAGCACAATGAAGCACCCCAGGATAGGTCACCTCATGAGTTCAAAGTAGGCAATCCAAAGTACGGTTGCCATCGTGTCATCCAGAAATGCTTCAAGAGTCCCTCATAAGAAGATTAAAAATCTCAATTTTCGCATGTTTTGACATGCCACTAGACTTGGGTCTATATCCATCATCAATTTGGATCCTTAAGCTCATACTTTCCACCGTTCTTAAGACAATAGAAACTTGTGAAATCTTTCAGACATGCATTCTGAAAACTTCTAATCTGCGAGTAATGTTACAGTCTTGGAATGAGAAAGGATACTGAGAAAGGCATCTATGGGATTTTGATGTTTATGGCCATACAAGTGAGGCTTCCAAGAAATTTATGCAAAATGCATCCATTCTCCAAAAATAGGTTAAAGTGATCAGGCTATGACTTTGGTTCAAGATAAGCCGAATTTTAATGCATCCAATGTGGATAAAGACGAATGGGCTTTTATTTTCCTTCGTATATGGTTATGTCTGTGTAGCAATGATGCTTAAGACCAATGTGAATGTACCAAACTTTTCCAAATCAAAATTCAATTTAAAGGTTAGACAACAGGTTGATGTCATCTTTTCGAGCTCTGCTATCAAACAAATTTGATTCTCAGAGTGTTGGTAGAAAACTTGGAGTTGGAAACATATAATCATCCTATTCTATAATGGCATTTAGATTGCCTGAAACTAATGAAATGATAAAGGTATCTGTGCAAACAATATACTGTTAAGTTTGGTATAAATGAAAGTGTTCATTGATGAAGCTATGGTGGATGTTGTACCTCTTGATGCTTGTGATGTAGTCCTTGGCAGTCTTTATCTGTACATTAGAGATGCTATCTTCATGAGAAGAGCTAACCAGTACATTGAGTGGGTCAAGAATGGAGAAAGCTACATCATCAAAACCTATTAAGGTATATCAAATATCCTCCTTGGTTAGTGGCACTTAGGCTAAACTTTTGATTATTGCAAGTATGAAGTTTCAAACTTTGTTTCTTTTAGAAGATAAGCAAGACAAGGAAGTAGTCTAATACAAAACTTTCTCATAACATGTCTACTAAAAAAAAGCAAAAACAGGATGGGAGTATTGTTGCAAAAATTCTGGGAAGGTTTTTTACAAGCCCGCAAGTATGCCGCATCAGAAAGGGTCACTGAGCATGAAAAACAATTGTACTAAATTGTCCACTTAGTCCAACTTGGAGATTGGTTTCAACATATGTAGCAATCAATAGTCTAATTGGTCATATAGATTAGGCTTGTTATAAATTGCCTCAAAAGACGTGACCCATAAAAAAAAAGTAGGCTTACATACTTTGGTTTCAACATGTAATAACTTGTCATGAGTATGGTCACTAAAAGTGGGAAGAAAGAGAAATGTCCACTTCCAAAGCTCCTGATCCTCCTCTGGCGGAAGACCAAAACCAGGATGAGTGTCATCATACCTAAGAAAAAGAAAACATTCCTTTCTAGAAAAATGTTTTGGAGAATCTAAGCATGGCGGGTAACAATAACAAATTTGCTAGTCTATCAATCAGATCAATGAGGAGATAGACATTAAGGAAATAATAGACGTACCAAATCCCAGAGATTCTCAGATAAATCCAAATGGATATAGAAGCCAAACAAAAAGTAGAGGGAGACACTAATCAACTAGCACTAATTCCGGATACTAAAAAAGAGAGGAGGTTCAAAACTCTCTAAAAAGCTATCAACGCAAAACTAAGTTTCAGGAGCAATTTGATCACCAACACCTTCAAGAGGAAGGTTTTGAAGAAATGGAGAAAGCGTTGATGATTATGTTGTTGGAAATATTGTCATTGATGTGAAAGAAGTCATTGATGTCAACGGAGAATCCACAACGATCAAAAGAAAAATAACAGTGATTAGATTGATGTGTTATAGTGATCAGATTTAATAACAGTGAATGTATTTATTATATAGTAAAATGTGCAGCGAATTCATGAAGGGACAACATTTATTTAATGGGCCATCCAACCTCCATTAAGATAAAATGATTTGTTTTTATGTGATCGACCTCCCTTAAAGAAGACCGACCCTATTGGGCGAAGAGTCTTGGGTGAATAGTCATGACCATTCAAAAGGGCATTTTTGGGATATAAAAGGAATATGTGTTGGATGGAGGAAGTGCATATTTTGACCAAATATCATTCAGAAGAAGAGCAGAATTTTATGAGTGTGAAATAAGAGTTATATCTTGAGAAGACAGGCAGATTTTGAGCAAATATCATTCGGAAGAAAAGCGGAATTTTAGTAAGTGTGAAATAAGAGTTATATATTGAGAAGAAAAGCAGATTTTGAGAAAATATCATTCGAAAGAAGAGTAGAATTTTATAAGTGTGAAATAAGAGTTATATCTTGAGAAGACAAGCAGATTTGTCAAGAGGAAATAAAAGTCTCCATCATTCGGAAACAACAACACTACAAAGGTGTAATGTCCCCTTTCTTTCGGCCTTAATTAAAAATAATAATGGAAGACCTTTAATCCACTCCCCTTGGATTAAAGGAATTAATTGGGGAAAATCGACTATCCCATAAGCTTTTAAATTAATATTTAATTTAAAACTGGGGCAAGTCGAACTACTCTATGTGCTTTAAAATTTATATTTAATTCCCCTCTTGTGATTTATTTAATATTTATTGGAGGGAATTAATATTTTATTTGGAGTTTAACCTTTTTCAGGTAAAGAGGCTATTATTAAATGATATCTCTCTCATCTAGAGAAATGCACCACGGAAAGGAGGGAATCTTGGAGATATGAAGTGCAAAGTCTATAAAAGGAGAAGTGGCGTACCCTTTTTGGCATGTTGATGATTTTATTAAAAATTCTTCATGCTTGGAGAAGGGATGTATGCCCCTTTGTGATCACAAACAAAGGGGTTATTCAACACCACCATTATTGTGGAGAGTGTGAGACCTTCTAAGCTTGCATTGAGTGAATATCTCATTATATATTCATCTTATGTGTGGTGCATTTACTTGAGAAGGATATTTGCTTGTTATTGATGTGTTTGGAAGGATTTAAGTGTGATTTATGATCTGCTGCTACTACTGAATTTATTTATGCCAAATCGACTTACATAGTAGGCTATTTTGGTATTATTTGGTAGTCTTCAACCTAGATCTACAATCTGATCTATTTCGTTATATTTTTCCAAGTGTGTGGTTCATGATTTGAAGGTTATTGTGCTTATATTTAATGCTACAATTTATGTAAGGCAAATCAACTGGGTTTGAGGTATTTTGCATCATATTTTGAGGTGTTTGCGATAGATCTTCATATTGCTTCAACTTAATAATTATTTCAGTTATATGGGTTGAAGTTTGGAGGGTTTTGGAGGGTTATAAAGAGATGGAAATAAATTATGCAAATGTTCCTAACCCTAAGCGACTTGTATTCAGATTTTGGGGGTTTGTTTGAGGTGGTTTCAGTCATCATAAAATTCAGATCTTTAGTTCTTTGGAAAGGCCGTGAATTATAGAATAGCATGCATTTTTATTTGGTGGAGAAATATTAAGTTTGGAGCAAGATATTAATTTTGGAAGTTTTCAGTTGTTCTGGTGTTTATTTAATTAATTCATTACTGCAATTAATTTTAGTTTTGGACAAGATTGATTTTCCTAATTAGTTCTCCCATCTAACCCACTACCTTGGCCTACTTTAACTCCATTTGGGTTTTATTAGTGTTGACATTGGGTTATTTGAGGTCGAGCTAGGAGGGTTTAATCCTTTTAGAGTCGATTTGGTTTGTTAATTTGCAGATTTAAATAATATCCCAAAAGGGGATATTACAGTTGATATCCTAATTTAAATATATCATAACATATCCTTTTCCCATATTTTGGTTGTTGCATTGGGGAACTCATGCCAATTGGTGCTGCCTTTAGTGTAGCTGCTCTCCCTACCATCTCATTACCTTCCTGAATGGAGATTTGGAAGAGGAAGTATACATGGTTTAGCTACAATGTTTCTAGGTTCTAGGTAAAGAGCATTTGGTGTGCACGTTAGTGAAGACCCTTTACGGGATGAAGGAGGCTCCACAAGCCTGTTATGTCAAAAGTGATCAACATCTTCGAGGATTGAGAATAAGTTCTTCTGATCTAAATCTCTACGTCAAAAGTGATGGTGATAACATTGCAATATTGATTACCTAGCCCTTGATGGTAGCAGTGTCAATGCTGTTGAAATATGATTTTTCTTTCTGTTGAAATAATTGACATACGCCTCCTACATTACTGTTTATGTGTAGTGTTTTGGCAAAGTGATCATTCCATTTTTTGTTTCTCATATGAAATATGCCAAAACATTTCTGGAGAGGTCCAATATATGTGACTGTGATGTTGCATCTACAGCTGTGGAGGTTGGGCTGAAATTATCAGCTCACACTGATTATCTGTAATGTCCCTTAGGGGACCCAAATAATTTTCCCAGTGGAAGAAATATAAACTCAGTTGGAAGAGAACACTCACAGTAAATATGTACTGCAGAGATAATTCATACTAGAAAAAATGCAATTTTCTTAAAGAAAAGAACTACCACTTGCAATGATAAAATCATAAAACAACTCCATTTTTTGTATTTTCAAGTAAAAACATATTTACAGAGAAAGGAGGAAGAGTTTGTACCGAAATAATGCCTCAAAACTCTGTATTTAATTACCAGAAGTCTGCAGATTTGTACTGAGTTACAGCTTTGAATTAAGGGCTTGGAATCCCACAAAAAATTACCAAAAAATACTGGATTAGATAGCTGGGAGTGAACATCCAAAAACAGATCTGAAACTGATTTTTTTTAATTCCCTGAACACTGCAAAACCAGTCCCAATCTGACTTGATCCAGCCAAATAGTGCCGTTTTAGATAAACTGAATTTTCCTTCTGAATCTTCACACACCCGTTGTCAATAACAAGGGAAAGTTTACGTTCTCCCTTCACCAATGCCTGAAGGTTTTCATCCTCAGGTACTGTAGCAACAATTCTCAGCTAAAAGACCAATTTAGAAAAATATGGAATGCTAGAATGGGAGACCAAGGCAAGTTGACCTCTCCCTTAAGGACAAGAAGGGACCCAAAAGATACCAACCCAAGCAACCGATCAGCTAACAACAATTTTTAATGCCTTCTTCCCTCCATTTTCCTTTCTCACCCGAATTGCATTTTTGCCTAGGAAGAATACAAAAATTATGTTGGTTCTTTTATCTCTTCGAAAACCTCATTGTCTACTCCAAGTCAAGTCGACTAAGCCTCTAGAATGAATACAAAACATCCTTGGACTCTATTCCACCATAGATTAGAAATAATATTAAGTCGCCATATTATTACAAGTGCTAAATATATATATTTTGCTTCTTTTATGGCACTTAATAATAATTTATAGATGACTTAGTCACCCTTAAGATCCCCTTTGGATGTTAGGTGGACAAAATAAGCCAAGGGTCTTCGCCATGGTTATTATAGAAGGGGGGACATTTTAGTCCTCCCTTCCTCGAACTGCTTGCCAAAAGCAATTTCAAATTTAGGTGCTCTAAAATTTCTGCACCTTCCCATGTTGCATCCTCAAAGGGCAGCCCCTTCCATTGCACCAAGTACTCCTTGATAGTTCAATTCTGTAGCTTCGTTTCCCGCTCTTCTATGATAGCCTCCGGTTCCAACGCTAGCTTGCCTTCATCATCAAGAGGGGGCAACTCCATGGAGGGAGAGATATGCTACCCCAATGCCTTTTTTTAACATGAAACGTGGAACACATTATGGATTTTGCTTTGAGCCGGCAATTCAAGCTCGTAGGCAACATTCCAAACCTTTCTTACAATCTTATAAGGCCCATAGAACCTTGGCTTCATCTTTTTTGATCCTTTCCCCTTGAGAGAAGATTGCATGTATGGTTGTAGCCTCAAGAAAACCATATCTCCCACCTCAAATGATCTTTCTAGCCTTCGCTGGTCTGCATATAACTTCTGTTGTTTTTGCGCGTGTGAGAGGTTATCTTTGAGTGATTTTAGTATATCTTGACTTTGCTGCACCAAGACCTTAACACCCATGACTCTACTATCAGGTAGAACAACATCCACAAAGGAATATGCATCATAACCATATAAACCTTTGAAGGGAGACATACCAATAGACATGTGGTAGGTTGTGTTGTAACAGAACTCCCCCAAATACAACCATTTTATCCATGCAGTCTGCTGCCGTGTAACATAGTTCCTTAGGTACCCCTCTATCCACTTATTAACAATCTCGGTTTGCCCATCCGTTTGTGGATGGTAGCTAGTGCTAGGGGTTAATTCTGTACCTGCAAGGTGGAAGAGATCTTGCCAAAAAGAACTCTGAAATATGCTATCCCTGTCACTCGCAATATTCTTAGGTAGCCCATGAAGTTTGAAGACTTCTCTAAAAAAAATTCCAGCCACCAAGGGACCATCAAATTTAGTTGGTAGTGGAAAGAAATGTGCATACTTGGTTAATCTATCCACTACAACATAAAAAACACTTTTACCTTGCACCGGTAGAAGTCCTACAATGAAGTCCATGGAAACACTCTCCTATTTCTGCGCTGGAATAGGTAGGGGCTACAATAGGCCTGCTGGAAATTCATGCTCCACCTTACACCGTTGACATGTGAGACATTCTCTTATGTGTTTGAGCACCTCTCCTTTGAGACCTTTCCAAACAAAATTTTCTCTAATTTGTTTGTATGTTTTAAAATAACCTGGATGTCCTGCCAAAGGTGAATCATGCATTACTTCCAATATCTTGCGCTTTACCTTGGATTCCGGCACCAAAAAACATTGTCCTTGTACAAAATTAAGTCATCCGCTACTTTGTATTTTTTCATCTTCAATTTCACCCTCAAGGACCTTGCTAGCAAACTATTTTTTTGCATATTCAGCTGTTATAACAGCCTTCCAATCCGCTGCAATTTCTGTCATAGAGCAACAATATGGCTTTCTAGATAGAGCATCCGCCACAATATTATTTTTTCCTTTAACAATTCAATTTCAAAGTCAAAAGATTGAATTTTGCTTATTCATTTTTGTTTTCTATCATTCAAATTAGATTGGCTGAGAAAATACATTAAGCTATTGTGATTCGTCTTCACTATGAATTTTCCACAAACCATAGTTACCTACGACTCTGGGATGGCAAAAAATTTCTAAAATTCCGGGATGGTGGGGGGACGGCTATTAAAATAATATATAAAATTATAAATATTAAAAATATAGCCAAATAAATAAACCTCATAATATGCAATAACAAACTCAGTTAAATAACTGCAACAGGGTAAACAAACTGTTAAAAAATACAGTTGAAAATACTACTTATATTTCAATGCCAAATGTCATGGTATAAATCCGAATAGATCAATATATTAATAGTCAATGGTTGAAACGTAGAAATATGAGTACATAGTGCAAATGTATCATCAAAAATCAAAATAAATCAGCATATTGCTCTTCATCATGTGCTTAGGACAACATGACTCGGAGAGTGCCTTTTAAGGTTTGCCCATACCTTTATTTTGTTAATTGTTTTTAAAGTCCAGCTTGAATTTTTTAAAAAGCTGAAACAAAAGAAAGAAACAATATTTTTTTCCCACTTTTGATTGTTATTTCCGCCTGAGTCCTGCTCGGGTACATCTTGGCAGGGCTGGGCAAGCCTAAGTTTGTCCTTGGACAGATCTAGCTGTGCCCTGACCTGCAGGACATATTCAGTATGGGCCCAAGGACACATCAAACCAGTGTCAGTACTCAGTACGTGCCATATCGGAACTGGTCCTTCTTGGTGTAGGATCTGACTTCTTAGCTTCAAGTAGATGAAAGCTTGTAGCGGGTTGAGTGGTAACTAACCATTTCATTCTCGGTGGTTCGAGAGTCCATTAACTTTAAGTATCTTGAGAATTTTTTTATTTTATTTTTTATTTCTTGTATCATTGATGCCTTTAAATTTCTTAATTTAATTTTTACTATTTATAATTTGGATTGTTAAGTGATGCAAAAGAATTCTGTAGATTTTGTTTAGTTTGATGTCCCCTACCAACCTCAAAATTTTTGGTAACCATTTCCTACTGTCTGGGAAATGTGTCCCTCTGTTTCCTGCCATCCTAATTCCGAGGTCTGTATAACACAGTTATTCATTTGCTACCAAGTTAGCATAACAAGTTTAAGCCGTTTTCAATCTTCACATGACACTCAACTTCTAAATTCCTCGGTTTACATTCATTGTTTGAATCTATTCCTAGATGGTATGGACTCAAAGATGATTTTCTTTTATCTTTTAACTTCCATTCGATAATCTCTTGGATTTTCAAAGCTGATGCTTGGCTAATTGCAACTGCGCTTTGCATGCCAATGTTGGTAAGAAACCTTTTCCCAAGAAAAATTCTAGAGATAAATTTGTAACAAGCTAAACCAGCACATAGATTGCATTCAGAGTAGATACTTGAAGATTATACAGGCCTCAAGGCATTTAAAATTATATTAGTTTTTCCTTATGAAGAATCGATACTTTGGTTTCTTGTTTATAGTATGAGTAAGTTGATTACAGTATGCCTCAAGAAAATAATAGTGATGTTTTATAAGCAAACTTAATAAACTTGTATCTATGCCAGGACCAGTGGGGCATGAATATGTAGCATAATTTGGTTCAATCCATTCCAGTAGTTGCTCATTTTTTTCCCTGAAATTTTGTGCAACTATTTTGAGTTTCTGTAACTTTTTTATCTGTATTAATGTTTAGGGTGTAACTTTGGGAGGAACAGGAAAAGAAGTAGGTGATCGACATCCCAAAATCGGAAGCGGAGTTCTTATTGGAGCTGGTGCCACAATATTAGGAAATATAACTGTTGGCAAAGGTGCTATGGTGGCTGCTGGGTCTCTGGTCCTAAAGGATGTTCCTCCTCATAGGTAGTAGTTTTCATCTTTACACTATTTGCTCAAGTGATGGTTTCTTTGTGTGTTGTGATCTTTCTTGCAGGCCTTTGCATGTGAGAGAAAGGAAACCTTGATTTTATTGATTTTAACTAATGAAATATTTGATATCCTCTTCAACATATTCATTTGAAGTCGGTATTTATTTACCTTATGTCAAAACTACTTTCCTCTTGAATAATTTATATTTGGTGCTAAAAAAATCAAATTGCTCTGTTCCAAGATCAATAATTTTGTCTTTCATAACTTATGGAATGACGCAACTTGGAATTTCAGACTTTACTTGTGCTTTGGGACATTCTTTTACATTTTCAAGATCTAAGAATGTATTTTGAACTTCCCTAGTAATGATAAATTGTTTACCTGTAGATGATTTTTGTCTGTAGTGACCCATCTTCCAGTTCCTGGAAAATATGACTAAATTTTTTAAATTTTTTTCCTTAACCTGAAGAGCAGTGCTACTTCATCCTTCCATTCTTGTAGTTATTGTCCCCTCATAGCTTTGCTATAGGCTTGATGTAAATAAATCATTAACTACTCGTTCACCAATTTACTAACTTTAATTACTCATAGAAAAAGTTGAAGCGAAGTCTTAAGAGTTCGGGAGCCACTTCATAACGCAACACAAATCTGATCATACTGCTTGAAAATCAACCAAACGAGTATGTGACTTCATTAATACAATGTACATTTAATGTACTAATTGCACTAGATACGATAATATCATATTATCAGTCATAATAATACAACATTGATTTCTTTTCATATCGTTCTAGTATTCATAACTTATTCATTCTTCATAGTCATGTATCTAATTAGTTCTATATCAAAGACAGCTCAATAAATATATACAAATATTTGTATGGTCCTTGAATGGATTACTCATTCAGCCAATGATACAAATGGGGCTGTATTCTCCAGACTACTTATTCCGTACATAATCATCATACATAAAGTAAATCATTATGATGTCCTATATATAACATAACAGCTATATGGCTCCACTTCTTGTCATGGAGGTGTGACTATTTCCTCACAAGACTTGTTATACTCTTTTATCTTCCTTTCTGATTACTCTTTTTTTTAAACAAGAGAGATATCATTTTGTTTTATCTAATTCAAGTCTTCATTTCCAACCACAAACCTAAGTGGCGGCTTAATAAAATTTCATATTAAACCTGTTTTTCGTTTATTACCCAAAGTAGTTTGTAGGGTATTCCACTATATAGAACCTTACTGAACATTCTTTAATTAAAAACTAATCTCTTAGGAAACTCCTTTTTACTCCAGACATTTATGGAGATCTTCAAGTCCTTAGAATTTCCATTCAAGAAATTATATTAGCCATTAAAAGTCCTTTCTTTCTCGATAACAATATATTCATATAGATAGAGATAACAACCACGTTTCTAATCATATCCGCATGTCTTATTAAGTCTGGAAATCAGAAATAAATTATAAAATTCCTAAAACTGATAGGAAGGTTTTATTATGCATCCACAAACAGACCATGTGTTAGGGACTTTCTTGAAAATTCTCCACTAAGATATTTGTTCGAAAACAGACCCAAAAAGTCTTGAGTTGCTCCTTAAACACTCAAACTAATATCATAGAGGATCTTAAACTAATCATTCAATCATTATAACACTATGCAGTCCCATTTATTAATCCCACCAATCCTTAAGATATTCAGCCCAAGAGTAGGACTGAATCAATAATTATTTATTTTATATCAGCACCCTCATTTGAACTAGGTGATTGAACTAGGGAAAATTCACCATATGATTAGCAACCAACTTACACAGTCCCATTCCTTGATTTAATATGCAATTGTCACCTAATCCTTTTTACAATAGGAAGGGGAATTTATGATAATACCCAACCCACACTAAGAGAGATATTTACAACTCTCTGTTTCGACTTAAGACTCATGTATGTTAAGTTATAAAAGTGCTACCTGCTCCATGTGGAACCCTTATTTTGATCACCTTTTATTGGTTTAGACAACACTACACATTTCCATTTATAATAGCAATTCTTCCTCATGCCAAAGAATGCATCATACCATTGCTACATATACATAATTATTGGATATTATTGTACAATATTTTCCGGATCTACCACATCCCAGCCTCAAAGTGGAATGACAAGCAATAGAGATCCAAGGTTAAACTTAATTTATATATGTATCCATGATGATTTCGGTTCACATTTATTATTATAAAATAATAATAATAGTAGGCTTAAACGTGATCTTAAAAAGTATAATACCAAATACATGCTAAGGAATAGATTATCACATTCATTGTTAACTCATGAACCTCCTCATATACAGTTCCCTATGTATATTTTCCATATTTACCATGTTTACGGATCTGGTTTCTAATAAGTGCAAGTCTATATGAGTAGTACATAAGCATACATAACCAGCCATCTAAGTAAACCTCAGACAATGGATAAAAAT
Source organism: Taxus chinensis (assembly GCA_019776745.2). Classification (NCBI taxonomy): domain Eukaryota; kingdom Viridiplantae; phylum Streptophyta; class Pinopsida; order Cupressales; family Taxaceae; genus Taxus; species Taxus chinensis. Next base: position 897,168,508 of record CM034149.1, read on the forward strand.
ATTGTTGGCTAGATTTTCTGCATAACACAAGACCTAGGCAGTCATGAGATAAATCTCCCTCATTTACCGGTGAGGCTCCAGTGTCAGATTTGTCAATTTAAGTATGCTAATATCTAAATGGGGTTTTACTTTAACTACTCAGTTCATGAACCATAACTGAACAGTTCTGCAACAAGTAAGTAACTATTTAAAAGAAAGGAAAAATTTATAGAAGAAAGGAATGGGAATTATATCAACACAGAGAAGAAATGGGGAAGATGTGCATCCCAATCAATAGATAGTAGAGTTGATTGCATGCACATAGAAGAAACCAATAGATATGAACACAGAATTTTAAGCAAAGGTAGCTCTAGATCTAGATCTGAAATAACACAAAGTCTATCAAAAGATCTAAGATAAAAAGTAAGAAACACAATACACCGTGACACAAAGTTCTCCAGAAACTCTGCTCCTGTATATCCCTTTGCTTCAAGTGGCTCTCAAGGGTTTCAGCACAAAGTCTGGAACACAAGGTTGTTGCTTACAAATTCTGATGATTAACGCGAAGGTTCTTCCTTTACGTATAGAATGTAGAAGGGAAAGTACAAATCGGAAGCTTTTAGTTGAACTGACACATGTGGAAGTCGGAGGAAAGGAAACAACTGACAATCTCCCTCCTGAAATTCCTCTTTGCATGACATGTATGATTTGCAACTGAAGATAGAACCTTCTATTTTGCACATGCCTGCCACCTATCTCCAAGTAGTTGACTTCTTCAAGTAATGGCTTTTAAACCAATCACTTAAGTTGTATAATTTAATTGATCACTCAATTACTTTGTCGGAGGAAAGAAGAAAAAAGAGGAAAGTCGGTAGTCTTGTCCTTTTTCATGTCTGCATGCAGCTGATTCTTTTGCCTTTGATTCTCACCAAACTGGATCTGGGAGTAGTTGGATCTGGAAACAAGCTGGAATCTGGAAACGAGCTGGATCTGGAAGCGGCTGGAATTTTGCCTTCACCTTGTCTTCTCTTGGATCCTTGAAGTTTTTACAGTTCTTCTCCTGCACAAGATTCTGGAGGATATATTCAATGTACTGGACTTCTTCACGGGCTGCATTCGAAACAAGAGGATGAAGCCTTTGTGCCGGAAGCTTTTGCAACTCTGAGATCTAGATCTGGATCTGCATATGGATTTGCATCTGCATTTGGATATGGATCTGCACCTGCATAACAAACTCTGACAGCTGGGCTGTGGATGGAAAAACTGCAGCTCGAATAATTCCACTGCTTTTAATCTGCACGCATGAGTGAAGTCTTTCTTGCTCTGGATCTATTTATCAATTCAGCAAGAGGTTCCGAGCCTAGATCCGCATCTCCAATATCTGCAAATTTAGAAGTAATGCATGACTCCGTTGTGCTTTCTTTTTCATCTTTCTTCGCCATAGCTTTGTCTATTTTTGTCTGAACAATTCTTTTTCTTCTTATTTGACTGAAATTCTTCAAAACTAGTGCAGATCTGGATAATCCTTCAAATTCAGAGGAAATATTCAATGTATTGGACATTGATATAAGTTTATTTTCTTTATAAAAGCACCTGTATCTAACTCCTGCAATTAATTCAGACAAAGATGGCAACCGGAGCATGCACAATGAATTTAAATCACAAAAATCTACATAATTCAAGCCTGTTGCCCCAAAATTTGACGTTTTATTTGCATGCAAAGCAAACATGAATTTTACCAACATCACCTGAGCACCTGTATCACTTCTTCAAACAATTATGCAAACACAAATCAGCCTTTTTCAAAGCATGCGCCAAAATTGGAAGCTTTTAGCCTTGTTTTCACCTTTGTCTGAGCAAAAATCCTCTTCAAATGGGGCACACTTTTCCTCTTGGCTGCAATTCTTTACCTGTGAATTAATTAATTCACCCTTATGGCAGTCCATGCTTATATAACCCTCATAATTCTATAATTAATAATTGCCCTTCCTATTCCTGGCAATTAATTAATTAAAAATCATGTTCTTCTCTTTAACTGATGTGCTAAAATTGTATGATTAAGGAAAACCATCCATTAAATTAAATTAAATCAATTTAATCATCCACTCTTCACTTCACTTAAGCTTCACAGTGTGCTTTGACCATAGCCACTGAAAATAAAATTTAATTTAATCAATTAATACTTTAAAAAGTATTATTTCCTTTTCAAAATGGGCTGCATTAAATAAATTAAATTTATTTAATTTTAGAATTCTATTTTTAAATTCTTTTTGTCCACTTCCCTTTGTTGACTTTTCCACAAGCTTGGGTGCCAAAATTGGGTGAATAAATATTAACAAATATTTATTTAATGCATTATTATTCACCCAAGGTGGGTCGCACTTTTTAGGAATAATAGAATTCTATTTTTAAAAACACATGGCAATGGAAATTTTTACCCTGCAAGGCAGCCCCGGAAATCCCATGATCCACTTAAGTGATTTGACTTTGACAATGGGATTATTTACCCTGCATGGCAGGCAATAAAATCCCATGATTTCACTTAAGTCACTTTTCTTTTATTTCACCATGGGAATTTTTACCCTGCAAGGCAGACAATAAATTCCCGCCTGCCTGCTGCCTCTAATTTTCCCACTGCAACTTAAGTGACTTTTCCATCATGGGAAAAAGTACCCTGCAAGGCAGGCAATAAAATCCCACCTGCGTGCTGCTTCTATTTTTCCCATGATCCACTTAAATCATTTGTTTTCCAAAAATGTGCCCAACCCCGCAGGGACTTTTTAGTGCACGACTTCGCCTTTTTCCAGTGAACCAGACCTCCGATGGTGACTTCCTTCTGGTACAATGTGCGTATGTGATTACCGAATACTACAGGCCAAGAATCGGGCTAACCCGACAAAGGAATTGATCTAGAGAAATTTCACAGAAAATGAAACGGGAAAGCACAAAAAACACGAAAAATTGCCAAAAGTCACAAATAAATCCCAAAACTTAATTTTAGTTAAAACCCTTCTAGTATATAGGAATAATGATATGTTCGATCACAACAGGGTTAAAACGGAGCGCAAATTGCCTCAAATGGGGCTCAAAATAATTAAATACAAATTTTCCGTAGACAAATCCCGACGACAGAATATAACAATTTTGAGCATCTGGGTATTTGGCAAAAATGGCTCTTTGGGAATATCTTGACGCAATACAAGAAATTTCAGACAATAAAAACACAAAACGACCCATATTTTAAAAGTACGATTTTTTTTTTCGAATAGGGTAGTCACAGATTTCAGGATGAAATCTGGGTACACCAACTGCAAAACCAGTCCCAATCTGACGCGTTCCAGCCAAATAGTGCCTTTTTAGATAAACTGATTTTTCCTTCTGAATCTTTACACACCAATTGTCAATAACAAGGGAAAGTTTACGTTCTCCCTTCACCAATGCCTGAAGGGTTTAGTCCTCAGGTACTGTAGCAACAGTTCTAAGCTAAAAGACCAATTTAGAAAAATATGGAATGCTAAAATGGGAACCCAAGGCAAGTCGACGTCTCCCTTAAGGACAAGAAGGGACCCAAAAGATACCCACCCAAGCAACCAATCAGCTAAGCAATTTTTAATGCCTTCTTCCCTCCATTTTCCTTTCTCACCCTAGTCACATTTTTGCCTAGGAAGAATACAAAAATTATGTTGGTTCTTTTATCTCTTCTAAAACCTCATTGTCCACTCCAAGTCAAGTCGAGTAAGCCCCTAGAATGAATACAAAACATCCTTGGACTCTATTCCATAATAGATTAAAAATAATATTAAGTCACCATATTATGACAAGTGCTAAATATATATATATATATATATATATATATATATATAGATTTTGCTTCTTTTATGGCACTTAATGATAATTTATGGATGACTTAGTCACCCTTAAGTTCCCCTTTGGCCGTCGGGTGGACAAAATAGACCAAGGGTCTTCGCCATGGTTATTTTAGAAGGGGGGACATTTCATTATTCTCTGGTCAATGAGCTACGATATGTAGATTGTGCGTGATCTGATTTATATCACAACCACTCAACTATATGCTTTATAGTCAGCGACCTTTATTGGTTCACGTCCAAACCAAACAAAGATCATTGGACGGTAGCAAAATGGCTGCTTAGGTATGTCAAAGGAAATTTATTTTGGCATGCTATATTAGATTTCTAGGTAGTTTATATTGATGGGATATACAGACTCATATAGGGGCTGTTTCAGTTGTTGATCGGAAACCAACAACAGTCTAGGATTTTGCTGTATATTCTAGTGCAATTTCTTAATAGAGAAAATAACAGCTTGTCATTGTATTATCATCTACAGAAGCAGAGTATAAGGTAGCAGTGAGTGCTACTTGTGAGGCTCTTTTGTTAAGAAGACTCTTGGACGATTTTCAGGTAGATGATTCATCCCACACTACTTCATTGTGATGATAAAAGTGTCTTGAAACAAGCGAGGAATCCTGTTTATCATGCTAGAACAAAACATATTCGAGTTTCATCATCATTACATCATGATCAGACAGCTAGTTGATGAATAGAGAAATCTGTCTTCAGTTTTTTCCCACAGGAGCAGACTGCATACGTGCTGTCCAAACCACTTGCATCTGGAAACTTCATCAAACTCTGAGACAAACTTTGTGTTGTATCTGGTTTGGTCCGTAAGGAGTACTGATAGTTAATGAGCAATTCAGAGATTTCACTGTTACATTTTTTGTGGTTAATAGGGAATTTGTAAAATTTAATTACTAATTGCTAGGAAGTTGGATGGTCATTGTTGCTTCTAGGATTTAGAATATTCACTTGCTAAAGCTAATGATAATGCAAAGACACCTCTCAATTTCCTCCATAAATCTAAACTTGGTGGGGATTTCTTCCGTTAGTTGGTATTTAGTGATAGTGGACCACATTCTCTGTTCTTTTGGAGCAATAAAGGAGATGCAGGGTTCTTGCAGTCAAAGGGAAAAAATGAGATTACACCAATTTTCGGAAAAAATGCAAGATGATGTAAATGCAAAAGAATTGTCAAAACAGTACAAGCAAGAGAAAAATCATATGAAGATTTTCCTAAGCTATGTGGTTGTTGAAGTGGAGTGAGAAGGACCAAGTCGTTGATGAAAGAAATACTGTTGAGAAATAGAGAACTAAAAGGATATCTAGTTGCGTAATCCACAATCTTTATCGTAGAGTTTGTTCTCCTCATCCAAGGCAATGTGTCAACCCTAGGGTGAAGAGTTACTAAGCCCAAAGCAAACATTATATCACTGATGAAGTGGTTAACTGTATCTTCTATATTATCTATCCACTAAGAAAAGATTCATTGGAGAAAGGAAGACATTCATTAGTGGACCCATAGGTAGATAGAAACACACCAAAGGCAGGCTGACCGAGCGTTATGAAGCCAGCATGAAATCAAAGTGTCTTGACCATTTTACATGAGCATTTGCAGATATCATTTTTTTGTGTTGATATGAGTTTCCTAAGCAATATATGAGTTCAAAAGTATAGTTAAATTCATGTATAACTTTACAGCCTTTTGGTGGCATTTGATCATTATCACATTCATCACAAATTCTCTCCAAATATGTAAAAAAGAAGATTTTTAATGCCTTGGCAGTAGAGTTTCTTTGTATGTTTCAATCTACTTTTCTCTTTTAATTCAAATATTCTCTTTCTTGTTGATCTTTCTACAATTCTTTTTTGCTTACATTAATGAGAAATCAGATCAATAAATTACATCAATCAATGCATAAATCTTAGAATAAGATACAGGTGGCAATTGTTGGTTATCCTATGTTGATGGGTCTGCTGCACTCATGCGGAGCCACATCAACCAACCAAATTTATATCATATGTGCTGAAGATAGAATTTTCACTTTGGGCATTTAAATTATGTGGAAGGCTAATTTTTAAGGCATTTATAGGTGGAGGTTTTAAATACAAAGGAAATAAGGTTGCTCCGTCGCGTGTACATTAAGCCATGTATTTTTGGTGCACCTATGGGGTCATCAAATAATTAGATTTTTTTTTGACGCGAATTGTTGCGATGACCGCGTTTAATTCAAACACTAGTTTGGAAAGCTGCATCAAATAACTTTTATTCAAACAACAGATGGTACTTTAGTTTCCAACTACAATTACAACTATTGAAGCCTGCTCAATCATTGGCTCCTCTCCCCTACATGGACATGGAGGATTCATGTCTTTGCTAATAAAGATATCTTATTAATTAGAGGGTAGGAGGCATTTCTTACCTTCTGAAGGCTAGCTTGAGACTCAAAGAGTTTTGATAGCCATTTGTTGGGTCCGCAGGAGTTAAAACACACAATCATGAATTAGTGAGCATAGGTATGAACATGATACTGTCAGTTAATGCCAAATAGATCCTACAAAGGATTTCCATGATAGTTTTGGCGATGGCTGTACTCAAGTCCTCGTCCTGATTGTTCACTAGTTTCACTCGTTTATTTGTACACACTAAGTGCTTAAGTAGAATGTGTATGTATCTACCTATGTAGGTCTGTAGTACATGCCTGTGTACATGTGTATGTCTATATGCTGTAATTTATACAAATAAGAGCAACCAAAAACCAAATATCTTTCATTATTGAGGTCACTTTGGATCAAAATCTTCCTTCTCAGCTTTCCCCAGTCTAATTATAAATGTACTTTGTTTTCTTGGATTTTTTTATGTATCATAGGGCCGAGTAGATGATTTTATTGCAACATCTAATCAATGCATGGTCACTTAGACTAATGAATCCATGGTAGTTGGTACAATATTAGGGAAAGTCATTTTTTGAATCTCATCCCATGTGATGATATATTAGCAAAGGGAGATGAGACCAACTTTTGTTAGACATAATTTCTAGAAGAAATTCCTCATTTGATAGCTTCTATTTTCTCTTGCACAAATGGAATCGTACATGTTCTAGGAGAGCTTGCTTACTATCAATACCAATTGAAGGAACGTGTTGAATCTTTTGCAGATCTATATTTATTAATTGAGAAGAATACTTAATTCTTTCTTTGAATTTTGATAGTAGGAAGAGATAGTGATCAGATTCTCGGTAGATAAATGGTACATAAGAATTCAGCAGTTCTGAAAGTTTTGAATATTATGTGTACCTTTAAGATGTCACGTCATTTTCTAGTTTTTGAGTCGAGTAGAGTTCCTTTTTGTTGAGTTTTCTAAGCTGAGATAAGTTTTATGGTGTTTGATATTGATTGCAGGTATTTTGGTAATGAGCCAGATCATATTACCACATTTGAGCAAGCTAAAGACATGGAGGAAACCATACATGAAGCCATAGTTCAAATGCGTAATCACAAGGTATCATAAATAAATTATCAGACTAAATTTCATTTAAAAAAATTGACTGGAGATAGCTACTAGTTCAAAGAATGTTAAAAAAACAAAAGGGTTGTTTAAAGAAATGAGACAAAACTAGATATTTCATACATTCCAACTAAGCAATATGGATAAATATAAATAATGATTTTTTGGGCAGAAAAGTTTGAGATTATGTTAAAATGACAAAATAATCCAAAAAGAATGGAATAATTAACTCTAAAATTATCCCAATAATGCTCAAATTGAGTGGCATAACCAAGGATTCCCAAATGTCACGCCCATAGAGAAACGCAAAAACGATAAAGCTATGGAAGGTTCAAAGTCTTATCTTTCATGTCCTAGAATTAAAGCTTGAAGCATTGTCTTTCTAATACATTGAGGGTAGGAAAACCCTAGCTTTCTCTAACCTATGAAATTAGACATATATTAGCGAAGGTTCCTATTAAGAAGGCTTTGGTTACCACTTCGATTATATTCTCTTTGGAAGTACGCTTAATCCGTTTAAATTCCTTCACAGAAGTGTTAAAAGTCAGATTTCTACCTTTTCTAGATTTACTTTAACATGGATATGACAAAATGTGTTAAAGATATGCAGTTATTGTTGGATTCTTCCAACTATGTTTGATATCAACACGATGTCATAAATACAAGACAATGGAAATAAGAACTTGATAAATGCAAATGTTATCCTAACTAGGTGAGCTTGAAATATGAACTTTATTTTAAGAAGATTGTTATAAATTGTGCTATAAAATATTCAGTTATCGTTGGTTTCTTCCAACTATGTGTGATATCAACATGATGTTATAAATAAAGCCCAATGGAAATAACAACTCGAAATATGAAAACATCATTCTAACTAGTTGAACTTGAAAAAGGTATTTTGAAAGATGATTGCCATAAAGGCCAAAGAGTGTGGATGAGAGTGGGCACCCATGCTTTACTCTAATAGTATTGTGGATATGATCTACGTGTCTTAAAAATGTTGGTCCTTAGAAACAAACCTCTCATATAAATTCGTAGCTATATTGGCACCACTCATCCAAAAAATGCATGTTTCTAATCATCTAGAATAGCAAAAGCTTAGGTACAATGTCAAAATATTTATAGAAAAATATTTATAGGCCAAAGAGTGTGGATGAGAGTGGGCACCCCTGCTTTAATAGTACTGTGGATATGATCTTCGTGTCTTAAGGAGGTTGGTCCTTAGAAACAAACCTCTCATATAAATTGATAGCTAGATTGGCACCACTCATCCAAAAAATGCATGTTTCTAATCATCGAGAATAGCAAAAGATACATTGTCAAAATATTTATAGAAAAATACGGTCTTTATGCTTAATCCTTTCGATGTGCTATGAGGATTATTGTTAGAAGGATTTGATCAGTAGCTTGGGTTAAATGAATGCTTCTCCTAGAGATATATCTCAAGTAAGTTGATTCTTTCTAAATATATAAACATATATTTATTTATACTGAATCCAGATTATATATTAGAAAAATTTAAAGAAACTATCTATAGAAATCGTTTTGTTCGGAGGGATTGGTTATCGATGGGGGACGGGGGAACCATTACTTTGTATTGCACCCGTTATATGCTAAGTTACTGATTTGGTTCCGAACTGGGTTCGGGTTCAAAGAACTGGATTAGCTAGTACAAGATTTTTTTTGGCTTTGATATGGCTTGTGTTCGGCCATATAAAAATATATAAAAATGAAAAATATAGAAATTCTGGAACAGCTTGACATTCAGTGTGGTTAATAAAAACAAATCTGAATTGTATGTCAAAGGATGTAAAATAAGATTAAAGATGGCTTTTGAGAATCAACATCAATTGGATCAGTCTAATGCTTCAAGCTATTTTTCCTCGCTGATTGTTTACTTAATTAAGACTTGAAGGGTTCGGAAGCATACATAGATTAGCAATACCAAGCTTAACAGATGGAACTATTTCTTAAAAACATATTCTGGAATTGATAAGATACGATACAGATATAGAAGAAGGTTCTTCAATGATTTCTAGGTGTTTTTATCCACTGTAGTTTTCTTATCTCTATACTTGCAAACAATAATGTATAATGCCCATTATTCCTACCTTTCTGTCATTGTTTATTGTTTTCCATTGTTATATTTTTGCAGTAGTTCCTATGAATTTTGTGTGCATGATTAATCCTTCAGCTGCAAGGAAACATGGTTTCTCCTCATCTTCTACTCTTTTTGGTATATATGTTAATAAAAAAAATGAATGAATTGAGTCTGGACATCTATGCTGTTGTTTGTAGATGATTTTTTCCTCTTTGCTAGAAGACTTTTAGTGTCAATTGGATTCTTTTGTGACCTTTTGTTATCCCAAGTCGTTTGAAGTCAACCCATCCAAGACAAAGGTCATGATTTTCAATGTCACTGATATTGGCTTCTTTGTTGCTTCTAGAGAGATAATGGGTGCAAGGTATTTTCGAGGATGTGCCTGCCAAACAAATGTTTTACTGTCATATAACCTGTAATTTGACCAAGGTCGCAATTTTCAACATCACCAATATGGCATTTGTTGCTTATAGAGAGACAGTGTGTCCGATAATCTTTTCTATGATGTTCCTGCTAAACAATTGTTATACCCTCACATAACCTGTTTGTTTCAATGGGTAAATAATTTTTGACTCTAGCTTCTCTGTCATGTTGGGAACACATCAAGGGAGCCCAAACTATTGCAATTTTCCCATCATTTTATTTGACACTTTGAAAAGTTTCATTTCCGAAATGCTCATCAAATAGGCTCTTGATAATCTCTAATTTATATACTTCATTGAGTCCGTAAAATTCATTTTAATGTATCTTCAAAAATTGCTTAGATACTTTTTTTTTTTTAAAATATTAACTTTTTATATTGTAACAATATCGAAGGGAATAGGCTCTTTTGCTACCTGGGTTTCCGGTCCCTTGGAAATCCTTGCTGGGAGGGAGGATTTGACGCTTGTCAAGACTAGTGACATGGAGAGTGTTTCATTCTCTATTGTACTTGTGGTTCATTTGAGGTTTTTTCCCCATTGATGCATTTGTAGGTATGCTGACCCTTTGTTGATGGGGATTTTTGCTCAACTCGGAAGCTTTTGGCTCCAAATTCTGACCCTGTTCTTGATCCCTTTACTGCCCTCCTGTGCATTTATGCAGCTAGTCATGCTTGATCGACATGTTTCACTGTTTATTTTGTAGTCCTTTTGGTGTCTTCTTCCGACTTTGTGCATTCAAACCACTGTCCCCATTGGTTTCATTATTTCTGTTTAGCTTTTGGTAGCGGTCTGGTTGGAGGAGGGTTTCCCATCCTCCCTAGTGGTGGTTATGATTCTTGAGCATCTATGCTCTTTTACTTGGAGTATCATGGATGGTTTTGGCCTTGGCCCATTCAGTGTGGGCTTGAATTTTCTTGTGTGCTTCTTGGTGTTGGCTATTTCCCATTGGAGGAGCTTTCTCCTTCCCGAGTTGGAGTAGGAGGTTTTACCTTTTTAGCCAATTTCATCCAGAGAAGATCCCCTTCTACATCTTTGTTTGTCTAACCAACATCAAGCTTATGTGCTTGTGAAGTCTTGCAAGTGGGGAGCTTGGCTTATGCACAATGTTTCCTATTCTCTTGTACATTCATGGTGACCATGGCATTAAACAAGGTTACATAGGTGTGCAGTGGATGTCTACCGTCTCTTGGCTTCTCAGAGATCAAATTTTTATAGTCAGGCATGGATCAAACATTTGTCCAGTGAACAATGTAGAAGCTTGTGATTGCTTTCCAGTATCATGTATTATATATTGTTCTAGACTTCTAGCAGGATATGTGTTGGTTGTATTACTCCCCTACCAACTGGGAGTGATCAAGTTTCCTTGGTGGATCCTTTGCAGTTTTAGACCTTGTTGCAGTCTTACTACTGTTGTTTTAGAAGTTTTACTACTACTCTCTTTGCCATGCCCATGTCACACCACTTCAGACACCTTTTGAAGATTATACATGTTATTAAATACCATGCTCCTACCTATGTCACACGACTCTAAGAACATGTTCAATATTGTACATTTTGATGACTACCATGCTTTTGTCCATGTCAAATGGCTTCTAGGTGTTCAAACACATTTGACATACAATTCCAATGGATAACATGGTCTTCTGGACATATTTTTATACTCTGTTATATGAGATTTTGAAAAACTCTACAACCCATCATCAATGGGGACTTGCCACAACTAGAATTAGGCACACGATTGTTCAATCAAATTGGAGGGATTGGTCCATATTGGTCATCTTTGAGAGTATAACTTTCCCATCAAATTTTCAAATCCATTGCTCGTCTCATGTTTCAGAGGTTTCTTGGTGCATCTTCAAACAAATTGGAATATGATATGCAAATGCAGTCACTAGGCCTTTGATAAGCAACACCAACAAGAACATTGCCTTCACCCTCCGTTCCTAATTATTCTACTCCCACATTTAAATGAGTCTCACTCTATGTCTGCAAATTAAAAGGAAGTGAGCTCGACCACAAATTGGAGAATAAAGCATATTAATAGTTTCTATATTGGGGAGGAAAGCAAGATGTCTTTACTTTTCAAAATTTCTGTCAAGTACAAATAATAATTTTTTCGTAAAATGGGGCATGTTTGGCACAACAAAATACATCATCCTGTCTTTGGTGTAGATTGTTCTTTTAAACCTCAAAAATGTTACAACGTAGTTAAAGTCTTGATCACATCATTAAAGTCACCTACATATGTTGTGTTGGTAGCCTTTCAACAAGGATGGAGCTCAAAGTATTTCATTATACAATATTTGCACTATCCTTGTTCAATGTTATGTATTTAACATATTTTTTTATATTTGTTCTGAAACAGGAAACTCTAAAGAATACCCACTAATGTCACTTGCTCAAGCTAGTCAACAGGTGTTGATAAGCATAATCCTTGGCCCTTGATTTTTTCTTAGAGAAGATTTCTCTTTGATATACTGAACAAATTGTCAGATAAAACATCCATTTCCCTATGTTGCATTTTCTTTATGGAGTTACATTGAATGGAATGTATTAACATTATGATACTGGGGTGTCTGCTTGAATTGAAGATCTACCATAGTGGATTACGCTTGCCTTTACCAATGGGGGGAGACCATCAGTCACATCCTATTTCCTGGATGTCTACTGAGAACCAACAAATTCTACTACATGAAGATCCTAACTTGGTATTGTCTCAGAGGTGGGCTTGTTTATTTTATGAAGGGTAGCAAAAAATTCTATGATGATCTTCACTTGCAAGATTATTCTTGTTGAATTGCAGATAATAAATCATGTGGATGTTATATTTTGCAGAGATGTCGATTGTGTTATAGATCACCACCACCTTTCAATTCCTCCAGGATATGTTCTTAATGGTAAGCAACCTGATATAGATGAAAGTTCAAGCCAACAAGAAACATATTTTCAATGAATTAAACAGAGGTGCCAGATTGAGATTGCAACTGGGCAGTCATTGCTCACCCTTACAACACTTGTATAATAATTCTTTTCCCGAAGACAAGAAGTTCAAGATGGAGATGGATATGAATCTGCGAGGGACTCACATAGACTTCCAAAATCATGGTTATGAAACAACGGGAGTTTCGTTCGATGGTTTTCCTGAACCAATGGCCTGCAAATTCCAGCCATGTTGTCATGTCCCTCTTTGACAAGCATTCATTTCCTAGGGTAAGAAATTTACCATGAAAGACACAATTTGAAATTTAATTTCTCTACCATCAATTAGATTTTTTACAGGACTTATTTTTGCCCGTATCATTATCAAAATGTGTATAAAAATCTTCCATCTGGATTGTTTCATCTCATTGTAGGGTAGCCCAAGGCCTGCAGATAAAATATAGTGTTGATATTTTAAAGAAAATGCATCTTTGATGATGTTGGTCTGAAACATTCTTGGATATGTGAAGCATACCTCCAAACATTTCTCAAATCCTCAACCCTGGAAAATAACATTACCAGCTATTGTAAAAAGTGAAAATCATACTGTATTTTCCCAATTATCGAAAATTAAGCCATTATAAGTACCAAGAAAAGTGTTTACAATGTGATCATAGAATGTATTTTTATCGTATCCATTTTATGGATTTTTCCACAACTGAATATACTCTTATGTACTCTTTTAATTTCTTTGGTTGGGTGTGTTTTTTTTTGTTTTTTTGTTATGTTTACTTCTTTTCTGTTATCCATGGTGCATTAAGAGCCTCCTCACTCTGTTATCTTTGTTGTCTGTCTTTTCTTGTCCTCCTGACCTACTTTGGTTTCTTGTGGACATCAATATAATTTCATTTCACTTTGTGGCTGCAGAAAATACTGTACATAGGTGTTGGAATGCTTTTTGGAGTTTTTACAATTGTTTGCATTGTTTTTGCAGCAACAATCTTTGACAATGATGGATGGTTCTTCAACATCAATGCACCAACAAATAGACTCTCCAGGAAATGGGAAATTCACCGGCTGTTTAGAAACAAGAAACAACATCTACGGGTCATATTGAGGTTTGAAGTTTAGCTGGACAAAACTTTCCTTGGAAATGTTTTGCAGGTACTTATTGTAGTCCGTGCCTTGCTTTGATTTTGATTAGTACATACATCCAAAGAAATCAAGGTTTTATTGCGATGTAAAGGTCGATAATGTTATTATGTTGAAGAGAGGAGAAATTTGAGAGAATACATGAGCCAAATGAAGGTGAAGATGAGGAATTCTATACCTTGGATATGACATGCAAGAGAATGTTGTAAGGAGTGCAGAGCTTATGGAGTTGAATCCATCAATAGTTTCTATTTTGTACCTATTCTTCTACATGGTTCAAGTGGGCAATTTTCTTGTAAATATTAATCAAATTTCATTTGTCTAGTATTCAATGCGAAACATAATTTTTTTGTTAAGGATCACAATGGGAGTTTCTAATATGAGAAATTCTCAGCGTCAACAAGGTCTGTATAGTGTGCATGTTTAAAATGTGAGCTTGGAGCGTTGAATAACTTGATAGACATTTCAAACTGTATTTAAATTCAAAGATTTGAAAGGATTGTCAAAGTGTAGTTGCTTTCCTTTTTCATTTGTCCAGGCATATTAGATGCCATCATATTCAATACAAAAACCAACAAGTAAAATTGAAAACATTTTTTTTATATTTGCAATTAAAGTTGAAACTTCATGGAACTGGGTATAAACAAATTGAGACAATTATGTTATTTTGCGTTATAATAGACAACTCATTAAATTTTTGTCCATCTTGACACAATGATTATAAACACACAACATTTTATCCATTTCTATAATAGATATATGGCGCGAGCCACTACCAGTATATAACAATTCTAAATCTTCATTGAAATCCACTTTATCCATACCAATGCCTTGATATATCATGAAATCACCATTGCATTGTTTGATCTAGATGTACAATAGAAGACAATTTTGGTGAATTATTATGCTTTCCTTTATAATCACTTACTTCATGTGCATTTGAATATATTATGAACAATAATCCATAATCGCAACCAATTTCATAACAATGCCAATAAGCATGATTTGGATGAATCTGATATGCAAATGCATCCCAAGTGAACTGTAAAAGTTCCAACTATATGTATGATTGGGCTATAAAAACAAATTTGCATTATTTCGAGACAAATTGTGTAATTTAACAAAGAGACTAGGGAACCTAAAGATGGCTTTTCCCATCCTAGAGCACCTTAATCTAAACTATGTTGAAATGTAGCTTATAATTTAAACAAATTGTGTTTAGTAGTTTATGTAGGCCAATCTCTTATTATAAAAGGCCAACTTGATTGATACTCTTGATATTGATGTTAAAAAATCTCTTTCGCAATATGGCAAGCTCCAATTTTATTAGGTTTAAGGAAAAGTGCACTCTTAAGTGTAGGGGTGCATATACACACTTAATCTCCACATAGTGATTGCTATCCAAAATCCCCCCTCCATATTAATAAAGAGAGATACATTAGCAAGGGCGACTGGAAAACTTACGGTCCCACAAAATGCCACGAAGGCAACAACAAAACGACAACAAAGGTAATAGAAAATGGCACGTGGGCTAAAAAAATTCCCCCTTGCCTCTTTTAAGGTGATTTTGATAACTTATATGCTTATCTTGGACATGGGCAAGGTTTATTGATCAAAAGTGGATAAAATCAATATTCCAAGGCACTCCTCTCCCTCCTTTCAGGGCTTACTAGCCCAAAAACTTAGGAAAATTTTTCAAAATGGGCAAAAAACATTGTATTGCCGACTTTTTAGCCATGGGTGGAACAATTCTTTAGGGCCTCGAGTTCTCCGCATCACTGATCCGGTCGTAGGACGAAGGGTGGGAGAATGTTGTGGGTGTTGTGGGTCCCGACGGAATAGACGAAACAATTCCGCCGGGTTGTTGGTGTTGGAAATATCTAATATTGATAGATGAGTTCCAACTTTAGGAAATTTAACTTTATGTAAAAGATATTCATATTTATTGTGAATATTATCTCCTTTAAAATATCAAAATATATTATTTAGAATATCTAGAAAATATCTAGAATATCTAATATAAGATATTATGAGATATTTCATAAGCTAGAAGGTTGGAAAACTTCTATAAATAAGAGGTTTCACTTTTTAATTCAATAGGCAAGAAAAGGAAGAGAAAGACACCGAAGTGCTTTGGAGTATTATTAATAGCAAGTTTGTTTTTATATTTCTCTTGTGAGTTTGTTTGTGTTCATAATATTGTTCTTATTTGCATTATCTTAGCACACACCCTCTAGGTTAGGACTTAGACATAATTCCTTCAAATTGGTATCAGTGATAGGTTGAGCTTACGTCATATGTTTTTATTTCACTCTATTAGTCTAGTTCAAAATGGTGGGTATGAGTAGCAGTCTTACTCAATCCCAAATCCCCATATTCAATGGGAAGAACTACGATTATTGGAACATAAAAATGAGGACTTTATTTTGTGCACAAGATGTGTGGGAGCTAGTTGAGAATGGATTTCTAGAACCTATTGATCTTCAAGCATTGACACAAGTAGATTAAGATTTGCTGAAGGAGAACAAACATCAGGATGCAAAAGCCTTGTTTCACATTCAACAAGTAATGGATGAGTCCATTTTTCCAAGTGTTGCAGCAACAACTAGAGCAAAACAGTTATGGGAAAATCTTCAAATGACTTATCAAGGTACCAATAAAATAAGAATTGCAAAATTGCAAAATTTTAGGAGAGATTTCAAAAATATTTGTATGAAAGACTTAGATTCAATATATTTATTTTTTACCCATGTGATGGGTGTAGTAAATCAAATTAGGTCTCACGGTGAGACTTTAGAGGATCAAAGAATTGTAGAGAAAATACTTAGAAGTATGCCTAACAAGTTTGATGTAATTGTTGTTGCAATAAAATAATCAAAAAATTTAACCCAAATATTTGTAGACAAGTTAATGGGATATTTAATATCCCATGAGCAAATATTGAATAGATCAAGTAGCTCATCTTTTGAGCAAGCCTTTAAATCGCAAGTTTTAATCGACGGCAATAGAGCAAAAGTGATTAGGGGATCATTTTCAAAATTTTCCTAAACATCCCTAAATGGTGTCAATGTAGAAAATCATCTTGAGAGCTTTCCAACGATTGTGAGAACGCGACAAATGGACAATGTGAGCTCTAGATATGTTCGGTCAAAGTTTAGACAACGAAAAAGTTAACTCTGGTCAACTGGTCAATATTGGACCAATCGCACTGTGACACGTGGCTTGCCACCACACTCATCGAATTCGCTTGATTTGCCTATCGGGAGACGACAAGTGGACTACATGCTGACCAAGTTAATTATTTTCTATACCCCATGGTATGGGTCGAATTTCTATTTACTTGGTAAGTCCACTTACACACCGTTTTCCAAATGCCATGCACTATGCCACAAACCACATATATTAATGTTCAAACATTAGTATTCAAATTTCCACTTACCCAATTAAACCGCCATATGCTAAGTCCATTTGTGAAGGAGGGAAGCGATGGTGGGGGCATGCAAAGCCATCCACGTGGAAGAATTTGGTGAAGCGGTGGAGATGGGGCGGTTAAGCCTAAGGTGGTCCTTTGACCACGATAAAAATGCGTGGAAAGGCTTAATAAAGCCTAAACTATTATCCCACCGCCCTATTTGGGATATTTATCCCATTAAACATGCTTCTCCGCCAAAATGGGTATTCATCCCATTAAAAATGCAAACTGCCCTATATGGGTATGTAATCCCATTAATTTTGATACGGGTGAGGCTAATGTTTAAATATAGCCTTAAGATAATATGTATTGCATTTTTTAAGGGCCCTAATCTTGTATAAATAGGGAACCCGTTGTTTGTAATGGACACACATTAATCCGAGAAGCTTATTATTTCTTAAGCTTATTTGTGAGATGTGTCAACAAATATTGTCTATTGGCCTATTATTTTAGGCAATAGTAGTCAAAATATTTGTAATTGGGAGTAAATTATAAACTACCCAATAGGCCTATTGAGCCACACCAATTACTTGCAAATCCTGGATTGTCGACCGAAGTGCTAGCGTTGCATTGATAGCGTCGGGAAGGCCGATCGAAGTCGACGGAGATTGTGCATCAGGAAGGTGAAGAACAATTCGACTAATCATCGGAAGTTCGAAGAACTGGTGTACTGATAGGCAAGTAAAATTCCATTAGGTTTTCTTGTGAAAGTACTATTGTAACTTACAAGTTTTGACTAGTGGAACGGTTCGACCACGAACTCGGAGACGTAGGCAATTGCCGAACTCCGTAATCAATCTGTGTGCAATTGTCGTTATTGTCTTGCATTATTTAAAATTGATTACTTAAAAGGAGCAAATTGTCGGCAAATAATTAAAGCTTACAAGGGTCCAAGATCAGGTAGTAATAATCTGATTATTTTCGGATCAAAGAGGAAGATCAAGCTTCAATAGAGGCAACGGAAGATATTTCAAAAGAGGATCTGGAAAAGCAAACACATCTTATGAAAGAAGACGAACAAATTCAAATTTCTACACTACAAGTGCTAGAGGCTGAGGAAATAACCAAAATCACACTTATGGTCAGAGGTATGACAAGTCTTGTTCAATACAATTACTGTAAAAGGTATGGACACTATGCGAATGAATGTAGGAAGAAACAGTTTGATATGAGTAAACAAAATACAAATTTTTCTAAAGAAAATCGGTCTGAAATTTATAACAATGGTTCAATGTTCATTACATGTAATGCTGCTCAAGAAAGTACAAAGGATATTTAGTTTCTAGATAGTGGATGTAGTAATCACATGACTGAATGTAAGGAAATTTTTGCAAACATAGATGAGTCAGTTACATCTGAAGTTAAGTTGGGAAATGATAATAAAGTTGCAGTCATGGGAAAAAGAACAGTACATATTGAAAGTAGGAAATGAGAGAATAAACACATTCCAAATGTGTATTATGTTCTTGGTTTGAAACATAATCTAATGAGTATTGAAAAGTTAATGCAGTCTGAAGGGATATAAAGTCTATTTTGAAGATGATGCATGTGTAATATTGGATAGAAATCCAAGTACCGAATTAATTTCAAAAGTTGAGATGACATGAAACAAAATATTTCCATTAAGAATCCAACATGATTTGTCATCTACAAAGATTTATTCACTAGCATTGAAAGTTTCTTTAAAAGGTCAGTACGTGGTTGTGGCATTTGAGATTTGGACACTTAAGTTTTAGTGGTTTAGATTTATTGCGAAAGAAACATATGGTGAAGGGTTTGCCTTTGATAGAGAAACCAAACAAGCCTTGTGAAAGTTGTATTCTAAGGAATCTACAAAGGGAAAAATTTTATGTTGGAAAGTCATATAGGGCTAGATCTCTTCTTGATTGTCCATTCAAATTTATGTGGACCTATGCAAACACCATCAATTGGAGGAAGCATGCATTTTCTGACTTTTATATATGATTTGAGTAGAAAATCTTGGGTTTATTTCTTGAAACATAAGTCAGAAGTATTTAGTGTGTTCAAAGAGTTTAAGGCCATGGTTAAAAATCAAAGTGGCTACTATATAAAGGTTGTTTGATCAGATAGAGGATGGAGGATGGGAGTATGTTTCAAACGAGTTCCTAAATTTTTACAAATTTCATGGGATTGAAAAGCAATTTATGACAAGTCATACACCTCAACAAAATGGTGTGGCAGAAAGGAAGAATATAACAATTACGGAAATGGCTAGAAGTATGTTGTGTTGGTGTGAGTCATTTTCCATATCAAACAGGTGAGTCATCTCACTTAGGTGAGATCTTAGGTCTGCGTGTCATTTAGGGGTCATTATGAGATTCTCTTATGCATTAGTGCATCAATGTGTCATGTGTTATGGGAGTTACTTTCCTATTATGGGAATGTAACCCCCCCTCTCCACTCGAGTTTTCATAGTTGTAACATTGGGGGTTACTCAACACCCCCTATTTGTGTACCCCTTCAGATCTATGAGGTGAGGGAGAGAGGTTTTTGATTTAACAAGGTTAGTCCCCTTTGTTGAATCTTTGTATGCACATTCGGTTGATGTTTTCTCCTCTCGAGATCTTGTCATGATGATATTCGCATATCCATGGATGTTTACGTTGTCCCTTGTGATCCTCGTGATTCGGGTTTTCACACCTTCTTTCATGGTATCAACTCCTGAATCAAATACTGAATCAACTTGGTGTGTCTTCTCATGCAACCCGATAACCCACCTGAGTCGGTCACCACACTCCACCGAGCCGCTCTCTTCCCATCTCGCTGAGCAGTTCGCCGAGTTGTTTGCTCCTCTTCACCCTTTTGTTCCCCAAGACCTCCCGGAACCCCTTTTTTGGATTTTTTTCAATTTTTTTCCCTTCTTATGCATTGTACTCCAATGTAGGAGGAAAAATTATAAAAATTCATTATTATATAGGGGGTATCTTTTTCTGGGGTGCTTTTATAGGGTTACTAGGATTTTGGGTTGTTTATTTTTGGCTCATCTGTTGTACTTATCTTCTTTGCTTGCGACTAGTGGACATGTCCGCTAAAGCCTTGTGGAAAGAAAGCCTTCTCTTTTGCGTCATGATATGAATTTTCTGTCACGTTGAGCAGTGTTTTGTACCTTGTATTGCTTTGTGCCTTTTGTGCTTGATTGCATGTGTTCCTTTTCTTCTGACTAGGACTTCATTGTGGCCTCCACTCTCGCTCGACTTGTCGCTTACTGTGAGGTGAGTGGTCAATTGTCTGATGTCGCATGAATAAACCCTATGGTAGTCACACACTATCTTATAAAGTGCCGCATACATGGGGGTCATCAGTTCTTTTCTTGGGTGTTATATTGCTTGCAGATGCATTATTAGCTGAGTTTGACGTCTTGCATTCTTGCACCCTCTTCTTCTTGCTTCCGCTTCTGCATCATGGAGGATGCTCTTTCCAGACTTGAGCATCACAAGATTGTGTTATAGCCTCCACCACTTCTTCTTGGGCGAGAGAATTTTTCATCTTGGCGTTCCATAGAACACTACTTTTCCTACGAACACATTTCTTTCTTGGGCCAATTCCTGCACCCACTGATTCCAATTGTCTTGAGGAATTTCTTGACACTTGCGACCATGTTGTTGGTCACTTGATGTTTTCTATCACTAGACTTCTCCGCAATCACGTGGATGACTCAGATCCTTCCCACCGCATCTACATCATCCTTTTGTCCCTGTTTGGAGACCGTTCACATTTTGCTAGCATTGTCTTTCCTACTGATCCAATTGTCTCCTCTTCTTCTTCGTGTGATGGCATTTCCGCAGATACAAACTTGTTTGATTCCACTTATGATGACGAGGATTGTGCACCTAGTTCTGATGTCGAGAGCACCACCGAAGATTCCTCTCCTCCTTCTCTCACCCTTCGAGAGAGTGATGTCACCCCTCCCATCTCATCAGATATTGAGCAGTCTTCATCTTAGCCTCATACCATCATCGCATCAACCTCCTTTCCACTTCCAGTGTGCAAGGTCCCTTCCATTCCTCTTCCTTCATGTATGAATGACTTATACCTATCTGACATCACTCTACTATTTTTCGATCCCCCTCATTGGGACGAGTATTTGCCTGACCTTTGTTGTCTTATCACAGAGTCCACTTGTGATGCACTACATGTTCCTCATCCTTATTTAGGTGCCTTGGAGGAGTTCATCATCTCCATTGTTGGGAGTGCCCCTTTTGTGACTCTTATCACTTCCACGTTTCAAGAGATATTCATTGATCCACCCTTGCTTGTGGATCCCTTTTCTGTTGAGGGGTTTGTTTTGTTGCCTTCACATCACTTGGAAATCCTTTCTTTGGGTGTTCCTCTTCTACACTATGATAGTTCTATGCACGTGACATTACCTTCAGTTCCTTGGTGTTCACTTGCTAGCCCTATGTCACACGTTTGTGGATCAAACTCTTCATGTTGCTACCTTCGGTTTCCTTCGTAGAGTGGGCAGAATTCCAACACTCTATTTCTGTCCTTCTTAAGGGCATGCACATAGTTCAATATGGGTGGATCTTCTTCAATTCAGAGGCAGAGGACCACATCATTGACAATCTTCTAGAAGACTTCCTAGAGTTGTAGAGTTTAGATCCATCCATGGCATCTTATGCGTTCCTCTCATCTCCCTCTTCTTCTCTCTTCTTCATCTTTTCGAGAGATTTCTCTTTTGTACATGGGTACCTTATCAGACTTGTTTTTGGTCGGGCCCATCTTTAACATCTTAGATTAGAGAATGTGTTTTTCTCTTGTGGTGGATGTTTTTCCCACTGGGTTTTCCTTCATTGGTTGGGATCCTTTGTTGTACATGGGTACCTCATCAGGCTTGTGTGTCGGGACCCATTTCTCTTATCTGAATTTCTATCTCATCCTAAGTTTTGATGAAGGGGGGTGTTGGTGTGAGTCATTTTACACATCGATGGGTGAGTCATCTCACTTAGGTGAGATTGTAGGTCTGCGTGTCATTTAGGGGTCATTATGAGATTCTCTTACGCTTCAGTGCGTCATATGCGTCATGAGAGTTACTTTCCTATTATGAGAATGTAACTCCTCCTCTGCACTCGAGTTTTCATGATTGCATTATTGGGGGTTACTCAACACCCTTTATTTTTACACCCCTTCAGATCTATGAGATGAGGGAGAGATTTTTTTGGCTTAACAAGGTTTTGCCCCTTTTTTGAATCTTTGGATGCACATTTGGTTGATGCTCGCTCCTCTCGAGATCTTGTCATGCTACTATTCACACATCCATAGATGTTCATGTCATCCCTTGTGATCCTTGCGCTTCGGGTTTTCACACCCTCTTTCATGTAGAAAGCCAAACATTTACCAAATAAGTACTGGATTGAAGCAGTAGCTTGTGCGGTTTACATATTGAACCGATTTTCAACAAAAAATGTGAAGGATAAAGTTCCTCAAGAATCATGGAGTGTAAAGAAACAAAATGTCTTGCATTTAAGAGTTTTTGGATTTGTAGCTTATGCTCATATTCCAAATTAGAGGAGGAAGAAATTGGATGATAAAGGATAAAGATATATTTTTGTAGGTTACAATGAGCAATCAAAAGCCTATAAATTGTATAACCCTATCATAAAGAATTCTATTATTAGTAGAGATGTTGAGTTCATTAAAGCACAAACAGGGGATGGAAGTATTGATGAGTTAGCAACTATAGCTACATGAATACCTCACCATGAGAATGAGTTTGATGAAAAGATCACACAAAATGTTCATCTAGAACCTCAAGGGATCGATGTACTGACATCTTCTTCAAAGAGCACTCCAATTTCAAAAAACATCACAAAAGATATCTTAAGTGGATTTTCATCCCCTCCAGCAAATTTACATCCTAAAGAAACATCTAGGAATAGGGGTAATTCTTCACATTCAAAGTCTCGCAGTAGTGACATATCAAATCCAACATTGGCAACACAAAGGTCTCACTTCAGGGACACCCTAGGAAATACAAAAAGCTTAAGGGAGATTTATGAACAAACTCAAGGTGATGAAAATGTTGATTTATATTCTAATTTTGCATTATTTTCTCTTGATGATCCTATATATTTTAAATATGTATTTGAAAATGAAAAATAAGTAAAAGCTATGGATGAAGAAATTGATTTTATTGAAAAGAATCGTACATGAGATCTTGTGAACCTTCTAGAAGGAAAGAGTGTAATTTGAAAAAAGTGGGTCTACAAGAAAAAAATCAATGCAGATGGAAATGTTGAAAAACATAAAGCCAAGTTACTTGCAAAGGGTTTCTCACAACAACCCAAAATTGATTACAATGAGAATTTTGCTCCAGTAGCTCGATTAGACACTGTCAAAACTGTTTTAGTAGTAATAACTCAAATTTTTTGGAAAGTCTATCAAATGGATGTCAAGTCTTTATTTTTGAATGACATACTAGAAGAAGAAGTTTATGCTTTGTAGCCACTTGGATATGAAATTTTAGGTCAAGAACACAAGGTCTATAGATTGAAGAAAGCCTAGTATGGTCTAAAATAACATGATTGATTCATATTTTAAAAAAAAATGGATTTAGCAAAAGCAATAGTGAGCCAACATTGTACATCAAAATGAACGATCAATATTAGATTCTAATTATATGTTTATATGTTGGTGATCTAATATTCACAGGAGATTTGTCAATTGACTTGTTTAAAACAACAATGAAGAAATAATTTGAAATGAAAAATTTGGGTCTAATGAAGTTATCCCAAATTTTCACCCTTGCAAATTCGAATAACCTATTCAAAATTTGAAGTATGGGCTTGTGACGTTCTGATGGCTATCAAATTTCATCCCTGAGCATCAGAAGAGAAAGAAATTTTAGGATGACTTGTTCAAGTCAATGGCAGGGTAGATGAGTCCAACAAAGTACCTATCGAAATCATTTTCCATGCCCTACATGGTGGAAAATATGGGACATCTTGAAACATCATACACTTTCTGAGGTAACTCATTCTTCTGGCGCACAACTTGCAATCCCGAGAAATAAGGGGCAATTTGGAGGTGTTACAGTTAAAATTGTATCTTGAGACCATCACCATTGGATTTAGTGGGTTGTTTCTAGGTGGAATCATATAAAATTTCACCCCGAAATTCATGCAAGAGCTCAAGATATCACGTATTCGCAAATTGGTCGCTGGGGGTTGAACGACCTGAGGGTTAGATGGCCTGGGGGTTGGATAGATCATCAGGGGGTTAGATGGCTCTGAGTTGTATGACCTACAACCTAGGGGTTACGTCCAAGGCCTACATGGTTGGATGGCTTGGGGTTGGATAGCCACCGGTACGGCTAAAGGCTTGTCAGGTCAGTATGACCTGGAAGTTGGATGTACGAATCCAACTGTCAATATGGTTGGATGGCTTACGAGAGTTGGACGGACCCTCTAGATCAGATGAAGGTAGGTAGGAAATAGATACAGATCATTGTCATGGTTGGACAGCCCACTTACATTTTTTATGGCTCAATGGTTGGATGGGCCATGCAAATTGGATAGAAAGGATGACCCGTAAGATGAATGGGCCAGTCAACAAAAAAGACATCTCAACAACCCATTGTTAATGGTAGGTCAAGTACATGTCAAGTAGTTCAATGCTACCTGTCAGGTATTTAATGTAGGGTAGGTGAGACATATTTTATATATATAATGTAGTCGACCCCCTCATTTGAAGGGGGGATTTTTTGAGAATTTTAAAGGGACTATGTCAAAATTGTTCTTGAAGATTTTTTGTGAGTTGCAGACCTTGAATCTGGGCATTCATCAAAGATTTATTGCCTTGGGTCTACTTTGTAATGGATTGTGCATGCTTTTGACAAATAAAATTTTTGTTTTTTTGCTATTTCTTCCCTATCTTGAGTTGAGTTGCATTTCTTCCCTTAAATCACATTTGTAGATGTATTGTGCATATCTTTTTCTTTTGCAAGACCCAAATCTATTATGCTCCATGAAAATGGGGATCTAAGTGTGGTTTTGGACTATGGCACTTCTATCTGCCCTTCCTCACTTCGTTTTTTTTCCTATTTTCACTCACTAGGAATATATCTAACCCTTTTCTTAGTGTTATCACCACCCTTAGTTTAGGATTTATGTTTTATGCATCTCCTTCTCACCCTAGACCCTTGTCATTTTAGAATAGAGTTAGATAGTTGCATTTCAGTTCCTAGGAGTAGTTTATTATTAGGAGTAGGTAGAGGAATTTGGCCTTCTCTAAAGGTCTGTCTTGATTCAAGTCCCATAGCTTAGAGACAATCCCATATTGTCTCAAATCTTGAATTTTCTATGATTCAGGGACAGGTGCACATTTGAGCTCCAACAGTTTTGGAATGCCCAGTGGGACAAGTATCCAAAGCTCTATATTTGAACAGGTGTGTATTTTGGTTTATATTTCATTTCATCAAGTTTTTTATGCTCTTGGTGGAATTTTATCCTTTGGAGGTATGTTCAAGCACAGCTAGTAACACCACTAATCCAAACAACCCTTTATCTCAATTGTGGATCTTTCCCTTTTCTTTCCATTCATTTTCATTTTTCTTTCATATGTTTCTCTTTCTTCCATTTATGAATTTGTGCAATCATGGCTTCATTTTCTCATTGGGATTCTCATTTACAATAGAAAAATCATTCCTCTCTATCCCCACAGTTTCAAAATCCTCTTATAAATTAGTATTATGAGCCCTATCATCAAGAAAAAGCATATAACCCATCCTTCAATAACCTATATGGTTATTCATGTAACCAAAATGTTTATAAAGAACAAAGTTATGTAAGTGATGACAATATTCTTATGGAAGATGTTGATTTCTAGAGGTAAATTGAAGAAATGGAGATGAGTATGGCATAGGCCAAATTTACATGCACAGTGAAGGCGGCCACAGTTAGTTTCAGAAATCCCTACCCATGGATAGGATTTTCACCAAACTAGTTCAACCCTCACTAGAAGCTGAAGTTTTTAGTTGAAATAATGCCACAAATTGCAAACTGGGTTGAAGAAATGGAGGCTTACTAATCTAGTGTTGGGAAACCCTATCAATGGGGTAACCCTACACTGTGATCATACATCCAACCCATTCCTCCTCCCCAACCTACACCATCTCATCCTAAGTTTCATATCCCTAGCTTCTTGGCTACTACCCCCAACGTGGAATCCACTTCTCCATCTTCTAGTCTTCCATGCCATCTTAATTTTTCTGCCCTTTTTCCTCCCAAACCTAAACCCACTCCACATAAATAATAATCCATACCTTCCCTTCCACCACATCAACCAATGATAATATCAGTTGAACCCCAGTCCACCCCTCCTCTTGTAGTCTCAAACCCATTTCGGGAGGAACAAAATTAGAAGATTAATCAAGGGGAGGAGAAGATTAATCAAGGGGAGGAGAAGATCGAGGATCCTCAAAAAGATGAACTTACAAGAAACTTGAGAGAGTGGGCTACATGGTTTTACATTACTCAAATCCCCTTGATGACTAAGCCCTCACCTAAGGTTGGAGTTTGAGAACAGGTGGTGGGAATTGAGTTTGCAACAGCGGTAGAGAAAGAATAGGAAAATGATGATCAACAGTCCATTTTCTTATAGTGTAGTGTGCATGGTGGCACTATCTTTTCATAGGTTGTTGATCCTTTACCAGTTATAGAGTCAACAAGGGAAGAAGAAACGACTCCAAATATGAAAGAAGAGGAACATGTTCATGCTATGGAGGAGAACCATATTGATTCATAGGTCTTGAATGAAGAGCAAGCCACACAAGAAGCTTCAATCCTTCCTCTCACTTCATTCTCCCCAAATTTTGATGTTGAAGAGAATTTTGAGTTCTTAAACTTCATGTTTGAGGATGAGGGAAACCATGATGAACAAGTTACAGATTCAAAGGTCATCATGGAGGAAGGAGAGACCTTGGCACAACAAGACAATGAGGAGAAATATTATCTGTCAGACTTGGAGGATTGCTTTAAGTGGCAGAGAAGATATTATAGAGATCACAACATTTTATGTTGCATCATTCATCCTCCAATATCAAGATCCTACTGTCATGGAGGAGAACATGCAAGAGCAGCCTACTCCTTCAAATAGTCCTCTTGGACCAAGATTGGAGAAATTGAATCTTCCAAGCTTTACACTTGATGAGAAGGAATGGGAAGGAAACAAAGATGACATCATTTCAAATAAGTCATCAAGGAATAGAACCAATTGTTCATGAATTCCGCATAAATTCAAAATGGGCATGCAAATAGTCACGTTTTCTGGGAAGGCCTGTAAAAGGACTTCATTCTCAGAGTTGAAACTCAAACTAGCAGGAAAATTTGGCGGATCAAACTATGCCCCATCAAGTACTTGGCTTCATTGGAGACAAAAGAGCATCCACAACCAGTCATGCTTATCTCCGAGCATGAATATGATCATCAAATTTCAAAAGGTCATCAACAATGCCTCTAGAAAAATGCACAACAACTTGAGGAGGAATTCATCTTGTGTTTTACTAATACTTTGAGGAACTTGGGAGCACAAGGCATGTTTGCATTTCTACCATGTGCTTATGTTTCCAAAAATATCACATGTTTGTACTTTGCAAAGAAGGGAAGCTACGTCTCCCTGCCTATTGCAAGCTTTAATTATATTCTCTTTATGTTTGGTTAGGGAAGAGTAGGAGTAGGTTTGATTTCAGCAGAAGAAGTGCTTGTGCACGCTCTACATACTCCACTTGGGGTATATATGATTTTCTTTTTTGTACATAGTTTTTGTGTGGTTGTTACTCTTGCACACTTCATCATGATTTCCTGAACAGGAAATGTTATAGTAAGGGGTTCAATGTTGCAAGGTACAGTTGTTATCTTCAAGAAAATCCAAATGTAGAGCAACTAAATCAGATTTGGGACAATTTCACAGGGATTCATCCTTCATCCCATAGATCATATTTTTAGAGAAAGATAAGATTATAATAAAAACACTTTTCCACTCATCTTAATTTCAATATTTTCTTACAAAGAGTTGGAAAATGCAGGAAACAATAGGTCAACCCATGGTTCAGCAAAATCTAGTAGACTCGGGATTAGAAATTCAAAGGGTTCTGTTAGTTTGGGTCATTAACAGTGGTATGCTATAATTCTACTACCCAACCACATCTAGCAGGTATATGTTCCCTAGAGGTCGCCAAATTGTGATCCCAAATTTGCACCCCTGTAAATTTGGATAAGCTATTCAAAATTTGAAATATGGGCATGTGACGTTCTGACAACCATCAAACTATAGTCCCACGAGAAAGGTAGTTCAGGATGGCTTGGTTGATTTAATGGTGGGGTATATGAGTCTAAAATATTACCTATGGAAATCATTTTCCATGCCCTGCATGGTGGAAAATATGGTACATCTTGAAACATCATACACTTTCCTAGGTAACTCATTCTTCTAGCACACAACTGGAAACCTCGAGAAATAAGGGGTCATTTGGAGAATTTAAAGTCAAAAATATCTCTTAATATCATCACCACTGAATTCAGTGGGTTTTTTCCAAGTGGAATAATATAAAATTTCACCCCAAAATTCATCCAGGAGCTCAAGATATTGTCTTCACAAGTTGGTCAAGGGGGGTTGGACGGTAATTGGTAGCTCAGTTGTCTGGTTGTACGACCTGGAAGTTAGATGACCATCCAACCCAACATGGTTTGAAGGTTCACAGGTTGGATGAGCTTCAGATTAGATGAAGGTAGGTGGGCAATAGATGAATCATTGTTATGGTTGGACGCCCCACTCGCACTTTATATGACTTAATAGTTGGACGACCATCCAACCTGGATATAAAGGATGGCCCATAGGATGGATGGGCCATTAATAGAAAAGATAGCTCAACAACCCACATTAATGATGGTAGTTGAGGTAGTTCAACTACCTGTCAGGGATTTAATGTAGGTTAGGTGAGATAAATTTTCTATATAATGTAGTCGACCCCCTCATTTGAAGGGGGGATTTTCTGAGAATTGTAAAGGAACTCTATTAAAATTATTCTTGAAGATTTTTTGTGAGTTACAGACCTTGAATTTAGGTGTTCAGTGAATATTTCTTGCCTTTTGTCTACTTTGAAATGGATTGTGCATCCTTTTGAGCAATAAAATTTGTGTTTTGTGGCTATTTTCACCCTAGCTTGAGTTGAGTTGCATTTCTTTCCTTCTTTTACATTTGTAGATGTATTGTGCACATCTTGTTCTTTTTTAGGACCTAGATATGTTTTTCTCCACAAAAATGGGGATTTGAATGCGGTTTTGGACTGTGGCACTTCTGTCTTCCCTTTCTTGCTTTTTTTATTCCTATTTTCCCTCTCTAGGAATCTCTCCAACCCTGTTCTTGGTGTTATCACCACCCTTAGTTTAGGATTGTTGTTTTATACATCTCCTTCTCTCCATGGACCCTTGGTATTTTAGAGTAGAGTTATATAGTTACATTTTAGTTCCTAGGAGTAGTTTAGAATTAGGAGTAGGTAGAGGAAGCCGACCTTCTCTGGAGGTTTATCTCGGTTCAAGTCCCATAACTTAGAGACAATATCATGTTGTCTAAATCCTAAGTTGTTTATGATTTGGGGACGGGTGCATATTTGAGCTCCAAGAAAAGTATTTTCTTGGTATAGAAGTTAGTCAATCAGAAAATCAAATTTTCACATGTCAATCAAAATATTCCAATGATATTTTGAAAAGGTTTCGTATGATGAATTGCAAGACAGTATCAACACCAGTTACTGCATGATTGAATCTAATCAAAGACGATAAAGAATGCAATATTGATCTTACTATGTGCAAAAGACTTGTTGGTAGTCTAATGTACTTGAAAGCTACACGACATGATATCATGGATGGCGTAAGTCTTATTTCTAGGTTTAAGAAATCTCCAAAGGATTCTCATTGGCAATCTGGAAAAAGAAATTTAAGATTTTTTAACGAAACAAAATATTTTGGCATTTTATATAAACTTTTGATATTTGCAAGTAAGTTGGTTAGAGAAACTGACTATGAAGGAAGCATAAATGACATAAAGAGCACATCCGGTTTTGTTTTCCATTTTGGTTTAGGTGAAGTTTCATGGGCCTCCAAGAAGCAACTTATTGTCACTCTCTCTTCGGCAGAAGCATAATACGTGGTAGCCATAACATCAACATGTCAAGCGATATGGATGAGAAGAGTATTATTAGATCTAAAGCAAGAACAAGGAGCAACAAAGATATTTTGTGATAACAACTCAACTATTACATTGCCAAAGAATTATGTTTTTCATAAAAGGAGAAAACATATTGATAATAAGTATCATTTTATTAGAGAGCTAGTAAAAAATGGACAAATATTTTTGGAGTTTTGCAGATACTAAGACCAATATGCTGATATCTTCACCAAGCCATTACCAAAGGACACATTGCATATGAGAGATTGCTTATGCATCATAGGTCCATATTACTACAACAATACATGGTGAATTAAGATTAGGAGGGAGTGTTGGAAATATCTAATCTTGATAGATAAGTTCCAACTTTAGGAAATTTAAATTTGTGTAAAAGATATTCACATTTATTGTGAATATTATCTCCTTCAAAATAGCAAAAGATATTATATAGAATATCTAGAATATCTAATATAAGATATTATGAGATATTTCCTAAGCTAGAAGATTGAAAAACTTCTATAAATAAGAGGTTTCACTTTGTAATTCAATAAGAAAAAAAAACAAGAGAAAGACACCAAATTTCTTTGGAGTATTTTTAATAGCAAGTTTGTTTTTATATTTCCCTTCTGAGTTTGTGTGTGTTCATAATATTGTTCTTATTTGCATTATCTTAGCACACACCCTTTAGGTTAGGATTTAGACACAATTCCTTCAGTTGGAGGCATTTTTGCCGACAAAGGAACAAAGACAGAGTAGTGCGGGGATGCAGACAAAGCACAAAACCGAGGAACCAAGTTGGGGAAAATAGAGTATTGCAGGAAAGATAGGACCTGCAAGAACCAACAAAGAGAGTGGAAATGGGGAACAGTTCCACCCAGATCCAATCCTCTGCAAAACACATTCAACAAGAAATACAGATAATGTGGGCCTTATAAGAACAAGCGAAACCATTCCGCGCTTCCCTTAGTTTCCTGATCGACCGCTTCGCCCGCATAAGGAACAATCTTGTTATTGTAGATTGTGGATACCCACAGAGAACCACATCATGTTCCTCTTGAGCCCTAGAAATCCACATGGCCATAAATTTTATCCAGTACTCCAAATTTAATTAAATTGGTACCGTTGAAAAGACATCATCATCCTCTACACCAAAAAAACTATGTTTCTCAATTTAGGTGAGGTTAGTGGGTGAAAAAGAGGAAATACAATCCAAATTTAAAAGATGTAGTTGCAGGTAGCTCAACCATCATATTTTATGAATTATAGTGCATATTCCTTCTCCTACAAAAAGCTACCTTAGGGGAATGGACTTGACAGGGTACTCATGCCTTTTTTCAAACATTCAATGCATGTTGTTGGTGGTTGGAAGTGAAAATCCAAGTTTCCATCTTTTTCCTTCTCTCTCTCTCTCTCTCTCTCCCATATTCTATATAATGTAAACTATCTCATTTGTGAGAGGGGGATGTTCTAAAATGTAAAGGAACTCTATCAAAATTGTTCTTGAGTAGCTATGAGTTGTAGACCTTCATTTGAGATTGTCAATGTGTTCTTGTTCATTCTTCTTCACATGTAATGGTTTGTGCATGCTTTAAAAGAAATAAAATATTTGTTTTGTGGTGTTTCTCAACCATGACTTATATTTTTTTGTATTTCCATGCCTTTCTATTCTCAGTGTTGTATTTTGTGCATGAGTTTTGTCACTTGCAGGTTCATCTAGTTGTGTTTCATGGAGAATAGATGGTAAATGGAGTCTTGGGTATGTATCATCTTTATTGAACCTCTCCTTTCTCCATTTACTTCTCCATTTTCCCTCATTAGAGTTTCTTCACCCTTTTTCTTGGTGTTATCACCTCTCTTTAGTTTAATATTTGCATTACATGCATTTCCCTCTTCCTCGGGTCCCTTGGATGATTAGAGTAGGGTTAAATAGCTGCATTTCCTTCCTTAGGTGTAGTTTAGCATTAAGATTAGGTAGAGGAACTAGCCTTCTCTAGAGGATTCTCTCAAGTAGTAAGTCCCACAACTCGAGAGACAATTCCATGTTACCCAAAAATAATGATTGCTCATCCATTCACTCATGAAAAATCAAAGGGTGTTGTTTTTCGGAGAAAAAATTTCTAGCACATTCGGTGGAACAAATTTATAGTTATATTTTTCTAGGTGTTCCATTACAACATCCTGGTGTATATTTCCATTTTGTTAAGTGTGATGTGTTCTTTGTGAGATATTCATCCTTTGGAGGCAAGTTCTAGGCACATCTGGTGACTCCATTGGTCCAACCAGCCCATTTTCTCAACCAACAGACTATTTCCTTTCTTTTAGTTTTTTCATTTCTCTTTCTCATGAAGTTGTGAAATCACAACTTCATTTCCTCAAAGGATTCCATACTTTTAGTAACAATACCATTCAAAACCACCTCCATGTTTCTAAAATCCATCTTCAATCTATTACATCACACCTCCAGACCAGTTTTATGAGTAAAATAAGAATCAATATGCATGTTCTTATGAGTGTGAAGACATTGGAGAACATTCTACACCTAAAGATTATTTTGAAGGGTGAGTTCAAAGAATGGAGCAAGTCTTGCAAGCTGTCAAGGAGAAACTACAAATCTTGTAAGCTAGATAACCTGGTTTTAGGCATCCCTGTCAATTGGGAGGTCCTATACCTAGTTAGCTTAGCCCACAAAAAATGCTTGAGGTAATGAGCGATTCTTTCACTCAAAAGGTCAATTTTATTACATCATTACAGACATTAGAAGGTAATCAATGGGATGTTCTCACTTACCTTCCCTATCAGTATCGAATTCCCATTCTTTATCAACCACCTCAACCCAAGGTCAAAGTTACTATCTTTCTCAAGGCTTCTCCTTCCATCTCCCCTCCTCCATAATAAGATATTATACCTTCCCCTTCAATAAAAACATTGGAAAATCATATTGAAACCCCGACCAACCCTCCTCTAACATTCCTAAATTAATTTTGGGAAGAAAAATAATAGAAAATCAGTCAAGAAGAGTAACAAATTGAAGAACCCAATAGAGAATAACTTATGAAAAATTTGAAGGATTGGGATTCAAGGTTTGAATCCAATCAAATGCCACAACTGGTTAAGCCTTCAATAGAGGTTGTGATTAAAGAACAAAATGGGGAAGTTGAATTTGGAGAGAAATTACAAGAGGGATATGATGAACAATCTCGATGTTCTGAATGTAGTTTGCATATTGTCACCATGTTCTCAAAGGTTGCTAATGTATCTCAGCTTGCAAAGTTAGAAATAAAGCAAAACAAATCAGATTTGGGAGTATTGCATGAAGAAGAGATCATAGGAAGATTCTTGCTTTATTTTGGTAACGAGGATTTAGATCTTTCCATTCCTTCATCCCTTGTTGAACCTGATTTTTGATGATAAACCTTCCATGGAGAAGAACATAAAAAATGAACCCGCTTCCCAATAAAATCCTCATGAGGATAATTTGGATCAGTTTGATCTTTAAAACTCCATGGATGAGGAAAAGGAGGAAAAGGATGACACCATTGCCAAATTAGAGGTCATCATGAATGGAGGTTTTTTATTTTTCACACCCCTTGTTTGAAGAATAAAATCATAATACAAGTGTGGAAAAAAGGGGTGTTTGTAAAAGAGAAGTGAGAATAGAGCACATATTAGTTTGCAAACATCCAAGGAAATGAGAAAATTGCTCCTTGTAGCTCCATTCATGGGGTTACATGCAAAGAAGATGGGAAAACTAAAAGGATCATCCCATGCTCAATTAGATATTTGGCTAGTTTAGAGCCAAAGGAGTTGCAACCGGTCATGCTCACTTTAGAGAATGAGGACGAAATTCAATGCACCAAAGGTCATCTGCAATAATCTCTCAAATCAAAATATAGAGCAATAGAAAGAGGTATTTATTATGTTTCCAACTGATACTTTGAATAAAGGATAGGGAAAAAAACTTTAAAACAAATTTTCACTCTCATTAAAGACCATGTCTATTTCCAAATCAAACACATAGCCTACAATTGTAAGAAAGGGAAGGTATTTCTCCTTTCCTATTGCAAGTTTTTTTTAGCCCCCCTTTTCTATCTGGTTAGCGTAGATTTTTTAGTAGATCAAGTGTGTTGAGCACACTCTGCATGTTTCCACTTTGAACATGTATGATTTTCATGTTTGTACATAGTTTTTGTGGCCTTGTTGTTGTTGCACAATCGATTTTAGGAAGAACAATTCATGGTGGAAGAAGAATGTGTAGGGAAAAGTTCAAATGCATGCAATCTATTTCAAAATCAACATGTAATTCAAACCTCTACAATGCTTCATCATTGCCAAGAAATCAGTGTTTTGTTGTCTTTGGGTGGATTTTCCATTGCACAATGATTCATGTAGGACTTCGAAGAAGATCAAAGAAGATATGTTTTAGGAGGTTGTGGTGAGATTTCAGTTTCAAAACAATTTTCCACTCTCATAAAACTTAATTCAAAATATTTTTATAATGGGAATGATTCGGTTCAAGTAGTCACATATTAGCTCTAGGTCTAGGTAGTACTTCAGGTGGATTCAATGGTGAGAGATTCAAGTTTTAAATCAATTTTTAGGATATTAGGATGATTCCATGCCCAATGAATGCTTCAAGTCCATTGATCTCTTTATCTGATAGATAGATAGCCCTGTTGAGTCACCAAATTGTTATCTAAAATTTCCCCCATTCTAAGGTGATTTTGACAACTGACATTCTTATCTTGGACATGGGCAAGGTAAATTGAACAAAAGTGGAGAAAATCAATGTTCCAATGCATTCATCTCCTTCCTTTCAGGCCTTAAAAGCCCAAAAACTTAGGAAAATTTGTCAACATGGGAAAAAAAACAATGTATTGTGAACTTTTTCGGCCATAGAAGAAATAGTTATTTAGGGCCTCGAGTTCTCCCCATTGCCAATCAGGTTGCAGGATGAAGGGAAAGAGAATGTTGTGGGTATTGTGGGTCCCGACGGAATAAACAAAATATTTCCGTCAGGTTGTTGGTTCCCCACAAAGGTGTTTCAGTCGATAGATCAACGAAGACATAGTAGTGTGGGGATATAGATGAAGTTCAAAAACAAGGAAGCAAGCAGGGAAAAAATAGAGCATTGCGGGCATGACAAAACTTGCAGGAACCAGCGAAGCAAGGAAACTATTCTATAGCTCCACCCTGGATCCGATCCTTCACAAAACACATCTTAGTGAGCAATGAAGATAATGCGGGCCTTGCAAGAACAAGTGGAACCATTCCATGCTTCCCTTAATTCCCTGGTCGGCTACTTCACCTGCACAAGGAAAAAGCTTATTATTGTGGATCATGCAGACCCATTAAGAACCATGTTGTTTTCCTCTCGAGCTCTAGAAATCTGCATGGCCATAAATTTCACCCAATTGCTCTAAATTTCATAAAATTGGTATCGTTAGAAAGGTCTCGTCATCCTCTACACATTAAAAGCAATATTTTCTTGATTTATGTGAGGGTAGGTGGGTGTAAAAATGAAATACATACCAGCTTTAAAAGATGCAGTTCTAGGTAGTGTTGAACAACCAGAAATATTCTAAGTATTGGGCGAGCGAAGATAGAGCATTGGAAGTGCACTGAGTTATAATAGTATTGAAGTGCCTAAGCTTAGGGCTTGAGTCTTTTATGTATAAGGACTATTTTGGGGATAGTGTGTGGAGCACACATAGAGATGAAGACTTGCGCTACATGCAATGGTATTTTTGGAGTTAACAACTGATGAGCACCATGCATAGTTTAAGCTAATAATAGGATTTCTTCTTAGAGTTAACTATAAGACATCTAGTATGTAGAACACTTGAATGTGTGCATGCTATTGTAAAGGTGCATGGATAATATCAGCATGCAACTTATTTTGAGAAGTGCAATGGGTGGTGAAGGGCAAGTCCCCCACCTCTATAAATATGTGAGGAACTGCATAGTTTAGTAGTATTGAATTATTGGATAGTTATGCTATTGGTTTTGATGTACACATGACTCATGGAGATACTTTATATTGTATGAAGCTTCAGTGTTTTACAATGTTTAATGAAATGGAGTATATTGGTTGGATAATGATGTTAGACATAACTGAATCTGGTTCTTGTATGGTTAATCTTATTATAGTCATTGTTTAGTTCATGATTCTCTAAGATCTAGATCTGGTTTATGCAATGTGGAATTTTTATGTTTAGTTATGAGTCTGAATATGCTTTAACATCATCACACTAATGTCCTGCACAAGAAAATCTAAAGAGAGACCTGGTACCTTTGCGCGCTTCGGATAAGTGCTCGGCTCAGGTTGAGTGATATGTTAACGTGCCCGAGTTATTCATAGTAAATTCTAGGCTGTATCAGGTAGCTCAACCACTAGATTTTATGAAGTATAGTGCCTATTCCTTCTCCTACAAGACAGGTACCATGGGGGAATGGACTTGATAGGGTAACCATGCCTTTTTTTTTAGACATTCAATGCATGTTATTGGTGGCTAGAAGTGGAAATCTGAGTTCCCCTCTTTTTCCCTCTCTCTCTCTCCCTCCCATCTTCTATATAATGTAAAATCTCTTATTTGTGAGATAGAGATGTTCTAAAATGTAAAAGAACTCTATCAAAAAAATTATTGAGAAATTGTGAATAGTAGACCTTCATTTGAGCTTGGAAATGTGTTCTTTGCATCTTCTTCTTCACATATAATGATTTGTGCATACTTTGAAAGAAATATAATATTTGTTTTGTGGTGTTTCTCAACCCTGACTTATATTTTTGTTGTGTTTCCTTTCCTTTCTATTCTTGTTGTTTTATTTTGTGCATGATTTTCTCACTTGTAGGTTTTCTCTTGTTGTGTTTCACGGAGAATAGATGGTAAATGGAATATTTTGTTTGTTTCATCTCTATTTGGCCTCTCCCTTATGTATATTCCTTCTCCATTTTCTCTCATTATAGTGTCTTCACCCTTTTTCTTTAGGATATACATTACATGCATTTCCCTCTTCCCTTGATCCCGTAGATGATTAGAGTAGGGTTAGATAGTTGCATTTCCTTCCTTAGCAGTAGTTTAGCATTAGGATTAGGTAGAAGAATCAACCTTTTCTGGAGGATTATTTCAAGTAGTAAATCCCACAACTTGAGAGAAAATCCTATTTTACCCAAACATAATGATTTCTCATATATTCACTCATACAGATAAGAGGGTTTTGTTTTTCGAAGATAACAATGATATTAAGAAATAATTTTTTAATATAAACAAATTTACTTTTGAAAATTTAAGTTATGTGGATGATACTCTTTTAAGATATTAAAATTAGGTAATTTAATATTTTTTTTCCAAGGTGGACAATTACTTGAAGATAAAGTCATAGATATGGTGTCTACATGTGTGTCATCATTTGACAATGGTAGATCATTGACTTGACTTGTTTTATTGGATACTTTTTATTCAAATTTTAGTTGTGAAAGTGACATGAATTGAGTTTAATTATTTACACGTTCATTCACCACTATTGGTCAACACATAATGATTGGGTCCTTTCTCTTATATCACGTACTAAATTATAATAACACGATCTTAGATAATTAAGGGAATTACCTAGTTTTAATTATATTATAACCATGTGTAACTTGAAGTGATAAATTATGATAATTTATTAAATTTATAAAGTCAATTTTAAATTGAAATCTTTGTGCATAAATATTGGGTAATAATTTAATATGTATTTAAACAATTTTTAAAGTTTGTATTAACATGATGTTTTTATGATTCTTGTATAGTTGTAGACACCTAAAAATGCCCCAGGGATTTGGTAGTTTTGAACTAGCATGATTTTGTGATATTTATCTATTTGTCAATTATTGGTTTAAATTAGGTGTTAATGCCACATTTGTGAGTGGTATCTTTATCTCCTCAGATTCTCAACACTCTCTTTCTCCCAGGTTGTGTTTTACTAGTAGTGTTAGAAGCGTCCAATTTTTTTGACATGTCAAAAGTGTCTAGATACGTCTGGGTTTTTATTTTGGTCTTCATCTAGTTAGAGTGCACTCACCTTTGTCACATCTATTTCACTTTTAGCTGATGGATTTTTCTTTTGGTCTTCGTGTAGTAAGTGTGCTACCGTCCCCTTTATCCTTCATTTTTTTACTTAACTAGTAGACATCATCTTTTGCGTCAATGAGGTACTTATTTGAATTTAATTGTCTATAACAACGCAATGTTGTAGTTCATTCACGTAATTTAGGGATTATAAAAGATATTCTTAGCATTATATTGAGCATACATAAACATTTTATATGGGTGAAGTAATCCTAAAGCACTTGTCGTTGTGTAAAGCTAGTATTTCTTGCATAGTATTTTTGGTGCATCATCTAGGGTTTTGTATATTCTTGAAGTTTTTTTCGTTTATACAATTTACTACTTTTTGGCATTTTTAATTGATTGGTTTCCACCATTTAGGGTTTTAATAAGTAGATGATGTTTATTAAGTCCTAAACATCAACACATTCCCCGTAATGCCCCTTTCTAGGGAACACTAGGAAATGATGCAATCATAACAAATATGATCTCACAAAACTATAAAGCAAAAATATTAGAGCATAAAAATGATCTTGCAACAACCATAAGTCAACCAACAAATCCTTTCCAAGTATGACGAATCATCCTATATAGATACGAGGGCTTTAACCTTCATAAATCCTACCCCAAATATGAATTTCACAATATGAAAATGAAAGTCATAAACCAACAACTGAAGATTGATTTTGACTCCCCTTAATCACTACCAAGAAATTCCCTACACAATAGATTTCTCTTCCCAAAGGAGCGGATGGTTTGGGAAATTTGAAGCCTTGAAACTAGGGTTAATTCAACCTCAAAAATTGCATAAGTGTGCTAAAAAATATTAATTAAATATTAACAAATTCATGTAGAAAAATTGAATTTTCATGTTGTAGATCTAGAGATATGATTTTATGTCAAACCCTTGTATGAAGAAAATTATGGAAACTTCAAAAAATTCATAAGTTCTCACTCAATGATGCTCCAATCCACACAAATAAACTATGTCTGGACTCAAAAAAATAAGGAGAACAAGGATTTGAATGTCAATAATGAAAAATCCCCTTTAAGGTACCCAAAACAACACTTTTACTTATTTTCCCAACATAAAAAACCCTCCAAAATGGGTGCAAACCCCACACATGTAAGTTGCTTCAACTCTAGAGCACATATCTAACCATGAACAAAACCCACAAGTAATTCACTCCACATAGAATAAAAAATATACATTGCAAACACAAATAATATGCAGAATAACTCCCCTAGGAAATTTGCTATAGCTAGGGCAATGGCCAACAACGATAAAACACTTTATCTATATAAATAAACTTATAATCCTATCTTCAATCTAACTCCAAATTGATTGGCAAAAACAAAGAAACAATATCACAACGAGATGAGTGAAAAAAAGATTGAGTAAAATTCAAGGTGAAGGTGAAAAAGAGAGTTGAGAAGATTGTTTAGATCTTGAGAAAACAAGGAGTCTTAAAAATCCAAAATTGTAAAATCTAGTAAGATGATGGATAAAGGAGTAATGGAACATTGCGGCGTGCTTGAGTAAAGTGTATGGGTGTGTTGAACGGTGGATGCAAAGAAGACTTTTATATCATTGCGAAGATCACCCTTTTGATTAATTTTATCCACTTGGAATTAGAAATTGAAGGTTAATCACATGTTCCCAACCTCCACAATGTATTGATCTCATCACCCATCACTAATTAATTGTTTAGAAACACTTTTGGGAGGTATGTATTGCTTGAGAGTGTGAGATGATTGTTAACATAACCTTCAGTGGCCTTGGATCAAAATGGATACTCCCATAATGTAAAGGGTTATTCAAGATTTATGATGCGTACTTGTTTTCTTCCTAACTGCTTACAAAGCTCTCAGAATCAGCCAAAGAAGTTAAGGTTCACAATTTGACTACTCATTCCTTGCACCTGAAAACCCATTTTTGAACTATCCCTCAATGATCAAAACTTTCCTAAATATTCCTAAACTACTTTTAACACCTTCAAGGATTTCAAATACCACCTTTGGATACTTAATAACTTTTCATAACCCTCTCGGAGGATGCGCATAAGATCAGAAATGGCCAAAATTGGCCTTTCTGGGATTGCTAGAGAATTAGTATTTTACTACACTTCAATGAATGGAACAATGGACCTTTTTAAATTTTTTTTGCAAATATATACATGTTCACCCAATGCGTTAGGAATAACTTCAAGGATATGGTGATCATGACACATGAGGCAGGTTGGCCTAGAGATGGATTCAAGAAGATTTGGGAGCCAAATTTCACATTATTTTTTAGTTTTCATGGTTTAAGGATGCTCATACACTTCTTTCTCATATCCCTCTCATGAGAATAGGTGACTTCTTGATCTTTAACACATGATGGTCATGAATGTCTCAGTAACCTACCTAGCTCATTTTGATTTTTTTCTCGAAGTGATTTGGATAAAATGGTAGAGTCAGAATATGATGATCATCAATTCACTCCTTGATCCTCACTTTTCATCTTTGAACATGATGATTTGTTCCTAATCTCATAATTCACCTCCCTGATCAAGATGTAACTTGAGTGAAAACATGCTTATGATGTATGGATATTATATTTTTCAATTGATCCTCATGGAGATAGGGTTCCTCCTCCTGATATAAGGATTTATCCCTGAATGAAACTTGGATGAATGTCCAAGAATGAATTCCATGTTATTGACCTCCACATTATACTGAAACACTGCAAATTCCACCTCCCTGACTTGCAAGATGTGAGTTCATTACCAAGCATTGATTAAGTGTTTAGAAACATTCTCATAAAATATGCATTGTTTGTGAGCCCGAGATGATTTCCACCATCACTCATGGTGAGCTTCCCTTGATTATTTGAATTGATAAAAACTTACATATGTGCTTTGATTTATTATGTGTTATAAGGAATCTCATTAGTCCATATATTTGAGAAATTGTTGCTACCTTTGAGAGTTTTGAGGTTTATAAAATATAGTTTTGACACATTTAACACTCCTAAAAATGTAGGTAAACAATCCAAAAGACCCTAAAATCTACACAATGAGTAAATTCTTTCCCAAAATAGATATCGATTGTAGAATTTAAACTTAAAAAGCTTTAGGTTGAGTGCTGAAATCTTGAAAAATACTTATGTACTGACTATATTAGAATATGAAAAATTATCTTCTAAACCATGACTGATGGATCTGTGAGACTAGTTCCATAAGGTGTAGAGTGACCCTAATTTCTTATATTTACTAAAATAAATATAAAGTATAATAAATAATAAAGTATAAAGATTAATAAATGAATAAAGTATAAAGTATAAAGGATTTTAGTAAAAAAAATCCCTCCCAAAAGCACATCTACCACATTGTAAATAGGAACACGAGCACGAATAATGCGCTCACGTTCTAGGATTGGTAATTACCAATCCTATTAATTCATGAAGCAATCATGCTTTCCCCAAAACGCGTCTGAGTTTCGCTTCAAATCAAATATTTGTCCGCTTTTTGGTCCCCTATCTCTGTGCACTTACCCCCAACCTATGATAAAGAGTTGTACGCATTAGTTTAGAGTATAAGGAAATGGAAACATTACTTGATGGGAAAGGAAACAATAAATTATACAGATCATCAACCCCTCCAGTACCTTTAACACAATCTAAGCTACAACAGTCTAAACACTACCGTTGGATGAGATTTTTGTAGCATTTTCACCTCGTGATCATGTATACGAAAGGTATAAAAAATAAGGTTGTTGATATGCTATCTATACCTTTAATAGTTGTTGCATTTGTTCTTTTACAACGTATTTCTTTGGCTCATGATAGTTATAAAGAACAATATGTTTATGATGTTGATTTTAAATAAGTGTATGAAGATTTAATGAGTGGAAAAAAGTAGGTAAATTGGATTATCATGTGCATGATAGAATATTGTATTATTATCCTAAAATTTGCATTCCACAAGACGAAAGAGTGCATATGATTAGAGAAGCTCACACGTATCTCGTATATGGACATTTTGGTGTTGGTAAAAATAGTTTCACTTTTACAGATGTATTGTTATTTGCCTAGAATGAATGAACATGTAACCATGTATGTAAAAATATGTGTTCTTTGTTCCATGAACAAGCCTAACAACAGGAAGTTAGGACTTTACACTCCCTTTCCTATTCCTACACATCCATGGGAAAGTATTTCCATGGATTTTGTAGGAGGTTTTCCCATGTCATGAGAGAAACACGACTATTGATATGTGGTTGTGGAAAGATTTAGCAAAATGTGAATGTTAATTCCTTATACTAAACAAATAACTAGTGAAGGGACTGCACATTTATTCTATCATTTTGTATGGGTTCATTTTGGTTTTCCCACTTCTATTGCTTCATATTGGGATTTCAAGTTTCTTGGGGAATTTTAGTCAACTTTTTGGGGTTTGATGGAAACCAAGATGAAGAATAACATTATTTTTCATCCATAGATCGATGGTCAGAAAAAGGTTGTGAACCGCATCGTGGTACATCTTCTCAAGGGTTATTGTGGTAAATATCCTAAATTGTGGGATGAACATTTGTATTATGTGCAACATGCATATAACCACATAATAGATTATTCTACTATGAAGTCTCCTTGTGAGACTTGTTTTGGTTATCTTCCTAAATCTCCATTAGATTTTTATTTTAGACAAGAAAGTGTTGTTAGTGGACTTAGTGATACTGACAAAGCTAAGAAGTTTGTGCAAATAATACAACAGGTCCATCAGTTTATCTGAGAACAATGGGAGAAAAGTCAAGCAAAATGTAAAACTAGGCATGATAAACATATAATTGATCACAAATTTCAAGTGGTAATTTATTTTTGATTCACATCAACAAAGTAAGGCCGATAGGTGAAGGTAAAAAGCTAAAACTAATTCAGTATGGTCCATTTCAATTTTCTTAGAAATTTGTAATAATGCTTTCCGGTTCGATTTACCTCCTTGCGTGCATATTTATTCATTTATAAATGTTGAAAATTTGAAGTTATATTAACCACACATGATTATTGATCATGACGCTAATGTTGTACCTTCTATTGATGAATTTGCACATGAGTATTTAGATGAGTTACAAGAAGATATCATTATGGACAGGAAGGTCAGAACCTCGTGAAGGGGAGATGTAGAATATATTCATGTGGGTTTGAAAGGCATGCATCTTAATAAGGAAAAATGGATGGAAACCAAAAATGTGAGGGAGAAGTACCCTAACCTATTTACTAATTAAAATAAATTTTGTAGGTTCAAAAGTTTCTCAGTGGGGAGGAGTGATATATAGGATCTGTTGTCAAAATTTCCTCCCCCCCCCCCGGGGTAAATTTCGATAACATGCATCAAAAGTTGCAGAAAGGCAAATAAGTCAATCCAGGAAAAAGTGTGAAAATTGGCTAAGTCCTACTCAAGGGAGCAATTGGGACATTTGGGACGTCAAGGCGCGGATCGGCCGAAAAGCCTCCAGGCTGCCCAAATTGCATTTGGGACAATCGGGCCAGAAGTACGCGGAGGACGCGAAAAGCCGATCCGGCCGAAGGAGGAAGAAAAATTGGCTAAGTGTTGCTTGGGACGTTTGGGACAAAAAGACCCGAACCGGCCGGATCGGCCGAAATGAGCACAGGCAGTAAAAAAGCGATTGGGACATCTGGGCCGCGAAGGCGCGAACCGGCTGAACCGGCCGAAAAGAGTCAAGTCAGTCCAAAGAAAAGTGGGACAAGCGGGCCAAAAATGCCCGAACCGGCCGAATTGGCCGAAATGAGTCCAGAGGGTCCAAAGTCAAATGGGACATCTGGGACAAAT
This sequence comes from Taxus chinensis, assembly GCA_019776745.2. Lineage (NCBI taxonomy): Eukaryota > Viridiplantae > Streptophyta > Pinopsida > Cupressales > Taxaceae > Taxus > Taxus chinensis. The sequence goes on from CM034149.1 coordinate 897,213,018, forward strand.
GGACGCGAAATGCCCTAACCGGCCGAAATGAGCACAAGGGGCCCAAAATCAAATGGGACATCCGGGACAAATGGAAGCGAAGTAGCCGAAGGAGCCGAAGACCAATCAGAAACTGCCACGTGTCCTAACAGGAGAAAAAGTCAAAAGGTCAAAGGGATGAGTTATCGAGTGCTGAACCGAACCAATGAAATGGCGCCACGTGTCCAAGCTGCGGCCCACAAGGAAATTTCAAAAAAGACAGCCCGCCGAAAGACGGAGGAGAGAGAATTGCTCGTCCAATCAGAGCGTGCCACGTGTCATCCAAGTGGCAGAGCGCGGGAAAGATTTCAAAAACACGTTTTCCCCTGTTTTGTGCCCTAAATCTTCAGATCGCCATAAATTTTGATCCAGAGCTCGGATTTGTGCACTGTTTATATCAACGGAAAGCTGGTAAAATTCTCTACACGTTTCCAAGGTCAATCTTGCATTTTGGTTTAGTTTGGAGGATGAAAATCAAGAAACACCTCCAGCGCGAATAACCAAATAGAAGTGATGCGTCAACAAACAATTTTAATGCAGCAGACAGTTCGCTGCTCCTGTTAGGCAGCCCGCCGTTTCGCCAGGATCCGCCGCTTCTGCCATGATGAGATGAGTTAAATGCATTCAGGAGGTGGTTGGGGTAGATTTCAAATTCCTCTCTCTTTTCTCTCTCATTCTTCCTATAAATTGTAAGGAGGGGCTTCTTTCTAACGGTCGGACATTCTTGTTTTGCAATTCCTCCCTTCTCTCCTGCTTGCAAGAGAATTCGTGGAGTTTTCAAGCCTCTCACATGGACTGTAATGCCACTGTTGCCTCTTAGCCACTGCAATGTATTGAATCGATTCTCTGAGCAATATATATGTCTGTGATTAAATTTAAATCCTCTCATGTATTCATTGTTGTCATTTTGATCTCTCATTGCATTTTGGTTACCTGTGCGTGGTGTGGTATTGCGTCTATATGGTCTTTGTTTATTTTTGCAAAACTTATGTTCTTCATTCCTCGGTGCATCACCTCCCTAGTTTAGGTTTATTTTTATGCATTTCTCTCTCCCTGTCTCCTTGGTAGTTAGATTAGTTTTTGGGGTAAACCTCTGCGTTTCATTGGTGCATCTGAACAGAGGAATAGGAACCAACCTTTCTCTGGAGAATCCTTCTCATTTTTCAAGTCCCACACTTGGAGAAAGGATTCAATGTTGTGCAATCGCACTGGATGCCTGAACATCAACCTAGAAGCCTGATGTGCGTCCAGGGGTGCTGTGATTTTGCATCAACAGGATCCTCATTGAGAAACATAGATCTATGATCTTCTAAGAACCATTCAAAGGTAGTTTCATTGCATAGATAAAATTAAGAGCTTTCCGGCGATATCTTGTTTACTAAAAATTGATCCAATATGTAAAAGATATAGCCCGCTGAAATTTTTGACCAATTGACAAAAATAATTGACGACGCATAGGTGGCACGGATGCATGCACATCCGCCAATTGGAAAAATGAAATTACGACAAGTGGTATGAAGAGATATTTGGTTTTGCAACACTAGTCTTCGACACTTGTTTACGGACGAGTGGACCCTATTATTTGCTAACTTGGAGCCCTCATCCAGAGTCACACACTCTTTTTACGGAGAGGTGAATTTGCCTTTGATCTTCATATCACTATTATTGAGCTTTTGTATATATTTTCTTATGTTATTCATATTACGATGAATGTGGGATATATTGTAGAGTAATTGTAGATATTATACATTTTACTTGATTGGTGGACAACCTGAGTCGGCGAGTCAAGTTGACCCAGCTCGGTCGATTGAGTTGACATGCTCATCTCACCATCCTAACAATGTTATCTATGAGTTGTGTGCCTTGTAGATCTACCAACTCACTGTATCTTATTTGCTACATTACTGCCTTAATCTTCTCTACCTACATGCAACCCAATATATCTCGCCAACTTGGTGTTAACCTCAGTGTGGCCCAACATAGCATATTATCCAATGGCCTAGACACTTGGCATCAGCAAAAGTGATCTTAAGACCGAAATACACTTAACTGCCACCCCAATTTAAACAATTCTCCTACCTAACCCACATGTCATGTGGGATATTTACTCATAAAGGAAAATTAAAATGAAGGAGGGGGATAAGGGATTCAAACCCTCATCCCATGCTTTACAAAAATTAAGGCCTTGACCATTGCGCCAAGTGGTGATAATAAGATATATAAGGCGCTAAATGATCTTTGAAGGTTAATGGATAACAAATTTCATATTGAATAGGATTATTGTGAGAGTTAGGAGCCAAATTGGAGAAAATTTCCAAAAGAGACTAGGCATTATTTTGCTAGAGGAATATTGTGGAAATTGGAGAAGGTGTGATCTTGCCTTATATTTCATTTGCAATTTTATTAAGGCTTATTTTAATAAATTGGTCGCATTTATATGGACCCAAATACATAGGCTTTAACGCCAAACTCTCGTCATCAATTGTATGGCTTAATTTTCTCTGTTTTAGTCTATTTTTTCTCTGATCTACACAAAGCTTACAATTTTTTTAAAAATAATTTAAAATAGGGAAAATTCGTAATGTCAAAATTAATCCACAAAATCATATTTTAAAGCAAATTTTGGGTGAATGTTTTACAATTTACATATGATTTTTGGATCACCATTATGCACATTGTCTAGCCCCAAACCTTTCTTCCATGTAACCTTATATAATTTCCTCGCATGCATTAGGCCCAAGTAATGCAATCAAAAACCGAATTGAGTGGAAATAAAACTAAGTATCCTTACCACAATCTTGAAATCACTCCTTTTCCCCCCCCTTACTTTCACTTGGACTGAATTTTAGAAGGTGTTGGCATTCTTGCCAATGATCTGGGCCTACCCTTAGGAAGATTATTTATCGACTTAGCACCTTTCATCTTGTCTGCATTGTTAGCACAATATTCATGATGAAAAAACAAGGCAAGGACAAAGTATGATGCTGATACAACAAATCAAAGTGCTTACCCTTAATAGTTTCCTAAAAAAAATTCCCACTCAGAAAATTAGCATTAGCTCCTTGAAAAATACTTTTCCTTCTTACTTCCAGATCTCCTAAAGCCCAATCATGCTTTCCAACACTTATGCTTTGATGTAGACACCTAAATTCAGTATCTCTACCCTTGTACTACTCACGTCCTCATATTTTTGATACGGTCCTATCTAAGTCCCCCCCTTTAATAAAATCCATCCCCCTTCAATATTTAATAAAATGCCCCACTTGTTTATCCTGTCATCATTTAATTCACATTAATTATTTAATTAATTATATCCATATCTCTTAACTTTCCCTTATCAACTTGCTATTTAGGACACTTTTTACCCTAAATATAAATCCCTATGCTTTTTCTTCGTTTTCCCCCCCCCCCTTCCCCCCCCTTCCCCCCCCCTATCTTCTAACTACCCATGATTCCATCCCTAAACAACCTAATCCCACACATAAGCTTTAAAGCACTTTTCTTCCCTCCTTAAAAACATGAAATACCAACCTAAAGCACAAAAATCCACCCCATTGGGGAAACTTTTCCCATGGTTGGCGGTGACCCAACCTTGTCATCGGTCGACCCTATAAAACTGACTTCAAACCTTTCTATATTAATCAAAAATCATTAGATGCATGTGGATTTTGGAGCTTTCTTGTGACTTGTGAAATGACTCTTTTTGCCTGAGAATTCCTATGACTGTTGACAGACCTCTTTGGACCTCCTCAAAACATGCTTACATCACTCATGATCATCCTTCGTGAGATCATTATCATCTTTGTGTTTCTTTACTTCATTATTATCAAATTATCATTACTTTTCTTGTGTCTAACATTCTATAGGACTAGATCCTCTTCATCAACACTCAAAGCTCCATTACCAACCCTTCTCTTCCAGCTTCCTTACTTGCAGGTTACCTTTTCATTTTGATTTTATTTGGCCTTAATCCAACTCTACTACAGTCACGATCACCCAACTCGAGTCGCCATCAGCTTGGCCAAGGATAATTTTAGTGGCAAATATTTCGTAATATGGTGAAAATTTCATTTTATGAAAATTGAAAAGGGAATTTTTTTGGAGCAGGTCAATGTCCTGTTCACTCTAAAATTTATAGTATATTTTTTTAGGGTTTGGCTTTCCCTACATTTGAAAGTATCTCCAATAAAAACCTAGGTGGTTCACTGGGTAGTATACTACCACAAGTACCTTACTACTAGTTGAGCTACCGACATATCAAATACCATGAACTTGCATACTTTAAGCACCAGTGCACAATGTAGATTTGTTTATTATTTAGTAGTTTGCATTCGGTCGACAGGTGCTATTTGTTGATGCGCAACTAATATTATTTCATGACATGCGAAAAAGATTTTTCTGTGGATGGGTGACAAGGAGATACAACTAACGCACAACAAGAGTTTGGTTGTTGACATCCTGAAACTGCTTCTATTGAAGCACTAACTATACTGTTGTTGATGCATGACAAAGTTTTTCTCTGACATGGTGAAAATGATATTTATTGATGTGTGACTTATTGTATTTGTTGACACATGAAAATGGTTATCTGTGGACACACAATAAGGAGACTCAACTGACGTGCGACAAGGGGTTATGTTGTTTATGCCCGACACAACTATTGCTGATACATGAAAGTTATCTTATTAGCGCATGACACACACCTTCTCTGATGAGTGAAAAATATAGTTGTTGACCCATGATAGTGTTACTAATGACGCACGATTCAGAGTTACTGAAACATGATGACACGAGTTTCAACTTAGGCCGTTGAGAACAATGAATGGTGCTAGTGCTCAGAAATGAGAAGACCCAAAAAGTAACCAAAAAATATCAGAAGTACATGTTCAAATATTTTAGAAACTCTGCTACTATAGATACCGCAACCACCAGCACCCATACATCTGTCAGTGGAATGAATTATCAGACTATGTGTAAGGTAATATTGAGGTGGACATGCATTATACACAATATTAACCAAATGACACCTATGATGATACCATGCCAGATCTTCAAGATATACCTATTGGGATGCCCGAGCTTGAAGATATTCCTGTTGAGGTGCAACCAAGAGTGCATCAAGATATCCCACATACAAATACTCAGCAAAATGGAACTCAAAAAATCAAATGCAAATTCTAGTTCATGAAAGAGGAAAATAGGTGATTGTGGTAATGCTCAAAATTCTACTCATAAAAGTAAAACATTGAAAACGAACAAAAATATGTGGACACATGGGAGGACATACAAGTTTGATTGAGTTGCCAAATTTCCATTTATCGAACTTGTACACCCAGCTAATTCAAAAGAGATCGCATCTGAATGTACATGTACAATATGTACGTGGAAATTGGGAAAGCAACAAAAAATGCAACTGAAGTTGGACACTATAGAAAAACACTGTGGAAAAATATATTTTACTATAACGGGAGAGGATGGCCAGAAAATCAAAACATAGGTGGAAAAATGAAAAATAATGCATGCGTGTTAAATACACAACAAAGTATGAAGCAAAGAATAAAAAAATAGACATCTCGTGGAAAAGGGAGGAATGATAACATCACAAATTGGTAAGATTAATCAATTAAATCTACATGCAAAACTCATACAGTTCTCTGCTTTATTTCACATACTTAAGAAAGGAAGACTAATTTCAGATTTCCTCAATTTCAAAGTTTTCTATCAATATAATTGAATGCACAAAGTTCCTCAGTCACATTGGTCAGACAATAGTGCATGTGAAATGGAAAAGTGTCTTTTTATGATAGAGAAGGAAGATTTGAAAGAGAATGTTAAAAAAGTGAAGTTTATCTCTCTTTCAATTGATGAAGTATCAACAGTCGAAAAAACTGCATAGGTATGTATCCACGTCTATACTATAGAAAATCATATAAGGACACCACATCTACTAGGTGTTATAAAAATGGTTGAAAACTGTAATGCCAAAAACCTACATAAAATAGTTGTTTCTCATTTGAAAGATATTGCTAGAATGACTGATTATGAAATTGTTATGAATTTGTTATACATTGGAGCAGGATGGTGCATCAGTCATGTAGGGTCACTGAATAGGGTTGTGTGTTAGATTGCAAACAATAGTGGCCTTTTATATGCTAGCAATTCATTATATGGCTCACAAAATGAATTTAACACATAAAATGGTAAGCAACTACAAAAATGTAGCTAAAGTAGAAGACCTTATAAGAGAACTTCATGCCTATATGGCAAACAACCCAAAGCAATTTTTTGAGTTCCAGAAATTTGCAATTGGAATTACAAATGACAAAAAACTTTTGAAGGATGTTGAGACAAGATGAATTTCTGTGTATGAACCTACATGTAGAGTTCGTTAGGAGTATCCTTTGTTGGTTGGTTTCATGCACAAATATCATTATGAAGTTGATAGGAGTGAGGGACTTGTTGTTCTGTTTAACTGATTTGGAGACATTGCTTACATTGGTTGGTATTTGTCCAATGTTGCAGGAGATCAATACACTGATGAAGCATGCACATGGGAGATTAATCTATATTGTTGATTTTATATGGATGATAAAAATGGTATGTCAAAATTTTGATATCTTGTACACATCCCAAAATATTTTTGATACACCTATTTTTAAGAATTGGAAAACTTTATTAGATCTTAAGAATCCCAATAACTATTTGAGATTTAATATCCACGATCACCTCTGCATCAATGTTAATAGGAGGGACATACCACTGCACATTTTACAAAAACGTCAAAATGCTTACATGATTGGAAAAATAAGTTCTTGTGACACGTAATCTCTTTGATTTTGTTACAGTTAAAACAAGAGTAAAGCTTAGAAAAATTTCAAAATCCTTATCATCCAGAAATTAGAGAGCGTTTCTCCAAAGATAAAATTCTTGAAGCAATGGGTGTGATGAATCCTAATTTTTATAATACTGAAGGTGCTCGTGCAGACTTTGTAAGAAAGCATTTCTATAAATCCATGGGTACAATAATGGAACATTTCACCAAGACTTCAGAGGTCAAGGGTATGGAAATCAAAGGTATACTGAATGTTGATTTATTAAAGTCTTAATCAACTAATTTTGCAATAACAATGAGGAACCGATATATAAAGTTAGAAGAACCTTCTAAGAGTGGTGCTATTACAAGGCTCTGGTGAAGAATCTATCAAAGTATTGTGTTACAAAAAGACATCAGTGAATATTTCAGATTATATGAGTTATGTCAAACAATGATTTTGGGGTCTGTGGAAGATGAAATGGTTTTCAGTGTTTTATTATTTATAAAATCAAAACTTAGAAAAAAGTTGGATAAAAATATGGAAAGTTGCATGAGGTGTTATGTTTCTCACTACTCCTTGGAAACCTTTCTTTTGACACAGAAATTACACATTAGAATCCCCATTTCCAAAGGAAGAGGTGTGAATAATACAACTATAAGTACAACTGTTCCCAACGATGAGACTAAAATTGGTGCGTCGTCACACTCTACTGAAGAGAACATTGACTTTGAAGAAGCTATTGATAATGGATTGTTTTAGCTTTAAATAGGTATCTCCTTGACCTTACTTTTATTGTTTTTCACCTTATATTTTAACTGTGGTTATTTATTCAATTTCATATTAACATATTCAAAGATAATAGTTTGTAGTTAGACGTAACAATGAACACAATTGTAACTCTACAGATGTAAATATTGAATGAGGAGGCTTTTTAACATATTTTGTTTCATCTCTTTTTATCATTAAAGATGTTACATGTATATATATTTACATTTATTTGAATACAATTATTTATAAAAAAACTGTTTTATATGATTACTATTTTGGATTTTTCGAATACCAATTTCCGTTTTAAAAGTTTGTTTGCTACATGCATTTGTCGAACAATAATTTGTAAGGCCTTCAAAGTTCATATCTGCATATTCTTCCACTGTTATACTCTTCCAGACTTACACTGTCCAAACATGCACAGGTTCTCATTTGTATTTTTTTAAATCTTTCTATTTTTAAATCTATTTGTTACATGAATTTGTCGAATACTAATTTGCAAGGTCTTTAGAGTTTAGATCCACATATTCTTCCACTATTATACTCTTCCAGACTTCTAGACTTCCATTGTCTAGATAGGTACAAGTTATCATTTGCATTTTCTTTAATATTTTTGTTTCTTCCTTAATCTGCTCAATCATTATTTCATCTTTTTTTCTTGAAAACGTGGGTTGACATCCATCCTAGGAATCTCTCACTTCTCAGGACTGACAATGTCAGGAAACTCACCCATCTATATACTAATCCATTTTTCGTGTTGATTTTTCTTGAATCTACGCAACCGCCATCGGTTCCCTGTAAATGGGCTCCCAAAACCAAAACATTACGGATCGGAATTTCATTTTGGAGATCAGTCAAAGGATTTCTGGATCAACAGAGAGCAATTGCGAAGCGAAGGAACAGAGTCCCAGATCTTCACTTGACAGAGCAGAGACGAGTAAAGAAACCAGAAGTGTTTACAACCAAGGAGATCAACTTGCATCTTGGTCAAAACCAGTAAGTCATATCTTGCATGTCCTTTTGTTATAACATTTCTTATGCTTTCTTGAATCTCAGTCCTCCTAAATCCGTTTCTGAATTCCACTACCCAACGTGCCATTGCATCTAACTGTCATTCTTTTTGCTTCTAATCATCCCATTTCCTAATATCAATCCATAAACCAGCCTTACAAAACACCATAGCTACCAAGAAGATCCCAGAACCTACCAGTATCGGTTATTAGTAACCGGCATCGGTTATCAGTAACCGGCATCGGTTCCTGTCATCAAAAACCAGGAAATACCAGCCTTTCCCCTACCCCAGTTTAATGAAACAATTTAATTGATATTTTGCATTCTTTTGTGTTAATTCATATTAGCAGGGGAACTGACCACCTTCGAAAGGAAGTTTTATATTTTCCTGGGCCCAAGGCAGTTTCCTCATTTATTGTTTAATCAAAATCTTGTGGTCTTGTGTTCTTATTTGCAGGTAGTCCTTCCAAGACAAAAAGGAGTTCTCTGCAGTTAGCCTGATCTTTTTCTACGGTACGCGCACACCATCTCGACATTCAACAGGTATTTCCTCCTAACCCTAACCTCATCTATTTCTAAAAAGGAATGAAAAGGATAGAAGCAACTCTATTCCCAGAAGCCGAAACATTCCGAGCGAAACAATCATTTGCATTTTCTTTAATCTTTTTGTTTCTTCCTTAATCCTCTCAATCATTATTTCATCTTTTTTCTTGAAAATGTGGGTTGACATCCATCTGAGGAAGCTCTTAGTTCTCGAGATTGAAAATGTCAGGAAACTCACCCAACAATATACTAATCCATTTTTCGTGTTGATTTTTTCATGAATCAAAGGTTGTCCTAGCACGCTACGAAGGATGATTTGTCATTTTCCTTCCATATGCTTTTTCACAGCCATCTAAAAGACAAGAGGTAGCTTAAAACAATATCATATGACATTGCTTGAATTCTTACAATTAGGTTTAATTTATTTTTATATTTGCAAAATGCTTTGATGAAGTGTTTGAACTCTTGTGGGATGAATATCAAATTACATGTAAAAAATCATTCGAATTATACAAGTTGAGAGAGGAATATTTTTTTTATATTAAGATGTTTCTGTCATACCACATTCCAATTTTTTCTTAAGAAACAATTATCTCATTATCATCATCCATGATTGTGCTTGAAGCTAAATCTACATCCACATACAATTCATCATCATCCATATCTATTTTAATGTCATCATCCACATCTAATGTCATCACATCATTTGATTCATTACATGTAGGGAGAAGAAGATTTTGAGAAGGTTTTAAATGTGTAGAAACCTAATACAGAGTTTCAAATTTTACAAGTAGAGAGAAAGAATATTTTTACTGTATTAAGATGTCTCTATTCTAACAAATTCAAAATTTTATTACAAACAATTATCCATTATCATCATCCATGATCATGTTCTTGAAGCTAAAATCTATGTCCACATAAAATTCATCATCATCCATATATATTTTAATGTCATCATCCACATCTAATGGCATCGTATCATTGATTTATTACAAGTAGAGAAAAGAATATTTTGAGAAGTGTGTAGAAAACATAGTACAGAGTTCGAATTTTACAAGTAGAGAGAAGAATATTTTTACTGTATTAAGATGTCTCTGTCTTAACACATTCCAAATTTTCTTTAAAACAATTATCCATTATCATCATCCAATGATTGTGCTTGAATCTAAATCTACGTCCACATATAATTCATCATCATCCATATCTATTATAATTTCACCATCCACATCTAATCTCATCCTAATCATTGCTTCATTAAAAGTAGAGAGAGAAGGAGATTTTGAGAAGGTTTAAATATGAAGAAACCTGATATAGAGTTCAAAGTTTACACGTAGAGAGAAGAAGATTTTACCTTTATTAAGATGTCTCTGTCCTAAACACATTCCAAATTTTTCTTAAAAAAATTATCCATTATCATCATCGGATTATCATGCTTTGAAGTTAAATCTACATCCACATACAATTCATCATCATCCATATCTATTTTAATTTAATCATTCCACATCTAATGTCAGCGTATCATTGATTCATTACAAGTATAAAGAAGAAGATTTTGAGAAGGTTTAAATGTGAATAAACCTGATATAGAGTTTGAATTTTATAAGTACAGAGAAGAATATTTTACTATATTATGATGTCTTTGCCCTAACACGTTCCAAATTTTCTTAAAACAATTATCCATTATCGTCATCCATGATCATGTTCGTGCTTGAAGCTAAATCAATGTTCACATACAATTAATCATCATTTATATCCATTATAATGTCATCATGTCATTACAAGTAAAGAGAAGAAGATTTGGAGAAGGTTTAAATTGTCTTCTGTCATACCACATTCCAAATTTTCTTAAAATACGTTATCCATTATCATCATTCTAAATTCCATGATCATGATTAAAGCTAAATATACGTCCACATACAATTCATCAATCATCCATATCTATTCTATAGGTCATCATCCACATCTAATGTAATCATCAATTACAAGTAAAGAGATTATTCTGGAGAAGGTTTAAATGTGAAGAAAACCTAATACATTGTTTGAATTTTTACAAGTAGAGAGAAGAAGATTTAACTCTATTAAGATGTGTCTATCATACCACATTCGAAATTTTCTTACAAACAATTATCCATTATCATCATCCATATTCCATGATCATGTTTGAAGACTAAATCTACGTCCACATACAATTCATCATCATCCATATCTATTCTAGTGTCATCATCCACATCTAATGCAATCATCATTACAAGTAGATAGAAGATTCTCAAAAGGTTTAAATGTGAAGAAATCTTAATACAAAGTTTGAATTTTACAAGTAGATTGAATTTTCTTAAAATAAATAATTAACCATTATCATAACACCATCGCATTCATATTAAACATAAACACCATTTACAATCTATAAATTCTATATATAATAAATAACACGATATAAAAAATCTAGATTGCAACATACTTAAAATCAAATATATATTCAAGTTTCATACTTCAATATATAAAGGATTTCAAATTTTCAAATTTAAAGTTTCAATTTTTCAACTCTCAATCATTAAAATTTTCCCTAGACAAACTGACATATTTTGTGCACCTTTCCCCAATGGCTTACCCTCATGTATTTTTTGCTTGAATAATCCAAGAATTAATTAGATCTTCCACAAGCACTGTCTAGATTATTTATGATTAATTTTTTTCTTCCTTTGTCGCATCTCCATGGGATACCAAACTAGTATCTATAGCTGCCTTTTCTTTGAACAAAATCTCAGGGTCAAAACCATTCTCTTTAATTATCTGCTTAAGTTTATTGTTTTGTTTATTAACTAAAAAAAAAAAATCTTTCATCTCCATTGTTGCGGATAAACTATTCTTAGCGGTTTCCAAGTAAACTTGGAACACCTTTGCTTGACTCTTCAAATTTTCACATTTCAAGTGTAAAAAAAAACAATGAGCTCAATTAAACATATTAGTAAAATAAGAAAATTTCAAATTAACAAAAAATATTGTTTCAAAGTGATTATACTTACGACCACTCTACGTCTTTCAAAATTTGCAATTGCTACCAAATCCTTGTCCTTAGGCCATTTATTGAAATAGGTCTGGGATTTAACACTAATATTTTCCAATTTGTTTAATGCTTTATTTAAAATAATGTCTTTATAATTGTTGTTATACATGACAATCCCACCTCTTTCTTGGGTGAGTAAGGAATCCATCTTCGCAGGTTGATTTTGGACTACAACATATAAAATGTCCCTTTGCCAATGATTTTCATAATGAATTATTATCTCATTGATTAGTACTTTTTCCCTTCTCTCCCATTTTATGAGTTGACTAATATGAGGTACAATAAACTCTTGGATATGGGATTGAAAATCATATCCAATCAAGTTATCCAAAGGAAATAATGACAATTGTTCACCATCTGTATCTGAAGAAGATGACGTCGATGGAGAGGTATGGGGGCTTTCGGGTTGAGTATCATCTTCTACCTCATTTTTCCTTTGGGTGGCTTGATTCTATTTGCGATAAAATAAATCAATATTCAAATAATTAAATTGAAAGTAAAATGTAAAAAAACTTGAATAAATTACGTTGAAATAGAAATATACCTGTTGGCCTTAAATCATCTCATATGTATTGAAAAATCCTGTTGGGTTATTGCTATCAATGCCCAAGTAATCTTTATCTAAAGTTATATTATTTAAAATTGATACGCCAGTTGCATTGGGCAAGCCACAGAGAAGGAGGGTCGAAATTGGAAATGAGGAGGAAATGTTTAGTGTCCCGCTAGGGGCCAGAGGAATTGGTATGCATTTACCCATGTTCTTTTTACCTGAACCTCTAGTTGGAATTTTGAATCGTAATGGTGAAGGATGTGGTGGTGTCGTTGTTTGTATAGACGACAAAGGAACACAATGTACTGCAAAGTCCAACAAAAATCAACAAAATCATTACTAAATTATATGAAAAATTAGTAAAACTATGCAAAAGCTACAAAATTATATGAAAAACTATTCAAAACTTGTACTAAAACAATAAAAACATACCTTGTAGTTGAGGGGTAACTTGTCGTTGTACCGAAGGTGGCCATGCTGGAGTAGTAATTGGTTGTGTTTGAGCTATGTGTGGTTGGGATGTCGGAGTAGGGTGTTGAGAATTGACATTTTTTTATTAAAGGAAAATAGTTTTGAAGGGACTATACCCTGTTACAACAAAGGCTCAACAACCAGATCAACATGAAAAAGTATCAAAATAGGATCTGAATCCAGATATTATGATAAGTCCAACAATAGTAAAAAAGAAGCTACTAATAAAAAGAAAAATAGGGACATAACTGCAACTAAACAACAAAAAAATAACAAACTATCAGAAACAAAACAACAACTTGAACTCCTCCAGCCTACCCAGAAGGTATTATTTCTTCAAGGCCCTTTCAATCCTTGATTTGATCATCTGCAGGGAGGTAAAAAGTGCCAGAGTGGTGACATGTGTTGGGTCATTAACATTCAGTTGCGAGATGACCTGATTTCTCTCCTTTTCAGTACCCCAAATATCCTCAGGGACTCCACTCAACAATGTGATGCTTCTGACATGTTGTTCAAGAAACTCACTTATTACTTTGAAGATGGCCATATTGTGGTCATGTCTATCCTTATTTCTCCCCAATCTATTATCCAGTGAGTTCAATTTTCTGTAAATTTCTTCAGTCTGATCTGTGCCAAAACCCGCATCATCATTTATCTTTTATTTTCCCTTTTGCTTGTTTAGCTGATGTATCTCTTTCTTGATACTTTCTACCTCATTTTCCAGTGTTTCCATTCTAAGGAGAATATTTTCCCTCTCCTGCTGGGAAGCTTTGTCCTACCCTGCATTACTGATATGCAAGAGATTGTGAACCATTTCCATATCCTTGTTACTCCGAAGGACATGGCTAGAGGGAGGTGGGGTCACTTTGTGGGGTGTAGGGTTCTTAGCCTTGACATTCCTGATATTGGAAGAGTTGGTTGGGTTGGGAGTGGGTGTGTTGTGAGAGGGAGTGGGATGAACGCTAGGGGAAACAGGAATGGTGGGGAAATTGATGAGGCAATGCTTGTGAAGGAGAAAGATGAGCCCCTGGTGAAGGGGGATGGCCCTAGTATGTTTTTGAAAATCAAGAATGGAGCATTCCAAAGAATTCAAGAGATAGTGCAGGAAGAAAACAACAAGATTTCTCCTGAAGTGATTAAGGAAAACCAAGTGTTTGGTGGGAACAGTAATGTAGCGACCTTCAAGGGATATAAACCACACCATCATTTTAGTAATTTCATCAAAGGGTTATGGAATGGAGCTTACCTGAATGCCAGCGGATGTAACAAAGATGATCTCCTCCCCTGCATCAGTAAACTTCTTTGCTTCAACATTTTTGTCAACCCTTTTGCTGAAGAACCGGATGTCATCCAAAGTTAGCCTTGTAACCTCTGCAATTAGCTCCTCATTCATCAACACCCTTTGCCCTCCATATTTAACCTTCCTATCCTTCCAATCTGTGGTAAAAACATGCACTGAAATGTGTTGATCATGACCTTGGATTTTCTCAATAAAGTTGGAGACACCCCCCATTTGAAGATAATTCCATAGCTCAGCGTTATCCTTCCAAGCAGGATTGCAGCTGGGTTCTAACTAGCATGGAGCTCCCCCCATATTTCTTCCTCTACTATTTCCATGATTACTCTGCTGCAAACCACCCATGAAAAGGACTATTTTTGTTTTTCCTATACCAGTTTTTAAGAATCTAGCTGGAAATCTGAGAAGCATGTGAACATTTTATGGTGGTAATTAGAATAACTCCTCTCGCATGTGCCATCTTTCTTATCCATCAAATCCCACTGCAATCTCATTAGAGATTCTATATAGGATGTGAATGCTCATAATTATCCTTGGTAATACCATTCTGTACTTCTGTGGGGGTGTTTTTTTCACTATCCCAAGTGGTGAAATTATTATTGGTACCATAGTTAGCTAAGGTATCCACCACCTTGTTTCCCTCTCTATAAGTATGACCAATTTTAATATTTTTGAAGGTATGGCATATATTAATAGATTCTTGAATGAAATATTTAATAGTCCAACTTGGAGGGTGTATCTGATTAAGATGATTTATAATATTCAAGGAATCACCTTCAACAATGATGTTTTGAATGTTGTAATCCCTAACAATTCTTAGACCCCATAAAGCTGATAGAGCTTCTGCATAGTGATTGGTCTGATTTCCCATTCTGCCAGCATAAGCAGCAACTAAACAACCTTTATGATCCCAAATTATTCCTCCACCAGTAGCTGCCCCTAGGTTTCCCTTAGAGGCTCCATCAAAATTAAGTTTATACCAAGAGTTTGGAGGAGGGATCCAATGAATTAGAGACCTGTCAATATTTGAAGTTCTTTGTTTCTGAACATTTTCAATATCCATCTTCCAATTTGAGAGAATAAATTCTTCATCTTCAGGATATTTCTTATTCTTGGGAGGTTTAAATCTTTCAATATTGTCTTTAATTGCATTACCAATCTTAGTAAAGCTTTTCTTGCAAGGTTGTCTGCTATTTCTGAAAATTATGTCATTTATGTCTTTCCAAACTCTCCATATAATATGGGGCATCACCAATTTCCAAAGTCTCCGAACAATACAATGTTTAAAAGGAGGATCCCATTGAATCCAATATTGAAGAAATTCCTTTGGCACTGTCCAGCAAACATTGAATTTTGAAAAACATAACTCCAAATCTTTGAAGTGTACTCACAATGCAAAAAAATATGTTTGATGTCCTCAGCCTATTTTTTTACATAGGAAACACATATTTGGCATTATAAATCCTCTCTTGATAAGGTTGTCATTTGTGAGTATTCTTCCTCTGAGAACAAGCCAAAAGAAGAAATTGATTTTAGGAGTTAGCTCTGGCATCCAAATCCTGCTCCATTTGAAATCACACTGGATGTTTTCAAAATAGGAATTGTATCCAGACTTTGACAGTGTATTCCCCATCACTTGAGTTGTTCCAAAAAATTTCATCCTTAACTTCAATTTGACTCAAGGGTATGCTATCCAGTTGCACTTGTAATAAGGAGATTGTGAGATTTAGCTCATCACTTTCCACCTTAAGTTGCTTCCATATTTTTCTATTACCCTCCATTTCAATGTAGTCTTTGACTTTAGTTCCATATTTTTCTCTAGAATATCTTTGACAGAACCAAATTTATCATTTAAACTGAGGCTAGTCCAGTTATCACACCAGAATTGAATATCTTTGCCATTTCCCACCTTCCATTTACAACCTTGTTTGATAAAATTCCTGATTTGTATCAAATTGTTCCAAAAAATAGACCCTTGAGGTAGCTGGTCATCATGAAGGAAAAAAGTTACAGTTTGCTGAGCTAGATATTTAGCCTTAATTAAATCAATCCAAGGTTGCTCCTCAGTAAGCATTCTCCAGCCCATTTTTGCAATCAAGGCCATATTCATTTTTCTAATATCCTTTATGCCTAGCCCACTGATTCTTTTAGGAGTACACACTTGATCCCAAGCCACCAAGTGGTATCTAAATCTTTCCTCTATTCCCTGCCATAAGAAATGCTTCTGAATCCTTTCAATTTTATCCCTAAAGACAACATGAATGTTGTATAGAGACATAATGTAAATAGGTAGATTTTGAAGAGTGCTTTTGATTAGCAGACATTTTCCAGCATTAGAAAGTATGGCCCCTTTCCAACCAGCCATTTTCTTTTGAAATATTTCAAGTAAACCATTCCAAACTGTGGTAGAATTTTTTTTGGTTCCAAGAGGAAGACCCAGGTAAGTAGTGGGTAAGGAATTGAATTTTGCACCCTAGAATTTGAGCAATTATTTTTTGTCTTTCTAGAGGAGTATTAAAAAAGAAGATGGAACTCTTATCAAAATTTATCTCTTGCCCTGAGGAAACCTCATAAAATTTTAGAATAGACTTAATAGCCTTAGCTTCAAGGATAGAGGCCATCAACAGAAGAATTGTATCATCTGCAAATTACTGATGTGAAGCTATTTGGTTTGTAGAAGTAGGCCTAATTCCTTTTAGAAGACCTTCATTAACATGGCTTTGGTAATGGATCTGCTGAGACTATCCGCCATTAGTATGAAGAGAAAAGGGGATATAGGATCACCCTGTCTTAATCCCCTACTACTAGAAAAGAAGCCCATTGGCTCACCATTCACCACCATAGAAAATCTAGCAGTAGAAATGCATGCCTTAATGATTCTTTATGAATTTATTAGGAAAACCAAATTTAGCCATAACATTGTCAAGGAAATACCAAGAGACTTTGTCAAATGCCTTATTCATATCAAGTTTCATAACCATGCTAGCTCTTTTATTATTATCCATAGAATGAATGATCTCATGCACCATGATCACCCCATCTTGAATTATCCTACCTTTTATGAATCCACTCTACTGCTTTGAGATCATATCATTTAGAATAGTCTGGAGTTCTTGTAGCAATAATCTTAGTAAAAATTCTATAAATAACGTTAACCAAACTAATGGGGCAGAAGTCCTTGAAATATTTAGCATCATTTTTTTTTGGAGCAAACAAAATGTGGGTGTTATTTATCTCTTTTAAGAGATTACCAGTTCTGTAGAACTCATTCACTGCCCTTAGTAAGTCATCTGAGCATATTTCCCAAAACTTCTGAAAAAAATTAGCAGAAAAACCATCAGGGCCTGTGCCTTATCCCCTTCAAGAGTAAAAATAGCTTTTTGCAGTTCCTCCAAAGTGACTGTTTTAGAAAGGTCTTTTAGTTTTTGCACATCTATTCTGTCATTCGGAATGGCTTCTAACAGAAAAGAGGAAGCCTCTTCATTTTCCGCACTATTCTCCTTGAGCAGATTTTCATAAAATATGAGAGCTTCATCCTTTATATCCTTAGGGTCTTTGATGACAACACCATTTCCTTTTGAAACTTCTGTTATCCTATTGCAAGCTCTATGTTTCATGGTGGTCATATGAAAGAATTTTGTGTTTCTGTCTCCCTCTTTCAGCCAAATTGCCCTAGATTTAAGCCTCCAGAAAGTTTCTTCCCTGCTACAGACCGTATGCAGCTCAGATAAAATATTTTTTTCCACTAATTGATCCTCTAAAGACATGCCCTTTGCAGTAATTTGAGATTCCAATTCCTGTAGTTTTTTCTTTAATTCCTTTTTCCTGACAAATATATTGCCAAAAACGTCTTTATTCCATTTTCTCACTTTCTTTTTAACATTTTTTAATTTATGAATTAATCTAAACTGGGCAGTTCCTTCACCATCCCAATTCCACCATTTTTTAATTCTATCAAAGATGTCATCACGCTCCATCCACATATTTTCAAATTTAAAAGAGCTATGCGTTGGTTTAGCCTAGTTGAAAAGATTTAAAACAATCAGATTATGATCAGAACCAATTCTTGGAAGAGAGGAAAGATGGAATTCCTTGATGCAAAATCCAATTGGCAGAGATGAATGCTCTATCAAGTCTAACCTGAATCATTTCACTGCCCACTATTTCTGTTTTTCAAGTGAATTGATTACCATGAAGTTCCACATCCATGAGATTTGAATCAGAGACAAAATCAACAAATTCATCCATGCCATTGGAGAAAGCAGGATTACCCCCTTGTTTTTCACCAGGATTTAAAGGGGAGTTGAAGTCACCCATAACTAGCCAGTTGTCATTTTTGTGTTGACTTCTAAAGAGCTTTAGATCATTCCAGAGCTTCCTTCTCCCATTTACAGAATTAGGTGCATAAATATTTAAAGGGATCCAAGTGAAATTATTATCAATAACATAAAATTTAACAAGATGATGGTTGGTGTCAGATATCACCGTACCAGTCAAAATATTTTTGTCCCAGAAAGTAGCTAAGCCACCTGAAGCTCCTTGAGAATGGACAACAAAAAATTTCTGAGTTGTCCCATAAATTCTTTTTGTAATTTTCAAGGATATTTGAATTCATTTTAATTTCCTGTAAGATCAAAATGCTAGGCCTACTTGAGAATCTTAACTCTTTAATTATTCTTTGTTTAGAGTTCCCATTCATCCCTCTTATATTCCAAGAGATTATCTTCATCTAAATAGTATGGGGGATGAATTTTCTAGATGGCTCAATTGACTCTGAGTTCCATTTGCAATATCTTTTTCTATTTTCTTTTTTCTGAGCTCCTTCTTTGAAGGTCTTCCTTTTTTAGAGCTGCTTCCAAAATCTACTATCCTTGTAGTAGACGATCTAGTTGTTCTGGAAGTTGAAGCACCCCATTTATCTATTTTCTTTTTTTATCATTATATAGCGTATCTGGGATCTCCTCAAAACCCTTGACTCTTTTTTTTTATGGATTTAACCTCTATAAACCCATTGATCGAATCAGTTCCATAATCAGAAAGTGTCTTGAATGGTGTTACTTATCCTTCCTCCTTTTCTCCTTATTCTTGATCCTTGTATGACTATGAAATTGTTGCTTTATTACTTGAAAGAGGTTTTCCATCTTTAGGTGAGAGATTTTTTGTTAAAGAGAAGTTTTACTTCATTAGTATTCTCATTTTCAGGTGAAAAAAGGCATAAAAAAAAAGGGGTTCCAAAAACTCCAATCAAGAAACAGTTTTTTCCCTTTTTTCTGTACCCTCAGTTGGGAACCCAAGCTCATTCTCTTTCCTAGCTTCAGGTGCCTTTTTAGATCCATTATTTGTCATATCATTTTTATCCATTTGATTCACCTGAGGTAACCCTTTGTCCTTGTGTTTAGCCAAGTTTGGGCATTTTCTGGTGAAGTGACCTATTCGATGGCATTTATCACACCTCAAATGGAAAGTTTCATATTCTATATTTTGATGCTGTTATCTAAAATTCCCCCCCCAGAGTTAATTTGATAACATGCATCAGAGTTTTCAGTTCCAAGCAAGTAGATTGATTCAGGAAAAAATTGTGAAAATCGGCTAAGTCCTTGTTCTAGGAACAGTTGGGACATTCGGGACACCAAGGCGCGGTTTGGCCGAAACGCCTCCAGGCGGCCCGCGAAGCACTGGAACAAGTGGAAAAAATGTACGCGAAGGGCACGAACCGGCCGGTTCGGCCGAAATGGGAAATTTCAGCACAGGGACAATCGGGCCGTCGGGACACGAGGGACGCGGAAAGCCGGTTCGGCCGAAGGAGAAGAAAAACGGCTAACTACTCGGGACATTTGGGCCTTGAGGACGTGAACCGCCCGGATCGGCTGAAATGGAGAACTTTCGTACTAAACATTTGGGACAAATGTACGCAGAGGGTGCAAACCGACCGGTTCGGCCGAAATAGGAAACTTCAGCACAAGGACAAATGGGACAAAGGGACACGCGGGACGCGGATAGCCGAAGGAGCCGAAAGCCAATCAGATCATGACACGTGTCACCGGCAGAAAAGGGACATGGAAGCCCATTTCGGGCAGATCAGAAGTTTTTGTCTTGCGAAGCAAAGGGACATCCAGGACAAAAGGACGCGAAGGGCGTGAAAAGCCGGCAGGCCCATGGACAAATCACAGCATGACACGTGTTGCCAAGGAAAGAGGTCCAAAAAGTCAAAGGGGCGAGTTTTCGAGCACTGATCCAAACCAATGAGATAGTGCCACGTGTCCAAGTTTAAGGGACCCACAAGAAAAACCCCGCGAAAAGGTGGAGAGAGGGAATTTCTCAGTGAACCATAGCCTGCCACGTGTCGTCCAGATGGCAGAGTGCGGGAAAAGAAATTTAAAAATCTGTTTTCGCCTGTTTTGTGCCCTAAATCTTCAGATCATCATATCTTTCGATCCAGAGCTCGGATTTGTACGTTCTTTATATCAACGGAAAGCTATTGAAATTATTTACATGATTCTGGGGTCAATCTTGCATTTTGGTGTAGTTTGGAGGGAGAAAATTAAGAAAACGTCTCTGACGCGTGTAATGTTTCAACTACCAACTTTAATGCAGCAGACAACTCGCCGCTCCTGTTAGACAGCCCACCGTTTTGCCAGAATCCATCGCTTATGCTATAATGAGATGATTTTAAATGCTACCAAGAAGTGGTTGGAGTAGATTCTGGATTTCCTCTCTCTCCCCTCTCATTTCTTCATATATATTGTAAAGAGGAGCTCCTTTAACGAGTCAGACATTTTTGTTTTGCATCCTCCTTTATTCTCTCGCTTGCAAGAGAAATTGTGGAGCTTTCAAACCTCCCATACAGATTGTAATGCTAGTTTTTCTCCTGCCTCTTGGCCATTGCAATGTATTGTATCGACTCCTGAGCAATAATATATATGTTTGTGATTGATTCTCAACCCTCTCATATATTCATTGTTGTCATTTTGATCTCTTATTGCAGTTTGGTTACCTGTGCATGGTGTTTGTATTGCATCTATGTGGTCTGTGTTAAATTTACAAAAACGAGTGTCTAACATTCCTCGGTGCATCACCTTTGTAGTTTAGGTTTTATTCTATGCATTTTCTTACCCTGTCTCCTTGGCAAGTTAGATTAGGTTTTAGTAAACCCTCTGCATTTTTTGTGTGCATCTGAACAGAGGAATAGGAACCAGCCTTCTCTGGAGAATCCTTCTCATCGTTACAAGTCCCACACTTGGAGAAAGGATTCCATGTTGTGCAATCACACTGGATGCCTGAACATCAACCTAGAAGCCTAATCTGCATCCAGGGGTGCTGTGAGACTACAACAACAGTTTTGGCACGCTCGGTGGGAGACTAGAGGTCTCATTTTTATTGCAGCAAAGTTGATATGCATCTGCTGCAATTTTCTTGCTTAAAAGAGCTATTATTTGCATATCTGGTGACTCCAAGGGGAAGAATCAACTGGTTTCAGCAGTGCAGGCCTGAAAACTCATGAGAAAAATCAACACAAGGTCAAGAGTTGGAGAAGAAGAAGTGTTATTTGAATACCTGTAGTTATCTCCAAGAAGAAGGCAAAGAGGAAGAAGGATTCAAAGGTCTCCATCTCCACCAAACAGAACTCTCTCAACTCCTCCACCTGACAGGCCTTTCATTCAGTATACAAGGGTTTTAAGACCAATCAGAATGGCTCAAAACAACCCCTACGTCAACTTCACAGGCAGCAGCCCACTTGCTCTCAATGCACAACATCCAGTTCCTATTGCAGCCTTGAAGAACATTCCCTACTTCACTGGAGAAAATCAGACTACTCCAGGTGATCATGTTAAAGATATTGCTAACCTTTGTGCAATCCATGAAATCGATGAAATGCAAGTGGCTGTCAAATTACTGGCATATTCATTCAAGGGTAAAGCATTGCAATGGTTTAGGAGCTTGGGGCTGGTTCTATCACAAACTGGAATCAGTTGTGTATTGCACTTCACGAGAAATTTGGAGAGAAGGGAGACAACTTGTCTCTTTTGGAGCAGCTAACAACTATCAAGAGAGCCCCCAACGAGCAACTGACTGACTTCAACTTCAGATTTCAAAGGTCTTGGGATAGGATTCCAGTGGCAGTCAGGCCAACAGCAGGAGGTGCTTTTCTATATTACCTTAAAGCTTTGAATTCTGATATTTCTATGTTAATTCAGTCCATGGGAGGCACAACAATCCCTATGGCTTATAACATTGCCATTAGAGCCGAAAACTGTCTTATACAAGCTGGTAAACTAGCTCCTAGGCCTCCTATGCCCTTGTATCCAAACTTAGAAAATCCAAGCACTAGTCAAGCACCCACTTTGGCTCCTGTTCCAACCCCTAGAAACCATAGTTTCAAATGAAGCTTCCACTTCATCTCCAAGTGCCCCAAATGAGCTTCAAGAGGTCATGAAACAGTTGGAAAACCTAGGCAATGAGCTGGTTACTCTCAAGAAGCAGCAAGCCCAAGGTTTAAGACCTTCCTATCAACCCCAAGCTCAGCCTAATAGGCAGCCATACCAACCACAAAGACCACCTAATTCAGCTACAAATATGAATCAAAATCAAAGCCAAGTAAGGCCTCCTGCCAATAGACCATTCCAACCCTATAATCCAAATGCCATATCTGCATCTAAGGCATTAGTGCCAACATAGAATAACATTGCCCAGGAATATGATTGGTGCTTTCCATGCAATGAGCCTTATAACCAATCCATGTGCTTCAATGGTGCTCTCAATCAAGCACTAATGGTGACAACTACTGGTGTGGAGGGCGAGGGCAGTCAAGGAAACAACCAACAACCAGAAACATTCCAACAACAATCAGCCCCAAATGACACTACATTGGTGAACTGGCAAGCAGAAGATTTCTTTGGCATGAATCAGGCAGTTTCTCAAGGTGTTGCTGTAACATCCTCATTTTAGACAATAGAATAAGGCGATTTTTTTTTTTTTGATAAATGCATTCTGGTTCTAAATACATAATTTAGAACTCACAAATCAAATAACCATTCATATAACAGACAACCATATGCAGCTGTAATGACTCGGATTACTTCCGATCTATTCATTCCATGACTCGGTAATCTACCGATCTATTCATGAGTAATAAGAGTTGGCGTTATTACTTAACCCTTCACTCTTGTGGTTCTCTTCCCTATTCTGGGATTCAGAATGCTCTGTCCAAGGAACCTAACTGAATAATTGTTACCATTATTCATCGGCATCTCATCCCTTAGAATAGGTGAATTAGGACAACGCAATCAGCAGCTTGCGATACTTTGGCCAAAGATTTGAAACATACTGTTTATGTCTCGTATTCCTTAACGACATACTCGTCAATCTGGAATACGTCCTTCACCCCATTCTTATGTTATATAGAATGTCTTACACTGACTACTGTTAGTCCTTCCTTTCACAAACGAATCGCTCGGAGGCAGATTATCAAGGTGATAATGTTATATGGATGCCCACGAGGATTAGGGATATGGTGACATACTGGTTCAACCTTGCAGTTCAACCAGTGTGTCATGATACCCTGAATCTCCTAGGCAGCCTTATAACATGACCACGTTCATAATCGGACCCTGAGTAACTCGTGTGAGAACAAAGTGTAAATCTTAGCGATCAATGCAAAGGGTGTCACCAGAAGTCTCCTGCATTGTTGTAACTTCGAGAAGATCCTAATCTTCTCGGAGGTACAACCCTGCAGTTGACTTGTGTCGTCAACCTTTAAATCCGCCTCGAAAAGATCTACTTAACAACATGCGTTACGCACTTGATTTTAAATTACTTTAAAGACTTTTCCCTAAGGTTAGCCTTTCCCGATCCCTGGATTCTTCGTCTTAAGACGACCCTCCTCTATAAAAACCCATTACATGGTAGAAGGTATTAAGGTTTTAGATTCCAGTGGCCAGTCAGGTCCAACAAGCGGAAAAGGGTGCTTTTCTATATTACCGTAAAGCTTGAATTCTGATATTTTTAATGTTATTCGTCCATGGAGGCACACCATCCCTATGGCTTATAGCATTGCCATTAGAAAGAGCCGAAACTCTGTCTTATACGAGTTGGAAACTAGCTCCCTAGTCCTCCTATGCCCTTGTATCAACTAGAAAAAATCCAAGCACGAGTCAAGCACCCACGTTGGCTCCCTCCCTTCCCACCCCGAGAAACCAGAGGTCAAATGAAGCTTCCACTTCATCTCTCCAAGTGCCGCCAAATGAGCTCAAGAGTCTGAAACATTTTTCAAAAACCTCGGCAATGAAGCTGGTTACTCTCAAAGGCACAAGCCCCCAAGTTCAGACTGCCGATCCAACCCCAAGCTCAGCCTATAGGCAGCCATACCAACCACAAAGACCACACCTATTCACAGCTGCAATATGAATCAAAATCAAAGCCAAGTAAGGCCCCCTGCCAATAGACCATTCCAGCCCTATAATCCAAATGCCATATCTGCCTCTAAGGCATTAGTGTCAACATAGAATAACATTGCCCAGGAATATGATTGGTGCTTTCCATGCAACGAGCCTTATAACCAATCCATGTGCTTCAATGGTGCTCTCAATCAAGCACTAATGATGACAACTACCGGTGTGGAGGGCGAGGGCAGTCAAGGAAACAACCAACAACCAGAAACATTCCAACAACAATCAGCCCCAAATGACACTACATTGGTGAACTGGCAAGCAGAAGATTTCTTTGGCATGAATCAGGCAGTTTCTCAAGGTGTTGCTGTAACATCCTCATTTTAGACAATAGAACAAGGCGATTTTTTTTTTTGATAAATGCATTTTGGTTCTAAATACATAATTTAGAACTCACAAATCAAATAACCATTCATATAACAGACAACCATATGCAGCTGTAATGACTCGGATTACTTCCGATCTATTCATTCCATGACTCGGTAATCTACCGATCTATTCATGAGTAATAAGAGTTGGCGTTATTACTTAACCCTTCACTCTTGTGGTTCTCTTCCCTATTCTGGGATTCAAAATGCTCTGTCCAAGGAACCTAACTGAATAATTGTTACCATTATTCATCGGCATCTCATCCCTTAGAATAGGTGAATTAGGACAACGCAATCAGCAGCTTGCGATACTTTGGCCAAAGATTTGAAACATACTGTTTATGTCTCGTATTCCTTAACGACATACTCGTCAATTTGGAATACGTCCTTCACCCCATTCTTATGTTATATAGAATGTCTTACACTGACTACTGTTAGTCCTTCCTTTCACAAACGAATCGCTCGGAGGCAGATTATCAAGGTGATAATGTTATATGGATGCCCACGAGGATTAGGGATATGGTGACATATTGGTTCAACCTTGCAGTTCAACCAGTGTGTCATGATACCCTGAATCTCCTAGGCAGCCTTATAACATGACCACGTTCATAATCGGACCCTGAGTAACAGAACAAAGTGTAAATCTTAGCGATCAATGCAAAGGGTGTTGCCAGAAGTCTCCTGTATTGTTGTAACTTTGAGAAGATCCTAATCTTCTCGGAGGTACAACCCTGCAGTTGACTTGTGTCGTCAACCTTTAAATCCGCCTCGAAAAGATCTACTTAACAACATGCGTTACGCACTTGAGTTTAAATTACTTTAAAGACTTTTCCCTAAGGTTAGCCTTTCCTGATCCCTGGATTCTTCGTCTTAAGACGACCCCTCCTCTATAAAACCCATTACATGGTAGAGGTATTAAGGTCAAATTCTCATCAAGGAGTCATTAGAATACACCTGTTTCTAAACAACAGAATTGGACAATATCTCATACCCTTCACATGAGATTGCCATCCGAACTTCATTTGATTTATATCAGTTCTCTTAACTGAATTTATATCATACTTATTAGTATAAGGATATAAATGATTAAGAATCCAATTTAATATTGTCCTATCATACTCAGGACTAGGGATTAGTAATTTAATCCAGCTTGTTTAGCGTTCTGCTTAGGTTCATTTTTAACCTATCTTTTAGAAAGACAATTATTTAAATTCAATATTGCTTTCGCTAGAACAATAAGATCTGCTAAACACTCATATGAATTCAACCACATTTTCTTGTAAGCTTTCATAGTTAATCCCAAAAGCATCCAAAATTTTACAAAGATATCATTGCCATTCCGATATATAAACCGAAGAAGGTCAACTATCAGAAATAGAATACAATACATAAGTATCAAACACTTTATTTCCATTCCTTTCAAAATTATACAATTACATTTTATGCAAGCAGCATACTTGATACAATGCTTAACGGAAAAAGAAACATCTTTCCACATACAATACATTTATATAATCAAGCTGTAATTCATTATGAAACAAATTAAATAATCTGATCATCCTGTCAGATCTGCATTGCTTTTACCACTTACGGTAACCATCTGCAAAATAGTCAACATGAGTCAGTTCTATGAACTGAGCATGATAAGCACTAACTTTTAAAACAATTGCAATCCATCAATTGTTTTCATTAAACACCCTATTTAAATGATATCAATAATCCAAACAAGGTAAACATGATTCAGACTATTCCTTTGTAATCCAAAATGACTACGATTATGTAACTTTATCACCGTTACAGAATAGTCCTAATCACTTCTCAAATATTTCATCGAATATTAAGAATCAAGGGACGAATGTATACAAACAATCATTGAATCCAAAATCACAACATTAGGCAGATCGTTTCATTCATCCAAAAAGGAAAATATCATAACAGTTCGTAATTCCACCAATATGTTACAAAACAATTCCCACTGTTAGACAGATATCAACAAATATTAAAATAAAAGAAGATAAAGAACCAAATCATTCATACTTCCTTTCACATAAGTTCATTACTGTACTGTCTACACATATAAAAAACATTCACCCAGTATGTATATGAACAAGTCCGACAAGCCACAAGAAGGATCGTTGTTTTAAATCAAGAAATAAAACACAACAAAACTCCTGTACAGCAGCTAACACATCAACAATCCCATATATCAACCTTAAGCCCAACACTGGTTCCTTTTATACACAGTATGGCTTTTCAACACAAGTTGAAATCAAGGAACTTTTAGCATAAAGCTGTAAACAACAGACTTCATTGCATTAAGCAATTTGAGGTTTCCTAAAGACTATGCCAAGATGACCACATAGTAATACCGAAACATGCTCAGTCTCACTCAGACAGGAGTAAACGGAAAGGAATACAACTAATCTATTCTTACCTTGGCGCATGCAAGTCTAAAGTATGGTATTCGCGACTCACCTCAACAGAGCCAGAACACGAAATAATTATCCATACTCAAGGAACTCAAACAATGACAAACGACAGTGTCCAAGTATAGGTTCAATAAGAGACAGAAATACAAGTTACCATCCAAGAATTCAAATGATTCCAACAGTGGTAACAAGTCAAACAATTGCATACTGTTACGGGTTATTATCCATGACCTATATCATAAAGCCGATATACAAGATGTCAAACTATTCACAGAAATCCATCAAGGCCAAATAAACATCACGAGTTCAATCTCAGGCTTATACAGAAGCCAAAAGAAACAAGATACCCTCCACAGGGTCAAACAACAGAATAAACCCAACAGTCCTAATTGAAACAGTTACACTGTCCATCTGTCAAGAATTCAACTGAGTCCTAATAACAGTAACCAAAATAATGTAAGATGATAAATCCATCCGTGCCAACAATGGCAACATTATAATCAGGCAAAAACGAACCAGAATACTGAAATTCCAAAACAAGGAATCCAACGGTACCCTTACCAACATTTCACACAAGATGGCACAGGAAAGAAATGTAGAATTTCATCCAAAGAGTTTTAAACCACAAATTCTTGCAACACAAAGGTAAAATAACAAAGGTCGTGCTACCCGTTACTCTTCGAGTACAAAATCGAATTACCAGTATCCAAATAGATATTCAAACGAAGTTCAACAGTGGTCCACAATATGAATCATTCAATGGACTCAACAGAGTCGTCCGAATAAAATACATATATCCATACTGTACACTGTCAGCGGATTAGATCCCGTTACCAAAATAACAAGGAAAAACAACTACCACCGAGTCGAAAGGAAAACTGTAACACAATAGTTCCCTGTTCCTAAACAATTTTAAAAGACAGAACGAAACCAAAAAGCATCATTAGCCACTGTCATTAAAACCCACGACAGAGCTTACAATGATTTCATAATACTGAACAAACAAACAGTTTCCATCAATATTTCTTCCGACTGTTTCTAAAACAAGAATCAACGACCAAAAATCGACAGACAATCAATGGCCTATACCCATCACAGGAACGATTCATGGGCTCACGCCGAACAGGCCGAGCAATCTTACATTTCACATGTTTTGCATAATTAAGCCAGAATGCAAACACGAGTAATTAATGCTACAGTTTGAATTTAATAAACACCCATCAAAGGATAAATGAAAATTTCGAACCAGAAGAGATACAGTACCAAAATCAAACAAGACCTTCATAGAAAATCATCTATTTTCTCAAAACATTTGAACAGAGTTGTTCTAATGAAATCACTTGAAAGACAGTAAGATTTTTAAAGGTTAGGGCCTAACATGCCTGGATTTTTGCTCAAATTTCTGAAGCAGACCACTGGAAGAGCTCAGACTTTCTTTTCCTTTTCCAAGTTAGAGCGACCAACAAAATTTTGCTATCTCCATCACATATATATCCTCCTTGACAGAGAAAAGAGGTGGATAAGTTCATACTTGCCATGCAACACAGAGAAGACTGGTGCGAAGAACCAGTGAACAGGCAGAGAGAAACGCGAAAATCGCGACAAGCCAAACAAACCAACAAACTTCTTGTTTGCATGCCTTCTCGCG
Source organism: Taxus chinensis (assembly GCA_019776745.2). Lineage (NCBI taxonomy): Eukaryota > Viridiplantae > Streptophyta > Pinopsida > Cupressales > Taxaceae > Taxus > Taxus chinensis. The sequence continues at coordinate 897,242,445 of CM034149.1, forward strand.
AGTTCCGAGCTCGACTACTGAGAATATTGAATGCAATTAAACCAACTTTCCCGCTAAAACTCCACTTCCACCGACCGCCAGAATTGGCGATAGTCAAACAAAATCCCAAGTTCATTTCCAGTTTTGGCGACCTGCCACATCGGCACAGATTAGCCGTCCCCAAAACCTCCGCCAAGACCTGTCCCTCATCCTTATCCCATGCATTTAATAACATAGAAAACACCGCCCATGGTTCACACCCCTCCACAGGCCCCTTTATACTCTTGCTCATAGTTAGGTTAGTATCTTAGGTTAGAATTTAGGATAATACTCATTCTAACCATATTACACATAGATACTAACTTAGGACATTAACACATAGCCTAGGTCTAGGTTAGATTAACACTAATCTAACCCCTAGGTTAGGTTTAGTCTTAGGTTACTAATCATTTAATAATTCCAGTTAGGTCTACATTCTGTACACTCAGAAAAGACCTACCTCTTACCTTCTTGAACAGGGTTAGCTCCTGTTCTGCTGCAGAATCGTATGTAAACGAATTATTACCTGGTCCACGATCGAGACCTTCCAGATATTCTTCGATATCAGGAACCAATCCATTTCACTTGATCAGCCTGAGTCATACTCCTGACTAGCTTATTCAATGCTGCTAAACCTTGCAACCTGTTCAAGGTCTGTGATTTTAAATCATCATGAACAAACTTAAAGCATTACTTGGATCGATTCCACTGATCCAAGACTAGATCTTATAGATGGATAACTCTATAATTTATTCCGAGATCAGATTAAACTCAGATACAAAATGAAATAGATAAAAGAGTCTAATCATATTCTGACTCAGTCAAAGATCTGCAAAGAAATACAGTACATATCAAGCATGATTTCTAAATCGAGGAACACATCCTTTTACAAGAAATCACATATCAACACTTGTATGCTCAGGAGAAAGTAACAACAGTTCAGGGTGTTACATGCTTCCCTCCTAAAAAGATTCATCGTCCCGATGAATTACATATTAAATTATCCTTTAGGTCAATCAATTTATCAGTACACAAATAATGTGCCTACTTTCTTATTGAATAGTTCCAGAAATCAATGTCACAACATATTTTATTCAACCTGAATAAAGTCTGCCTTCATCTGGCTTTCATAAATACTTAAAAACAATCAGTTCATAAAAGTATGTTTTGTCAACAGATATCATTCTGTTGAAAAAGAGAAGGAAAAGCAATTTTCATCTCTTCCAGATTTTCCCAAGTTGCACTTTCTTCGCTAAACTGGTCCCACTAGACCTTACATTGCTGTATATCACGATTTCTTAAATGCAATTGGCGAGTTTCCAGCACTCGTGTGGGTTTAACCACGATTATTCCTGGGTCTTGGACCTGCAAGGAATTCCAATTTAAAACATGTGACAGATCTGAAACGTATTTCTTAAGCAAATAAATATGGAAAACATCATGCATGCGAGATAACGCAGGTGGCAAAGCTAAACGATAAGCTACAGGATTGATTATTTCAGGATTAATTATTTTGACAATTTCAAAAGGTCCCACAAATCGAGGTGACAACTTGGCAGCCTTACCAAAAGTTATAGAACTCTTTCTGGGTTTAACACGAAGAAAAACCTTATCACCAAGCTCAAACTTTCTATCAACCTGCTTAAGGTCAGCATAGCTCTTCTGCCTATCCGCTGCTTCCTTTAATCTTTCACGAATCAGCTTAACTTGCTGTTCCATTTCTGTGAGAATCTCTGGTCCAATTACCACTCTATCCTCAACACTGTCCCAACTAACAGGGGTTCTGCACTTTCTTCCGTAAAGTGCTTCAAATGGTGCCATCTTAAGAGATGAATGATAAGTGTTGTTGTATGCGAACTCAACTAATGGAAGATACTCTTCCCATTTATACTGTTGATCCATGCAATACATTCGCAACATGTCCTCCAACACTTGATTTACCCTCTCAGTTTGTCCATCCGTTTCCGGATGATATGCAGAACTGAAGTTTAGTTTCGTTCCAAGAGCTGCGTTAAGCGTTTGCCAAAACCTTGACGTCATTCTAGGATCCCTGTCAGATATAATCAGTTCTGGTACACCATCTAATCTGAAAATTTCGTGTACGAATCTCTTGGCCAGCACTGGTGAATCATCCTTTAGATTTCCAGCGATGAAATGAGCTACCTTGGTCAGTTTATCTACAACTACCAGGATAACATCATGTTTATTCCTGGACATAGGTAGTCCTTGTACAAAATCCATGGTTATTACTTGCCATTTGTACTGCGGTATGCTATGAGGATATAACAGTCCAGCAGGGTGCATATGTTCTGCCTTCACCCGCTGACATTCCAGACAATGAGTCACAAAATTAATCACATCCTTTTTCATACCTTTCCAGAAGTATTGCTGTTTCAAATCAGCAAGCATTTTTGTGATACCTGGGTGTCCAGAGAAAGGTGAATTATGAAATTCAACTAACAACTTCTTTCTCAATTCATTCTGCATAGGTACATATACCCTGTTTTCATAACGCAAGATTCCTTCATTATCAAAATGAAAACCTTTATACCTTATATCCTTAGGTTCTGCAGCAAGCGCTGCTTTTACTTGCTGAAAGTATGCATCTGATTCTGAGGCACCTTTTACCTCGTCTTTAAACTGAGTTCTTAATGTTATAAGAGCAGAAATGTGCCTCCTACGACTTAGAGCATCAGCTACTCTATTCTCCTTCCCTTTGATATAGCTAATATCAAAGTCATATTGTGATAAAAATTCTAACCACCTTCTCTGTCTGGCATTCAGATTGGGCTGAGTAAAAATATATTTCAGTCCCAAGTGATCAGTTTTCAACTCAAAAGGTTTCCCAAGTAAGTAGTGTCTCCAGACTTGAAGTGCATGAACAATGGCAGCAAGTTCCAAATCATGAGGGGCATAATTCAGCTCATGTATCTTAAGTTTTCTACTTTCATAAGCAATGACTTGATCATTTTGTAGCAAAACACCTCCAAGGCCTTCCCCAGAAGCATCCGTTACAACAGTAAAATTCCCATTAGGGTCTGGTACAGCTAAAATAGGTGCAGAAGTCAACTGGTCCTTCAGACTTTTGAAAGCCGCTTCGCACTTATCATTCCATATGAATTTCTTATCCTTCTTTTGTAAAGAAGTTATTGGTGCAGCTATTTTAGAAAAATCCTTTACAAATTTTCTATAGTAACCTGCAAGACCCATGAAGCTTCTTACTTCATGTACATTCTTTGGCGCAGGCCATTCAGTTATTGCCACTATTTTTGAAGGATCTACAGTAATTCCTTCTTTACTTATGACATGACCCAAATAGTGAACTTCTGAATCAAAGAAAGAACATTTGGATAACTTACCATACAACTTCCTCTTTCTCAAAATTCCCAAAACTATCTTCAAATGCTCATTGTGCTCCTCAACGCTTTTAGAATAAATGAGAATATCGTCCAAGAATACAAGTACAAACTTGTCCAGGTATTCTTGAAAAATATTGTTCATTAAATTCATAAAGGCTGCAGGTGCATTAGTTAACCCGAAGGGTAGAACTGTGAATTCATAATGTCCGTACCTTGTTCGGAAAGCTGTTTTATGAATGTCTTCTTCTTTAATCCTTAACTGATGATAACCAGATCAAAGGTCTATCTTAGAATAAACTGCTGCTCCACGCATCTGATCAAACAGATCATCGATCCTAGGAAGTGGATATCGGTTCTTGACTGTTGCTTTGTTCAACATCCGATAATCAATACACAGCCTTAGTGTTCCATCCTTCTTTTTCACAAATATCACAGGTGCTCCCCAAGGTGAAACACTTGGTCTAATCAATCCTTTAGACAAAAGCTCTTGTAACTGTGCCTTAAGCTCGACTAACTCAGTAGTAGTCATCCGATAAGGCGCTTTGGAAATAGGTTCCGTTCCAGGCTTGATTTCAATGGTAAAGTCAAATTCTCTCTTGGGTGGTAACCCTGGTAATTCCTCAGGAAAAACATCCCTGAAACCTTGTAAAAGAGGGAATCGTTTCATGAAATCATCATCTTCTTCAGAAGATTCAGATATCTTTACCGCATAAAGGGTACATCCTTTATTTTTAGCCTTTTTAAGCTGCATAGCTGACAGTTTTCTAACTGAAATTTCCCGTTTCACACCTTGAATCTCTGCTGATTCCAGCTGATCATCTAAACATTTTATGTTCTTTTCATAGCAATCTACCTTTGCCTTATGGTCAGCTAACCAATTGACACCAATAATAATGTCATATGATCCTAAAGGTGTAACATAGAGATCAACTTCCGTGGAGAAGTTAGGTAAATCAAGGACTGCCCCAAAAAGACACTCACTCACTGTATGAACAGAGTTATTACCATACTCTACAGTCCAAGATTTATCCATTTTTCCAGCTTTTCTTTTAAGTTTAGAAGCAAGTTTATTAGAAATAAAACATTCAGTAGCTCCTGTATCAAAAAGAATTGTGACAGGTATGCCGAATAACTTACCCGGAACTTCTATAGGTGTTACTTGCTTTTCAGCTTGCTTGTCTGCTACTGCAGCATGTATCTTATGCTGCTAATTACGATCATCCTTCTTCAAAGGGCATTGATTAGCATAGTGGTCTTTGCCACAATTGTAGCAGCCTCCTACAGGTCCCTTCTTAGGCTCAGAATTACCTCCAGCCTTGTAATTGTCACGCTGTCCTCCATAGGGCTTCTGCCCATTGTTATAATTTTTAACAAAATTATCCCTTACATTTCCAGCAGGCTTATTTACTGCTGCTTTCTTATTGTTATCCCCTGGAAACTTACTCTTGTTTCCAAACTTTTTCCACGGTCCTTTTCTGGGTGCAAGAGAGGTTGAAGAAGGGTTTGCAGTCTTCTTCCGCACTTCCTCCTTATGGGCAGAAATAGCCTTTAATTTCTGTTCTTGCCTTATGGCCTTTTCAACAACTCCTTCCATAGTGGTTGGACTGTGAACATCGACCTCTCCCCCTATCACAGGATTCAATCCCATGATGAATTTCCGTATCCTGAACTTTTCGTCAGTTTGATACTGCGGTACATACTTGAGGAGTTTTGTAAACCGCTCCCAGTATTCAGTTACCGTTAGCTTCCCTTGAGCTAAGTTCTGAAATTCTGTCATTTTCTGATCATAGAAAAGTTGTGGCAGCCAACGTTGCCTAAAATAGCCTTTAAATTGATCCCAAGTAATATTGGTCTCATCAATGTTTAGTTCAGCTTTACGGCTATCCCACCACGAAGATGCTTCGTGTGAAAGCTGATAGGCTCCCCAAATAGCTTTGGTTTCCTCTGAGAAGTTCCTTATTGCAAAGTACTTCTCCATTTCGCTGAGCCAGTTCTCAGCTCCATCTCCTAATGTGGTGCCATCATACTTAGGTGGACTTATCCTTTTTATATCATTAGTGAGTTATGCTGCCAATCTGGCCTTTTTGTTTTCTGGTTGGACAGGTGCATTCACAGCATTAACATCAACACCCATATTGGGGTTGTCCTCAGGAGGTGGCTGATTATTATTATCAGCTTCTTCATCCTCCTCATTTCCCATCACCTGCTGTTCCAATACAGCTAAGCGATCACTTGTGTCCAACAGGGCAGCAAGGATCTCATCAAGTTTCTGGGTTGTTGCCGCTCCTCCTTCAGGTGGAGCATTACCCGCAACGTTCCCCCTTGTTCTAACCATTTTCTGTTACAAGAAAAATTCAGGTTTTTATCAGATTATGGACTCAATAGGTCCAAGAGTTGCAACCTTCAGCTCTGATACCAAGATGTAACATCCTCATTTTAGACAATAGAACAAGTCGATTTTTTTTTTTTGATAAATGCATTCTGGTTCTAAATACATAATTTAGAACTCACAAATCAAATAACCATTCATATAACAGACAACCATATGCAGCTGTAATGACTCGGATTACTTCCGATCTATTCATTCCATGACTCGGTAATCTACCGATCTATTCATGAGTAATAAGAGTTGGCGTTATTACTTAACCCTTCACTCTTGTGGTTCTCTTCCCTATTCTGGGATTCAGAATGCTCTGTCCAAGGAACCTAACTGAATAATTGTTACCATTATTCATCGGCATCTCATCCCTTAGACTAGGTGAATTAGGACAACGCAATCAGCAGCTTGCGATACTTTGGCCAAAGATTTGAAACATACTGTTTATGTCTCGTATTCCTTAACGGCATACTCGTCAATCTGGAATACGTCCTTCACCCCATTCTTATGTTATATAGAATGTCTTACACTGACTACTGTCAGTCCTTCCTTTCACAAACGAATCGCTCGGAGGCAGATTATCAAGGTGATAATGTTATATGGATGCCCACGAGGATTAGGGATATGGTGACATACTGGTTCAACCTTGCAGTTCAACCAGTGTGTCATGATACCCCGAATCTCCTAGGCAGCCTTATAACATGACCACGTTCATAATCGGACCCTGAGTAACTCGTGCGAGAACAAAGTGTAAATCTTAGCGATCAATGCAAAGGGTGTCGCCAGAAGTCTCCTGTATTGTTGTAACTTCGAGAAGATCCTAATCTTCTCGGAGGTACAACCCTGCAGTTGACTTGTGTCGTCAACCTTTAAATCCGCCTCGAAAAGATCTACTTAACAACATGCGTTACGCACTTGAGTTTAAATTACTTTAAAGACTTTTCCCTAAGGTTAGCCTTTCCCGATCCCTGGATTCTTCGTCTTAAGACGACCCTCCTCTATAAAACCCATTACATGGTAGAGGTATTAAGGTCAAACTCTCATCAAGGAGTCATTAGAATACACCTGTTTCTAAACAACAGAATTGGACAATATCTCATACCCTTCACATGAGATTGCCATCCGAACTTCATTTGATTTATATCAGTTCTCTTAACTGAATTTATATCATACTTATTAGTATAAGGATATAAATGATTAAGAATCCAATTTAATATTGTCCTGTCATACTCAGGACTAGGGATTAGTAATTTAATCCAGCTTGTTTAGCGTTCTGCTTAGGTTCATTTTTAACCTATCTTTTAGAAAGACAATTATTTAAATTCAATATTGCTTTCGCTAGAACAATAAGATCTGCTAAACACTCATATGAATTCAACCACATTTTCTTGTAAGCTTTCATAGTTAATCCCAAAAGCATCCAAAATTTTACAAAGATATCATTGCCATTCCGGTATATAAACCGAAGAAGGTCAACTATCAGAAATAGAATACAATACATAAGTATCAAACACTTATTTCCATTCCTTTCAAAATTATACAATTACATTTTATGCAAGCAGCATACTTGATACAATGCTTAACGGAAAAGAAACATCTTTCCACATACAGTACATTTATATAATCAAGCTGTAATTCATTATGAAACAAATTAAATAATCTGATCATCCTGTCAGATCTGCATTGCTTTTACCACTTACGGCAACCATCTGCAAAATAGTCAACATGAGTCAGTTCAATGAACTGAGCATGATAAGCACTAACTTTTAAAACAATTGCAATCCATCAATTGTTTTCATTAAACACCCTGTTTAAATGATATCAATAATCCAAACAAGTAAACATGATTCAGACTATTCCTTTGTAATCCAAAATGACTACGATTATGTAACTCTATCACCGTTACAGAATAGTCCTAAACACTTCTCAAATATTTCATCGAATATTAAGAATCAAGGGACGAATGTATACAAACAATCATTGAATCCAAAATCACAACATTGGGCAGATCGTTTCATTCATCCAAAAAGGAAAATATCATAACAGTTCGTAATTCCACCAATATGTTACAAAACAATTCCCACTGTTAGACAGATATCAACAAATATTAAAATAAAAGAAGAGAAAGAACCAAATCATTCATACTTCCTTTCACATAAGTTCATTACTGTACTGTCTACACATATGAAAAACATTCACCCAGTATGTATATGAACAAGTCCGACAAGCCACAAGAAGGATCGTTGTTTTAAATCAAGAAATAAAACACAACAAAACTCCTGTACAGCAGCTAACACATCAACAATCCCATATATCAACCTTAAGCCCAACACTGGTTCCTTTTATACACAGTATGGCTTTTCAACACAAGTTGAAATCAAGGAACTTTTAGCATAAAGCTGTAAACAACAGACTTCATTGCATTAAGCAATTTGAGGTTTCCTAAAGACTATGCCAAGACGACCACACAGTAATACCGAAACATGCTCAGTCTCACTCAGACAGGAGTAAACGGAAAGGAATACAACCAATCTATTCTTACCTTGGCGCATGCAAGTCTAAAGTATGGTATTCGCGACTCACCTCAACAGAGCCAGAACACGAAATAATTATCCATACTCAAGGAACTCAAACAGTGACAAACGACAGTGTCCAAGTATTAGGTTCAATAAGAGACAGAAATACAAGTTACCATCCAAGAATTCAAATGATTCCAACAGTGGTAACAAGTCAAACAATTGCATACTGTTACGGGTTATTATCCATGACCTATATCATAAAGCCGATATACAAGATGTCAAACTATTCACAGAAATCCATCAAGGCCAAATAAACATCACGAGTTCAATCTCAGGCTTATACAGAAGCCAAAAGAAACAAGATACCCTCCACAGGGTCAAACAGCAGAATAAACCCAACAGTCCTAATTGAAACAGTTACACTGTCCATCTGTCAAGAATTCAACTGAGTCCTAACAACAGTAACCAAAATAATGTAAGATGATAAATCCATCCGTGCCAACAATGGCAACATTATAATCAGGCAAAAACGAACCAGAATACTGAAATTCCAAAACAAGGAATCCAACGGTACCCTTACCAACATTTCGCACAAGATGGCACAGGAAAGAAACGTAGAATTTCATCCAAAGAGTTTAAACCACAAATTCTTGCAACACAAAGGTAAAATAACAAAGGTCGTGCTACCCGTTACTCTTCGAGTACAAAATCGAATTACCAGTATCCAAATAGATATTCAAACGAAGTTCAACAGTGGTCCACAATATGAATCATTCAATGGACTCAACAGAGTCGTCCGAATAAAATACATATATCCATACTGTACACTGTCAACGGGTTAGATCCCGTTACCAAAATAACAAGGAAAAACAACTACCACCGAGTCGAAAGGAAAACTGTAACACAATAGTTACCTGTTCCTAAACAATTTTAAAAGACAGAACGAAACCAAAAAGTATCATTAGCCACTGTCATTAAAACCCACGACAGAGCTTACAATGATTTCATAATACTGAACAAACAAACAGTTCCATCAATATTTCTTCCGACTGTTTCCAAAACAAGAATCAACGACCAAAAATCGACAGACAATCAATGGCCTATACCCATCACAGGAACGATTCATGGGCTCACGCCGAACAGGCCGAGCAATCTTACATTTCACATGTTTTGCATAATTAAGCCAGAATGCAAACACAAGTAATTAATGCTACAGTTCGAATTTAATAAACACCCATCAAAGGATAAATGAAAATTTCGAACCAGAAGAGATACAGTACCAAAATCAAACAAGACCTTCATAGAAAATCATCTATTTTCTCAAAACATTTGAACAGAGTTGTTCTAATGAAATCACTTGAAAGACAGTAAGATTTTTAAAGGTTAGGGCCTAACATGCCTGGATTTTTGCTCAAATTTCCGAAGCAGACCACTGGAAGAGCTCAGACTTTCTTTTCCTTTTCCAAGTTAGAGCGACCAACAAAATTTTGCTATCTCCATCACATATATATCCTCCTTGACAGAGAAAAGAGCTAGATAAGTTCATACTTGCCATGCAACACAGAGAAGACTGGTGCGAAGAACCAGTGAACAGGCAGAGAGAAACCTGAAAATCGTGACAAGCCAAACAAACCAACAAACTTCCTGTTTGCATGCCTTCTCGCGAGTTCCGAGCTCGACTACCGAGAATATTGAATGCAATTAAACCAACTTTCCCGCTAAAACTCCACTTCCACCGACCGCCAGAATTGACGATAGTCAAACAAAATCCCAAGTTCATTTCCAGTTTTGGCGACCTGCCACGTCGGCACAGATTAGCTGTCCCCAAAACCTCCGCCAAGACCTGTCCCTCATCCTTATCCCATGCATTTAATAACATAGAAAACGCCGCCCATGGTTCGCACCCCTCGATAGGCCCCTTTATACTCTTGCTCATAGTTAGGTTAGTATCTTAGGTTAGAATTTAGGATAATACTCATTCTAACCATATTACACATAGATACTAACTTAGGGCATTAACACATAGCCTAGGTCTAGGTTAGATTAACACTAATCTAACCCCTAGGTTAGGTTTAGTCTTAGGTTACTAATCATTTAATAATTCCAGTTAGGTCTACATTCTGTACACTCAGAAAAGACCTACCTCTTACCTTCTTGAACAGGGTTAGCTCCTGTTCTGCTGCAGAATCGTATGTAAACGAATTATTACCTGGTCCACGATCGAGACCTTCTAGATATTCTTCGATATCGGGAACCAATCCATTTCACTTGATCAGCCTGAGTCATACTCCTGACTAGCTTATTCAATGCTGCTAAACCTTGCAACCTGTTCAAGGTCTGTGATTTTAAATCATCATGAACAAACTTAAAGCATTACTTGGATCGATTCCACTGATCCAAGACTAGATCTTATAGATGGATAACTCTATAATTTATTCCGAGATCAGATTAAACTCAGATACAAAATGAAATAGATAAAAGAGTCTAATCATATTCTGACTCAGTCAAAGATCTGCAAAGAAATACAGTACATATCAAGCATGATTTCTAAATCGAGGAACACATCCTTTTACAAGAAATCACATATCAACACTTGTATGCTCAGGAGAAAGTAACAACAGTTCAGGGTGTTACAGTTGCAGCCAACACAAGGTGAAAAAGGAGGAATCTGGGTGAAGAACAGCCATTAGCCCCAGCCAATCCACAACCTTCCACGGCTCCACAAATGATTGGCAAGCAGATTCCAGTTTCAAATACACAAGGGCAGCCAAGAACAGCCCCTAGGCCAACTCAAATGCCAGCTGTTGCTACCCACGTATAAGGAGTAAATGTGCAAACCAAGGGACAACAAAAGGATATTTCATCCCCGTTCAGTATCATTGAACAGATGAAGAAGACTAACGTCAATATATCAATGTGGGAATCCCTATCCATCCCAGGACAAAGAGATCTGCTGCAAGCTGCCATGAAGGATTGGACAACTTCGAATCAGCGGGTTCAGATGCAAGACAAAGTGCTTACAAATGTTGCCCAGCCTGAAGGAATTCATGGAGGACAACAAGGTAAAATGTTGAAGCCCCCTCCTTTCTATGTTTCATTAATCATTGGGGATAAACTAGTACACAATTGCATGATTGATTCCGAGGCAAGTAGCTCCGTGATGCCCAAACAAATAGCTGATCAGCTGGGTCTCCAATATGAAGTAATATCTAAAGGAGTAGTGCAATTGGATGGGACAACAATAGCAACAGTTGGAGTGATTAAAAACTTGAGTCTTACCTTGCATGCATGTCCAAATGTTGTTGTCTTACAAGATGTATCAATCATAGGCCTTCCACCACTCTTTGCCCTTTGCTTGTCAAGGGAATTCACAGCCAAGATTGGAGGGTATTTGTCTGCTGATTGGTCTCACATGTTGTTTAGAACAAGGTATGGATCTAAGGCTACAATTAGGTCCGAACCCATTGCAAACTTCCATATTGAGCCTTACACCCCAAGTCAGATTAATGCCAATTGCTCAGCATTTGATCAAGAAGATCACCCTAGTACTGATGAGGCTGACACCAAGGTTGGAAGTATCCCGGACCTAACTCTTGATGAATGGGCAAACAAGATACATGCTTTTGATCCCTATCAAGAAGTAGAAGAATCTGAGCTGGGAGTCTATTATATACACGAAGAAAATCAACCTGTTCCTAGCATCACCAAGCCAAGCCATAACGATGACAACGAGGTATGTCAGCTATTTTTTGACGGATCAAGGAGTAGGCAAGGTGCAGGAGGTGGAGCCATGCTTGTTTCACCTCAAGGAATAAAGTACTATTCAGCTTTTAGATTTCAATTTGCATGCTCTAATAACACTGCTGAATATGAAGCCTTGGTGCAAGGGATGCATTGGGCAATCAAGAGAAAAATAAAGAATCTGTAAGTCTTTGGGGACAATGAATTGATTGTAAATCAGGTCAAGGGACGGCATGCTGCCAAGAATGATCTACTCAAGTGCTACAAGAACAGGGTGTGGGACCTCATGGAATATTTTGAAGGTTTTGGAATCAAATTCATTCCCAGGAAAGAGAATCAAGCTGCTGACAGGATTGCAGCAGTAGGGGCAGCCTTTGACATTATGGAAAGCATTCAACAAGACAAGGTGCAGCCAAACATCCACGTGATTTTGAGGCCTTCAGTGCTGGATAACAATGTCAGTTGGCAAGTGTTTGAGAATGACCAGCAAATTGTTAATTTTTTACAAGAAGAGGCTGAATTCTTAGCTAGGAATCAGGACAGACTTGAGCAACAATATGGGGATCAAGTAGTGCAGCTGTGGACAAACAAGCTTCCCAAGGGTTTAGTAACGTTGGAGTCTATCTTCAACCCTAACGACCAGTTCCGTAAGGAAAAGGCTAGCATACAGGTCAAGAGAGAAGATTCAGAGCCAATTCCAGTTGGGGAAGGCAAAACACTTCAAATTGGTAAAGTGGCCGCTGAGCCGGAGAAATCAGATTTCATACAGCTTTGCCAAGAATTTCCAGATGTCTTCGCTTGGAGCTATGAAGACTTGAGAGGATTCAATCCGAAGTTGGCACAACATACAATAGAATTGGATCCAGATGCTAAACCCATCAGGCAGAAGCAGAGACTAGTCAACCCTCACATTGAGCCTCTAATGAAGAAAGAGCTAAACAAGCTAATAGAGGCAAGCATTATATTCCCGATCAAGCACTCAAGCTGGGTTGCAAACTTGGTTCCTGTCAGGAAGAAGAACGGAGAGATCAGGTTGTGTGTGGACTTTCGAGACCTCAACAGGGCATCTCTCAAAGACCATTACCCACTTCCTTCAATGGAACAAATATTGCAAGTAGTATCCGGTTTAGAGAGATTCTCTCTCCTAGATGGCTACTTAGGGTATAATCAGGTAATGGTGAAAGAAGAAGATCAATTCAAGACAACCTTCACAACTAAATGGGGCACATATGCTTACAAGAAGATGCCATTTGGGCTGTCCAACGTTGGTGCTATCTTTCAAAGGGCAATGGACATGGCATTCAAAGGCTTGATCAACAAGATAGTGCTGATATATCTAGATGATATCACTGTCTTCTTAAAGAATGCAGCAGACCATCTCTTTCACCTTAGGCAAGTGTTTCAGAGGTGTAGAAAGTTCGGAGTGTCTTTGAACCCCAAGAAGTGCATCTTTCTTGCACATGAAGGAAAGCTCCTTGGCCATAATGTCTCGAAAAGGGACTGGCAATTAATCCGGAGAGGGTTGAAGCTATAAGAGCACTGCCATTGCCAAGTCACAAGAAGGCTCTTCAAAGTTTCTTGGGAAGGATCAATTTCGTCCGCAGGTTTATTCCAGATTTTGTAGCCCTTGTCAAGCCCATCACCAAAATGTTAAAGAAGAGCATGGCTTTTAAGTGGACAGTAGAAGGCAAGAAGATCTTCGAAGCAATCAAAGAAGCTATCTCTCAGGCACCAACCCTCATCAACCCAGACTTCTCCAAGGATTTCATCCTCTATGCATTTGGAGGCAATGACACTATTTCTACCATTCTGGTACAGCATAACAAAGATAATGATGAGCAACTGATTGCCTTTTTCAGCCAGAGCTTAGATGACTGCGAGGTGAGGTACTCTTTTATTGAAAAACATGTACTTGCAGTAATCAGAAGCTTGAAGAAATTCAAGCATTTAGTCTCAAACAACAAGGTCTAGTTGCTGGTCTCACATGCTGGAGTTAACGACTTCCTCCTCAACAAGGATTTGAATGAGAAAAGGGCAGGTTGGATCACCCGTGTCATGGAATATGACATTGATATTAAGATCACCAAGCTGGTAAGAGGAAAAGGACTGTGTGAGCAGCTGGTTTTGGGGAAGCAAAAGGAAGTATGCAACGAAGAAGAGGCTATTTTGACAGTCTAGGACAGTCATGAGCCAAGTGGCAATCAAGAAGAAGACAATGCTTCCCCCACTCCTTGCTGGACCCAAGATATTATGCACTTCCTAGGTACAGGCTAGTGCTCCCCAGAGATGAACAAGACCCAAAGGAGACACTTCAGGTTGCAGGCTGTTCCGTATGCCATTGTTGATGGAGTTTTGTTCAAGAAAGACGTGAATGGAGTGCTGCTGAGATGCATTAACACAGATCAGATTCAAAGGGTGTTGGAAGAGTTTCATGGTGGACCAGCTGGTGGCCATTTCGCACCAAGAGTGACAGCTCTAAAAATCATGAAGGCTGGTTATTATTGGCCTAAAATTTTCAGTGATTGCTATGCATGGATCAAGAGGTGTAAGAATTGTGCATTCTTCACAGGAAAAGAAAGACTTGCTGCCCTTCCATTGCATCCAATCTCGGTTGACCAGCCATTCATGCAATGGGGTTTGGAATTCATTGGAGTCATTAATCCCAATTCAAGCCAAGGGCATAAATGGATTTTGACAGCCACAGACTACTTTACCAAATGGACAGAAGCAGTAGCACTCAAAGAGGCAAACGAGTCTAGCATCTTAGACTTTTATGAGGGAATAACAACCAGATTTGGTGTACCTGCCACAATAATCTCTGATAATGCATTGAAATTCATTGGATCTAAGGTGACCGAGTGGGCTGTCAAGAACGGTATTTACCTAAGCACTTCGTCGAACTATTACCCTCAGGGTAATGGCCAGGCCGAGTCTACAAACAAGAACTTGTTGAAGATCATTAGGAGGACTCTTGATGAGAATCAGAGGTCTTGGCATACCAAACTGAAATCAGCCTTATGGGCTGATAGGATAACTCCCAAAAGATCCACAAGTAACTCTCCATTCAGGCTTGTCTATGGAAGAGAGGCAATCTTGCCCATGTCACTTGAGTTGCCAACATTGGAACTCATGAAGCAGCTGGAGTTACTTGAATTTGAGACCATGGAGGTGAGATATGCAGAGTTGATGGAGCTGCAAGAGATCAGAAATCAAGCATCCCAAGTAATGGAAAAGGATCAAGCTTTGATCAAGAAGACCTTTGATAGAAATGCCAAGGATAGATCTTTTCAAGTTGGAGATCTAGTGTTGAAATGGGATGCGGACAGAGAAAAACCAAGAAGGCATTCAAAATTTGATGCCATTTGGAGTGGCCCATACATGGTCATGAAGTGCAAGAGCAGCAATGCTTTCCAATTGGCCTCATTGGACGGTGAAGAACTGCAGATTCCAATAAATGGAATCTATCTCAAACATTGCTACTAAAAATAAGAGGTTCACCCTTGTAAATATTAGCCTAGATTTCAATTCCTCTAAGTGCGTATGCAAATTCTCTTGTTGTAGTTAGGTTTCAGTTTCCCTAAGTGCTTTGGCACAGGTTTTGTCACTCCTAGATTGAGTTTTTACAGTTCAGCGTGCTCTCGTAGAAGGAGTTGCAGTATCAGGCTCATTTCAGGTCATTGCTTATGACTCCATGCCCAATGGATTGCTAAAAGGCCACTGATCTTCTACCTAGCAGGCAGGTGACCCCGAAAAGTCGCCAAATTGTTATCTAAAATTTCCCCCCAGAGTTAATTTGATAACATGCATCAGAGTTTTCAGTTCCAAGCAAGTAGATTGATTCAGGAAAAAATTGTGAAAATCGGCTAAGTCCTTGTTCTAGGAACAGTTGGGACATTCGGGACACCAAGGCGCGGTTCGGCCGAAACGCCTCCAGGTGGCCTGTGAAGCACTGGAACAAGTGGAACAAATGTACGCGGAGGGTGCGAACTGGCCGGTTTGGCCGAAATGAGAAATTTCAGCACAGGGACAATCGGGCCGTCGGGACGCGAGGGACACGAAAAGCCGGTTCGGCCGAAGGAGAAGAAAAACGGCTAACTGCTTGGGACATTTGGGCCTTGAGGACATGAACCGCCCGGATTGGCCGAAATGGAGAACTTTCGTACTAAACATTTGGGACAAATGTACGTGGAGGGTGCGAACCGGCCGATTCGGCCGAAATAGGAAACTTCAGCACAAGGACAAATGGGACAAAGGGACGCGCGGGACGTGGATAGCCGAAGGAGCCGAAAGCCAATCAGATCATGACACGTGTCACCGGCAGAAAAGGGACATGGAAGCCCATTTCGGGTGGATCGGAAGTTTTTGTCCCGCGAAGCAAAGGGACATCCGGGACAAAAGGACGCGAAGGGCGCGAAAAGCTGACAGGCCCATGGACAAATCACAGCATGACACATGTCGCCAAGGAAAGAGGTCCAAAAAGTCAAAGGGGCGAGTTTTCGAGCATTGATCTAAACCAATGAGATAGTGCCACGTGTCCAAGTTTAAGGGGCCCACAAGAAAAACCCGCGAAAAGGTGGAGAGAGGGAATTGTTCAACGAACCATAGCCTGCCACGTGTCGTCCAGATGGCAGAGCACGGGAAAAGAAATTTAAAAATCCGTTTTCGCCTATTTTGTGCCCTAAATCTTCAGATCATCATATCTTTCGATCCAGAGCTCGGATTTGCACGTTCTTTATATCAACGAAAAGCTGTTGAAATTCTCTACATGATTCTGTGGTCAATCTTGCATTTTGGTGCAATTTGGAGGGAGAAAATTAAGAAAACATCTCTGACGCGTGTAATGCTTCAACTACCAACTTTAATGCAGCAGACAACTCGCCGCTCCTGTTAGACAGCCTACCGTTTTGCCAGAATCTGCCACTTCTGCTATAATTAGATGATTTTAAATGCTACCAAGAAGTGGTTGGAGCAGATTCTAGATTTCCTCTCTCTCCCCTCTCATTTCTTCATATATATTGTAAAGAGGAGCTCCTTTAACGGGTCAGACATTTTTGTTTTGCATCCTCCTTTATTCTCTCGCTTGCAAGAGAAATTGTGGAGCTTTCAAACCTCCCATACGGATTGTAATGCCAGTTTTTCTCCTGCCTCTTGGCCACTGCAATGTATTGTATCTACTCTTGAGCAATAATATATATGTTTGTGATTGATTCTCAACCCTCTCATATATTCATTGTTGTCATTTTGATCTCTTATTGCAGTTTGGTTACCTGTGCATGGTGTTTGTATTGCATCTATGTGGTCTGTGTTAAATTTGCAAAAACGAGTGTCTAACATTCCTCGGTGCATCACCTTTGTAGTTTAGGTTTTATTCTATGCATTTTCTTACCCTGTCTCCTTGGCAAGTTAGATTAGGTTTTAGTAAACCCTCTGCATTTTTTGTGTGCATTTGAACAGAGGAATAGGAACCAGCCTTCTCTGGAGAATCCTTTCTCATCCTTACAAGTCCCACACTTGGAGAAAGGATTCCATGTCGTGCAATCACACTGGATGCCTGAACATCAACCTAGAAGCCTGATCTGCATCCATGGGTGCTGTGAGTCTGCAACAACAGATGCCATGAACCACATTTTGACTGTAAAATGATATGTTCTTAGAGTTCCTGTTCCATTTCAGAAGAAATACATAATCTTGCAAAGGCAAGTCTGGATCTATTCCTCATTGGTCCATCTAGCCCAATCGGAGATCCAATAGATTTGGCAACATTTAACAGGGTCTCATCATCCTAGTATTGAAGGGGTAGTCTTGGGAGTCTACACTTGACATGGATAGTGTGTATATTCTCAGTATTGAGATCAAACCTTGGATACCATATTAAAAAAAAAAAGGCCCATATTTCCCATGTACCAGGGACCTCCCAGAAGCACCAATTCCAAATCAATTTGCTGATTAAATTTAGCCAAGAAAAATCCTCGTGGCATGGTAGTAATAATCAGATCACCCTTTGGTTGCCACTTTCTTAGAGCCCATTTCCTAATAGCATTAATATTAGTTCTAGGGCCGAGAAACTTACCAGCTAGTGAAATATACGCTTTACCCATTACCCGATATAGACATCCATTTGGCACACTGAGGTGGGTCACGCCTTCCTTATCCTTTATACTCGAGATCTGAACATTTGCTGGTGATTGCGGACCCACATTGTTGTCTGGAGGTTCTTTGAGAATATTATTCCAAGAAAAAGGGGTGGATCCCTTTTTTGAATCAAACTATGTGAGCGCATTTTCAACCATCTGATTCAAGTCAAAAAATTTCCCTTTCATAGACATATTTGGTTGAGAAAGTAGACATTCGGTAGCCAAAATAAAACTATATACCTGTTAATCTTGAAATGAAATTGAAAAATTCTTCATTGTCTCGTCCTTACAAGTAGGATTTGGTTTTTCTTTTAAATTCAAAAATAGCCTCGTAGTAAAGGCCAATGAGATAGTTTGTGGAGTGAATAATTGTTTTTTCATAAACTGATTCATTTGTAATGTCAAATTTTATGTTATTAGATAACAAGATGCACCAATCAAATTATAATTGTACAATAGTTGTAAGAATGTATGTAATAGAACATTTTGGAATATCTATTTGCCGACCCTGTAAAACAATTTTGGCTTGAAAGAAAGAAATCATGACAAAAACAAATTGGTGTGTAATTCCTTGCGTATCCACACCTCGTCTTGATTTATTAACGTGAGCTCAAAAGTCATTAGAATTAATATCAATTTGAATTGTATCAAAATAAAAAACTTTCAAATGAAAATTGAAAATAGATTACACGTACAATCAACATGGAAACCGAAAGTAGATTCAAGGTACTTATCATTTTCTATTAGGGTTGCTTTGGTTGTTACTATGGGTGAATTTTTAAATAGAAGGCCTGTCAACCGATGGATATCAGCTAGATCGAAATTGAATTTGCATATACGACCATCATCCATAATAATAATAAAATTACCGTCTTCTATTTTTTACGAGGACAGAAGCTAGTTTAGAATGTCATGATCAATCTCGAACTGGGGCATGTTAACGAGCCCATCAAAATCACTTGCTTCTAGAAAATCCTTGTATTTTGTAATCATTTGCAAAAATTTATAAATGTGGGTGTACATCAAGTTCATGTATTGTATCTTGCGCTTGGGTAGGGCTTGGGCAGTGACCAATGCGTGGTTTACTTGATTTTCCATTGGATCTTGGTCTTGAGCTTGGGCTGCACTTGTCGTAGCCATTATATTTGAGCTTGATTGGAGAATCTTGTGTTTGGTTGGACCACTGGTGTAGAGACGTACGATTCCTATAGCAGTAAGTGCTAGGAGAATGGAGAAAAATTGGGAGCCGGGAAGTGTAAATGTGAAAAATGAGGGGCGGTGGGGTATTTATAGGACAAAATAATGGTTTCTCAAATCTTGGGCACACGACAACAAAACTTTCTATCACACGTTAAAAATGTTTTCTGTCACACGACAACAAGTGTTGTTGTCGTGCTTCAACAAATTTTGTTGACGTGCAACAATAAATGTTGTTGCGTGTCAACAAATTTTGTTAACACATGACAGTAAGTGTTGTTGTCACACGTCAACAAAGTTTGATGTCGTACATCAATAAAATTTGATGTCATGCGTCAAAGAAAGTTGTTATCAGCCGATAACAAGTGTTTTTTGACTCATGACAACAAATTTTATTGTTGTGAGCCAATAACCGTACAATGCTTGCTGTCAAGTGACAACTATGCGTCAATAGTGAACAATACCTATTGTTTGCGTTTGCATAATTTTTTTTCCTTGGGGCTCTCACTCTCACTCAAATAATATCACAAAAAAAGTTTCTTCTCAAAAATTGAAAAATTCACCTTTCCGTAAAAGTGGTTCCAGGTATATTCGTTAGGGATTTTCCACCTCCATTTTACCAAAGGCTTCTTAAAATGAACCCTGAACTCATCCTTCTAAATCTATGTGTTCTACTTCCAGAGCCATCTCTAGCCTCTGCATGTGTTATGTTTCTATCCCAGCTTTCTAAAACCACCATCCAATCTCTCTATTGTATTAGAATCAATCTATTTGTACTCAAGTCACCATCACCCCACCCTGGTCTTTGTCGAACAGAGTCATGATTCCCAATCTATCCTTCTCCAATCCTTGATTTCTGTCATTCTCTAGTTTCTTCTCCCTCAGATTCCTTTTGCAAGTTGACTCTAATATAAACAATCTTATGCAGTTTCTAGATTGCATCCAAATTTTATAGGGTTTACATATTCAATTGTTGTTCATATCTTCACTCCTAGGTCATCGCTAACATGCTTATGCACAATCTAGGTTGCCATCGACCAAGACCAGATATCATTTAATTTGCATATATTCAGATTAAATCAGTATCTAGATAAGATCTCAACTAATTTCAGATTTAGTAGTATCTCTATTTCTGCATGTAATCTGCTTATTCATCTTTTACTTCACTTTTTAATTTAAAATGGGGGTTGACATCCGCAAAAGGAAGGTCACACTTCTTGGAGCCGGATTTGTCAAGAAACCCCCACATACCTTATCTAATACTTCTTTTTTTTAGACACTCTTGTTTAGAGGTCATCAGCTACAACAAGGATCAATTACTTAGCGCCCATCCATCCATGTATATCACGCTCCCGAGGTATTATATCCGCTCCATGATTTGAGTTACTAGTTTCTTTTAGTATCTAACTTATAAATTTGAGTACAAACAAAAAAATTATGACAACATTCCTTGCACACCGAGTGGGAACACCCTTTAGGTGATCCATTTTTTCATTTCTTTTCTATTTTCTTACTTCTTGTGTCTTCTACTAACACTACAATGTTAGGCCTTGCTTCTTTCTTACTCATGTTAGTTCGACCGCTAGATTTCTCTTCACTAAAGTTCAAATAAACAGGAAAAACTATATCCAAGTATTCATCATTTTTTTCATTTTTCTCCTTTTTGCATCGTATTTCCCTTTCCTATGCGTGTCCTCATCGAAATATCACACTTTGATTCAGTTTCAAAAAGAACTTTTATTTTTTGCATATTTTTTTCTCACATAGTTTAAGTAGGAGGTTATGTTGTTACATCTCACAATCCTCATTCATACCGAACAGACGTCTATTATAACAATTTCCTCATCCATGCCCTTGATTACCTCTTAAATGAGTAATCAACCCCTCTTTAGTGTCTCTTACCTAGGATCCTCTGTTCAAAACACTACCTTAAGAGAAACTAATCCCTTCTTCTATCATCATTCCATCCTGTCTAAACCAACCACCCCTCCTTCTGGATCAAGACCTTCTGAACCTCCAGTCATCCCTCACAGTGAATTTGATTTCTAGGATCTCCTTGATGTCAATCTGGTAGCTCTCCAAGACTATCTCCTTAGGAAATCAGCTCATCTTCTATGAGATGGTCCACTGCTTTAGTAGATTTATCCTTATCGGATCAAACCCAATGCCAATCAACAATTTTTAGTAATCAAGATTTCCTCATATTCTAACAATCCCCCACCCCACCAAACTACTTAGCTAGTCATGTCCATTCCACCCAACCTTCACCTAGTTAATATAACCATCACCGCTACCCTTCCTAGTGCCTCTTTGGCCCCAATATCACATCCCCTATTTAAAAAAAATAATCCCCTCACATCACACATGAATATCATTGCTTTCCAATCTCCTCTTACGGGTGCTTTGCCTTATTCACTATCTAACCCCTTTCAACAACAATCTCAGCCCACCTATACTCATCAATTTGCTACCTAGTGTCAACAATCATACAATATCCCCATGACAAAAGACCAAACATTCCAAACTCAACCTTTAACTCATATTCATCAAGAAATCCTCCAAACACACATTCAATCTCACCAACAATTTTATCCAGCTACCTCGCAAGTTGTTCAACCATAACCCCAACCCATTATCACTTCATCATATGATCCTATGCATGCTCTCATGAATAGGTTATCCAATCTCGAGGCCATCACCCTAGGTCTCAAAGATGCATTATCATACAAACAAATTTACAATGAGAAAATTCATCCATCCGTACCAATCAAGCCATATCTTCCACATTAGGAATTACCAAAATTCACCAAGTTTAACAACAAGGACGATCCACAACAACACCTTCATGCGTTCAAACATGCATGCTACCATATTGTACACGATCAAGACTTGATGCTCTACACTTTCCCCGTGTCTTTAGCTGGTCCAACATTAGAATAGTATAATATCATCCCTCAATATTTGATATCCTTTACTCATCTTGCACATTTGTTTTTAGAACATTTTTCGCTCAAAATTTCACACAAAATCACTAGCAATGATCTGTACGCCATCCAAAAATTTGAAGACGAGTCCATTGTAGACTTCACTGCATGGTGGTGCAACACTATAAACCAACTATCATTTCCCCTTCCACAAACTGAACTCATCAATATCTTCTCGCGTTCATGCGCAAAACATATATCCTCTACCCTATAAATTCAATTCTTCCAAACCTTTGACAAATCCTTCACCATGTATCGTAAGCTTGAAGCACCCTTGAGCATGGTCATTTTAAACTAAAATCAAACAAACTTAAATATGAATTCACTAAAACATTTGCACATAACAAGAAATCTAAGGGAACAAACAATGTTGTAGTCGTCAAAAATTCTACACCAACATCTAAAATGTGGACTCAACAACCAGCCCCACAACCGACACCCTACTATAATCCCCTCAGGGAATCATTTGGATCCATCTTTAACAAGTTAATAGCAGAAAATCTAATCACACTTGCACCTATTTGACCATTTGAATAATCAAGACCGAAAATCGTGTGGTATCATGAAGACCGTTATTGAAAATAATTCAAAACCTGAGGTCACGACATAGAGAAATGTTAAACTTTCAAGGATTTGGTTTAAAGGCTCATTGATCAAGGATACCTTCATATTGAAAATCCTAATGTTTCACCCAATCAACCACTTGAAATCTTAAAACAACATTTTCCAAATCATACACCAACAAGCCAAGCCGTAACTACTTCTATAACCCAAACACCTAATGCTCATACTATAAACACTTTAAACAACATTGATCAAGAACCTACAACTTCCCCTCCTTCATCGCTAATCACATCAATCCCCTTTGATATTATTCCTACATCTACAATCCTGTTATCAATTTTCCCTACAAACGTACCAACAGTATCTACATCTACCTCGAAATCCATTTCATCTCAGTTATATCCATCCCACTTTTACCTGTTATACCATCCTCAAAATTAAAATTGGTGCCTCTTTCAGATCTTTTACCTGCACCCACATCAACAATTGCATCCACACCACCTTCTTCCTCAACACCACCTTTATCATTTGAGGAACTTTTGAGATCACTTCGTCTTGCTATGACCTCAAATGATCCTTCCATCTCATCAACAAAATCAAATCAATCTCCACTCCCCTTAGATTCCATAAAAAAATACTACTTTCTAAACCTATACCAACTGTGACACCACCTCTAAATCCTCCGATGGAAATTGTTATTGCTCTTCTTAAGGCCACACCCTTACAAATAAAATCTACAACCATTAGTACATCACCTCAAAAATCCCTTATACATCCCTATAAGAAAATTGACATTCCCACCTCTAAGCCACTCAACACATAAACCTCTTCATCAAAAACATTTCAGCCCACCAATCCAAAACCATCCAACACATCAACCTCTTCATCAAGAACATTTCAACCCACCAATCCAAGACCATACAACACTAAGATATTAACCTATTCCAAAACTCAACCCAAACCATCAAGATATATCAACATACTTGAACTTTATTATCTTAGATATCCACTTCTTCTTCTTCAAAGACCAAGACATTCTGCAAGTACAAAGCACCTCATAAGGATTTGGGTGAATAATATGCAGACATTTTCCAACACTTATTACAAATTTCCACAATTACATTTCCACCTATCAAGGCCTTTGACTCGAATAAAAAGAATCCATTCTGATTTAATCCCAAACTCATCTGTGCATATCACTGTACCCTTGGACACAACACTGAGAATTGTAGAGCATTCCAAGCCATCATCTATTGCTTCGTTGAGGAAGAATAGCTTCTTCCTAATCTAAATAAATATCTACCTTCCACTTCAACATCTGTGCCTTTGACCTCTTCCATCCAAATGCAAATGTCCCCTGGTTCTTCACAAAATTTTACAGCTATCCCATCTTCAGGTGATGGTTCTTACAAGGATAGCCCCCTGATCATCAAGATTTTTCAGGTAACCACTCAGTCCAACCAACGTGAGCCTAATTTAACAACCCATTTGAAAGTTAAAACCTTCATCGTCATTCCTCCTCCTAAGGAGTTGAAAACATCATCAACACCTAAGGTTTCCATCTTAGCAACACCTAGGCCTATTGAGCAGAGTATAGGCAAACAACTCCACTAGGCCCCAGTCAAGATGTCACTTTATGAGATCATCCAAAGCTCACTAGACCATAAAAAGGATCTCACTGAAGCCGTAAAACACATCCTGACATCTAGTGATGAGGTTTAGACCTTTGCATCCCTTATAGGAGCACTTGCAGCTTCTACTACCATCTCATTTGATGATGTTGAGATTCTAGATATCTCGTCAGAAGAACATGATCTCACCCTCTTTATCATGGTTAGGATTATTGACACGTTCATTCGACAGTCCATGATTGATAGTGGAGCTAGCATCAATATCCTCCCATCACATATTTTTTATCAACATAAGATACCAAAGTATTCCATTGCCCAAATACCCATGGTCCTTTGCATTTTTAACGATGTTATTTCTCCCGCCTTGGGAACAATTGTTCTTCCTATCCGTGTTGGTGAGAAACTCCTATTATCTATTTTTACCCCCAGGTAAAATAGATTTAGGAGGATGGGTTTGAACACCAGACAAGGTTTCAAGGAGTAATCTAGAATGATACATGAGTATTTAAGTGTGTAGACACCAAAATTATGTCACACTATCCTTGATCCCTAGTCAGATAACCAACGTAAACATATTCACCTAACCATGGCCCCTTTCACCCCACATTAATATTAATTTAATTAATTAAATTAAATTAATACCCATCCTCACAATATTCATCATTTAATTACATTAATTGACCTAATTACCACCTCACCTAGACACCTCATCCAACCACCTCACCCTAGACCTATTCTTGGCATGTTTCCATAACTAACTAAGACATAATCTTACTTTCCTTAATGAGCTAAGATTTGGTCTAACCCTAAAATCTCTCTAACCACATTCCTACTCATTAGAAGGGAAGTTTCCATTCTAATCCGAGAAAAGAAACTAACTAGGCCAAATAAATTAGAAGAATCTACCCATTTTAGTAAACCTAGGGAATCTCACCTTAACTGATACTGGTCACACCTAAACCAACGCCGATCAATCCGTAACCGTCATCGGTTACCATTTATTCACCCAAACAACCTTGTTTTTAGGTTGGCACATTCTGAGAGCAAGAGGAAAAGAAACAGAGCTGCATGCAAGCAGAACGGGAATCCTTTCATGCATCCAGACATCTAGAGCCATCACCAGGATAGATTTTGGAAGCATTGCACTCATAGAATCATTCTGGGAGCCACTACTATGACATCCAACACTATTCTTCTGATCAATATCCATCTCCATTCAGCCATCAAAACCTGCATCATAGTAAATACATCTCTACCAACATTGTCTATTTCGGCATAGTTAAGTTTTTTCATTCCTGTCATTAGTTGATACTTTGTATGTTCATTCCTCCATTGATTTTTAGCTTGTAATTCAACCACTTCCCTTACCCACACCACCAAATCACCATTCTGGCCTAATATCTATTTCTGAGCATACCTGAGATCTCCACAGACCTTCTCATCCACTCTCCCAACCTCATTTGACCTTAGATCAACCCGTTCTAGTTGATCTATTCAAGTTTCTTTCACCTCGACCATACCGACGCCAGTTATCCACAACCGTCGTCGGTTCCACCTAAACCGACATCGATCATACCCGACCGATGTTGGTCTCTGTGTTTTATACCTTGACCAACAACATACCCAACAATCATCTCACCAGTTGACCTAAACAACCCAAAACCTGACCCTGACCAGTTCCAACAACCTAACACCTACTTATTATTTAGATATGACTATAACCTAGCCTGTTATATTATATTTTCTTATTGTGCTTGAATGAGATACCTAAATCATATCAACTACAGTAGGAATTTGTTTATTTCTCACATTAAATTATTTTAAACAGTGGATTGACAGCCATCTAGGAAGTATCACACTTCCTCGGAACTAGCATACGCTAGGCAGTCCACTGTCATATATCATTTAACTATCTTTTTGTGGTCTTATTTTCTATTACAGGTAGTTCCTCCTAGCCAAAAGGAATCTCTTGCAATCGGCATTGGATCAAGAAGTCAGAACGCGCGCAACAACCATCTACCAACAACATAAACAGGTATTCCTCCTTGGCCCTTACCCTTATCTGTTTCATCATTTTGAAAATGTAAAGAAAATGGTGAAACATTTTGGCACGCCCGGTGGGACCCATCAGGGGTTCTATTGCATTTTCTTCATTCCTAGGCAAAAGGTTGTGTGTTTTTTTCCCTTCAAAAAGCTTACACATTAATCTTCTTCCCTGGTAATCTTATCTTCTTTCTAATTGCTCTAAAGGATACATTTTCTTTTGGTGCATTTAAAAAGAACCATTCTTCTTGATTTTTGCATTTAGTGAAAGAGCATACACTCTCCTATTCACCATTTGTGTCATCAAACATAATCTTTCAATTTGGGCTTAAAATTGGTTGCATTACATTCTGATTTGCTGCATTTAGCTCACATTAAAATGAGGGCAACCTATATGCTGGAAGTCATGCCTAACTGATGGTTGACACAAAGAATCGTAGAAAGCACGTTCTCTCTCTCTCTCTCTCTCTTTGTGTGTCTTACCAAACTTGCACAAAATTTGAAATATACACATCTTTCTTAAACAACATCTTACCTGAGAACATTTGTTCCATGATCACATGATTAGATTGGCAGGTACTCCCCAGCTCATTGCCTCTATCGAGTCATCATCTCAGAGGATGGCCCGCCCCCGCCATAACATACCTGAAACCTCTCATTTTAGATATCTTTCTTCGTAGGAAGCCTTCCTCACCAAAAAATCTATTCTAAAATTCATGAGTCAGTCTTATAAATAGCATAAGATCAATACATTAAAAATCACTTGTTAGGAGTGTGTTTTTAGTGTTTGATTGACGTGTGTTTTGAGGTGTGAGGATATGCTTCTCCATTTTTTTATTCTGTTGCCTTACACACTCCACAATCACAGTTGGAGTATTCTGACTTCCTCTGAGTGTGTTAGGACTTCATTGCATCATCTCCAAACCTCTGGGTTGGTGGTTTATCTCATTAAAAAACTCATAACAATCCATATTTCTACATCTTTCCAGTTTTCACAAGTAACCGACATCGGTTACCCCTGACCGACATCGGTTTTATCTTAACTGACATCGGTTTGCTGTTCTTTTGGGTTAAATTACCTAAAAGATCCCTTATTTCATTTTCTTCACTGTCAGAGTTCCTGTGAGTCCCTGTACTCTCTCTACTCTGGTCAACAGTCATCATTCAGCTTGTTCATCTGACCGTCAACAATCTTTGCTTCATTTGATAAAATTGTTCCTGTTTCACAGTAACGACCTCGGTTACCCCTTAACCGGCATCCAGTCAACCTTAACTGGCATCGGTTACCCTGTATTGAACATCAACTGATATATTACCCAAATCTACCTATAGACACCTATTTTCTTCATTCTTTTCTGTCATACTACTTTCTGTGTCATCTACAGAATACAGTCTTACCAGGTCAGTGCTTGTTCACATGGTGTTGACTCACAGCCAGACTAACACCCTCATATTCCACGCTAGTCATCAACCACTCCCACCTAGTCCTTCACCGCCCTCTGTCCTATCACCCATGGATCCTACTCATCCTATCAACATTTCCGCAGGTGACAAAGAATTTGCATGACTCCTTGACCAGAATCCATGGCCTTACAGTTCTACCTTTCCCACTCTTCCACCTGAGACTCCTCAGGTCAGTTGATATACGACATGCCTATATCCATCTCTCCTTCCCTTATTCTTGCATTCTGCATTGGCCCCTAATAATGCAACGTTACCCTCACCTGCTTCACCCCCAGTAGTTTCACAGCTAGGACCCATACCTACCATGACCGTTACATCTGTAGTATCACTCGCACGCCTGTCATATCTATTGTCCCCTCATCAACCACCCATACCATAGCCCTGTCCACACCCATTGTCTCACAAATACCCATTACAACACAACCACCCATGGTGTTGGTGACCCCTACTCCATTCCAGAATCTTGTCCTCTCCATCCCACAAACACTACCCCCAATCGCTACTAGAGTCACCACGACGTCCCACCTACATACACATACTATCAACCACCCCCTATCTCATCTGTCACCCATTCTAGATATGTGCCTTCTATGTTGGTACCCTATTCTCAACCTCCCTATCAGGTTCAATATCCACCCCCTTATGCCACAGGAGGTGTCTCTCCATCACAACCTACCAATGACCTCATCAAGTTGATGATGGAAAAGATGCAGACACTAGAAGCATCAGTTTCCGGCTCACGTAATTCCCTCACCTATGATGAAATTTTTAATGAGCCTATTCACCCATCCATTCCTATTCGACCATACCCCATACATTGGGAAATGCCAAAATTCAACTGCTTCAATAGCAAAGAAGACCACAACAACATTTGTGGTCCTTTAAACATGGGTGTTACCTGATTACCCATGATGACGCTTTACTTCTGAGGACTTTCCCAATGTCCCTGATAGGACCTGCATTAGACTGGTATAGTGGGCTACCAAGACATTCCATCTACTCATTCAATCAACTAGCCCATGCCTTCTTAGACCACTTCTCGATTAATATTGTCAAGAAGGTTACCATGACTGATCTTTATTCCACTTGACAGTATGATGACGAGTCTATCGCTAACTTTTTCACTCGTTGGCACAGTTTAATTAATCAACTCACATTCCATATACCTCAGAACTGAGCTTATAGAGCTATTTACTTTGGATTGTGCTAGACACATCTCACCAACCCTACAGGTGCAAACCTTTGCACACTTTTGATGAGGCATTCACCATGGCATGGAAATTAGAAATTCATGCTATTGAAGAAAAGAAGATTCAACTTCGTAACAAGAACATCGCGTTCAAATCCAATGATGCTTCTTCATCTTTGAAACCCCAAAAAAACTATTCAAAACCCAAAGGGTCTACCAATGCCATAATTCTCAAAGCTTGGCCCCCCTCATCAATCAAACCTAGCCAAACCCCCTTCTAATCTCTCCCTTGTCCAAGCTTTCCAGTTCAAATGAGAACATCGAAAGTACACTTCGATAGGAGAATCTTACTCTTCTATTTTGGAAAAGCTTGTTAAGGCTGGTGCCATTACCCTTCCACCTATAAAACCACATACTAGTTTTGACCCTGAGCGACCCATGCCCTCATGGTATAAGGAACATGAATTTTGCAACTATCATCATGTCAAAGGTCACAATGACAATAACTGCATCACCTTCAAGAATATCGTCCAAGAAATGTTAGACAATGGAGATCTAGTCTTGGATAGCCCGAATGCACCCGCTAACCAAAACCTACATATCTTCAAGAATCCATTCCCTAATCATGCCCCATCTTCCAACCAAGCTGGTGACACCTCAAACAATGATAGCAATGTCCGCGAGGTCCACTATTTTTCGATGACATACCAGTTGCTTCCCAATTGCCTCATGTGCCTTCCATAGATGAAATCTTAGCCCGAGCTCCCTTACCTACACAAGAGCCTATTTCATCTACTCCTCCACCCACAAGAGGCACCCCCTTCATTTTCTTCTTCATCCATGGAAGATCCCATAATTAGCACACACCTTTGACCCCTCAAAATTCTGAGCAGTTGTCATTGACACCTCTCCTACTCATAGAAGATGCAAGTCCACCACCTACACCAACACAAGAAGAGTCCACTTTGGCTGGCCCATCCTCTCCTCTACCCATGGAGGATACTATAGAAATACCACTACCTTTAGATGACCATTCACCATCAAACTTTCAAGATCCCACTGATCTACTTTCAGCTCTCTTACCCACAGAGTTTGAGGCTAGCCATTTCCCTGTATCTCAAACACATTTTACGGGGATTTCCACTCGATCCACGTTGACCCCACCTATGTCAGTACCATTCTCATGCTTGGCTGATCACCTAGACTATGTCGATAGAGCCTTACTTTGGGGATGCCTTCTACTTCCTGTTTCAACACAAATGCAGTTGTTGCTCATTGACACCTCCACTATCTATCCAAAAGTGTTTCAAGCAACCAAACCAAACACAATCATGACTATTACAACACCTTCCACATCACCACCCTTGGCCCAACTCACACCTCTTCCCATATCCCAACATACATCTACACCCAAACACCTACCCACGCCTATTTCATCTCCCTTACCTAAACCTATCACTACCTTAGGGGTCATACCGATAGCTAGCCTTACTCACCCACCCATCAAATTAGATTTAGCCACATCCTCCAAAACTGACACTAAACTCACCCCGGCCCCTAAAAAGAAGACCCAACCTCCTAGACCTCATACACCGACCTCTCCTACCACACCATTATCACCTTCACCCCTGTCGTCCATCCTAGGACCTCACCCCTCGACCCTGGAAAAACAACCCCATCCATTGGTAAACCAAGAACGCAGCAACCCACCTCCTCATCATGAACCTCTAATGTACCCAAGAGACTCACATAACCTCTCACCATCACCCATAACCTTCTTACCACCCATACCACCACTACTATCCATAACTACTTCACTACCCATGAACATTTTCTTCTCTTTCACTCATGCTTCCTTCCCAACCTACACCACCTACCTCCACAACACCTCGATTACCCCCATGGGTAACCCATCCTCTTCCACCATTAATTTTCCCTCCACATCTTGTACACTTGTGTCATCTTTTCCCAAAAATATGCAACCTAAAGCTAAAAATATGCTACCCTCCAATAAGGTAGTTAAACCAACCAAACCTTCCATCACCAGCTCTTCTACCTTGCCCCTACCCAAGCAGATACGACCAACACCTAAGACCACACCACACACCAAACTAGTGATCCCAACCTATTCCCCCTCTTGTCAAGCCTCTTTCTCCACAATCAGCTGTACCTGTACCTAAACCCACATTCACCTCCCATTGTGATCCACTAGCAGGGTCCTACGCCAAAATCTTAACCAATCTCCTCGAAACTTCTGTCATCACATTACCACCTCTTAGACCTTATGACCCACTCAAACCCAAACCAAAAGGGTTTGATGAAACCAAAATTTGTTCCTACCATCGTGTGCTAGGACACGATGTAGAGAACTGTAAGGCCTTAAAAATTTCCCTAGTCCAATTATGTCCTCCCGAAGAAAATTTTGACGATGACGATCTTCTTGATGAGGACCCCATTTTTCCGTCACCACTTTCCAAAGATCCTCCTCCCATTACCTACTCAGAGACCAAAATCTCCACCCCCACAACTCTTCGATCCACACCCAAGATTCAATCAACATGGTTCGTATAAGAGAGTTGGCCAAATCACCACCCAAATGTCATTGTGCCCAGCTCACTTCACAAGGATTTTCTCCCCCGGTAGGTTTCTACTCATCATGTTGTTATACCACTCATCCTACACCTTCTCCATTTACCCCCTCCCCTCAGATTAACATGATCAACATTGCCACCCATGCTCAGAAAGACAAGGGTAAGGAAAAAGCAACTGGCCCATCAACCAACCCTGTACCCAACATACCATCCACACCCATACCCAAAGTCATCATTCAAGGTCCTGCATATCCTATTTCTGACGGGTTCACACATCACACAATGCTAAAACAACTACACCAATCCCCCCCTCAAAATGTCTTTATATGACCTCATCCAAACCTCGGAATCACATCGTCAAGCCCTCATGGAATTCCTTCAATCTATTGAAAGTCTTACCAAATGACCCCACACTTGTAGCCTCCATCATTACCCCTCACCACGTGGCCTCTCTCACTAGGTCTTCACCTTCCTCTACACCTCCACCTACTCGCCAAGTGGTCTCCCTCAACTTTTCAGATGAAGAGATTGCTCCCTTCCAGTCTGACGACCCCGACCCTACTATTTTCATCTTCATCTTTATCGATAATATATGCATACAACGTGTTATGATCGATGGTGGTGCTAGCATTAATATCATCTCCTCCCATGCATATGACCAAATGTGGATACCTGCCAATTACATGCATGGTAACCCTAGTTATGTTGCACGTTCCTTCAATGATGCCATGACCTCTACCCTGGGTACCATTCTTCTCCATGTCCTGCGTGGGTCCCCCGCACTATCCTGAACTTTTCTATGTTCTAGAAGGGGAGTTCCAGTATAACTTGCTACTCAGCCAACCTTGGATCTATGTTATGGGTTGTGTCCCTTTGAATTTACACCGTTGCCTCAAATTTGAACACGAGGGACATAATTACACCATCCCTATCGACCCCTCACCTTTCAAGATCTGTAACATGCTATATCGGCCCAATGATGTGCTTGTGCTGGTCAAGGCATCTGCCACTGTCACCACTTCACCTTCACCCATGAGCCCATCCACCAACATTTCCACTACTTCTATTGCATCTAACCTTGCTATCCCTACTACAATTGTAGCCTCTACCGTTGCACCCCCTATTTCCCCATCATCTAGTGAGCCATCTATACCCACTACCAACATACCAACTACTAATCCCTTAGAAGGTGTTTTTAAATTCCTCACTCTGGGGGAATACTGCCTATACAATATCGATACCTTCCTCACCCCACAAGAGTATGGGAATCTGTATCAACACCCCAGCTACAACATCTGCATCAGTGACATTTTCCCTTATGGCCCTCCCCACCTTCGCACCAACCTAACGTATGGGGGACTTGATATTGTCACCTATAAACCCAAACCTCCATCCCAAGCCCAACCATTTTCATCTAACCTAAAATCCCTCACTAACCACCACTTCACTCACACTTTCCTCCACCGGTGCATGTGGAAAGGATTTGGCTTCAGTTTTTATGAGCAAGGCCTCCATACTGTCATTTCACATACCTCTCGTAAACACAATGACCATAGTCACATTAGTTTTGATGCTCCACCCTCCAAGAAGGTTCACGTCAACCTTATCCAGGATGAGAAATCTTTCCCCTCGCATTCACCCACATTACCATCTTCACCCGGAGTCCATAGATCCTGAATCTATTCCTCCTAACTTTTTTTTTTCATAAACACCATTTCCCTAGGACCATTGACCTATCAACATGATAGCGAGGCTCCCTCTTCTCTCCAATTCGTATATCCTGACATGATCAATGACGATACACCTTCAATTAACATCATTCAATGTCAGGATGATGAGTCCATCCTCACCTACCTTGGTGTAGAAGACTCTTATATTCATCGGTCGTTACCCTCTAAGACGTAAACCATATTGAATGAATCGACCATTGAAATCAACATTAATACCTAGGATGACCCACACATTCTAAAGATCGGCCAATCCTTAGACGCTACTGAAAAAGAAGCCTTCACCTCTTTCCTTCTGGGACCATATCAATGCATTTTCCTAGTCCTATGCTGATATGCCTGGTATTGACCCAAAAATCATGGTTCACAATATCATAACCATTCCTGATGCCAAACCCATCAAACAAAAAGCTATGGAAAATGCATCCTCTCATTACTCTTCTTGTCAAAGAATATCTTCAGACGCCTTATCTCATTTTCATTCATTCTACTCATTGATTATCCCTAATGGATTTCTAGCTTTGTTCCTATCATAAAATTGATAGGTGGGACTCCGCATTTGCATAGATTTCCATGACCTCCATCTCACTTGTCTATCCCAAAGAAGATTTCCCACTACCAGGCATTGACCAACTAGTTGATCTCACCACTAGACATGAAATTTTATCGCTCATGGATGGTTTCTTGGGATACAATCAAATATTACTAGCTCTAAGAGGATCAACACAAGACTACCTTCATCACCCCTTAGAGGACTTTCTACTATCGAGTCATGCCCTTTGGCCTCAAAAAACGTTAATGCTACATATCAGTGGGCCATGACTTACATCTTCCATGACATCATGCATCACATATTGGAGGATTACGTAGATGAATTTGCTCTGAAAAATCCAAGCATCAAACTGAACTCCTACCCATTCTTAAAGTCATCTTTGATCACCTCATCAAGTATTGTGTTCGTATTCAACCAAAAAAGTGTGTCTTTGTGGTACTTTCTGGAAAACTCCTAGGTTTCATCATTTATTTGTGTGGCATAGAAGTTGATCCTACTAAATTCAAGGCTATTCTTGAAATACCGCCACCCACTAATCTCCATCAACTTTCACAGCCTACAAGCAAAGTTGCATTAAATTATGTCATTTTATCTTGCATCTTTCCGACCATTATCAACCATTCCATCATCTTCTTAAGAAATATGGTGTCTTTCAAATGGGATGATTGAATGCCATAAAGCCTTTGAAGCCTTGAAACAATACCTTCTTCAACCACCAGTGCTCATTTATTCTAAGGATTACTAGCCCTTCTGCCTATATATTTCTGCCACTGACCATTCTCTAGGTGTCCATGGTTGCTCATTGCGATGACCAACAACAAGAGCAAG
Organism: Taxus chinensis; assembly: GCA_019776745.2. Classification (NCBI taxonomy): domain Eukaryota; kingdom Viridiplantae; phylum Streptophyta; class Pinopsida; order Cupressales; family Taxaceae; genus Taxus; species Taxus chinensis. Next base: position 897,277,364 of record CM034149.1, read on the forward strand.
TGGTTTATTATATAATTCATACCCTTCTTGACTACAAAACTAGATATACCCATGTCAAAAAACTTTTCCTAACCTTAGTTTTCATTGCCACCAAACTTCGCCATTACCTACTCAACCAAAAACCCTTCATCATTACTAATACTGACCCATTACACTATATGTATGCCAAACCTTATCAAAATCAATGTTCTATACGTGTGCTTATGCTTATGAATGACCTCAACCTCGAATTCATCCATCAAAAGTCCATCAAGGGCCAGACTATTGCTGACCAATTGGCCAATGCACCTATTTCTTGGAATTAACCCTCTAACTTTGACTTCCCAGATGAGTCTATAGCTACCCTTTCCCTGGATGAACCCGCTTACCAAATGACACTCTTGTTTGATGGCTCCAAGTGTTAGCATGGGGGTGGGGCTGGTGTTATCCTCATTCTGCTTGATGGTGAACCTATGCCTTTTTCTTTCAAACTCGATTTTTATTGTAAAAACAATAGTGTTGAGTACAAAGCACTCGTATTGGGTCTTTAGGCTACTTATGCCTTAGATGTTAAGTCAATCAACATCTTTGGTGATTCTCAGTTAGTCATAAACCAATTCAATGGTATATACTAGTGTTATAATGAGTTACTTCAAAAGTATAAACATCGCGTATACATATTGTTGCCCACCTTTGACCATTATGCGCTTCAAACCACCCCACGTTCTACCAATAAATTTGTGGATACCATGGCCTGCTTGGCTTCTCAAATACCCACTTCACCCGCTAACTCTAAAATCTTTTTCACTATACAAAGGCTACAATCACCCTCTTATTTAACTCATGAATTTTACTCCATCAGAATTGTTTCCCTTGACCCACATGACCTTTGGTATAAGAAATATGTAGAATATCTTTCCCTTTCCATTCTACCCACTAATCTCACTCATAATGGACAACGTGCCTTTCTCAAAAGTGTCTCCCATTATGTCCTCATGGGTGGTCTTCTTTACAAGTGTGGCTTCGATGGGCATTCTCTTACGATGTCTTACAATTTATAAAATTACCTACACCATTAAGGAAGTCCACAATGGAATTTGTGGAGGGTACTTTAGTGTTTTAGCCATCGTAAAGTGTGTTCTTCACCTAGGATATTATTGACCAACCTTAAACCACAACTATTGTCATTATGTCAAGTGTTGCATAAAATTCCAACAACGTTCTAATATCCATCACACACCTAGTCACGCCTTATAGGTTGCATGAGACTTTTGGAATTTCTCTCAATGGGGTCTATGGATCTTCTCGATGAGATAAACCCCCATTCTTCACAACACCACCAATGGATCATAACCACTACTGAATACTACACTAAATGGGTATAATTCATTCCTCTCATTTCTACAAAAGACTAAGAAGATATGTGAATTCATCAACCATCCCATCATTTGTCATTTTAGTGTCCCCCACTGCATTATTACTAATAACAAAAAACAATTCAAAAATAAAACCCTACACAAACTATGTGACACTTTTGGCATCCAACTTAGTTTATCATCACCTTATTACCAAAAAACCAATGGTCAAGCCGAATGAACCAATAAAATGTTGAACAAAATCCTTATGAAGGTAGTCAACGAAACTCAGGAAAGACTGGCATACGCACATTCCTTTCGCCTTGTGGGCTTATCGCACTAGCATTCACACTTCAAATACTACCACCCCCCCCCCCTTTTCTTTGGTCTATGGTACTGAGGCTATCTTACCTCTCAAAGTCTAAATTCCATTTCTCTGCATCTCACTACAAGACATGCTCGATGACGATGACTTTCACCAGGATCATTTGGCATAACTTGAATTATTAGATGAACGTTTTCTCAGCGCTCTTGATCATCTCCAAATCTACCATAAACATATCAAACGTGCCTATGACAAACGTGTTCACGAATGGACCTTTCAGGTTAGTGACCTCGCACTAAAGGAAAATCAACATATAACCAAAGAGGAGAAAAATAAACAGGGAAAATTTTCTCCTAATTAGCTTGGACCCTATATATTTACCCATGCATATGGATCAGGTGTTTATCATTTGTCTTCACTCGAAGGTAAACCTAAACCTGAGCACCTTAATTCCTTTCATCTTCGACCATTGTATTTTTGATATCAAGTCCTATATCATTTTCTGTCAGTTGATCGCTCGTCCCTTGAGCGTTGTTCACCTTCCATATTACCCATTTTGAGGATCTAGGACTAAACAAGAATCATGTGATTACCCATCACCTTTTAGCCTCGTCTTCAATATGAGTACCACGGCTCTACTCATAGCATGATTCTCATGGATACTTTTCATTTTCTTTAAGGTGGAATCCCATGGTCATTCATCACTCGAAACCATCTCTTCCACAGTTTATATTTGGGTGCTACGGTCTTGTCTTCTAAACAAGAACCTAATCATCTCTATAGTCTTTTCCATGACTTAAACATCTAAAAAAAAGGGATACCACTCCTTGAGTCAAACTTTCAGCAAATGATGACTCCCCTCAAAAGGGACATCTTTTCTTTATATTCTACCACTATCAATAGACTTCTCCCTTGAAGGAAAGCTATATACAATCATTACAAAATATAATAACTATTCAGAAGCTTCCCGCATTGATCAACTTCACGAAGACCTCAAGGAGATAATATACCCATCCCATATAGAATTCCCACATCAATTAGTTTATTAAAAACAAACAAATGAAGAAAAAGATGATTTTTTTGTCATGGACTTGCCTATTTTGGATTTGTGGGTTTCTTGTTCCGAAAAACACATCATATCGTACACTAAGTTACGTTAAACCACCCATTCTCACCTCATTTACCTTCTTATCCTAACTACCTCTCTACTCAAGGGACTTACTGCAAACACGACCTTTCATGATTATGTTATTTTCTTCACCCTTAGAACGGTCCATTATGCAACACCTTTAGGGTATTTTGTTCATGAGCCCCTCTTAGGTATGATCGACTCATTATGGTTCTTATCAATTAGGTGGTTCTTTTGCCACCTCTTACCTTTCTACCTTATTTTATCACCTATTGATTATCCTATAACATGACCTACTCATCGACACTTATATTTAAAACAACTCAATCATGCCTATGACATGAACTCAACCATTCATATGACTTACATTCACCCATGCCTAAACACCTATCAATCCATTCCTCTCCTTCATTAAAATCTTCCCTAGCTTATGGGAGAACTACATCGGCATGAGGTCCCTTTTCGCTAGGATTATGTAGGCAACACTTTGAGGGCATGTGTAGTGCCCACTTCCCTTTGACACCTTTTGATACTGATTTTGATACCATTGATTACATTATGGACATTATTATGCTTTTGATTTAGTATGATATTAGATGTTGGACCATGGATTATTGTTGATCATGATTTAGTTATGATGTATGATGATTATTAGAGGCATTTTATGTGGATAATGATATACTATTTGACATGGATATATTATGAATGTTGTTCGAGCATGTGATTTTTGGATATTGTGAGTAGACATAGAAAATAAACATTATATGATGATGACATAGTTGTTGATTAAATTATAAATGATATAGTTGTTACTTTGATGTTGTTGTGATTCATTTATATAGATGATTTTGGAAATATATTTATATCATGTTGAATGTTCTTATATATGGCCACGAGGCCAAATGAGGTATTGTATTTTGCAAGTTAAAATATCACAGCAAACATCGGGGGATTGAAGACCAACCACAACAGAATTCTAGGTGAATTCAACAAGGTCACCATGGCAACATGTTTGTGTGTGTGTGTGTTGTTTTTTGTTAGGGATTCCCATGGGGGAGTTACCTTTGAATGTGACCAAGGGGTTTTGTGTATTTTATTAATGTGGTTCTTTTTTATTATTGTTTGTATGTATTTTATTAGTGATGTGTCCCTTTCTTTTATTTAATTAAATTGTGGTAGATTAATGTGAGAAAATATATGGTTAAAAGTTAATTAATTAAATCGGGACATAAGAAAGTAATTATAGAAGTTGTATTTTGTATTAACTATGTAAGTGATGTGTAAGTTTGTGTAAGAGTTGTGTAAGTCAGATTTTGGAGTATGAAACACTCCACCTTCTTGGAAACTCGAATTTGTCCTTGGAGGTTGTTTTTAGAGGCTTGTGGGACAAGTTTACTTGTCCCATACCTCTTAAAGTTATTTACCAACCATACACATGGTTGGAGGGTTGATTTTAGCCCCTTTTAATGCATTTTTATAAATCATGTTGCATGTTTTAATTGCACTCTTCTTACATTTTATTTAATTAAGTCCTTTGTGGTGTGAGATTTTAGAGTGTGTAAGTTTATTTGTCATATTTTCGCCCACCTCTTTATTGTAAATTGGAGAATAAAATTTGACTTTTGTGTTGGAGTTGAGGATGTGTGATGTGGCATCCTACATGGATCCACCTCATCCTCTTTTATTCCATCCTCTATAAAATTCGAACTCTTTACTTTGTTTTGGGTTGTTGAAACATTTTACATGCTTCCTTGGGGTGAATTTTCTTGTTGATTGGATTTCTTGCTTTGGAAGGAGATTGGAGATAACTTCATGCTTGGGCATTGCTGATTTTGGGACTATATTTTTGACATTGGAAGCTCGCTGTGTTGGAAAAAATTCTACCATGGAGAGGTAGGAGCTTAGGTCTTCATTTATGCTTTTATTTCTTTTTGTGTTTGTGTGAATGGTGAATGTTTGGTGTGTTTATTGGCTATTTGGGTAGACTGCCATAGAAATGGTGTAGGAGAAGGCTATGGAGAATCCATGTGGGGGGGCATAAGGGAATGCCAATGGCATCAGATTTATTGTGGAGGGAGTTTGGGTTTGGGATCCACCATGGAAAAGAAATAGCTTGCATTTCTTACTTATGGGGGGCATAAGGAAATATGTGGGCGGCATAAGGAGGGATTGTGGGGGGGGGGGTATAAGGATATGTGTGATGATTTATATTGGCAGTTTATTACAGGTGGATAACCAATTCCCATTGGGAGGCATAATAATCTTCTCCCATATTCCTTGCTCCTTTGGCTTGCATGATGAAGCCTGAGTTTTGTTTTAATGTTTCAACGCAGTTGTAAATTGTTGTTTTTGTTTGGACTGTGTTTCTAAATTGAAATGTGCATGTTAAAAGAATGTTGTGTGTTGTGGAAGCCTGTTATTGCCATGAGTTGAAATACATTTCTTATTGTATTGTGGTTGGGGCTCGGGGGCCAATGAAGAAGGATGGATTCTCCTCTTCATTGGATGTCTTGGTTGGGTGGAGAGCGTTGCCTTTCCCCATTTTTGTTGTGATCAAATTGGAAGAAAAAGGAACTTGCATGTTGATGTTCTAGTGCAGAGGAAAATATAGTTTTGATAGTACCTTGAGAAATAAATTCTTTTGTAACCTTTCCCACATTGAAGTGGATGAGATTGTAATATATTTTGTGAAGAAAAGATGTTTGTAATTGGTTACGAAAGTTGTATATTTGAAATGTGAAAAATATTTATACTTTGTTCTGTTATTAGAAAAAAAAGAAATGTATTTGATATGCTATATTTGAAAAAATATATATAAAAGGAGTTGTAAAAGATTCATTGAATTAATGGAAGTTGTCTTACCTTGTTCAGAATGACATTGTTATATTTAAATTCTGTATTTGAAATTCCTTGTTTGGAAAGTGGAAATGGAAGAAACACGTGAGAAGAAATTGTATTATTCTGCCTTGTTTAAAATATATGATTTTGGAAAGGATAGAAACTGCATTCTTATTTTAATGTTTGATTGAAGAAGGAAAAATATTTAAGCCTATCGTGGAATGAATTCAATGTTTCATTGCATGGAAAAAGAGATAGTTTAATCTCTGTTTCTGAAAATGATAAACAAGACCTTTAGAAATTGACCTCTGTTTTAAATTTAAAACTGCAAATAATTTATTTAAAATTCATAGTTCGAACCTGCAAATAATAATCAACATTGAAACATTAAAATTTAGTATGCTATAATATCAATGAACTCATTTTGACAAAAAACACTCAAGGAAATAATTCAGAACATTGCAAAATCGGGCCCAAACCTTTCACAGTCTTTTTTCTGTCAAATGTTGGAAAATTTAAATTAGAAATTAATTGAGAAAAATTTCCTTTCAATACATCATACAATCCTTCTCAAAATAATTCTCCCATGTCTATTTGGCATGTTGAGTAAAGGAGGAGATCAAATTGAACAAAATTTTATAAGTTAAAAGTTACCAGTTTGCTTTTAAAAAGCCTACAAATTTTTTTTATGAAATTGACCCCTTAAACTTTATCAAAATCTAAAGTTAATGATTTCTGTGTAAAGAGGGCATCAAGATCTTTCTAGAAAGTCCTTGTTTCCCCAAAACCAAGCTTTCTATCAAAAGTTATGGCCTTCTGAAGTTTTTTTCACTGGCATTAAAATTTTGGGAAAAATTTCCTTGGCGGGCCCGCGGCCCGAATTTTTCCTTTGGGACTTAATAAAAAATTTTGGGAAATTTTTTAACATTTTCCTCACCACCCCTCCGGCTCACAGCCAATCAGAGGCTGCCATGTGGCCTCACGAGGCATCAGCGGAGGCACGACATAATTTTCTTCCTTGGAACCTTTTTAAAAAAATTAGAAAATTTTCTTAATATTCTCCGCCGTCTCACAGTCAATGAAAGGCTGCCATGTGGCACCATGGGGTGACAGTGGAGGGGGTGAAACCCATGCAACCTTATCCTTTTTAAAAATTAGTTTTTGGAAAAAAATTGTTGTTACCTCCACGGCCCCCGCACTCCCACCCCTGCCTTGGAAAAATCCCTTCCGCAAATGCGCGGGCCCACATGTGCGGCTTACCCTTTTTCCCTCTCCTCTGGTTAAAATCCTGAAGTATTTTCATCGCCGCACCACCCATAGCTAGTAGTATGATGACATGTGGTGGTCTTAGATTTCAGCGGAGGCACAGATGGAATTATTCCTTGTTGTCATTGGGGTGCAAAACATTAATTTTCCCTGCCGCCCCATTCTACCCGTGCTGACTTGAGAATTGCCACATGTCCCTAGTGGATGCATGGGGGCGCAGTCGCAAAATGAATTTTTCACCCTGTGTGGGAAAATTTACAAAACATCTCCCTGCAACCCGCCAACCCGCCTTTTGGGAAATTTTTCATCTCTGGGCCCGCAAGCCCGCTCTTGGGGGAAAATTTTCACCCCAAGGCCTGCCGGCCCATAACTTGAGTTTTATAAGGAGTTAGGAGGACTTATTTATATCATTGGAAAGGTGAGGAATTTCCTATCCAATGGAAATGATTTAAGGAAAATTTTAATGTGTTAAGTGTGATAAAAATTAAGTTGAAACTCTGAACCTATTAGAGAGTGGGTATGGTGATAATTTACCCCCTGAACCTAGTTGAACCTTCTAATCCTAAATTTTAGACCTTGTGACCTTTGATAATTGTTAATAAAGGAAAAGTATGTTCTAGTATATTTTAATTATTCCAGAATCTGTTAGTGGCAGTTGTTTCCTTGTAACCTGGTAGTAGACTCCTTTAAACAAAAAAAATTATTCCATAATTTTCTTAACTAATCCTAGGTTGTTTCTTGGGTCTCAAGTAGGTTATTTTAGCGGGCATCACAGCATGGGGCTCTTGGAGCTTAGCTCGGCCAATCTCTAGCCTAACCAATTCCCTTTTCCCCTTTCCTATTCACATTCTACCCTAGTTAGTTTCCTTTTCATATTAATAACTGAAAATTAAACCAAACAAACAACAATTGCTTATCATCTTTACCATTATAACTTACACATTCATTTCATCTTGTCTACAATTTATGTACCGTGATCATAAATTTCCCTAAAAATCATCTTAACATAATCCACATCATATTTAATTACACAAATTAATGAATTAGAAACTCAACCATACCTAACCAAGCTAACTCAACCATGCCTAAGACGACCTGACTCAATCATGCATAAACCAACCTAACTCCACCATGCCTGACTCAACCTTACTCAATCATGCCTAAGTTAACCTGACTCAATCCATGCCTATAACCTAATTCCATCATGCCTAAACTGACCTGACTCCAACATGCCTACACGACCTTGACTCTATCATGCCTAATCCACTTGATTTCCACACACACACACACACACACACACACACACACACACACACACACACACACACAACAATGAAAATTAACACATGTATACCATCTATACTATAAACACCATCATCTATAAATCAGATAGTCTATATAAAAATATATGTGAACATATATCCCAATAATACTCACAATCATCTCAAATCGCTCAAATACATCCTCACCATCTTCGGCACGTAGGCCGGTATATCATCAAAAATCTCAAAAAATATCATGTACATCCTCACTCTTTTTAGCACACAGGCCTGTATATATCAAAAAATACACAACTATACAAAACAAGAGGTATTTATTGTTATTAGACATCGCCCTGCTAGATATCCTTCATATCTGTCTCACCTATCTCCTCCTCCTCCCCTGCCCCCCGTATGCTGGATACGTACAAGAGTACGTCATCGGTTACCCATCATACTCTTTCCCATACTCTTTCCCCATTTCCACCCAACTCTTAACCAAACTGGCCACATTTTGGCCTTCCCCCCTTATCGCAACCTACCTCCAAGCCTAAATTACCTATCCCTATCCTTAATTGCATATAGGGACTTGTTATTTTACCCGTACCTCGGCCCTACCCATGCCATGACCTAGCTACCTAGACCCAGAACATTGTTAATGACTTATAACCTCATGTGCTCGTTATACCTTGTGACACTGTTACCCGTGTTGTTTGACCTAATGACCTTACCTTGCCTATTATTGTGTTATTTATCCTAACCCAACCTTTGGTGTACCAGAACATACCTTAATGTTCCTGCACTTGACCTGCAATGTGATTCTGCACCATATCCTATACATTGAATATTAGAATCCCCTTAACCTTGTTTGGATAAACCTATCGACCTCAGACGATGTAGAGTTTACATTCTCTTTAGCCTGGTACAGTGCCACAGTTTATACATGTGCGTGCATTATACTATCACTACCTTTGACCCTGGACCATTACCTTGATTACCTGATTAGACCTTCACCCCATTACCCTCGTTGTCCACCTTCCTCTACATCACATCCACCTTTATCAAACCACTCACCGATTCTGTCTTCTGCCTCATCAGTTCCTAGTTTGAGGGGGATCACCTTCACCCCCACATGGGGCAACCACATTTTATTTTTTTCCTTGTCACTTACCAATACAAGCTACACAACAAAAAGGGGAAAAATGTAGACACCAAAATCGGGTCACACTACCCTTGATCCCTAGTCAGATAACCAACACAAACATATTCACCTAACCATGGCCCCTTTCACCCCATATTAATATTAATTTAATTTAATTAATACCCATCCTCACAATATTCATTGTTTAATTATATTAGTAAACCTAGGGAATCTCACCTTAACCGATGCTAGTCATACCTAAATCGATTCCAGTCAACACGTAACCATCGTCGGTTACCATTTATTCACCCAAACAACCTTATTTTTTGGCTGGCACATTCTGAGAGTAAGAGGAAAAGAAACAGAGTTGCATCCAAGCAGAACAGGCATCCTTTCATGCATCCAGACATCTAGAGCCATCACTAGGATAGATTTTGGAAGCATTACACTCACGAAATAATTTTGGGAGCCACTAATATGATATCCAACACTATTCTTCTGATCATTAGCCATCTCCATTCAACTATCAAAACCTTCACAACAATAAGTACATCTCTATTAATATTGTCGATTTCGGCATAGTTAACTTTTGTCATTCTTGTCATTAGTTTATACTTTGCATGTTCATTCCTCCATTGCTTATTAGCTTGTAATTCAATCACTTCCCTTACCCACACCACCAAATCACCATTCTGACGTAATATTTGTTTCTGAGCATCCTAATATCTCCACAGACCTTCTCATCCACTCTCCCAACCTCATTTGACCTCATATCAGCCCCTTCTAATTGATCTATTCAATTTTCTTTCACATCGACCATACTGACACCAGTTATCCACAATCGTCATCGGTTCCACCTAAATCGGCATTGGTCATACCCAACCGACGTCGGTCTTTGTGTTTTATACCTTGACCAAGAACAAACCCAACAATCATCTCACCAGTTGACCTAAACAACTTAGAACCTGACCCTGATTAGTTCTAGTAGCCTGACACCTACTTATTATTTAGATCTGACTATAACTTAGCCTATTATATTAGATTTTCTCATTATGCTTGAATGAGAATCCTAAATCATATCAACTACAGTAGGACTTTTTTTATTTCTCGCATTAAATTATTTTAAATAGTGGATTGATAGCCATCTAGGAAGTATCACACTTCTCGGAACTAGCATACGCTAGGCAGTCCACTGTTATATATCATTTAACTATATTTTTGTGGTCTTGTTTTCTATTACTGGTAGTTCCTCCTAGCCAAAATGAAGCTCTTGTAATTAGCATTGGATCAAGAAGTTAGAACGTGCGTAACAACCATCAACTGATCAACATAAACAGGTATTCCTCCTTGGCCTTTACCATTATTTGTTTCGTCATTTTGAAAACGTAAAGAAAATGGTGAAAAAAAGTGCTAGGAACATCAAATATCTGATTTGGGAAGGTTCAGGGAAGTTTTTGAGCCGATTCATCAGAAGTAGGATTTCAAGACTAAAGGAGCATGCACTGTAAAAGAGGACATAATATTTAAAGAAATATTTTGTGAGCCACGTGAAGAATTGTAAGTCCAAAAAAGTGCCTATGGAAATCCTTTTCCATGCCCTACATTATGGAAATTATGAGACATCTTGAAACATCATACAATTTCTAAGGTAGTTGATTCTTTTGGCGCACAACTAGCCATCCCAATAAAGAAGGATCCATTTGGAGGTGTTAAAGTAAAAATTAGATCTTGAGACCACCACCATTGGATTTATTACAAATCAACCCTAAACTAAAAAAATCAATGAACTAAAAGTACTTGGAGGAATTACAAACTCTTGATATTTCACTCTACACTATACTCATATGGGCATATTTTAGTAAACAATTACTCTCTAGATTCAACCCCAATGAATATGAGGGATTCATACGTGCATAGACTAAAATGTGTAAAAATTTCTCTATCCATGATTACTAAATTGAGTTTAAAAATTAGCCACTTGAACAATGAGATTGGGTGAGGTTTTTTTCATACGTTTCTTCATTAATGGATTGAAGGAAGATGTTAGGGAAAAATTAAAAATGTTAAGATGAACTACCTTAATTAAATAAATTGGGCTGGATAAATTAAGAGGAGGTAAATATATAACATGAAACCACCCATATAAACCATCAAAAGTCAAGAATCCACATCCATTGATGCAGCCTAGAATTCGGTGACACAAACCCAATGAAACCTTATGCGTGCTAGCACATCACTCAGCCTGGACCGAGCATTCACCTGAAGCGTGTAAAGGTACTAGGTCCCTCTTTAGGGTTGTTGTAGCAAGATGTTAGCATGACGAAGACTTAACATATATAGTTCTGTTATTAACATATCATTCTATAGAGCATACCAGATCTATATCCAAGGAAAAACATAACTAAGTACTAACCATGATGAGAACAAAAGTATACTAGATTTAGATACTCATAGGAATAATAGTACTAACCATGATGAGAAAAAGTATACTATATTCAGATACTCATAGGAATAATACTTAGATTCAGTCAATATCCTCCATTATATTCAATGCAACAAGTTACAAAAGCTTCATTACAATATCAAAAGTATGCACGTAGCAGCATAACACTGTATGTCTTGATCTCATCACCTCTCTGTCATGATCTCCTCTATTCTCTCTCTATTACACAGTCTACTATATATATATATATATAAGGGTGGGGAATTTCCCTTCACTACTTATCCTTTGCAATAATAGGTCACATGCTATTCTTGACCACGCGCCTTTATAAAACTAGCCACACATGTAAGTGCGCTAACGATAGATTACTACTAGCTAACTGATAGTAGTAGATCTATTCCCGGCTTGTGTCCATGCAAAGTGATTCCTATCATATCCTCCAAAAATTTCCAATGTGTGGCATGCATGTCTCTCCCTCGTTTGTGTGCTCTGCATGCCATTTCTAAAAATAGACCTTATGAGTGAAAACGGCTAAGTTTTGAAAATTGAAATTTTGTTCCGTGCGTGCATTCTTTGTATCCATTCATGCCTCTATGTATGACTTGTTTTCCTATGCAGACTTCTTGTGTGATTTCTCTGTCAAGTGTTCTTTGATCAACATTACCCCACACTAATGTCATTATTGCCCTGGAAATGGTCATTTTGAACAACTGAAGTAAATAATAGATGAATAGAAAGAATTAAAAATGTATGAAAGAATAAATTTACTCCGCAGTCTCTTCTTCAGCTTGAACAACCAATTTAGGATATTCCCATTTTATTTCATCCTCCAAGGTTTTCCATTCAGTGAGTGTTTGTTATACTTTTTCTTGAATGTCCACAGCAATGGACTCCATCTCATCCCTCGCAATCTCCCCTTTTTCATTTTGCAAGACTAACACAATGCTGGACATTGAGGTCATTCTTCCCTCTAGTAAATTCATCTTCTACGTAATGAGTTTCCCAAGCTCTTCCAGCCGAGTCTTGTGCGGTTCTTATGCTGCTACCAGGGCCTCGCGCTTCCTCTTAACCTTTAAAAATCTTTCTATGTGGCCCAATGTTTTTTCCTTCATTGCTCTCTGGACCTCATTGTTCTCTTCTAAGGTCTTTATGTTGACAAGCACCTCTGGAGCTTTGCAGATGTTTAAAGCCTGGTCTACTTTCTTCAATTCCTCTTATAGTGCTTGTAGTAGTCCTTCATAAGATAAAATCTTCCGCATCACTAAAGATTTCTCTCATTCTTCCTCTTGTGCTGGATCCTTTGGCGCTGGCATGCTCAAAGTTTTATCTTCAAGTACCAGGTCCACCAAATTTCCTACATAATGTATTGCTGAGGGAAACGTCTGTGGTACTTTTGGCTCCAAGTGTGGCCTAGCCCTTATGACATTATCACCAATCTCCTTTGCGATGATGATAAATACAATGTTCTTCTTCTATGCTAAGTCCCTCTCCTGTGTTAGGCATGCTATTTCTCCATCCTTAGTTTTAATCTCATCCCAGAGCATCCTAATTGTGGTAGCCTTGTCCATATTCCGCCTTTCCACCTCTATTGGGAATTTGAACAATGAATTACTCACTTGTTCATTTGACATGATAGTAGGCTTTACTGTCATGTGTCTGGCCTGAGGCATCTTCTTCAACCTCCATGATGTGCATGAGTCCTCACATACATCAAAATCTAGCTCATCCATGTGTGTGTTCATGGACCATGACAACTGCTTCCTCATGCACATTGTGGCCATCTCTTCATCCATGAGCTCCTAGCCATATAAGTATTTTTGTGTTAGCGTGCTCTGAAAATAGGAAAGGACAATTTTACTTGTGTCCTCTGCATAACCCATGGCTAGTGGGATGTGTTCTTCACTTGTTCTTCTAGACCGTTGCTTCTTAGGAACTTTAGCTTCCAAATTTAGGACTTGTGTCTCCATTCCTGAGTAGTCTCTGCAGCTGTCTCTTCTATTCCCTTTTCCTCCTCTCCTCTTTCCTTCGATTCCTAATCCTTTTGTTCTTCTATTTTCTCTGGAAGTGTAGGAGAATTTGGTGTGCTTTCCTCTAACTCTTCTGCCTCATCATTCAACTTCAACTTCCTCCTTTACATGGATGTCTCCTTCTATGGAGAGAGTCTAGGTGATCTGCGCACTATTTTTGGAGTAGCACCTTGTGTCCTTGTCATCCCCCTCTTAAATCTATGCTCTCCTTAGACTACATTCAAGTCCTCATCATCCCCCTCTTGTGGCTGAGGTGGTGTAGTGGCGCGCTCAGCTTCATCCTTATTCGTAGGATGTCTTCTACCTCTATTCTCTAAAACAACACTATCTTCGCGCTCATCCTCCTCATCCTCCACTTCTATTGGCTCTGTGGGCTTAGGCACTGTGATGTTCTCCATTGTATGCTTTCCCTTTGGTGGTGCTGGAAGAGCGAACTCATCTTCCACATACTTGTTATTCTCCATCTTTGGATTTAGTTGGAGATACATCATTGTTACTCCAATATATCTCACCTCCAAACTTATTGGTTTGATGCTCAATACATCTGAAATGATTCTTTCAACATATGCACTCCGCCCTAGATACATGTATTTCTTCCTTAGTGTGTAGTAGTCGTAATCTACCTTATCCGCATTGAATGTCAGTTGCCACACATCTGTAAAAATTTTTACTGACGCCTAGAAGTACCTTGTTGTGAAGGAATACAACAATTTACACCAAGGACTCCATGCTCCATCCTTCATGGTGAACCGCGCTATACAGAAATGCTGGTATACAACGAACTAGACCGCCTTTCCAACTACTGAAGGAAAGTCTTTGGGGATGCGCCATTCTTCCTCAAAATCCACGTGGAGCCTACCATACCACTTCTCATCCCTTTACTTAACCTGATCTATCATGGATCCTTCACACAAGTACTTCTTGAGGCATTCTATAGGTGAATTGTGTTCCATTGGATACTCCCATACCTTCTCCTTTGGTCCATCAGGTACTCTGATCTCCATGAACACCAGTGATAACAAAACAGATCCAAAGCTGATATTTCCTCCTGCGCTTGCTTCCTCAACAATTTTCTCTGAAATATAATGCAAAATGTTGTAGACTACTACTTCAGACATCTTTTTGGCAATGTGATGCCACATGATTTTCACTTGTGACCACCTTTCCTAGTCATTTAGCTTTATAACAAGATGCGTGGCCGCTTGCACCACTGGATAATTCTTAAGTTTTTCGATGTCCATACCATGTAGACCCTTTGTGTACCCCAACTCCTTTCTGGTCTAGAGTATTATGGTCTTGTCTATCAGATTATCTCACAAATCGTCTCCTGTTCCTTTCAACCTCGTTACCATGGATGAAATTATGACTCTACAACCTACAAATTAGAAAAAAATCTCATGTACTCTGCTCATGAGCCATTGGTACAAAGGCTTATATTTGCCATAGTAAGGGAGATCGTATAGTTGGTAAACTCCTATCTTCTACAAGAGCTTCTCGCCAGCATCGTCATACACTGACATGTCTTCCGCCATGCATTTATTTGTCTTTTTGTTTAATAACTCATCCAACTCCTTATTCTATGTGGTACGGTGATTTTACTCACTCACCTTACTTTTCCTTGTGTGAGAATTCCACTCCTCACCGACAATAACCCGTTATGGCTATTGCATCTCAGAAAAATTACTTTTTGGAGTCATCTCTTCTTCTTCTTCTACCACCTTCTTCTTTCCCTTCACTCCTACTACAACTGCTTTCTTGGGTGCTATTTCTACCTTACAATCCTTTGTAGATCCTTTCCATTCAAATTCTGTAATGTGTGAAGCAAAACCTATCTCGATTCAGCATGCCCTAGGTGAAATCACATGCCCTTGCTCCTCTCTATTGTTTCACTTCACTCAAACCCTTCACCACTAGGGACATAATCTCTTTCTGTGCACAAATCTCTTCGTCATGACTAGTTACACACCTCTCACACCTTATTATGATCACTCGGCTCTTCCCACTTGGCTTCTTTCAAATAATATTAATCGCAATAGTAAAAATGAACTCGCATCCCATCCTTATATAGATTTTCAAATTTTAGATGCATTCATTATTCCTTCACCTACCAAATATCCTCTCATTAATTGACCAATTCCATCCTTTGCACACGTTACATCATCACGCCTCAGTTATAACCTTGTAGCGCGCATTCCTGCCATATGGTCATAGAATTCTCTTCAGCACACTTCCTTGCATCCGAGTACCTTGTCACTGTACCTTCTCCTGGTAGTTCCTATGGCCTCTACTTACCTCGCGTTATACTGTTTATTCATTTATCTTTGTCTTGGTCACTTTCTAGAAGTAATCCTTTGATTTGAAGAACACTCGTAGCATCTTATTCTTTTCATCTTTCAATTCCCACAATCTTGTACCAAGATATCAACAACCACCCCACACTAAAGGGATGTGTAGTCTTAAGCCCATAAACATGCTTCATGTAGTAATTAGCTTCATGCACACAAGCACGCTTATTTCACAACACCAACTAAATTGAAAAGACATAGTGACAAAGAAGGAAACACATTAAGGAAATAAAAAATTTAAAATCTAATCTAAATGGCAACACTGCCTTATTACAAACACCAAGAAGATAGGGCTTCAGCCTACTCCCGTTGGAGTAACTGGGTAGCCATGTTCCATCAAGTGCTTCTAACTAGAAAGCGTTTGTTTCAAGGATGTAAGTGATAAGATATGGCCCCAACCAATGTACCTTAAGTTTTCTTGGATGGTACAAGAACTTAGAGTCATAAAGAAGTACCATTTGTCCAATCTCAAATTTCTTATCCCTTATGTTTTTGTCATGCCATGCTTTCTACCTGGCCTTTTCTTGCATCTGACTCCAATGTGCTATGGCTCGTAGCTCATCTAGCTAAATGATCTTTTTAATCCGTTCTTCTAAAGCTTGCTCATCAGCTATACCTTCAGCGCACGCAATACGCAAAGAAGGTAACATAAACTCCATAGGAAGAATGAATTTCATGCCAAACACTAACTAAAATGGTGTGGCTTTGTTCAACCTTTTATATGTTGTTCTATATGCCCAAAGTATTGCAGATACTTTATCATCCCAATCCTTTCTTCCAACATCACAGAGTTTTGTTAATGTTTGGCCCAAAATTTTGTTGAAAGCCTCAATAGTCCCATTTTCCTGAGGATGATAGGGTGTAGTCTTATGGTGAGAAATCATGAATTCATCCAACAAAATTATGATTGTCTCATTAAGAAAATGTGTGCCCCTATCATTGGTCAAACTCAAAGGACATCCATACCTTGTAATAATATGTTCCCATAGAAATTGAGCTGATGTATCTGCTATACAGTCCTTGGTAGGTATTGCTTCTGTACACCGTGTCAAATAGTCTGTGCAAGTTATAATATACTGTGATCTAGTTCTACGCGCAACTGGGGAAATTGAACCCACAAAATCTATAACCCATTTCTCAAATGGTTCTACATTAGTAATAGGTATAAGAGGCATTTCATCTCACTGACATGGTCTTCCAAGACATTGACAATGATTACATGCCTTACAAAATTCCTTACAATATTTATACAAGGTCTCCCATCATAATCTAACAAGAAGAATTTTACGCATTATGGCATCACTTGCATAGTGGCACAACAGTATAGGTGAAGCTACCCCATTTAGTAGTAAATGTAGTCTTTCCTTGATCCTCCTCTACAATTCTAACCTGATGATACCTAGAGAACCCATTTTAAAAAGAATATATTTCACACCCTGCAATTCCTTCTAGTATTTCCTCAATAAATGGCGTAGGGAATGGATATGTTACACATGCAACATTCAGCTCCCTGTAGTCCATACATATTCTAATTCGTCCATCCTTCTTGATACTGATCACCATTAGACTAACCCATTTTGACTCATCAAGGGGTTTAATAATTCTAGATATCAACATGTTATCAATCTCTTCTTTGACTTTTTCACGCAGATTGGGGTTCATTCTGTAAGGCCTCTTTCTAATTGGGTGCACTCCCTCTTTAAGCTTTATCTTCATCTCCCCTGATGAATCATGCATGCCTTTAAGTTCATGGTACCCCCTAGGAAATAGGTCCTGGTAGTCCCATAATAACTCAATGATTTTTGCCACTTCAGAATCTGACCAATAATCCCCAATTATGGATTCCTTAGGCTTAGTATATGTTCCAATATTTACTCACTTTTTCTTCATAGGTTCATGATATGCGCACTTGGTCTTATCCGCACTGTCCAGTACCTCACACCTTCCTGTTGAATGGTTTACATCCAGATTATCTACCTCTTCATCATCCACTAGGTACACCATTTTTCCTTTCTCTTTCTCAAGGAAAGCGTGTTGAAGTAATATTGCATCGGCCTTTAGTTCTTTATCAAGACGCACTCCTGAGTTCTCTTTATCTAATAATTCATGGAGGAGTTCTTCAACCTTGGCACTATCCCCCATAGTTAAGTGCTTGATAACTTTCAATGCTTATTCTACTGGAGGTTTTTTAGAGAAGAATTCAAATGTCTGTGCCATTCATGCAACTAAATTTTGCCAATTTCTAGTTTCTCTATGGAGTTCTGCATATACATACCAAGCACATGCGCAACCTTGTAAAGTGGAATAAAACTGGTACACCCATAGTGAACGTGATAAAGCTTCCTACCCTTCTATCCAGAATCTCTCACACTTCTAAACATGGTGCTAAACAGGTTGATCATCGTGATAGTGGTAGATTTGTGTAGGTGCATTTCTCCTAAAGAACCTAGTAGCAAGAGAAACCCCAATCTCATTCCATTTGACCAAGGTATCCCTGTGGACCACCCACCAGTGGGCTGCTATTCCACGTAGTGTATATGCTAGGATATTTCTCCTCTCCAGTGGGTCTATCCATTTTTCTTCCATGGTGTGCAGGAATACCATGGGATCCCCTTTGCCTATGTAACAAGGTACCGAGTTGATACCTATCCTCCTTACATAACGTGGTTTAGTGCCTCGAGGGAATATGCTCTTTACTTTTTTCCCTAACAACTCATAAGTATTGTGAGCCCAATTATCACAAACAACACTTGTAGTATCACTAATAGACTGTGCATCCTCCCACTTAATTAGTCCTTCTTTGGTTGGTTCAATCATCTTTGGATCTCGGATGGCACGTATATAAATCCTATTCAAATCTTCTTCACTTAAGGGTTTAACATAGGGTGCAGAATTTCCATCTGTTAAAGGGATAATTACCCTTTCCTCCTTATTTTTGAAACTGATATAGCCCTTGTTGAATCGAAGATCAACATTATTTGCATAACACCAAGAATGCCCTAGTAAATTTGGGAAGCTATCTAATTCTTCCAGTGCTAAAACTTCGAAGTCTCCAGTGAAATTTTCTCCTTGTATGGTAATGGATGAATATTTTAAAACTCCTATGGGAGTAGTCTTAGTCCAATTAGCCATGAATAATACATTAGAGGATGGCTGAAATGGGGGTCTCCCCATTTGTACCCATGCATCCAAAGTAAGAACATTGACTTCCACACCTGTATCAATCAATATATTACTCAACATCCGCCCATCCACAACAACATTTAGAGTAATTTCCTTGTCATAATCTAGGATATGGGGAGGGAAATTTGCATGCAGGATTTGTTGTTCAGTTTCAATACTTACGTGCGGAGTGCTCCCTTTCAACCAACTTCCTAACAATGGAATTATGTTCTCCTGGCACAACATTTTACACACTTCTCTCAAGTAATCTATATCAATTTGGACTATCTCTGATGCTTTCTTCTGCTCCTTTAAATACTATATCTCACCCTGAATATTCCTTAGCACTTCCATGGTATCCTGATAAAGCTCCTTCTGATAGGTAGGATCTGGGTACCATGCATGAAGAACCTCATCCATGGTGATGGTGGGTTTCTGCTGTAATGCCTCCTTGACATGTGCTGCCTCAATGCGAGTCGTGATCTTCACTTGTAGTGCCTCAAAGTTTACTCCCATCTTGGGCATCCATTGATTGTCCACAATGCGCTGTATCCTAACCATCCATGCACCTTTGTTTTCTTGTTTATGTTTCTTACTCAAATGCTCATATAAGTTCGAGAACTCTTCATAGCTATGGTTCTTCCCGCAAAAAGAACATGCAATATTATGAGGAAATTCATGCCTACATTGGTCGGAAGATCCACACGTATAACATGTTCTATGAGGAAACTCACTTCTTCCACCACAACGGCCTCATCCTCTGAATCCACCACAATATCCTCGACCTCTACCACAACTACCTTCAAAATGCTCCTCATTCTGATTATAGCGCACCTGATTGTGCTCTCGGTCCTGATGCTCATTCTTTCCCTTAGATTTATTTGAAACTCTTGTCTTCCGTACACCAATATCAATAGCATCATGGATCTATCCAATCAGTTGGCAGTCCTCCATGTCATGTGTTGTGGACCTGCAGATTTTACAGTAGCTTGAAACATTCTTCCTTATCGCGCGTTGCAATAATGGGCAGTGGTTAGCAGCATGGTTTAAATGGCATATCTCACAATCCATTAGCAATGAGCATACTATTCTGTAAGGACAACTATCCTTTGTGTGGCCCTCTACTTCACAATCTCTACACCAAATTCCTGAGTGCATTTCATGGGCTAAATTCGTTGATAATTTCTCTAGTTGTTTTGCCATAGTTACAATCTATTCCTTTAATAATGGGCTAACGCCAGTGTCAATACTCCCAACTACCTCAACATGTAAGGTTTCTTCCAATGCCTCGCATGGATCAGTATATGTCTTATGTGACAACGCCCTCCGAAATGGTGTAATTAATCCCCCAACAAACTATTGTGCATGCTAGCTTGTGTGTATGTCATAAGAAAGCTTTGATAAAAAAAAATTTTAATTATGCATCATACTCTTTAACACTTTTAGTAGTGCCTTACTTAATATCCTTAAATGCACTTATACTCTTCTGCTCAAACTCAAGGATATGGAACTCTTTAAGAAATGCATCCTTCAATGCTGCATAATTCACGCAAGTCTAACCAGGGTCAAACTTTTTGTACTAGATGTGTGCGCGCCCTTATAACGTAGTAGCAAATTAGTTTTCCCTATGTTTAAAAGATGTGATTCCTTTTTTACGCCACAATATTTCACACATATGAACATTTTCAGTAGCATATTCTATTCCCCTATACTGTGGAAGACATAGAGACATTTCCATATAAATATTTTGGGGTTGGGGTGGAACTTGACCACCTGATCCAGAACCTCCAGTGTTTCCCCTGCCTCTAGAACCTCCAAATCCACTTGAACCAGAACTTGCCATGCCTCCTGATCCCAAACCTGTAACTGGAATAGGTCCTATAGACGTACTCCCCTATGCTCCACAATAGTAATATACCTAACCCCTACGGTCTGTGAAGTTTTTCCAATTCCAGAAGTGAATCCAACATTCGGTGCACTCATATTCTATGCAGATGATGCACCTGAAAAAAACACCTCCAAATAGCAATGAATCCGTCTGTCCTGCCATTAATGTACTTGCTCTCTTACTTTCCAAACTTTCCTACTGATTAATTTTTGTACTAGATACTGGAAAACCAAGTGTAAGGGCTAGGTTATTGTTAGTGCAAATTCACAACACCCTCAAAATGACCTACGGATCTTCTTTTCTAAGGGAATGTCATTTGGTGTGAATGCACAACATTGAGTTTTCTCTAAGTGTGGGACCTTGCAAATTAAGAAAAATCTCTAGATTGAAGTTGGTTCTTACTCCTCTGTTTAGGTGTATGCATGTAATTCTTGCAGAGGTTTTGATTCAGAATTCCTACTCTAAAACTACCAAGGAGATAGGGTTGAGAGAAAACATGGAAATGGAAACAAAACTAAGCAAAACAGAAAGGTGATACACCAAAGGAGTGATGAACTCCTTGCTTTGCAAATATAGACACAAATAATGAAGATTTGCAGCATCAAAACATGCACAAATTTTCCAAAATACAATTAAAGATCAGAAGGAAACAAACCAATGCAAGAGAGGATTGGAAAATCAATCACAAAGCATATATTATCAGTTCCAGAATTGATACAATACATTGCAATAGTAAAAAGGGAAAAAATGAGCTACAATCTCCATGGGAGGTCTGAAAATCCTTCAAATCCACCTGTTAAGGAGGAAATAAGAGCTTGCAGAAGCAAGAACATCCAACATTACAAAATGAGCCAAAACTGGCTTTTAACCATGGAGCAGAATGGAAGAAAGGAGAAAACACGGGAAAATCTGATTTGAGATCTCCAACCACCGAAAAGATTCATTAAAATAGTAAGAGAACCTATGTAAATCCACTTCCTAATGCATTCAAGCCTGCAAGACAAGAAATTTCCCACAGCTCATAAAATCTGGTAGATGGAAATCTGATTTTTTGTCTTTTCCAGTGCCAGAGACGTTTTTCCAATTGTCTCCCATGAATTTCCATCAAAAGTCAAAATTGAACCCTCCATCATGTAGAGGATTTCACAAGCTTTCCATTGATATAAATAACACAAAAATCTGAGCTTTGGATC
The DNA here is from genome assembly GCA_019776745.2 of Taxus chinensis. Classification (NCBI taxonomy): domain Eukaryota; kingdom Viridiplantae; phylum Streptophyta; class Pinopsida; order Cupressales; family Taxaceae; genus Taxus; species Taxus chinensis. Next base: position 897,299,714 of record CM034149.1, read on the forward strand.
AAAAGATATGCCCCTTTGAATATTTAGGGAAAAACGGTGAAAAACAGAGTCAAAATTGGGTCGTCGAGGTCAAACTTCAAAATTTTCCTTTTGGAAAATTTTCCCAAAACACTTTGTGCATCTGCCACTCCACTGCCATGTGTCACTTCCCAATTTTTTGATGGAATCATGGGCTTAAGCTTCACCCTTTTCCTTTTGATTTCTCATTGGGAAAAATTTCCCAGAAGTTTCCCACGATCCGCTCTCCCCGGTGACACGTGTTAGCTTCTGGTTGCTTGTCAGGGACGCGCCTCAACTTTTTCCTTTGCACCTCTATCACTTTGGAAAAAAACCAAAATTTCCTCCGTGCCCCCCGATTCTCGCCGCTGTCATGGACACGTGGCGCATCCTCATTCAATGCGAGGCCTTCACAACTTTTTCTCCATCCTCCATGGGCCTACGGAGCAGTTTTTGCCTTTGCACCTCTGCCAACCTTCTTGGAAATTTTTTCAACTTACCTCCACTGGCCCAACCTCCACCGCTATGTGGTACTGTTTCATTGGATGTGGGCTTGTCTATGGAAATTTTCCCCAAAAAACCCCGCCATGCCATAACTCGAAAATTATAAGGAGTTAGAAGGAAAATTTTACCTTTCTGGAAAGGAGAAAGAATTCTCTATTTGATGAAGCCATTTCCAGAATCCTTTGAGTGCTCTAAATGTGTCAAAATTTAATTTTAAGCACAAGGAAGGAAAAAATGAGGGCAAGTTAGCCAAAATAAGCAGGGGGCTCATTTGGGATAATAGTTACCAGGTGGATTTAGATGTGCGCCCACAACCCAGGTCATCTCTTCCGGCATGCTTTCTTATGAGGCCAAGGAGGGTTCCTTTTCATGCTTTCCCAGATGGGGGATTTCTTGATGCCTTGGCTCCACATCTTCTACGTGAGCTCAAAATCCTTCACGAGCCATCTCTCTCCTTAACTCCATCTGTGCTGCAACTTCACGTTGCTTCTCTATCTCCCTCTCGTGTACCTCACTATACTTAAGCCGCCTTTCTTCTCTTTGCCTTGCCACTGCTAAGTCTGCCTTCTTTCACCAATCCTTTCCCCGCCCCCACTTATGGTGGGGTTTACTTAGCCATCGGTTTACTCTCTAGGTTTAAAGTTACCATCAGGATCTTGATTTCCAACAGAATCCCTTGTAAGTAAGCTCCCCATGGATGACGTAAGAACTGAAATTCAACTACTTATAGACACGAATACATGGAAATTGAGTATTCCAATATATAATTGTTCAAGACATCACAAAACCATGTATCCACGGCCCGAGTCCAGATCAGATCAACATCATAAAGGGCCTAGAATTCTTCCTACGTCTAGACAAGTGCACTATACCTCTAATTCTATTTAGATGCATAAGCAATCAGCCACTCGTACAATTCTACTTGAAAGATAGCTAAAAAGATCTCATATAAATTGTCATACAGATTCTATTCTACCCAAGTGCGTGTGTTAAACTTAGACCTAATGTTGAACAGTGATGCATATTCTTCTTTTAGATCGCGTACCCATTCTTCAATACTTGATAAGGTCAACCGATATGTCTTCATTGCGAACCATCCTGAAAAAAATTGAAAAAGAGGTCCCGGCAACGGAATCAACGATACAACCTAGAATTCAATGACACAAACCCAATGAAACCCTATGTACACTAGCACATCACTCAACCTGGACTAAGCACTCACCTGAAGCGTGTAAAGGTACCAGTTCCCTCTTTAGGGTTGTTGTAGCAGGATGTTAGCATGACGAAGACTTAACATATATAGTTCCATTACTAACATATCATTCTACATAGCATACTAGATCTATATCCAAGGAAAAATAAAACTAAGTATTAACCATGATGAGAACAAAAGTATACTAGATTTAGATACTCATAGGAATAATACTTAGATTCAGTCAATAGCCTCCCTTATATTCAATGCAAAAAGTTACATAATCTTCATTACAATATCAAAAGTATGTGCGTAGCAACATAACACTGTATGTCTCAATCTCATCACCTCTCTATCACGATCTCCTCTATTCTTTCTCTATTACATAGCCTACTACATATATATAAGAGTGGGGACTTTCCCTTCACCACTTATCCTTTCCAATAATAGGTTGCATGTTATTCTTGACCACACGCCTTTACAAAACTAGCCACACATGTAAGTGCGCTAATAATAGATTACTACTAGCTAATTGATAGTAGCAGATCTATTCCCAACGTGTGTCCATGAAAAGTGCTTCGTATCAAATCCTCCAAAAATAGCCAATGCATGGGGCGCACGTTTCTACCTCGTTTTTGTAATCTGCATGCCATTTCTAAAAATAGACATTATGAGTGAAAACGGCTAAGTTCTGAAAACTGAACTTCTGTTCCGCGCGTGCATTCTTCCTATCCATTTGTGCCTTTGTGTATGACTTGTTTTCCCACGTGGACTTCTTGTGTTCTTTCTGTGTTAAGTGTTCTTTGATCAACATCCATCTCCGACAAAAACCTATATAGGAATCATACTATCAACTTTAAGTTCTTGATTCTTGAGGAAATGGTCACTCATATATTTAAAGGGTTGTCTTATAAAAATGACCAACCATATAACATATGATATAAATGTATTAAACCAAAACTATATTTTAAAATAAATTGAATATGATAACTAGATCTTAACATGAAAACCAAGTACACAACATAAAAATAATTATGCAAGTTACATAGAAAAACCAAAGAAAATATTATTCAAAGTACTTGTGTATTTCACATCCAAGAACACATAATATATAATGTTTTACAAAGTTAATCCTTACCCAAATAATAGGATGGAAGCACTAAAGTTAGAGATGAGATTATCTCCACAAATCAAGGAGTGGAGAGAATCTCTCAAAAACCTCCAAGAAGCTACGTGAGTTGAAACAAACTCACCCAAAATATATTACTTAATAATAAATAAAATAAGCTCCCTAATGAATCTTATAAAGTACAAACTGCCAAAAAATGTAGTTAGGAAATAACCCAAACTGGTTTGGTATGAATATGTTTACACTAACACCCTCCTATAAGTAAATGCTAGGGAGCAAAGAAATGAAAGAAAGAAGGGGTCCCGGCTACTAGGCCTGATAAGGTACCTAATACAATCTAGAAATAATAAAAAGGAAGAAAGGAATTTATAGAAAATACCCCCAAGGACAACTTCCTTCACCCCAAGATTTTCTTGCAATGCTAGATAACAAGGAGAAGACAAATGTTTAGTGAAGATATACGCAATTTGATCAACAATAGGTACAAACTCCATCTAAATGATACCATCCTGAATCAACTGGTGAATGAAGTGCATATGGATTTTGATATGTTTGGTATGTTGATGCTCAACTAGATTACGTGAAATCTAAATAGAAATCTGATTATCACACCAAAGAATGGAAGGATACTTATAGGGAAAACCAAACTCGCCAAGAATATGATGAAGATAAAGAACCTCCTGACCTGTTGTCACAACACCTCGATACTTGGCCTCAGTGGATGATAATGCAATTGTATTCTCTTTCTTACAATACCATGCAATAGGGCCAAAGGAAAGATGAAAAAATAAAGTAGAGGTAGATTTTCGAGTGTCGTAACTCCACCCCAAACAAAATCCTTGAAGCCTTTAACACATGAAAATCTTTGTGGTGTGTAATGGATTCCAAAACTCAAAGTCCTCTAAATATAGTGCAGGATACAAGTGGTTGCTTTCCAATAAATCTCATGAGGTTCATGTGAAAATTGAGAGACAAATTTAATAGAAAAAATAATATCGGGACGAGTGTGAGTGAGATAAAAAATACTCCCAACCAATTGTCTATACAAAGTGGCATCTACTAAGTTATATGTACATGCAAAAGTCAATTCAATACCTAACTAGAAAGGTGTGAGAGATGGCTTATAATTAGCCATATGAAATATTTGAAGTAGATCTGTGGCATATGTTTTCTGACAAATAGAGATGCCCCTCAGCAGATTGCAGAACTCAGAGACCAAAAAAATAGTGCAAGAGGCCCATATCTGTCATATCAAACATTATTTTCAACTTATGTTTAATGTCCTGAATCAGAAAATTTGAACTACTAGTAATGATGAGATAATCAACATACAAGACTAATATCAACAATTCATCATTAGTTTTCATAATATAAAAGGTATGATCAGCCTCACAATGATGGAATCCAACAAATAATAAAAAATCATCCATTCTCTCATACCAAGCCCTAAAGTCTTACTTTATACCATAGAGAGAATGATGAAGTCTATAAACCAAAGAAGAGTCTTGCACAAAGCCTTTTGATTGCTCCATGTAAATATCATCACGAAGATCACCATGTAAAAAGTAACTCTTCACATCCATCTGATAAATTGATCATTGACGAGAACGACGAGGAAAAAAAAAGGCAAACAAAATCCATCTTGGCTATAGGAGCAAAAGTTTCAGAGTAATGCACTTCTTCAAGCTAAGAGAATCCCTTAGCAACAAGACGATCCTTATACTTATCAATGGTACCATCAACATAATATTTGGTCTTATAGACCTATTTACACCTGACCAATTTTATTACCTTAGGAAGTGACACCAACTTTCATGTTTTATTCTTAATCAAAGAAGAATACTCATCCTCCATAGCAGCATCCCACTTTGGTTGACCATAATCATGTGAAAAAAGAACAAGATCAATAGAAATAACTTGCCTCATAAGAGCCATACCAAAGTAAGGTCGATGATCTGTAATACCAAAAGTCTCTGCTATAATACTTTGTTGATCATTTGGATCACATGCCAAATCACCAACATAATCTAAAGTAGTCTTTAACCATGCAAGCCTTGGATGAGGAGGAGGAACATGATTAGGAACATGATCAATAATAGGTGGGCCATCAACATCATTATCATCATCTATGATAGGTACATGAGGTAAGAATGGATAAGAAAGAACAACATGATCCAAAAGATCCTTGGTCTCACAACCACGAACATCCAGTCGAAACAATACATCTTTAGGAGTCTAATTGAAAAGGCGATATGCCTTCACATGCTCATAATGACCAACAAGGATGAGTTCTTTTATTTTCTTCTCCATGGATTTCTTTGTATCATTAGGTACAAAATCCCAAGTTTTACAACCAAAGACCCAAAAATCTTAAACATCAGGTTTTCACCCCACCAAGCCTCTTTAATACTAATCCCCTACACTGCTTTATGCAACATCCTATTCTGAATGTGATTTTCACAGTTCATAGCTTATGCCTAGAAATCTTGTGCTAAGTTATTGGATTGAACCTTGCAAATCACCATTTCCTCTAGTGTTCTATTCTTTTGTTTAACAACTCCATTTTTTGAGGTGTATAAGGGACAATATACTAGTGCACAATGCCATGATTAACACAAAAAACAACAAATTCATTACTTTGATATTCCCAGCATTTTTCTTACAGATAATTTTAATACAATCCCTGGATTGTTTTTCTACAATAGTTTTAAAAACTTTGAACTTCTCTAGGACATATATTTTGTGTTTTGATACTTTGAGGAGGGTGAAACACCATATGCAAGGAAATTTTTCACTCTTATTCTCGACAATGTTTAGAGCTAAATCAATTACATGGTCACAATTTGTGAGGAAAGGAAGCTACTTCTCCTTGACTATTGCAGGTTTTACTTGAGCACCCTTTACCTCTAGTTAGAGTAGGCTAGTTTAGGTTTGATTTTAGTAACACAAGTGCTCGCGCACACTTTACATGTTCCCTTTGGGACATGTATGATTTTCAGTTTTATACATAGTGTTGTGACTCTATTTTGGCACAGTCCCTCTGACACCTTTCCTTTCATGTTGCAATCACACGCCCCTTTTGTTGCTTCTTGGGATGAAAGTTCAATTTTCAGCAGAGGTAGTTCCAATAGTCTGTGCACAACTTTTCACTCTCATCAATCCAATTCAGAATATCTTCATATGAGAGCAATAGTTCAGTTCAGAGTTTAGATAATGCTATAAGTGACTTTAGGATGTTCTTCAAGTTGTAGATCAGATTTTCAAGTTTACTGCTTGACTCCATGCCCAATGGAATTACAAGGCTACTGGTCTATTCATCTAAAATGAAAATGGCCCCCAAAATTCACCAAAAATGTTATCCAAATCACTCTCCTAGGTATCTAGATACCTTATATTTTCATTTTGACTCTAATGTTTTATATTTCAGGTTGCGCGTACTCAAGATTGTTCTTTTGATACCTTGACACAGTTGTAGTTCCTTTGTACGCCCTTGTGCGCCTTCTTGCTTCTCCCTTTGCATTATGCTAACTAATTTCCATTTTCTCTTGCACCTTTCTCCTGTGTACCCGAATTCTTTCCTATCAAGTCGTGCACTCCTTACGCGTGCCTCTATAGACTTGCCTTTCAAATCGGTGAAGTCCCTCACATGCCTTTGCGCTTGCGCACCTTTCACTTCCTCTTTCCTTGCACTTGTTCATGCGTCTGCTTTTCTTTTTCCCACTACACACCCTCCTTCAGTTTAATTCTCGCACCCCTTCCCCATACTTGACCACTACAAGTATTTTCCTATTCCTCCTACATGCGCACTTTTGCGTGCACCTTTTCTCTGTTTCCCTTTCACATGTCTGCCTTTTGCTTTCGTGCCTTATTTTGCACCAATCACTATGCCACGTCATTTTTCAGACTTGAGTGTGCAACAAAAAACCTATCAAAGTGTGCCAACAAGGCACCGAATCTAGAAAACCAACTGGTGCATGACAAGTGGTAGAAAATACAAAACAAATCAGTAGTTGGCCTATTTCTTGAGTCAATTAGCATGCGTCACATGTCATTACATGTCAGAGTGACCTATAGACTTATAACAACCATATCTTCTAGTGAAGTGCTCAGACTCCTGCACACCCAGTATCATTTGAAACCTACTGACATCAACTACACGTTGGAATTTTTAAAATCAGATTTAAGCGGGATTTGGTAGGAAAAAAATAGGGAAACGTATTTCATCTCATCAATGCACACATCCAGTCGACCCCAACCACCATATTTCATCAGATATTTCCTTCTTCCTTCTTCTACATGCCAAATAGACATGGGGAAGCACATTTGACAACCTTATAGGTGGATTTGCAATAATTTATCACTTGATTTTTGTGGTTGAATATTTGAATCCAAGTTTCCCTCTCTTTCTCCTTCTCTTATCTCATTCTTCTCCTATAAATAGTAGATTTCTACTTTGTAAAAAAGTATCCCTCTCTGTTGTAACGACACCATACTAAAATGGTGGCCGACTTCCCATGGGTGTCAGACCTTGACATGGTCTCTGCAATGTATTCTTGCCTCCTTCCATGAGTGTAAATTAATATGCATCCCTTAAGCAATAAAATCATGTTTTATAGAACTCTTGTCTTCCCTTTCTTGTTTTCATTGCATCTCTCCTCTTTGTTTGCATTTTCTGGCATGTTGTGCATATTCCCACTTGCAATACCCATGTTCATGTGTTGCACACGCTAGAAGGCCAAGCCCATGTGTTGATCTGTGGCATGTGCCATCCTCCCTCTTCTCCCACACCCTCTTTGTGTCCTTCTTCACTCGTAGAGAGAGATAAACCCTTTCCCTAACACAATCACCTTCATTAGCTTAGGATTTCCCCTTTCTACACATATTTCTATCCTTGGTCCCTTGACATCATTTAGTCTAGGATTTTATTTCCACATTAGGAGCAGCAATAGCATTAGAGGTAGGTAGAGGAACCGTCCTTCTCCAAAGATTCGTTTCAAGTGCGCATGGTCTCATAACTTGGAGATGGTTCCATTATTGTCTCAAACGACTTGATCATTTCAGATCTAAGACACATGTACAAGTTTGATGACCAACATTTTTTGGCACGCTCGATGGGACTAGAGTGAAGAGCTTTACATCTTCATCTCAAAAAGTTTGATGTGTTTTTCTTAGATCCAACCTTTGGAGGCATTTTTTTAACACATATGACAACTCCACCAATCCAAACGCACCCATTTTCTCATTTGCAAACCTGTCTCCCATCCTCATATCATTCATTTTTCCCTCTTCCATCGTTCCACCTTCCTCTTTTTGAATTTGTGCAACCATGAATTCTTTCCCTTCATGGAATTCTCATTTGCAGTAGAAAATCTATTTTTCTCCATCCCCACAATTTCAAAGTCCTCCTCCAAATCAGTTTGATGAGCCCATGTCATCTTCAATATACATATAACCCACTTTTTTCTAACCAAAATGTTTGATGAAGAACAAGTTTTATGCAGATGATGGTAGAAACTCCTTTGGAAAAATCTGATTTTGAGAGGAAGGTGCAAAAAACTACAGATGGACATGATGTAACTCAGAGTCAAGTGCTCCATACAGGTAGCTAAAGCTAGTTACAAGGTCCCTTGTCCATTGGGTCGTCCATGTACTAGGCTGGTTTAACACCCATTTGAAGCTGCACTTTATCACTGTGATACGTTGCCCCATATTACAGAGTGGGTAGAAGAAATGGAGGCTCATAAATCTAGCGAGTGAAAACCCTATGAATGGGGTAATATTTCACTACCATCTTACAACCACTCCCACTCCTCCATGAACCAACTTACATCATCTCAGCCCACTACATGTGTTCTCTAGCTTCTTGTGCATGCTACCCCCATTAAGAATGCCCCTCATCCATCCTCTCACTTTCATTTATTCAGACACCACCCCTCCTACGTGCATGCTTCCACTCCTCTTGCGACATGTACCTTCCATGCACCTTCTACACCCATCCTTCCACCTTATTCTGAGTCCCCTCTTTCTAACTATACCATAAATGAATAACCCCCTACCGATGCGCCTTTGCAAACAAACGTCGTCATGTTTAAAAACTACATAACAATTGAAGAATGGCATGACTTATGTCGACTCCAACTGGGAAGAGAAAATCATACGTGTGCACCTATTTTAGAAATAAAATCAGTTAGTTCCTAGAGGGCGTAGTTATGATGGAGACTAAGTTACTTGTAGAGGCGGAACCTAATGCATCCCAGCTCTACATGACCTAGCCTGCAAGTAGTCACCTTTAGAAGGAGAGTCTGTCAAGAAAATCCCCATTTGTGGGATTGAGCTTCAAAGTAATGTGAAAATCACAAGGATCAAACCATGCCCAATCAGATACCTAGCTAGTCTAGAGCCAAAAACAAATTTTCCACTGGTCATGATCATTTCAGAGCATGAGGTAGAGCTTCAACGCACCAAAGGTCAAGTAATAGCCCCTCCCAGATCCAAGTGCAGAATAAATTTTGGAGGTATATATTCAGTTTTTTGATACTTTGAGGAGGGTAAAACACCATCTGTAAGTCAAATTTTCACTCTTATTTCCAGACCATGTCCAGCAGCCAAATCAGTTAAATGGTCGCAATTTGTAAGGAAGGGAAGCTACTTCTCCCTTCCTGTAGTAGGTTTTACTTGAGTTCTCTCTGCCTCTGGTTATAGTTTAGGTTAGAATAGGTTTTCTTTTCAATAACACAAGTGCTAGTGCACACTCTACATGTTCCCTTTGGGACATAGTATGATTTTTCAGATTTGGTATACATAGTGTTGACGTTTCTATTTCGGCATGCTCCCTCCAGCACCTTTCCTTTCATGTTGCACTCACATGCCCCTTTTGTTGCTTCTTGGGATGACAGTTCAATTTTCAGCAGAGGTAGTTCCAATAGTCTGCGCACAACTTTCACTCTCATAAATCTAATTTAGAATATCTTCATATGAGAGCAATAGTTCAGTTCAGAGTTTAGACAATGCTATAAGTGACTTCAGGATGTTCTTCAAGTTGTAGATCAAATTTTCAAGTTTACTGCTTGAATCCATGCCTAATGGAATTATAAGGCTACTGGTCTATTCATCTAACATGAAAATGGCCCCCAAAAGTCACCAAATATGTTATATAGATCACTCTCCTAGGTATCTAGATACCTTATATTTTCATTTTGACTCTAATGTTTTATATTTCAGGTTGCTTGCACTCAAGATTGTTCTTTTGATACCTTGACATAGTTTTAGTTCCTTTGCACGCCCTTGCGTGCCTTCTTGCTTCTTCCTTTGCATTATGCTATCTCTTTTTCCATTTTCTCTTGTGCCTTTCTCTTGCGTGCCCACTTTCTTTCCTATCTAGTTGTGCACTCCTTACGCACACCTCTATATACTTTCCTTCCAAATCGGCTAAGTCCCTCGCATGCCTTTGTGCTTACACGCCTTGCATTTCCTCTTTCCTTGGATCCTTTTTGTGTCCACTTTTCAATCTACCATCACGCACCCTCCTTCAGTTGAATTCTCGCACCCCTTCCCCATACTTGTCTCCTACAAGTATTTTCCTATTCCTCCTACGTGCACACTTTTACGCGCACCTTTTCTCTATTTCCCTTTCACATGCCTACCTTTTACTTCCGCACCTTCTTTTGCGCCAATCACTATGCCACATCATTTTTCATACTTGAGTGTGCAACACACAACCTATCAAAGCGCGCCAACAGGGTGCCAAATATAGAAAACCAAATGGTGCATGACATGTGGTAGAAAATATACAACAAATAAGTAGTTGGCCTAGTTTCTTGAGTCAATTAGTGCGCGTCACATGTCATTGTGTGTCAGAGTGACTTGTAGAATTCTAACAACCATATCTTTTGCTGTAGTGCTCAGATTCCCGCATGCCCAGCATCATTTGAAAGCTACTGACATTGGCTACACGTTGGAATTTTCAAAATTAGATCTAAGCGGGATTTGGTAGGAAAAAAATATGGAATTTTCTTTCATCTCATCAATGCACACATCCAGTCGACCCCAACCACCAGATTTCATCAAAACTTTCCTTCTTCCTTCTTTTACACACCAAATAGACTTGGGGAAGTGCATTGGAAAACTTGGCAGGTGGATTTGCAAGAATTTATCACTTGATGTTGGTGGTTAAAGATTTGAATCCAAGTTTCCCTCTCTTTCTCCTTCTCTTCTCTCCTTCTCCTATAAATAGTAGAGTTCTACTTTGTAAAAAAATATCCCTCTCTGTTGTAACGACATCATGCCAAAATGGTGTCTGAATTCCCATAGATCTTAGACCTTGGCATGGTCTCTATGCAATGTATTCTTGCCTCCTTCCATGAGTGTAAATGACTATGTATCCCTTAAGCAATAAAATCATGTTTTATAGAACTCTTGTCTTCCCTTTCTCATTTTCATTGCATCTCTCCTCTTTGTTTGCATTTTCTGGCATGTTGTGCATATTCCCACTTGCAATACCCATGTACATGTGTTGCACACGCTAAAAGGAAAATCCCGTGTGTTGATCGGTGGCATGCGCCATCCTCCCTCTTCTCCTGCACCCTCTTTGTTTCCTTCTCCACTCGCAAAGAGAGATGGACCCTTTCCCTTACGCGATCACCTTCCTTAGCTTAGGATTTCCCCTTTCTGCACATCTTTCTACCCCTATTCCCTTGGCATCATTTAGTCTAGGATTTTCTTTCCACATTAGGAGCAGCAGTAGTGTTAGAGGTAGGTAGAGGAATCAGCCTTCTCTAGAGACCTGTCTTAAGTATGCAAGGTCCCACAACTTGGAAACGGTTCCATTGTTGTCTCAAATGGCGTGATCCTTCTAGATCTAAGACATGGGTGCAAGTTTGATGAACAACAATACCTTTTTTTTTTTTGGTAATGTTTTCTCATTTTCTTTGAATTTGTTTTAATTTTTTGATTTTTTTGATTTTGATAAATTAGGAAAAACATTGTTACTTTGTGTTATAGGATCCAACAATGATGTTTGTGATTTATTTGATAAGGGAGACTAGGAGTTTTTACTTATCAAGAGTGATATTATGTCCAATCACGATGATCATAGTGAGATCATATTCGATAAGTGCCAATGAATTATTTTGAAACATGGATTTTGTATGTGAGAGCTTAAGTTCCCCATCCATAGGTTTCAAAACTTTGCACCATACTTGATGAATATGTTGGTGTCAATTCTAGAATCATGTTTGATTTTTAAATTTGTGATAGTTTAAGTTTGGAGCTTTGGAGATCATCAGAGTTTTGATCTTAGCTTGATGAATATAATTCCTGGTATTTTTATAAGCTAATGCTTGACTTGTTTGATCTCAAGAAGTGGGAGGAGAATGTGGAAATTTAGAATTGATGAGAAGAATGATGGTGGGCTTTCCATAGTCATTGGTAGGATGATGATATGATGGATGAAGGGGATATGGTCCAAGAATTGAAGAGGCTGGGATACCAGGAGGTGAGCCACAGGTATAAGATGAAGGGATACTAGGGCCTAGACCAAATATAAAAGATGATGGGATACCAGGAGGTGTCCCATAGATGGAAGATGATGGGCTACCTAGAGGTGTCTCATAAATAGAAGATGAAGGATTACTAGGACATGGCCCAAGCATAGAATATTTAGGGCTACTAGGACATGGCCCAAGAATAGAGGATAAAGGGCTACCCGTAGGTGACCCAAATATAGAAGACGATGGGCTATTAGGACGTGGCCCCATTATAGAAGATGATAGGCTACCAAGAGGTGTCCTATATATGGAAAATGATGGGCTACCTATATTTGTCCCATAAATAGAAGATGAAAGGATACTAGGACATGGCCCAAATATAGAAGATGAAGGGATAATAGGATGTGGCCCAAGAGTATAGGTTAAAGGGCTACCTGGAGGTGACCCATGAATAGAAGATGATGGATGGGCTACTAGGAGGCCGCCCCAGAATAGGAAATAATGGGCTACTCGGAGGAGACCTAAAATTAGATGATGAAGGGATACTTGGAGGTGGCCCACATATATAAGAAGAGGATGTGGTACTTGGTGATGACCTAAATAATGATTGTGATCCAGGAATTGTGATAGATAAAGAAGAATTAGATGATGATAAGATAGACCAGGGATCAATGATAGACCTAGGTATTTCTCAATGTATTGAAGAATGTGAAGATGGAAGAATAAGAGGAGAATAAAGTTCGATGATCCTAGGGTCTTCCTCTATTTTCTGATAAAATGAATCAACCTCTTCCACCCGATACACAAACACATCAAGGTCTAAAGAGAATCCTTATTCATAATCTGCTAGAGGAATATCTTCCTGTGCCCCTATAAATGCCCATATTGATTCTTCATTCTAAAAGAAATCAATCGATATGGGTTGCTGATCAACCACAAGGGTTGATTGGAAGAAAGAGGTGTAACAAGTATGGAGAATTATAATATGCTTGATGATGATTGATAAAATAGGATTATGTGAGAGATGAAGTAGACTTGGAGCTAGATGTCTCGTGAGTAGAAAAAGATCATCTATGATATAATTTTTGTAGACAAAGAGGATCATGTAGCCAGTCAATGGATTGAGATGTAGGGGTCAACTTGGATGATTGTATAGGACTTTGAGTCACACAAATATTTGATGAAGGAAAAATTTGTTGATGTGACTGATGAAAGTGGTCTTGCAAAGAAGGGTAGAACCACGATTCAAGAATTACATTAAATGTTTGATTGGAGGAATTTGGATTCACATGGATCTTCAATGGAGTAAGAGGTCATTGAGGCGATTGATAAAGGAAATCTTGTGAATAAGGAGAAGACCATGATTCAATAATCGTATTAGGCAAATGATAAAAGAGGTCCTGCGAAGAAAGGGAGGACAACGAATCAAGACAAATTAGATAATTGATAGGGGTATTTGACAGAGGAAGAAGTCATTGACACAACTGAAAAAGGGTGTCTTGCAAAGAAAGGGAGGGTCATGACGTAGGAGTTGAATTAGAGGAATGATAGGGATAATTTGTAGTGACACAAATCCTTAGAGGAGGAAGACGTCGTTTAGGTGACTGGTTCTTCCTTAGAAGATAGTTGATTGGATGAAGCTCAAGAGAATGAGGGGAATCCAAATAATAGTTTACATAATAATTAGGAGATTGAGAGGAATTGGAAGAATCAAAAGAATAGTTTGGATTATAATCCTCATAATCAGAAGAAATGTTTAGATTACAATGAGAATAATCATAATACCGACTATGAGATGAAGGTGGGGAAATGGATAACCAAACAGGTTCTCTAACACAAATAACCAAATGAGGTTTAGCCATGATGGTCATATTTCAATGTGAACGCCTAAACCTAGGTTCCTTATTATCGTAAATGTGAGGAGCCTTGTGATAATCAGTCATTGTTGGCATCGTTTGGTCCAAATTCCTAGACCTAGATAGTGTGATTGAGATCCTTTAAATGGAAGGAAGTTCCATGTCAATTCAGATAGCATAACGGTGACCAACTAGACATTTTTCAAATATGGGGATGCTCATGTGAATTTTCAAAGGGGATATAAGGAAAACATACATCTTGATGAAAAATGTTTGACAGTTCAACAATGTTTGGTCAAAATTTACAAGTATAAATGTCAAAATGGTTTAAGATAAAAGAATTTTTTTCCAATATTTGATTTGATTCACGAGTTTCTTGATAAGAAATTTTTTTGCTAAGGGTTGAAAGATGTGTTCAAATAGGACCATGAACTTAGGCAAAAATAAACATCATAATAACTATGAAAGTTTATACACATGTCAAAGAATAATGAATCAAAGGATCAAAAAGATTGTCCTAGAAATGAGTCTACAAGATGGATAAATGTAAGTTAAAAAAATACATTTTACAAGGAAATACTCCCTATGAAAATGTTTTTCAATGATATTTTGAAGCCAAATGATCACCACAATGTCAATAACAACATCAAGTTTAAGATAAACAAGTCATAAGTATTAATAAGGAGTTAATTTGATTTCTGATCAAAGTATACTGAAATGAGTTTAGATACAAACAAGACCTAAATATCAAAGAGTGGAAGTTATGAATGTGAGAAACACAACAATACCACTTTGATACGTTAACCAAGCTTTGTGAAAAATTAAGGTATTAGTATCAAAATAATATTGATACGACGCAAACAAGGTAACGAAAACACTCTTCAAGGTTGAGGTAATGTTTGGAAAGAAACAAGGATAAAGTATACCAAAAAATTTCCAAGAAATGAGTAGCATAACATTACAATCTAGAAACTTAGGTCAAGTTTACAAGAAACAAGAACTAAGTATCAAAATTATTTCAAGGCGATACGAGCAATAGAGCACTTTAAGGGGAAAAAAATGATCAATCAAGCCTAACTAAGATGAAAATATTGACGTGGGTTTCAAGATCAAAAGGCTATCAAGATAAGAATATGTACCAACACACTTTCAATGTTTACCATCCATTATCAAGCAAGGAAGAATGTAAATTGGTGTAAAATTGGTGGACCCAATTGATTAATAGCACACGTATGACGCTCCTATTTTGATTAAAAATAAAAAGAGAGTGAAGGAATACCAATTGGAGGTGAAAATGTATAGTGTCACTTCGGCAAAGTTTCACCTCACCTTATGGTGAATTAAAAAATAAGACAAAGTAATGTTTCACAAATTTCATGATGGATATCACATGGATCTAACTTTTATGGAGTCTCCCCTTATTTGATTTACAAATTTTTGAATTCAACAAAAGTTATCACTTTGTGATATCTCGATAGAACATGATTGGCTTTGAGTTAGTCAAGTTGGCTCCAAGACAAAATGACTTCCTATTTGTCTCTCTCAACTAGGTGTCACTAACTATCTGTGCGAGCGCAGTTTGCCAAGGAAGTCAAACTAACTAAACCTTGGAGTATCCTAGATTTACTTTACCCCCTTCAATATAATGAGCAATAAATGCGTTCAGATGTATTTTCACTGGGGTCACGCGAAGAAAATTTTGACTCTAAATTTCACAAGGTATACTAGTCAAGTAGGTAAGGTTTCCTCTTATGTGGAATACTTTGGGGTTCCTGAGAGCATCCCTCTTGTTACCTTAAGGATTATACGAAAGGGCACTTCTTCCAGTTCAAAGTGGACAAGCCATAGCTCTTAACCAACACTTGCATATACATTATTTTGAATGTGGTGTATTTTGTTATCTTTGAACGTAATGTGGTTTGGTTGTACACCATTTTCCAACTTGCATCATAATGTATTAGTATTGTTTAGATCTTGATTCTCTGACTTGCGAATTAGGTCCTACACGTGAAATATTATTATTTCTCCAAAATATCAAAACATCATGAAAAGAGGATTCAAGTGTTGTTTTTGATTCCCAAGATCACTTGAAAAATGCAACGAAAGAGGATATGCAACACAAAACCCCAATTGTAGAAAAATGGAGAATACTTGTGAAATCAAAGTACAAAGCAACTCATTTTAACCAGATTTATGTTCATTCCCTTAATAATGATTCAAAGAAATGTTTGAAAGTATGAAAATTGTTTCTGATTCCCAAGATCACCTAGAACGTGCAAGGGAAGAGCATATACAACTCTATCCTAACAAGTGAAAACAAAAAATTCATCACACCTAGTCAAACAAGTTAGTGCAAAACATGATCCACTATATATCCTAAAATCAATTTTTAGTTTCAAGAAACCTGCAAGATGTTAGCCAAAAAAAAGATCAAAATTATGCAAACTTTGAAAAAGATGCCAAAAATTCAATAGATCACACTTGAAACCTTATAACACATGCATGCCACTAATAACACTTGCATTCCCTTAGAAGCATATGTGTGGACCTAACAACATATACACGGCTCTGACAAAATGACACAGTCATTTGTACACCTATGCGTCTAGAGAGACGAGTACGTGGACTTGAGAGTGTATACACGGGAATCATAGAAAAATGGATTGCGCAGACCTAATATGATGCATACGTAGACATAGAATAACCTACGTGGACCTACTAGCATGTGCGCAGGTATGGAAAAGAAATAAAGAGGGTAAAATAGTAGTGGAACATGTACATGGCCAGAGCCATGGTAGTGTGGACCTAGAAGTATATGCACACCCTTACAATGTATATACAACCCTTAAGATGCATACATGGGGCAAAGAAATAGAGAGGAAACATAGTATAACACATACACGCCCCTCATAACACATGTGTGTTTGCATAGTTGTGATTTCATGTGTGATGTCTCAATACAAAATGTGACATAGGTAAACTCAAGAAAGGTCCATTTTTTTGGAATTCTAAATCAAAATTGGTAACAACCCATTGCTTGTAAACCTGCAAAAGATGCTCAACATATGCAGAGTTAAGGAAACATGGTTAGAAACAAAAGTTATGTAGGATGTGCATAAAAGGGGTTAGCTAAAATTTGAGAAAAATAACAAAACTTGATATCAAATGCTAAGGACTAAGGATCTATCCAAATGAGCATGCCAAATGTGCTCATATAGAAATTTTCCATGCTAAAACAAAGCTAAAACCTAGTAACTTCTAAGAAATTAATCAAACCTACTATAGAACCATAAAGATAAGAGTTTATGAGAAACACCTTCTTCAATGCATGAACAATCTCAAATCAAATGCTAAGCTATTTCTTACTCTTTAAATTGCTAATCTAAAAAATGAACTTATTTAGATCACTTTAGCAATCAAAATGGAGTGATTCCTCAAGACTTGAAGATACAATCTCACCAAAACATGTCTACAAGGCCATTTGGATCTTACCATGGTCTTCAATTTGAGAGAATGGATGAAAGATGGAGAAACTATTTCCTTCAATGGAGAATGACTCAATATTAAAATGCCTATAGTTTACTCTAGGGAAAATAATGTGTGTGAAGAATGGTAAGGACGAGGGTTTCTTATATAGCTTTCTATTTCAGGAAAAGCTAGTGATTCAATCAATGTGGGATAAACCACAAAGAGGAAATACAAAGGTCATGTATGTTTAATAAAGTGTGTGCACTTTGTAGGAGTTAAAAGGGGATTTAATTAATCAAAGGTTATTAATTGATAGAAGGGGGTATGATTATATAAGCTTTAAAAGAAAGTATGATTTGGAAGATTTTAAGAGTATAAATGGTTCAATAAATGACGATTTATTGATTTAGATTAGCGGTCATAATTAATTAAGAATAATTAATTGACCTAGGTAGAAGCAAATGCTAATTGATGAAAGGTCTTCAATCGACATTCTGAACCATAGGCGAGTTAATTAATTTATGAAATGTAAATAATTAATGACAATAGAGGGACAATATTGTTTTATTGACAAAGTGTTGTCAATTTATGGGGAAGAAGACAGTTAGTGTAATTTAGTTATTAAAATTTCTTGACTGAATTATAGGTGTCTACAAGTGAAAAGTACAAATGGAAAACCATGTGCATGCCAATGAGTAAGATTTTTTGAATAGCCGAGGAATAAATCATTGCAAATAAAAACATGATCAAAAGACATGGGGAATGATATATCAATATGATTAGGATCCAAATTTCCACCAATACAGTCAAGCAAAGATTACCCAAATGTAAGTGGAGATGTGCAAGAAGTGCATGCAACAAAGACCAGTAGATGGAAGATACAAAGACCATAAGTAGTTGTAATATAAACATATCCATGATATAAATGAGGAGAATGTGATGGAGGGAGGAGATCATCCAATGTGAATCCTAGTTGAGATAAGTGTTGGGATGGTTAATATAGCCAAAGTATGAAAGGCGTAGAAGGATTAGGCACGCGGGCATAGGGTGCATATATGTGCATGAAACTATAGTGAAATAGGGCGTGCCCAGGACAACATGAAATCAAGACTTAGCCATTTTGCAGTATAATGCTAAGTATAGACATGGAGTGTGGAGCACGTTCTATATGGAGACTTGGAGATCATGCAAAGGCTATTTTAGATAAGTATAAGATCAAGCGCCATGCATAGTTTTGATCTATTAATATGATTGGACTATTGATGTATTATTAGATGGTCTATTAATAGTGCATTTACATGCTTTTGTATTTATCATGTAAGGGTGCATGACTATTATTAGCATGTAGCATATTTTGAAAGGTGCATGGGTGGTGAAGGGAAATTCCCCACCCCTATAAATATGTATTGATATACACGGTTTAGGGACCCCAATCTGGATTGTAGTAGTGTTATGATGCGAGTTTGTGAGCGCGCATGAATATGGTGACTATACTATGGATGTATGAAGCTTCTGTGTTTAACAACAATCAATATAATGGATCATTTTGGTTGGATATTGATTGTAGACACATCTTTGAATGGTTCTTACATGGTAAATTTAATCTTGATTCTTGTTTGATTGTTCATGCTTAATGGTTAAGATCTAGGTATGGTTTATGCACTGCGATATCCTTAGTTATTTGTTATGGATATGGAGTATGTGTATAATCTTGCTAACTTCTTTAGCAAGATGACATAAAAGAAGAACCTAGTACCCTTGTGCACTTCGGGTGAGCACTCAATCATAGTTGAGTGATGTGCCAGCACACCTTGGGATTTTGTGGGTAAAAATAAGACTACATTTTGGTTCCATTATCAAGACCTATTTTTCAGTTGTGTTTCCAAGATTTTGCAAGATGAAGACGTATTAGTTGACCTTGGCCAGTATTGAAGAGTGGTTAAACAATTTGGAGGAAGAGTATGCCCATAGATTTAGCACTGGACCTGACTTTGATGCACATGCGTGAGTTGAAAAAAATATCTATCACGAGCTATCTGAGACATTCTTTTCCGTCTTTCCTCTAGAGTTGTACAAGTGGTTGGTTGTTTATGCATCAAAGAGAAATTAGAGGTTTCAATGACTCATTCAGATGCCGAAAGAATTCCAGGCTTTACAAGATGCAAATCTAACTTGGACACGTGTTGTGGATCATTGGTGGATTCATGTTTTGAATAGCTATATTATGGAGTATGCAAGTTCTACTTATTCCTGTCCATAAGTTGTTGAGTTCATGTTCTTGCGCAAACCCAGAGGATCATAATTACATTGTATACCTTTAGCGGTTAAAATATTGATTGTAACCTTGGATTTGGAATATTGTCCTATGTCTAGCTAAACCCCACCACGCGTGGGGGCATGAGTAGATGTGGTGAAAGATGGCGGATATATTGGTAGAAAGATAGAGAGAAGAAATATGAATTAATTCTAATGAAGCACACAAGAGGGATTTTGTGAAGTGGCGTGAAATTGTGGAAAGAATGGTGTTGCAGAGAGAGATGGCTCATGAAGGATTTGGAGCTCATGTAAAAGATGTTGAACTAGATCATATAGAACTTGACCATTTAGGAAAGCATGGCATATAAACCTATTCAATTTTGGATAAAGGTGCATCTGAAGAAAGATTGAGAACTGCAGGCATGCATTCTGATCCTATTTGGAAACCTAGCCCCTGTGATTGGTTTCCCAGTTTCAACGACATACATCAATAAACAAGATAATGTGAATGGTAGGGTAGCAAAAAATAGAGTTAATTTGCAAAAAAGTTTAGGAATTAATCAAGTATCTTATTTATCTATGATGGCATAATCATCATCTATGATATTTGGAGCTCCGATTGGAGGTATCTTTTCTGGCATGCCATTAGCACAGAACATGGGTGCGTAGAATGTTGGCATAATGTTTGGAAGTAGCATAAATTTTTATACTGTGGGAGTCTATTTTATCACAATTATTAGAGCACAAGGCAGTGCATCCTCGGGTCTATTTCTCACTACAAGAGGAGGATCAAGAGGATTAGGTGGCTTGTCTTCTAGTGGATCTGGTGGTTCTGGGGGCAAAGGAAACACACCAAGTAATACATGTTCTAGTTTTCGTGGGCACGATATGTACCAACCTTATCAAATCTATATAAAAATTTCTCTTCATTTTGTAGAATACAAAGGAATAGAAGATGCAACTAAGCATGTGCATATGTGTGAGATACTATGACGTGTGAATGAGATTAAAGCTCCAGAGTGAAAGGAAATTTAGTTTGTAACTACATTGTAAGGGTGCATGTATATTGGTACAGGAAATATGATCCAAACCAAACTTGTGTAGATTATACCACGTTACGTGATTCTTTCTTAACAGAGTTTCACATACCTAAATTTGAGCATAAGAGCATCATCGTGCTAAAGGACATTAAACAAGGTATGAATGAGAGTGTTTGGGAGTATGATGCATGTTTTAAGACCCTTTTATAGAATTTATCCTATGATATTCACCTGAGTCAGCATGCCTAATGGTTGGTTGGATGATTAATCATGCTATTTACAAGGGAACTCTAACACAAGACTTATACAAACTTGCGTGGGGCACTTGAAGTGGACCTGCACGGTGAGGAAGTTAGGAGTGTAGAAATAGGGGTCAACCCATTTTTGGAGGCTCAAATTGTATCTATGAAAAAATACTTAGAAAAATTGTCAACTAACTCAACACATGAGATGCCCAATGGAATTTGGTGCACAGATTGTGAAGTAGAAGGACATACTAAGGATAGTTTTCCTTGTAAATTAGTGCATGCCATGTTGCTAGACTACAATATCTATCACTTTCATCATGATTCAAGTAGGTGAACTTTTTTACAATGCACGATAAGAAAGAACATGTCATGTTACCGCAAGATTTGTAGTACTACCACTCATGATACTAAAAATTACAGGTTAATTGATCAGATTCATGATGTCATTGATACTCCAGTGTATGACAGACCAATGCTAAAAATAATTCTAAGGAACAAGGTGAGCATCATGAGCATAATCACAATGAAGGGTGCTCTAATGGAGGCCGAGGTAGAGACTGAGGTTACCATGGAGGATTCAGAGGTTGAGGTTGTGGTGGTGGAAGGAGTGAGTTTCTACAAGGAACATGTTATACATGCGGATCCCCTGATCATTACAGATGTGAATGCCCTCAAAACATTATTTGTTCTTTTTATGGAAAGAACCACAACTATGAAAAATTCCCAAACTTATATGAATACCTGAGTAAGAAGCACAAGCAGGACAAGGACACAGGAATGGTTAAAGTGCAGTGTGCTATGGAATATTAGTGGATAACGAAGTTGGCATTAGATCTTGTGTTAGTACCTATGATGATCACTACGTGCGTTGAGGCTGCACACACCAGGGAAGTTCCAAAGTAGTTTTATATCATTATAAAGGAGGAGGTACTACATGAAAATTATACAAACCCTATGCATTAGAAGGAAGTTTATGAAGAAACCATGGAATTTATTAGGAATTCACACTGCGAGATAAAATGTTTGAAAGAATAGTCACAAAAGTTAAGCGGAAGAAAACAAATGAGCTTCCTCAGAAGTATGTTAACGAATTGAAGGAGGTTTGTGAGATGATGTGACATGAAAAATTCATTCCTTTATTAGGGAAATGGTTAAGGGGGAAGATGCCACACGCTGGAGTTAAGCGTGAAAGAAATATATTGCATACTAACCTACCTCCTCATAGTCTAAATTATGACAAGGATATCACTTTGAATGTTTTTGTTGATGGATGGCTTTTGAGTAACATTTTGATTGATATAGGTTCAGAAGTGAATGTACTCACTTTGGACGTGTGGATTTAGATGGGGAGACCACCATTACAACCATATTTGAATGTGATGTTTATGGATAACAAGACTAAATCCATACCAATTGGAGTCTTGAAGGATTCTACAATTACTATACAAGGGGACAAGTTTACTGGGGACTTTGAGGTCTTGGCACCTTCAGAGGTGGACAATTTTCCAACACTAATTTTACACCCTTGGTGTCATGCAAACACTGTTGATCTACGCTTCAATAAGGGATATATAATTTTTGAGAACAGGGAAGAGCATGTCATTATCCCTTTGACATATGGAAAAGCTACACCTTATGTAGATCCCTTAATTGAAGTGGATTTTAACCGAATCTATGTGCACACTATTAGAGATTCAGAAGTGTTGGATCCATCAAAGGAAGGATTTCTCCAATGGGATGATGCATAGTCCATGAGCGATACTACAAGTGTTGTATGTGACAAATGGGGCACATGGAAATTATGAAATGGCTAAATGGGTGCAAAGTAAGGAGTGTAGTTACACGTGTAAGCTAGGCCGTGTTATGTTAGGCATTTGGGCAGTAACTAGGGATCAAGGTACATTGGTGAGGGAAATCCATGGCCTATTCTTGCTGCTCTAATGAAAGTTCAATGGATATATTAGGTAGTAAAGAAGGAATATGCTAGTTTATACTCTATGTTGGACAATAAATATGTTGGTGGATGGTTCATAGGGATAATCTCTTAAATTGGTGAGAGGTGAGAATCACCTTCTCTATAAGATTTCTTATGGAGAAAATGCGCCTACTCAGATATGTGAATTTCATGATAAAGATCCTGTTTAGCACCACATTCAGCAGTGTGAGAGACTCTAGATAGAGGGGTAGGAAGTATTTATGAACTTCGTTATGGTTGCATCAGTCTGTACTTACACATTGTGAGGATGTATACGCAAGTATGGAAAATCTATGTCAGAGTTGAATAGAGAAACAAGTAAATTGGCAAGAACTGACTACAGGTATGGTTCAGACCTTTAACTATTTTTCCACTAAACCTCAAGTGAATGAGACGTTATAAATTATGAAGCGCATGACTATGGGAGATAATGCAAAGGCTGAGGAACTTCTTCAAGAAGTTACTATGAGAGCTCAGATATGGAGGCATGTGCTTTAAAGAAGAAGAGAACAGATGCAAAACATCTTTTATGCACGCCTAAATAGAAAAAAGAAAATGGTAAGATGGTCTATGTAATTGATGATGAAAAACTAAAAAATATGGATGTTGAGCATATAGAGGGTATGCGTGAGGTCTTGCATAATGCAGATGAGAAGGCACATGCCTACCATGATCTGATGAAAATGAAGAAGGTCAACATTGGAACAAATGTTGAACATAAGGAGGCCATGATTGGAGATTATTGGTCTAACTCTGAGGTTGCTAAGATAATTGAGTTGTTGCATGAGTTCCAGGACTTATTCCCTAGAAGCTATCCTGATTTAAAAGGAGTGAATGAATCTCTGGGTGAGATGAGGATCAAGCTTAAGGAATGGGCACGCTCGGTTAGGAAGAGGCCTTATAGGATGAATCCTAACTTGCGCATCAAGGTAAAGGAAGAAATTGACAAGATGATGAATTATGGAATCATTAAGCCCAATGAGGAGTCAGAATGGGTTAGCCCTATGGTGATCAATATAAATAAAGATGGCAGAATTAGAATTTGTATGGATTACAGGGAGTTAACCATTGCATGTGTAATTGATCCTTTTCCCACACCGTTTAATGAATAAATCTTGGAAGGCATTGCCAGGGCATGAGATCTACTCCTTCACTGATGGATTTTATGGATATCATCAAGTGATGATAGCTAAAGAGGATCAAGAGAAGAAAAATTTCACCATAGAGTGGGTAAGTTTTGCATACACTGTTATGTCCTTTGGATTAAAGAATTCACCTACAATCTTTTCATGCATTATTTTGCAAGCATTCCAGGACTTCATTCATAAGTTTCTGTAGGTTTACTTGGATGATTGGACAATGTATGGGCTAGTGAAATATCATTGTGATAACTTAAAGCTAATGTTTGATAGGTGTCGGCAGTTGAACATATCTTTAAAAATTAAGATGTGTGTTTTTGCTACACCTTTTGGGACTTTTCTGGGGAATATTATTTGTAAAGAAGGCTTGTTAGTGGATCTTGCTAAGGTTGCTATTATTTTGGGCCTGGAGGAACCTACTAACCAGAGAAAGGTGCATAGATTCTTGGGGCACACGATATATTACAAGAATTTTATTAAAGGCTATGCCAAGATTGATGCACCCTTGGAGGAATTATTAAAGGGAAAATGAAAGTTCTATTGAGGTGAGGTGCAACAGCGCGTGTTTGAGACACTGAAGGAAAGGATTACTACATCACCTATTATGCACTTTCCTTCATGGACCAAACCTTTTCATGTGCATGTGGGTGCCTTTTTCATATCCATTGGCACAGTATTAGCGCATCCTAGAGAAGTTATTGTTGATAATCATATTTTCTTTGCAAGAAGGAAGTTAACACCAGCATGAACATAACTATACAACCACAGAGCGCGAAACCTTGTCCATGATCTAGGTGTTGTATAAGTTTTGACAATACTTACTGGCAAGACACCTTTTATTTTATATACAGATCACATGGCCTTGAAGTACTTGGTGAAAAATCCTATCATGCAAGGGCGCATATGTTGTTGGATTGTGTTGTTTTAGGAATTTGATTTTACTATGGTAGTTAAGCCAGACAAGAGTAATTCTAGACCATATCATTTGAGTAGTATTAATTTATGTGAAGACACGTAAATCATTGAGGACATAATTTCAGATGCACAACTATTTAGGTTAAACCATGTGCCCTCTGACATGGAAGACATTGTTGTATTTTTATGAAAAGGTGTGGCACCTGAGGGAATGAAGTATATATAGAGAAGAAATAACTTTCCATATGTGTCACGCCTTACATGTTGGTTAGTGGAGATTTATATAAGATAAGACAAGATAAAGTTTTGCGTTGGTGTGTACTTGAGCATGAGTGTGAAGATATTATGGAGGAGGCTCATGACAATATTTTAGGTGGACATTATGCAGGAGATGCCACAACGCACAAGTTTTTATTGGTTGGTTTGTTGTTGGAAACAAATTTATAAGGATTGAAAATAATATTGTAAGGCATGTGCCCATTGTTAGCACCTTAGAAATCCTGGGCATTGAGATGAAATGCCTTTGAGGCCTATTTCTAGTGTAGAACATTTCAAAAAGTTAGCAATTAACTTTGTGGGACCTATTTCCCCACCCGTGCACAGGATTGAATCACACTACATTATAACTTGTACAAACTATCTTATAAAGGTGGGTAGAAGCGGTGCCTACAAAGGATTGCATAGTAGCCACAACAACAAGGTTTATATGGGAAAAAATTATCAGAAGGTATGGGTGGCCATTGAGTTTGAAAAGTGATAGTGGTACTCATTTTGTTAATGAGACCATCACGATACTATTGGGATAATTTATGGTTGCACACCATAAAACAAAACCCTATCACCCTCAAGCTAATGGAACTGTTGATGCCTTCAACAAGATACTAAGCCACACATTGACTAAAATTTGTGATGTTAGAAGGAAATCTACTGGGATGCTAATGTCTACTACTATAATTTAGGAATACATGACAACCTATAAGAGGTTGAATAAGGCAACACATTTTCAATTGGTGTTTAGCATAGAGGCTATTCTACCATAAGAGTTTATGTTTCCTTCTTTACACATTGTGCATGTAGGAGGTTTGGCTAATGAGAAAAAAACTTGAAGATCAACATTGATAAACTAATGTAGTTAGATGAAAAGCGTGTCATTTCTAGATGGAGTCAGAAGACAGAAAAAGGCTAGATAAAAGGCATGACATGATAGACATATTAAGGATAAGAAGCTTGAAGTTGGACAGATGGTTATTCTTTATGACTTCATTTTTTTTGTGCCACCTTGGAAATCTTAAATTTCCATTGGTTGGGACCATATGTTGTGACTTACATACTTGATTCATGCACTTCCCAGTTAGAGGTGCTGGATGGAACAAAGTTGCTCGGTTATTTTAACGAGGGAGTAGGCTGAAGCCCTATTATAAATAAGTTTTCTTGGTGTTTGTAATAAGTTTGTATTTCCAGTTAGATTAGATTTCCTTAATGCAATTCCTTTATATGTGTTTCCTTCGTCATTTCTATGCTTTGTCAATTTAGTTTAGTGTTTTGTGTAATAAGCGCACTTGTGCGCTTGAAGCTGATTTCTTTTTAGTGTATTCATGTGCAAAGGACCGCACATACCATTAGTGTGGGGATGGATCAAGAATGATTGAATAGTTCCTTAGAACAGATTCCATTACATAAGAGAAGTAAAATTATAGGTGCTTAGAGAAAAATATATACTTGAGAAAACATTTCAAAGAAAATTGCTCGAATTGAAGACCACGTAAAGGAAGTTGGACGCTCATTATAATGCGAGGTAGGTTATAACAATAGGAAATCTACTCAAATGAAGGGCACAGTGGATAGGTACTTCGACATATGAAGGCGTGCGAAAGGAGGTATGTGGCCAAGAAGTAGTGGGTGCGCTATAAGGTTTTGACTAAGGCGCGGAAAAGTTAAGCATGCAAAGACAAGGTGCAACACATGTAAAAGAGTAGAGGTAGAATTAATGCCATACATTACGGTGGTAGTTGGGGGAGAAATTAATGAGGAGTTTTGAAATGGGTTATAAAGTCAGTGAAGTATAATGTTATTATTACCTTACATTGTTGAGCTATCAAAATGTGAAGTGCGAAGAAGATCTTAGTGTGACGAGTAATATATAGAGTGATGAACCAGGTGAGGTTGAGGCACATTTTTAGTGGTGTTATGTGCATAAGGTTTTATTAAGGAGGTTGTGTGTGTGCTCAAATCTCAAAGGTGGTTTCATACAACTAGGGTTTGGGGAAAACGGGTTCGTAGCTAGGGTTTCATAGGTTCAAATTCGAGGCATGCATGGTAAGAAGTTGACAAAATTAAGGTTAGAGAATGCCCTTGTAAGTAAAAAAGATAAATGGCACCTAGGTGAGCCCTAGTCATAGAGAAGGAGGATGATGACATGACAAAGGAATGGTTGGTAGAAATGTTGTATCCAGAGGGGGTGATCAAAGGGAGTCCTTGGGAAACAAAAATAATAAGGTG
The DNA here is from genome assembly GCA_019776745.2 of Taxus chinensis. Taxonomy (NCBI): domain Eukaryota; kingdom Viridiplantae; phylum Streptophyta; class Pinopsida; order Cupressales; family Taxaceae; genus Taxus; species Taxus chinensis. The sequence continues at coordinate 897,327,417 of CM034149.1, forward strand.
CAAAATTTCTAATTTTAATCACAGGACCGATAAGACCATTAAGGATATCATTGTAGAAACCATCCGGAAGACAAACAGGAGGACGGTAGATGGAGCGAGGGTTCTGGATGATTCAGTGAAGAGATTGTTGCAGAGAGTTGGGGTCATGCAACTCTTTGAGATACCATATTTCAAAAAGCATGACAAGTTGTACCAGTGGCTGATGTCGCAGGTACATGAAGACTTCTTTTATTTTGGGGCTAGGAAGATGAAGATCTCTGCTAAAATTGTCGGCAAAGTTACAAGATTGGGTGACTCATGGTTAGATATTGCGGGGGATCTAACATATGATGATGGAGTTGATGCGACGACCACTGCATTCAAATATAAGAAGGGAGCGTGAGTTTTCAAAGTCACAAACATAGAGGATATGGCCACAAGGGTTGCGATGTGATTAGTAGGTTGTAAGTTAGGTACTTTAGAAAGGTGGATAGAGGTCAATCAACACTGGCTACACATAGCACATAAGATGGCGATCAATACCTACTATGACATCATTAATTATATTGTGGAGATCCTAGTAACAGAGGCAGGCGTATAAGTTGACAAAGGTGAGAAGATAACATGGGGTGTTATTTTACTTTTGATAGTCTTTCAATGAAAATTGGTGTACCTGATGGGCCAAGCGACAGAGTTTGGGAGTACCCCTTGGATAATAAGTCACTAGTGCAAAAGTTTTCAAAGTATACCTATCATGGCTCCATTTTGAGCATGTACAAGGAGCGCCAAGAAAAATGGTTCATAAGGATGTTGTTAGGGTGTTTGAAGGAGAGTGACACATATCACGCGAGCTACCCATAGTATTAGATGGACAAGTGGAGCTCACAGTTTACCAAAACTTCAATATGTGGAGGTTCTTTACGAAGATGAGTGAAAAGATCCCTTGGTGTAAGTTACCATTCACCTTCACCATGTGTTATTTTAAGGATTCACTGAACAGATTGCATAACTTGTGAAAGATTCGATTTGATGCTAATAAGGTAGATGTAGATATACATATCCTGCGCAAGACATATGTGTGGCCAAATAGGGAAGCTTATGTAGAGACAATGGAGATGGACAATATTGATATAACTCTAGAGACTCTGGTCGTGGGGAAAATTGAGCCTATGCGTGTCTATTTATATCTAAGGCCACGCTTCAAGGATGGAAATGTAATTACATGAGAGAAATTTTCTGTACCAGGTCCTCTGAAGGGGAAACAAAACACTGGGCACAAGAAAGCTAGTTTGAGCATACACCCCCCAGAAAGGAAGATCCGGTACCTGAAGGCTTAGAGAATGTTTTGGAGAAGCAAGGGGAAGAAAAAGTAGTTAGTACATGGCTCGATCATACTCGAAGGGTGTTGTACGGAAGGTGGACAGGTGCGAATGTTGGCGATGGGACATCACAACCAGTTAGAAGATCACCATGTTTAACACCAGTACAAATATCAAGGGAGAAAGAAAAAAGTGCCAAAAGTATATTCCAGTCAAGATAGTGAGGAGGATAAGTCTTCACAACAGAGCGTGTGCAGAATGATGTTGCCACCCCAAGCCTGGAAGTGTGAAAAGATGAAGAGGTAAGTGGCAAGAACTCTATGTATAAGGAGAATTCCCCCAATGTAAGTGCGTAAGGACTTGTAAACGAAAGCAGCATTGGTGGAGATACATAAATTATAGTACGCACTGCATGCACAAATAAAGAAACTGAGGAAGGAGAGGAAGTGAAGTAGAACATGGGCAACGAGGCACAAAAGAATGTGGACATCACTGCATAGGAGAACGTGGGTGAGCGCACCAGTGAACCTAAGGAAGATGAGGTGGTAAGAACATGAAATCTTGAATATGTTGATGACACCACTAAGATAATTCACACTAGGTTCTAAAGTAATATGCCAAGCGAATAGTTATATGGCTGGGACTTGATGGACCCCAAACATGATGAATATGTGCACTCGTAAAAACATTTCATGGAGTATGCATACTCCATGAATGAACCGGAATTTGATGTTTTTGAGGAGTCATGTGTGTCACGAAGAATGAAGAAGGCACCACATACCCCACCATATCACCATCAAGCCAACTCAATTCTTGGATGAGTAGGTAAGCAATGCTTTGGTTAAGGTGTCTGCAGAAGTTGCACACCCGAAATATTGATAAAGTGGTGACTATTTGGGCCTTATTGGAGGATAGAAAGGATAAGGATATGAAATTAAGTATCTAGCGAAGGAGAGAGCTAAAGCTGAGGTAATAGGCGCAAAAATTTATTCAAATGGTGGGAACATATTGGGGATGAAATCTTAAAAGAGAGGCAACAATATGAGGAAAAGGTGGTTGACTAGGAATTCCCTTCTTACCTACATTATCTACGCACATTAGTTCATATGATATTAGATAAAGGACCAGTGCACATGCCAAAACCTAAGGATGATGCAAAAAAGGCACAAAAGGCTAGGGCAATAGTCGTGTGCAAAATTACCAGCTATGAAGCATTACTGCAAACCTTGAAAGATGAACTAAAGAAAGAAAAATTGGCCTTGAATATGTGTGTGGCCCCTGAAAAAAATTATAAATACAAGTACCATTGAAGAAGAGAATGAGGTCCATAAGTCAGTAAAGAATGAGACACTCAGACGTGTGGAGAGGGCTAACTTTGATAGCAGAGAAGCGCGATGCACTTGCAAAAGCCCAGGAAACCGTACAAGGAGAAAATAAAGGACATTGGAAACTTAATAGCAGAGCGAATGGTGTCATGGATGAGATGGTCTCAAGTATAGGGCCAATGTTATCAGGGTATTACAGAATAAAGATGAGAACATGACACTTGATGAGATGGAGGTAGTACTTGTAGACATTCCAGACAAGACAAATAAGGTGCTAAGTGATTGGAATGACTTAGAGGTAGAGATCAAAAATGATTATCAGAGTTAATCCTCCCTGTAGAAGAGTAGAGCGCCAAGTATTCTCTCATTCTTTTTGTGCAGACATTATTTTTATTATTTCATTATTTATTATTTTTCTTGGAGAGATAAATTATGATTACCCATTGTCAGGGATGGCAATGAAATTAGTGTGGGGAAATGTTGTGTCGATGAAATATAGCCTAAGTATGAAAGGCAAAGAAAGATTGGGTGTGTGGGAATAGGGCATGTAGATGCGTACAAAACAGTAGTGAAACGAGGCGCACCCGGGATAGCATGAAATTAGGACATCTGTTTTCTAGTTGAGGCTAATTATAGACATGAAGTATGGGGCATGTTTTATAGAAGGCTTGGAGAGCACGCGAAGGCTAATTTGGAAAAGTAGAAGATCAAACACCATGCATAATTTTGAGTTATTAATAGGATGATTCTGATGTATATTATTAGATAATTTATTAATAGTGTGCTTGCATGCTTTTATATTTATCATGTAAAGGTGCATGGCTATTCTTAGCATGCAATCTATTTTGAAGGTGCTCAAGCAATAAAGGGTAAGTCCCCACTACCTATAAATATGTATTAATTTACATGGTTTAGGGACCCCAATCTGGATTGTAGTAGTGTTATGATGTGAGTTTGTGAGCGCACATGAATATGGTGACTATACTATGGATGTATGAAGCTTCTATGTTTAACAACAATCAATATAATGGATCATTTTGGATAGATATTGATTGTAGACACATCTGTGAATGGATCTTACAAGGTAAAGGTAATCTTGATTCTTTTTTGATTGTTCATACTTGATGGTTAAGATCTAGATCTAGTTCATGAACTGCGATATACTTAGTTATCTATTATGGATCTAGAATATGTGTATAATAATGCTAAATTATTGGGTGAGATGACATAAAAGAGGAACCTGGTACCTTTGCACGCTTTAGGTGAGTGCTCATTTTTGGTTGAGCATTGAGCCAGTACGCCTAACACTTTTGGGGGTAAAAATAAGACAAAAATAAGCCATCATATGTGAAAAAAGCGTCAAAGCAAGTGGCATCGAATGGAATGTGTGCCCAATAAGAATTATTCATGAAAAGAGTGCATGTGAAAGGAGGAAGCATATATGTATGTTCCTCATGAGAAGATGAGGAATGTGGTATGATGTCCAATGTACGAACAAACCCCCGATAAAGTACCATAGTAGTAGTAAAAGGCGGTGGTGACAATGATGTGGATGGGATGGAGTTTAATGCACAAATATTTCCTTTGAGTGAAGGTAAGTTAACCAGATAGTTTGTGGGTTTTTAATCATCAACAGTAGTTGCAAAAATTTGAGAAGGTAATGTAGTGGTTATGTCTAGGAGGAAATACTTAAATGGGTCATGATCATTGATGATGGTATATTCAAATCCTTTATGTAATAATGTAACACACTGGTCGACTGTAGAAGGAACTACCTACATAGAGTGAAGTCATGGCCTACCAAGTAAGTAATTGTACTAAACTAGGAAACTGATAACAAAGAATACCATGAGAACAATATTTGGCCCGAATGTGATAGGTAAATTAATAGTGCCTATGAATGGATGTGTAGAAGAATTAAAGGCATGAAGAGAAATGAAGGATGGGCTAACATTAGGAATGAGAGATAATGTATAAATATTGAGCTCATATTTGTTATCGATTATAGTTTGCTTAATACCCATGGGATAAATGTGATCCAATATATATAAAGTGAGGATCATTGTCATAAATAGAAATATTATCACCTATATCATATAGAAAAGTAATTTGTTGAGAGAATGCATCTATGAATTACTGATATACTATGTCTAGATGGGTAGTGGAAGGAATGTGAGTATTAGCCAAGAGAGAAATGATTTTATCTCTACAATCAAAACTAGCTAGCAAGAAATAATGAATGGAGATATCCATTATGAGATAATCCTATAAAAAATGAAAGAAGTAATGAGATGAGGACCTAAGAGTGTTTGAATCAGACATATCCACCAAATGATTTAGTAAAAATGGATTTTTTGTAAAACCCTAAGATATTACAGAGTCACATGTAATATATAAATGTTAAAACATAGATTGCACACAAGCAATAAGCTAAATATATATGAAATCATAGGTGCAAAAAAGAGAGTAGAAGACTTATCTTAGTTTTAAATTGATCCTGAAGCATAATGGATAGGAAAACTAGTAAACATGAGGAGGAAATTATTACAACCAAACACTTAAAATCTTATAACTGTCGAACAATCCTGGACCAGGGTGCCTGGACTGGGTCAGGGGCGCTTGGGTACTAGACAACTTTGTTAGCACTCGTGACTGTGAAAATGGTCAAATTATAAATTTCCCTATGTTGCGAGGTTATCAATTATTGTCGCCTTTGATCACCTATATATCACTGAATGATCGCAGAGTTCACCTGTAACCTATAAAGTAGATAATACCTCAAAAAACCCTAAACTACATCAAATCCTAAAAAATAAAAATGTAAATAGGGATTCAAATTGACCTCGGCAGTCACCCAATAGAGTGAACTTACAACCTATCACTACACTACATTTAAGAATACATGTATATCTTGTGTATTTCTGTAAGAATGATGCCCTAGGAAATTGTTTTGTAATATGCACTTGATAACAAACAATAACTATATGGAGCAATGTAGATAGATGTGTGAATGGAAAAATGAACTTCCCCTCCTATGTGTGTATGTAGAAAATTCAGTCCCTTGTCCCTTGAATGATAGCTAGATGGATGCCTTGATGCTCTTAGAATGCCTTTAGATGCAACCTTAGGTGGTGATAATAGATGCTTAGAGCTTGGTCCTTTATTATGATCACATATTTTTTTATTTATATTATTCCCTTGGTTGAATTTTTTAATTGACAACTAAAAGGGTGACCCATAAGAAAACAAGATGCCTAAAATATAAAAAAGGAGAGTAAGATAAAAAGAGGTCGGGGCACCCAAAGAGGAGGAGGGCACCTAGGTGTTGGTGTCCAAAGTTAATAAAGATATAGTAATGAAGATCAATCTAGATTGTGAGGTGTGCAAGACCAAAGAGGAAACCAAAAAGATAGAAAAAAGGTGAAAGATAGATGTCAATTACTTGTTTTCTCACTTAGGAATCATATGAATAGTGGTATTTGATTAGGACCTACAAATGTACCCAAGTGTGTGATTTAGTGTCTACATAAGGAAGTAAAGGTGGTTAGTCATATACTGCTTCATATGGAGTCATTTTGGTTTATATGTGATACAAGGTGTTATACCACCATCCAACAAGAGGTAGGCACTTGACCTACTATTGTTGGTGCTCTGAGGTGAAACATCTAAGGAATATTTCAAAACTTTTTTTAACAATTTAAATTTGACCATCATTTTGTAGGTGATATCCAAAGCTCATCCATAATTAGGTCCCTGTCCTGTCGAATAATTTTGTATGGAAATGGATGGTGAAGGAGACATCATGATATGAGAAAATTGAAGTTGGGATGTCATGCATGTAGAATATTTGGTCAAGGAAAATTTGGGTGATGGTTGAGGTTGTATATTGGTGGGCTAAGGGAAAAAATGGGCATACTTGGAGATGCGGTCCAATATGACTTAGATTATTGAATTTCTACCAGATTTAGGGAGGTATTCAATGAATTCAAATTAAATATTGGTCCAGATACGAGTTAGAATTGGTAATGGTTGCAATAAACTTGGGGTTTCCACTGTCTCACCCTTGTTGCATTGACATGTAATACATTCAGCTATAATTTTTTTGATGTATGCCTTCATTCCTTCCCAAAATAAATTCCTATGAACCCTCTCATAGGTTTTTTTAAAAATTGAGTACCTACAGATGAAGAAGTATGGATTTTGAGAAGAATTACATGGTGAATATTAGTTGTAGGTGGTAACACAAAGCACATATTATACCACAAATAGGTTACATACCAAGAGTAGTGTGAGGATGAATTATGATCAGATGTATATTGTTGGATGAGGCATTGCATGGTTGGATCCTTGTCCCATTCTTGTTGGATTTACTGAATCCATTCCAATATGGGCATAGATACTACGCAGAGGGAGGGTTGATCCTTGAAAGTGCTAGAGCTCAATCATCAACAACCACATTTTCCTTCCCTTTCTTATAGGTGATCTAATAGTCATACCCCATAAGATTCGAGGCCCACTTCTATTGAGCAAGAGATGAGACCCATTATTCAAGGAAGTAATTAAAATTGTGGTTATCAGTCTTGAGTTATAAATTCCTCCATAACAAGTATGTCCGCCACTTCTATACTACATGTAAAATTTCCATCATATCCTTCTCATAATTAGACAAGACCAAATTCCTTCCCAAGAGAGATTTACTAGTGAAGGAAATCAGGAAATATTCCTAGAGGAGAACCACACCAAGGCCATTTCCATAGGCATCACTTTCAGTGATGAAATTCTAGGTGAAATTTGGCATGGTTAAGACAGGTGTATTACACATAACTTATTTTAAGGTCTCAAATTCCTGTTTAGTCACCACATTCCATTAAACAATATCCTTTTTAACATGGTTGCCAATGGGGCCAATATTTTACCATAATCGTGAATACAGTTTTGGTAACGACCTGTGAGAACCAAAAATATCAAAGGCTTCAAAGTGTTTTAGGGAGTGGCCAATTTTTCATGTCAGTGATTTTATCTGGGTCCACACAGATGCCCTCCATAGAGACAATATGTCCTAGATATTCAACTTCTATTTGTACGAAGGAGAACTTGGAGTTTTTGGCACACAACTGATTACATACAAGAATATTTCATGCCCTTTCAATGTGTTATAGATGCTTGGACCGATTTTTACTATAGAATACTAGGATGAAACAACAAAGGAAGGGCAAAAAAACCTTATTCATGAAGCCTTTGAATGTGGATGGAGAATTAGTAAGCTCAAATGACATGAATAAAAACTCATTATGACCATCATGAGTGTGGAAGGCTATCTTTGGAATATCTTCCTCATGAAGATGAATTTGGTGGTACTTCGAAATAATATCCAATTTGGAGGAAAAATGAGTTCCATTAAGTTCATCCAAGAGCTCATCAATAACGAGAATATGGAACTTGTCCTTGATAGTGATATTGTTTCATTTTCTACAATCAATACAAAGATGTTGTGAGACATCCTTTTTATAGACAAGTAATACAAGGGAGTAATATGGGATGCAGCTATGGTGAATATGGATATTAGATGAGCTACTCTTGCCTTTGAGAATTTATTAGATGAGATTTTCAATTTATGTCTTTTGTAAAAATGGATACTTGTAGGGCCAAATGTTGGGATGAGAAATTTTTGGGAGGATATGAATATGATGATATTTTGGTCATGGAAATCCCTTGAGATCAAAAAAGATAATAAAATATTTATCTAAAATGGCTTGTAAATATGTAGGGGTGGTGGAAGAGGTAGGTGCATTCAATTGGATAGAAAATAAATGACAAATGACCCCATTTGATCCTTTCTTCAAAATATTTTCCATATGATGGGAACTAATAATACTAGTTAATCCTAGAGAAAACCCGTTGAAGGTGTGTTTTCTCCCATTATCATAGAACTACATCCATATTTTAGATAAATCCCATAAGATGGGTAAAATGTTTTGCAACCATTGAGCACTCAAAAGGAAATCACATCCACCTAGGGGTAGGAAAAACATGCTAGAGTGAAAATTATAATCTCCCATCATAATAAAAATATTATGACACTTTCCCTTATAAGATAATGCACCACCATTAAAAATCATAACTTCAAAGTTAGAACAAGGGTAAACAAAACAATATGCTTGTTTAGACAACTTTGGATCAATAAAGTTATGTTTGCTACCTAAATCAATTAAGATGGTGATAGGAATATTTGTGAAACACCCTTTTATCCTCGTGGATTGAGGGGTAGTGACTCCTGCTAAGGCGTGAAGTGAGATCTTTTGTTAGGAATCCTGATAAGGGGATTCATCCAATGGTAATTATTCTTCTTGGATTTCTTGGGAATCTTCATAGTTGTCGAATTTGAAAGGCGATTTGACATTCATGAGGTATAATTTTTTTTTCTATGCATTAATGCCTCTTAGTAAAATTGTTGTCACAATTATCATATAGGCCCTTCTCTCTGCACTTGTGGATTTCCACTTCAATAAGATGTTTGATTGGGGATGACTTTAGAGTGGGAATTGTGGGAGCACTACGATCTACTTGATTTTTGAATCTAGTGAAACTAAAAGGTTGCTAGTATGTTGTGATTTTTTCCTTTGCTAATTTTAACAAGCCCAATGCTTCCATCATGTAATTGGGTTTAAAATTTTTAACTTTTGATTGGATTGCATCCTTAAGGAAACTTATGAAATAACTATTGAAAAATTAATATGAAAAACCTTCCATGTGATTGGAAAATATCTTGAATTTTGTTTAGTAAACATGGATTAATCTTGTTTTTTTGAGTTTAGTGAGATCTCATGTGAAGTCATCATAAGCACTGAGGCCAAATCGCTCTAAAATGAGGGATGAAAACCATGACAATTGTGGTTCATCATGAGCTTTTAGATACCGACGATACCATTTTAGAGATTCTTATTTCAAATTAATAGAAGTAATGGGGGGCCTTGTTCAAAAAGTTGGTATTGTGGAAACTAAAGCATTTTTCTTCTTTATATATCCACCGAATTGGATTTTTACCATTGAAGAGAGGAAAATCCAAATTGGAACCACGTCGCATATTTAGAAAAGATAAATTATGTTCTAAAGTGTACTTAATATGAAGATTATTAGTGAGGATGAATTTTTTTTGATTGAGTCCTTGCATCATTTGTGTGATATCATGCATTTTTACCCTCAACGCAGTGATTTCTTCCTCCATTATTTGTGCCTAAACAAGTCACAACCATGACCAAGAGGGATTTCGAGGTTAAATTTTTTTTTGGTTGGAGTTATATGTTAAATTTATTGGCTTGAAGAGATGATTGTAGTGGTATAATTTCTCTGAAGACCCAAAATATTTGTTTATGGCAGCCAAGTCAGGGGAGTTAAAAATAGTTGTTTGTATGGGAATTTTTTTGAAAAAATAAGTTGTTAAAATGATCACCACAAACTACAAATGAGAATGGTGGGTGTGCTTTATAAGTGGTATTTTTTTTGTAATTTTTTACTATAGTCGAATTTTTAAGTTGAGGAAACCAATCAAGTTTTCAAGTTGGGAAGCAAATCAATTTTGCAAGTTGAGAAAACAATTCAAGTTTTCAAGTCGGGGAAACAAGTTAAGAAAATAGGTTGGGGAAACAGGAAGGGGAAATAGGCCAGGAAAACAAGTTGGGGAAATAATTCGAGGAAATAAGTCAGGGAAACAGGTCGAGGAAACAAGCTAGGGAAATTGTAGACATAAAATCATGCACATATTACTATTTTACTATGTTGTCACTATGTTTTTTATATGCATGGATCTTAAGTAAGAAAATTATTTACTAGTGACACAATCCTTTGTCAATTTTTTTATTTTGATTATCTTTATTGTCTTTCACTCTCAGATCTATCATTTTTGTACCCAGTTCTGGTTATGTCACATGGATCCCTATCTATTAGTCTTTTCACATATGTCGTCATTTATCCTAGGAAATTAGCGCCCATTCTAGACACTAGTGCCTAGGTTCTCTTGTCCATTCTGGGTGCTCCTCCTTATTCTTTTTACAATTTGACATTTTGTGGTTGGCCTTTCTTGTTTTATTATCCATATCTTGAGCTCGTAGTTAGCCTTTTGGTTCACTAGTTTCAAAAATCAAACAAGATATCCATATATATACACAACATATACACTATTATTCTAGATGGAAATTCTAAGGGGGAAATATAATCTACATACTATCACTACAATTACAAGGGACTATGTTTTTGGGTTCCAAACACTGCATAAGAAGGGGAAGTGCTCAATTCCATATCACACATTTGAATCTTATCTAGTCATATCCCATTATCTTGACATCATTGGCGCGAGGGTAACCTAAGGACACTATTACACACACAAGCACAAAGAACTACATGGATTCTAGAATGTAGTGTAGCACCCGGTCATAAGTTCACTCATCAGGTGATCGCTAGGGTCAATCTGACTTCACATATTACAATTTCATTCCAATTTAATGTGTTTTTTGAGCTTGTGCAGGTAGCTAGGGTTTGTTTTGCAAGTTACAGGTACCCTCAAAAATTAAAGAGATAATACCAAGAAATCAACAAGAATTGATAGCGAAACCCTATCCATTCTAACCTTCTGCATAGTCTCCATCACCCAGGAATAGTCACTAGCACCTAAATGCCCCAGTCTAGTACCATGCACCTGTGTCCATCATTATTCTCATAATATAGATTTTTACAGAGAGCATTTATGACACAATTCCATCCATGTTCAACACTTTACACTGCCAAGATCGGTTATAGATTGTGCAATATTCAACTAAGTCATCTCTCTCTCTCATTTTCTTATAGTGTTATAGTTTTTGAGTGCTTAGAATTTGTATATCTATTGTATTTTATCACATATGTTACTATGTTAGAGTAGGTACTTGATTTACCTTTATTGTATTTATCCTCACCCAATTATGTTTGCGGATATTTATTTTATCTTATTTAGATATTAGGAGATATTATCTAATTGTTAGGTATAGTTATTTCCTTAATCTATGGTATTGACTAGATCCTTGGTGTCTAGTTCTCTCCTAAATCTATGGACATAACTAGTTCTTTGATGACTAGTTATTTCTTTGATTTATGGCTTGATCTACAACCTTGACTAGTTCTTAGATTTTTATTCCTTGTCTATATAAGCAAGGCTCATTATTATTGTATTTCATTGATTTCCATAAAAATATATGATATTGTTGCTCTTTTTTTTGCAAAGGTTTTATGTGAAGTTATTTTGGTGAATTGCTTTCATCTTATAGATCATGGTGTTTTCTTAGCACCAGTGTTCTTGGCTTGGTATGATCTGGTTATCGTTCCTTTTATGGTATTAGAGCAGGAGATTGTTATTGACATCCATATGTAATTTTTATTTTGTAAATAAATTCTTTGTATATTCATATATTTGGGATTTGTTCATATTTTGTTATTGTGTGCAGTTTTATGCATAACAGAGACTTCCATTGAATCCGAAAGGAGGGAAAACCATAAGATTGAATGTAAACTCAACCATTTTTGGAGGAAACCGTTTTTTTTGGTTTTTTGTTGTTACAAAGGCACATGTAGGTTCGCCTCAAAATTCACGTCAGCCAGAACAAAACCCAGAAAATCAATTTCTAGATTTTTTGCAGTTGTTCAAGAGCCATACTGGGTTTGTTTCTATTGTGTCACACTATTCGCGATTAGCATGAAATAGGAAGTTTCGGGAAAGATGTTTTGTTTCTTTTCTAGCAAGGGTCCACGGGCGGCTATGCATGTTTTTTGCTATTTCGGGAAAATCCACATACTACTATTCTGGGCAGTGAAGGTCATTTTTGATGCAATCCTGAAATAGTAATGTTTACCAGAAGGAGCAGTTGGATGTAATAGTAATAGTAATGTTTACAAGTGACACCTCCCATAATAATAAGTTGTGCAAACACCCATTGAAATCCTCAATCCCTGGTCATATGGTATGGTCATATGAGGGCTTAAATGTTCTTTCATTATTTGAGTGTTTAGAAGCTGTATATCTATTGTATTTTATCATATATGTTACTATGCAATTGGATTCAATTATATTTTTATTAAATCATTTGGTGAACCCTCTTTTCTTCGAACTTCTTTCCCTAGGATCCCCAAAACCGCCATGGCTAGGAAGAGGTCCTCATCTAATAAGCACCATATAGCTGATAAATTCTTAAGAATTGTCTTTGATAATTTTGTTGTGTAATTTGAATTTTTTGACCTCTACCAAAAACCCTTAATGTGATTCTTCCATCATCCAATTTTTTTTTTTCCAAAAAACCCATCCTACTAACTTTCACAACTCTAGCATCTGCATAGTCTCTCCTGACCAAAACTTTACTTCATGTTTTCCTTTCTCTCCTGTAGTCACCTATGTTTTTTGCACCTTCTTCCACTCCTCTTATAGCACATGATAGTATTACTGGATATTCTATGCTTGATCATGTTCTTGGTTGTGATAATATGGATTCCAATACTTCTACATCTCATGTTGAAAATGTACATATACATGATGGTATCTCTATTAGTGGTCAAAATGAATGAATTTTTTTATCTCCTACTCTTCCTACTTCCAAAAGTGCTTATAATAAATGAAATGATAGATATGATATTAGTAATCCTACCACTTCTTTGTATGTTGATGATAATCTTGGAGAAATATTTACTTGTGAAAATATGTCTGATAATGATGTAGACTATGCTTTTGATCACGAACATGTTAGTGATGATGTTATTTCTCTTAACACCATTGAATGTGAATTTACTACTCCTATTTCTTCTCTTTTTGATGTTATCACTCATACTGATTCCACTCCTACCACTAGTACGCCTCTTATTATTTCTTAAGAGTCTAAATCTACTATTCTTATAGAGCCTCTATGTTCTTCTCCTCGTCTTCCACCTCTTTTTTATTCTTCTACAGTTTCTACTCATGAGATCCTCCTCCTAGCACTAGTACACCTCTTATTTTTTCTTGTGATTCTACATCTATCATTCCCATAGAGCCTTCATGTTCCTCCCCTCCTTTACCAACTCTTTCTATTTCTTTTGACGTTGTGGCTCGTGATGATTCTACTCCTACCATTAGTACACCTCCTAGTATATCTTCTAAGTCTACATCTAGCATTCCCATATATCTTCTATTTTCTTCTCCTTCTCTTCCACCTCCTTCTCATTATTCCATATCGGTTTCTTCTTCTCACATTCCCATGATCACTCATAATGGAAATATCCAATGTCTCAATATGCCTCTTACTTCACATACCATTCCTTCACATAATATTTTATCCCTCATACATGTTGTTGGCACTTTGCAATCTAAATTTCATACACTCACTCTTGATAGTAAAACCTAGTATGCTTCTGTTGATAATAATTCTTTGCATGGGAATCTTATTTCTCAAAAGATTCACAATTCTACTTTCCCAAAGGACTTCATCATGCCTAATTTCTCATATTTCGATGGTACTAAAAATCCTTATTTATATCTCAAGCATTATCTTTCAACCATGTATGCTTATTGTAATGATCACTTGTTACTTAAAGCATTTCTTTATAGTCTTTTTGATCGTGAACACTAATAGTACACTCATTTTCCTTACGGATCCATCAGTACTTATTATGATCTAGAGGATGTTTTTCTTAGACAATTTATTTCTAAAAATGGTCTTAAGGTCACATATAAACACTTGCCTTCATTAAATCAAGAAAAGAAAGAACCACTTGTAGATTGAATTTTACACTTTAATTCTTGTATGCACTAGTTAGTATTTCAGCCCATTGATTTTATCTTTTTCATGGCTTAGTTCCTACATTGAAAGAGAAACACTTATGTGATACATGTGAATATTTTACTCTCTTATGCTACAAAGTTATTGATTCAGAACAATATTTGATTTTTGCACATGTTATATCACCCTCTTTTAATTCTTCTACAACTTCATCTACTGCTTCTTCTACTATTATGTCTAATAAGCTTCCTTCATAGTCACCATATCCTCTTCCACATAAGCATCATTCTCCACCTCTTAATTATGAACCATTACAATTATCTCATAATGCAAAACCTCATGAAGTCTTGTGCACTTTACTTGACAAGTGCTTAATTCACTTAACTTATACAGAGCATCATGCACCTCACCGCTTGCAACACCACTATGACCGCTCTTTCTGAAATTTCCACTGCATCAATGGCCAACTTGATAATAACTATTATTCTCTCCATGAATGCTTGTAAAAATTAGAAGACAACGGTGTCATTACTTTCCGCTCACCCTCTCATGAGTGCTCTCTTTCTCCTATTCCACATAAGCATGCTTTAACCACTATTCACTTATCTCCTTCAACCCCATCTATAATTTTCATCCATCCACCCCGTAAGGTTATCATCCATTCATGTCCTCCATTCAATCTACCTATAATTATATAATCTCATTCTTCATAAATTTCTACACTACCTCATTGGCTTCCTAAGCCTCTTTCTTCCACACTTCCTCCCACCACACCTTCTATTCTTGGTCCCATTCCATATGCCATCCAATTTGGCACTTACTCTCATGTTGTTATTGCTTCACATGCTCCATATATGTCTTTCAGGATGTTTAATCTCTGGTATATGAAATCTACTTACTATTTAATTACCCTATGATGCACTTTGTTACTATGGTTCACACTTGAATATTGAGGTAACAATACATAAATGAAACTTTTCTTTCACAACTCATGCATTGTGATACATATCATATATTTTATAACATCTCCTTGCACATGAAAAAACCATTTCTCTATGGCGCACTCTTGTTGTATGGTTAATTCTTGACTGTTGAGGGGGCATTTATAAATGAGCCTCATTCTCACACTGGGGGGTAATCACTCGTTCCCCCCTCTTTATCTTAATCACATGCAATTACAACCATTTTTTTACATTATTTAAGCATACAATTAGTAGCATATTGTTATTCTATTCTCTTACATTATTTAAGTCACATTGCTCTTTCACATTATCTATTATATTACATCACATACATCTATTTCTATTCATCACATATTATGATTTTAATTCTTATTCAACTACAAATCCTATTCTAATTATTACTTATTTAGTTATTTCCACACCATCATGCCTTTGAAATCAAATCAACCATTTCAACAACACATATGAAATCAATATCCATCTATATATGTCTATATATATATGTGTGTGTGTGTGTGTGTGTGTGTGTGTCTATGTATATATGTATGTATGTATATATATATATGTATATATATATACATATATATATATATATACACACACATATATATATACATACATATACATACATACATATATATATATATATATATATATATATACATATATACATATATACATATATACATATATATATATATATATATATATATATATATATATATATATATGTATGTATGTATATGTATGTATATATATATGTATGTATATATGTATATATCAAAAAAATCATAAGTTTGAAAATACAATCACTGGAAGGAAATGCCCCATGCATCAAGACCACATATACAATACATCATATATCATCCTCGATATCACTATATATAACAACATAAGAAATAGAACTAGAATATTTTCTACTCACTCCATGCCACTAATCTCGGCCTATGTATCTCTCTAACTGAATCTGTAATATAGAAATATTAACCATCTACTCTTTAAATCAGCCTTGTATCTTAACATATTTAACAAACACATCTTGAGCCAGGGCTCCTCCTCATATGGCTTGTCTAGCTCACTTTGTCTCCACATGAGCCTCATCGCACTCTCTCAATAACACGGTACATTTGGCTATTAATATATCCCCCAGATCAAATAAATGGACATGCTTTCCTACAATTGCATCAACTATCTTTAACATACCACCTCCCACGAGCACATGTGGAGGAACGTTCCATGTCAACATGTATATCGACAAATCTACAATAAAAAACCAATAGGAATCACTTGAAATCACAAAAGACAATCTTAGTTTTTACACACCTTCATAATTTATAATAATAATATAACCAATAACAAATAGAAATTCCCAATAATCACCCTCAGCTCGTGCCACTACTATACCATATACATCGGGGACAGTTCCTACACCTCTACTCCTCCAACTTCTAATCCACCAGCCTCCTACGAGAACATTTGGAGGCACGTTCCATTTCAATGTGTGTATCGATGAATCTACAATCAATAACCAATAGGCATCACCTATAATCACAAAAGCCAATATTAGTTACTACACACCATCATAATTTCTAATAATCATACAACCACTAACAAATATAAATGCCCAATAATTACGCTCGACTCATGGCGCTGTTACACCATTTGCATCGGGGGTAGGTTCCTACCCCTCTATTCCTCCAACTACCAGTCCACCAGCTGCATCCACCACCACTAGAAATAACAACACCGATCGATGTTGCTCCCACCACTCAGTTTAAGCCTAGGTGTACCCTACATCATAAACTTGATGAAATGAACGATAAGAATATTATTCCAAGACGTGAAGATCTCAGATGATCATAGCACACCACATTTGATAAGATGGAAGAAATTTACCATAATAACTTTACAAAAGAATTTGCAAATAAAGAACAATAATATCATATATTATAATGGAACTCTCATGTACATGAGTACAATGATAATGGGTATTGCTTATATAGGAAAGGAAGATCAATCTAAGAACCATCCAAAGTCGTAGATCAAGCCATAAATCAAGGAAATAACTAGTCATCAAAAGATATACTCAATACCATAGATCAAGGAAATAACTATACCTAACAACTAGATAATATCTTTCTAATATCTAAATAAGAGAAAAGAAATATCCACACACATAAGTGGATAAGGATAAATACAATAAAAGGTAAATAAAGTACCTATGTGAACATGAGCTAAGGTAAATACCTAATCTAACACCTTCCCTCAAGTCAAGAAAGGGGCCCAAAATAAAAGTGGCATAACCACAGTATGAGTCCCAAAAAAATAGGCCTAATTTGGTACTCATGTACAATAACTGGGAAAAAAGGGACACCACAAGGTGCCCAAAACAAATAACAACAAAGTAGAGAGATAAAAAACTTGCTGCAAGGCATCCCAAGAAGATCAGCTCAAAAAAACCTGCATAATGTTGAATCAGTTTGGTGTGCATTGTGGTCTGAATCCACTGCTTGATCACAAAACTCAAAAATAACTAACACTGAGCTTCACGATAATAGCTCCATAACAGAGTGATGTCAAAAGTGTAAAAATACACCAAACATAATTTGATCAACTATGACAAAAATGTTATCTTTTTTCCATGCTGCGATCTCAAATGATAATAGCGCACCACATTATATTTGCAAAGAAAAATAGTTTAAATACCATATATGAAAATCCATCATAATCCATAATGCTCAATACATTACAATACAATGATTTAAATTGATCAATAAGAAGGATGTCAATATAGGAGGGAAGTGCAACTACTATCTAGATTAGTGGTGGATAACTCCCACTAACTGATACTGGTAGTTAAGTTAACTCCACAATACTAGTAAGCTAACTCCAAATAATTGAGAAGCTAACTCAACACAACTAGTAAGATAACTCCACACAACTAGTACACCTAAGAAAGAGAACCCAACAAGTGTAGGGCTAACACAAGTGTAAGAATTATCCTGATAAATAATAAAAGGATAAATAATAGCCTACACTAACACCCCCGTAAGCATAGCTTAGGTGGGTGGAAGAGAAGGTGGGTATTGGCAACAAGTCCTGATGAGGTACCCACGTACAAAAAATGGGAAAAATGGACACCACAAGGTACCCAAAACTAGTAATAACAAAGTAGAGAGAGAAAAATCCCACTGCAAGATATCCCAAGAAGATCGGCTCCAAAAACTCGTACAATGTTGAATAAGTTTTTTGCACACTGTGGTCTAAATCCACTGCTCGATCATAGAACTAAAAAACAATGACACTGAGCTTCACTAGAATAGCTCCATGGAAGGAGATTTTCAATGGAGTGATGTCAAAAGTGTAAAAAACACCAAACATAATCGATCAACTGCTAAAATAGGTTTTCCACGATCCAAGAACAACCAAGACAACAAGGTAAGGACACGAGATCTAAATAAATTAGAGTGCCATGATCCAAGAAAAGCCAAGGTAAAAAGGTAAGGACACAAACCCAAAGAAGCAAGATCAACTGCTACAAATAGGTGTGTCACAATCTAAGAACAATAACCAAGGCAACTACACAAAACTTGAAGAAGCAGTATCAACACCACACTTTCCTATACTGTTGAATGGGTAGACTGACACCACATATCTGTATAAGTTTCCCAAAATAAACTACTCAAATAGTGGAAAAATAACACTGGGCTTCACTAGAATAGCTCCCCCATAAAAGAGACTATCAACATGCCAAAAAAGTGTCAAAAATACAGCTATAAAATATCTCAACAAACAAGATAGATATAAATGGTGGCACTTTATAATTAAGTGCATGGAAATATTACAATGAGTAAAAGTACCTTTTACATTTGAAATATGTGTATAAAAATGTCACCAATGTGTAGATATTGAAAAAATACACAATTTCAAAAACAAAGATCACCTTAATCTAAGTTACGGATCAAAACTTATGAGCTCTAGAAGGTTTAGCTATTAAAAAATAATGTTTAAATGCTGATTTATTTTAAAGGTACACGTGACACCCACATTTTCAGAGGGTAAAAGAGTGTATCCACATGATACATGTTTACGGCCAAAGGATAAAATCATGTGCCCAAAACCTAAATGTCCATAGAATAAATCATTGCATCTGGAGGGTACATGTTTATATTTAATAGATAAAATAATACACCCAGAAAGTACAGATCTACGTCTAGTGGATAAAAGACTGCATCCAAAAAAAAAATATCTAGAGGGTAAGAGAATGCCTCTAGAGGGTACAAATCTATATCCAATGGATGAAATAATGCGCCTGAAGGATACGCATTTACGTCTAGTGGATAAAACACTGTATCCAAAGAAGAAATATCCAAAGGGTAAAAAAATGCATCCATAAGGTACATGGCTATATCCAATGGATAAAAAAATGCACATGAAGGGTTGATCTATGTCAAGTGGATAAAAAACTGCATCTAAAGAAGAAATATCCAGAGGGTAAAATAATGCATCCATAAGTACACGACTATATCCAATGGATAAAAGAATGCACCCAGAAAATACATATTTGCATCCATTGGATAAAAGAATGCTCCCAAAAGTACAATTGTTAATACAAACTTAGAATGCAAATATTTCTTTTTTTGGCACCTGTATCAAAAAACAAAGAGAACCCCTGTAAGTTTTTCAAAAAACCCAGAAATATGATATAATTTTTGTGTAAAAAAAATTGTCTGTACATAATTGTATGGATTTTTTTAGAAATGTGTCAAAAAACCTTTAAAAATATCGATATTCGACTGTCTCAGAACATGGTCAAGTTTATAATTGATTCTATGGTTTTGGCATCTTACAAATCTAATTGCGCACTTTATTTTTTATAAAAATGCATGTTGCAGAAAAGTACTAACAAATTCTGAATACATGAAAATAATAAACCCTTGTTTGCAAAGAAAAACTTATAGATGGATGTCTACATCATCTATTGCTTTGATACCATGAAAGGAACGATAATAAAATTATTCCAAGCCGCTATCTCAGATGATAATAGCACACCACATTATATTTGTAAAATAGAAGATTTAAAATACAATATATGGAAATCCATCATAATCCATAATGCTCAATACATTACAATACAATGACTTGAATTACTCAATAAGAAGGATGTATATATAGGAGGAGGGAAGTGCAACTACTACCTAGATAAGTGGTGAAGAACTCCTACTAATTGATACTGGTAGTTAACTCCACAAGACTAGTAAACTAACTTCACAGAACTGAGAAGCTAACTCAACACTAGTGAGATAACTCCACACAACTAGTACACCTATGAAATCTAATCCAAGTAGTGTAGGGTTAACACAAGTGTAATAATTATCCTAATAAATAAATACAAGGATAAATAATAGCCTACACTAACACTTGTATAGGCTCTATAGCCGCATCTACCTCATTTGGATTAGGATGTAGTAGTTGTGCTCCTATCAGACCCAACCTTGCTGCTTGATTTGTAAACTCTTTAACTTTGGAATCATCCACATAAACACAAATAAACATTGTTGTCCTACTTTCTATTATAAAATGACTGAGATAGCTAGTGAATGAATTATGCTTATGCTTAAAATCCACTATTGCAGTAAAGGAAAGAAGTTAAGCTCATAAACATCAACAAGTTTTATCCTGGAAACCTCCAGAGGAGGAAAAACCAGGTGGGAAGGGAAATTGATCTTTCTTCCCAGTTTTATTGGCCAATTCAAAATAACAAGTACATAAATTACCATAAGTATGAAAGAGAAGTAGATAATATCTCACACTTCCTCCTAAATACTTCCTTGCTCTATCTCAACACTCCTTTTTTCTACAAAACACAATTCCAGCACTAAGAACTTCTTGCTCATTTACTTTCATGCTTTGATGATCCTATTCTCTTCTACAAACATGTATTTATAGCCTCTCCCATGTCTTCCCATGCACTAGATAATGGGAAAGGTCATGGAAGAGAAGAGATACAAACAGCTGTCTAAATTATGGACTGTTCATTTCATATTTTTATTTTCTGTCTGAAAGAGCTAGGACTGCCACCCAATGTAGACCGGAAGTCCCAGGATCGCCGCCCTGGTTGGGTGGAGGTTCTGTAACCACTGCTCTACACAGAGCAGTGGTCATGTTACTTAAAAGATAGAACCTTCATGTTTTCATTTTTCCTTCTTCGTGCTAACTGTTTTGATGAAGTAGATTCATTTTGGATCCCTATGGATCACACCTCCCCTACTTAAGAGGCTTTTGGTCCCAAAAAATATTATTCGGGGAGTAGATGAGGAAATAATTCCCTCACTTGCTCCTTTGAGTACCACCGGGCATGCCTTGGTGTCTTTCCTTTCATTCCAATCTGCCAAGACTCCCGCGGACCTCTCCTAGTCTCTCTGACCTTCTGCTGCAGCACTACATCCTCCTCCAATTCACCTCGTGAGTCCAAGATGCAATCCTCAATGGAAGGTAGCAACTGTAGTCCTTCATCTTCATCTAGCATGGATGTCTCATATAGGTGCAAGTTCTCACTGTTTACTACAGATTACATCCTCATAAATGGTGGAAAGTCAAGTTGAAAACCATTTTCTCTAACATGCTCCAATATGGTGAAGGGCCCATATCGTAGTGGCTTGAGTTTCCGTGCTTGACCTTGTAATCTCTCCTTGCTCAAGTAAATCCAAACTCTATCTCCAACATGTAGCTTATGTTCTCTCCTATGTTGATAATTCCTATCTTTGTACTTGGCTTGATATTTCTCTAGTTGTTCCTTGACTTTGAGATGGATTTTCCAAATCCTCTCAATGAATTTTTTTTCTCTAGTCACCTTTGTGTCTCGTGTCTCCTCCTCATCCGGCTACCCAACTGTTGTATCCAAAAAATTTGTAGGTAGATATCCCAAGCATGCTTCAAATGGTGACTTCATAGTGGATGTGTGTACTGCCCGGTTATAGGAATGTTGAATGTAGGCTAAGGACTCATCCCAAGTCCTTAGATATTTGCTATTATAACCTTTGATTCTGTTTACCACCTAGGTCTGTCCATTTGTCTGTGGATGGAAAGTTGTGCTCGTCTGTAACTTGGTATCCATCTTGTCCCACAAAGTAGTCCAAAACTTCCCCAAGAACTTGGAATCCCTATTAGAAACAATAGACTTTGGCAAACCAAAATGCACCCATACAATAGCAAAGAAAAGATTTGCTGCCTCATGTGCTTTTACTGTCTTTTTACATGCCATAAGAATACACATCTTACTGAATCTATCAACAACAACATATAGATAGTCCTGGCCATGTTTGTACATAGGTAATCCTCCTACAAAATCCATAGAAATTTCCTCCCACGGATGAGTAGGTACTGGCAAAGGCATATACAAACCCTCCTTCCTAGTCTTAGGCTTGCTAGTACAACAAAGTTTACATTCACGTATAAATTTTGATACTTCTTCTTGCATATTGGGCTAATACATGTACCTTTGCAAGTGGGCTAGGGTCTTACCAACACTGAAATGTCCCACTACTTTCGAGGTATGTGCTTCCCTCATCAATAGAATTCTTTCTTCTTTTAGCACACAAATCTTCCCCCATCAGTAGAGTAACCTGTCTTTGAGATAAAAATATTTAATCCCCATCCTTTCAGACCCTTGGGACTGCAACTGCTTAAATTTCACCCAAAATTATTTATCCTAGGCATATGCCTCTCCATAAGCTTCCTTCGTGAAGGGCTCGATCTAAGAGATAGTGACCAAACATGAAAAATTCTCCTATGTGGGTGGCTTAGACAACATGTCTGCCACCAAGTTTGTACTACCCTTCTTGTATTGGATCACCGGATGGAACTGTTGAAGGAACACCATCCATTTATAGTGCCTCACCTGCTGCAATTTAGACTGTGCTTGCAAATACTGGAGAGGTTTGTGGTCAGTGTGCACAATAGTTTCTTTACCAACAAATAATGCTTCCATTTTTTAATTGCCTGAACTAGTGCATACATTTCCTTATCATATACTCACTATCCTTTAATTACTAAAGTGAAGGTTTTAGAATGGTAACATGTGAGTTTACCTCCTTGAAGCAACATTGCACCCATGGCATAATCACTGGCATCTATCTCTACTTAAAAAGGATGTTGTAAATTAGGAAGAGAAAGTACTAGAGCATGACTAATCTTGTATTACAATAAGTCAAAGAATTTGTCTTGTTCCTTACCCCAGTCAAAAATATTAATCTTTGTAGCCGCTATGTGTAGAGGTGCTGTAATTACAGAGAAACCCGGAATGAACTTCTGCATGTACTACACTGCTCCCACAAAACTCCTAGTCTTTGTGGCTCCTATAGGTGTTGGCCAGTTGGTGATGGATTCCACCTTCTTTGGATCCACTCGTAGCTCTCCTCCTCCAACCACGCGCCCAAGATAGACAAGTGATTGTTTGTCAAACTCACATTTCTTCATATTACAAAGCAGTTGTTTCTCCCTGAAGACTTGCAAGACTTGTTGTAAATGGGTTATATGTTCTTCCCATGTGGCACTAAAAATCAAAATATCATCTAGATATACAATGACACATGAATTTATGAAATCCCACGATACATCATTCATTAATCTCATAAATGCAGCGGGTGCATTGCATAACCTAAAAGGAAGTACTAACCATTCATACAAACCCTGTTTTGTTTTGAAGGTAGTCTTCCATATATCCCCCTCCTTCATTCTAACTTGGTGAAAACCAGACTTGAGATCCAATTTTGTGAAGAATTTGGCATGCTGAAGCTAGTCCAAGAGATCATCTATGCAGGGAAGTAAATATATGTTCTTTATGATGATCTTGTTCAAATAATGGTAATCGATGCACATTCTCGAAGAACCATCCTTCTTTGGAACCATTACAATAGGTGAGCCACATGGTGAGGTGCTCGGACGTATCACCCCTTAGTCTAGTAGTTCCTAGAGTTGTTTCTTTACTTCAGTGCTCTCAAGAAAGGATTGCCTATACAACCCAATGTTTGGTAGAGTGGACTCTGGAAATAGCTGAATCTCATGCTCTAGTTCTTGTTTTGGTGGTAACCCACTAGGAGCCTAAAAAACTTCTTGAAAGGACTGAATAATACTATCCAAATCATGTTTTCCTTGGTTAGAAATATCTAAAACTCCTACCCCATCTTGTTTATTCTCTAACAAAAGTAAACAAAACTGATTATGATTTTCCTGAATAAGTTGTTTTTCTTAGTTAGCACTCACCATAGTAACCCGTGTCTTATGCTGGTGTGCCTAGATGTTGTAGTTGATCCCTTCCTTGACCCATCTGTACCAGTTTTCCCTTCTCATAAATATAGCATCCCTGATATACAAGGACTCCCGAAGACAACATCAAAAGCATCAAGTGGAATAATGTCATCTTCCAAAACATCAATATACTAGGAATTTATCCCAAACTTGACCTTACATCTTCTTGTTACCTGAATTTCAACACCCTTATTCACCCAACCCAAATGATAAGGGTGTGGATGCTTGTAAGTCTCAAGACCAAGCTTCTTTACAACTGCTTCAGAAATCAAGTTAGACTGAGAACCGGTATCCACCAAAGCATTTACCTTAGTTCTCTTGATCTATATTTTGATTTGGAATAGTCTACTTATCTCCTCTTCCTATCTGTGTTAGTGTCCGTGCATCCAATCTTTTCATCTACATCAAATTCATCTTTGATTTCTACCTCCCCTTATATTCTTGCAACTGTCATGGACTTCTTCGAGTCCTTGGTTCAGTTCTTTAGATGCAACTCTGGATGTAAATTCCAACATGTAGCATCAATATGACCATTAATATCATAGTTCTTGCAAAAATTCTTGGGATATGTACAAGTATTTAAAGTAGCGGCAGCTTGTTTACCTTTCCCTTTCCACTTACCCTTGTTACTTGTTTTCCCAGACTCTTTCTTTTGCTGATTTGACGAATGCTTTGCCCTTGGCTTTGCTTCCCCTTGCTTCTTTTCATCATCTATGTAGTATAATTGCACACACGCCTCATTGAGATCCTTGGGCTTGGTGGATATGATTTTTCTTCAAAGGTGAGTGTGAATTCCTCCCAAGTACTTAGTTAGAATATCCTTATCCTCCAAGTCCATGTTTAGCAACATGGCCTGCCTCCGAAACTCCGTAGTATAGTCCTACACACTTTGACCACTACCTTGTCTAAAATATTGTCATTTAATCATTTGGTCAGTCTTGTGGCCAATGGGATAGAAGTTAGCTCTAAGTAATTATTTACATTCTTGCCAAGATTTCACAATAGGACGTTTCTTCTTTTCACAAGTGGTTACATGGGTTTCCCACCAAACCAGAGCACATCCCTCCATTTTGAGACATGCAAAGGTGATCCTTTGTGCCTTAGTGACATTATGGATGCTAAAGTAGACTTCTAACTATTTTAACCATTTATCAAGCAACTCCGCGTCTACTGGTCCTTCAAAGCTTTTAATATCAAATTTCATCTCAACTTTAAAAGGAGTATGATCAGATTTTACCTTTTATCTTATATTTGAAGTCTCTTCTTTATGATCTTCCCCATAACTTTCCTCATGGTGGCTCCTTCATATGCCAAACTTTTCAGCTAAGCCTCAAACCACTGAGTCCATGGAGTCTCATTTGACAGAAGCTGTCTTTTATAAATCAGTAATCTCTTCTTACCTTCTAAACATTGTATCCATCATGGTCTCCAGCATCTCAATTCTACGGACCAAATTCTCTTCCTCCATTTATCCCCAAATTATTTGTTTCCACTTCATTGTAGAAGTTTATGGATTGCAAGGTAAATCCTCTTCACCTTTAGATCTTGTCACTTTCATGAAAATTCAAGAACAAATACCACAGTCCTGTATAATTATTAGCTCTAATACCAAAATGATCTGTAAACTCTTCTTTGGAATTATCCACAGAAACACAAATAAACACTATTGTTCTACTTTTTATTAGAAAATGAGAGAGATAGCAAGTGAATGAATTATGCTTATGCTTAGAATCCACAATTGTAGGAAAGGAAAGAAGTTAAGCTCATAAACACCAACAAGTTTTATCCTAGAAACCTCCAGAGGAGGAAAAACTAGTTGGGAAGGGAAATTGATCTTTCTTCCCACTTTTATTGGCCAATTCAAAATAACAAGTACAAAACTTACAATAAGTATGAAAGAGAAGTAGATAATATCTCACACTTCCTCCCAAATACTTGCTTGCTATGTCTCAACACTCCTTTCTTATACAAAACACCATTCCAGCACTAAGAACTTCTTACTCACTTGTACTTCATGCTGCGATGATCCTATTGTTCTTATATAAACATTTATTTATAGCCTTTCCCATGTCCTACCATGCTCTAGAAAATGGGAAAGGTCATGGAGGAGAAGAGATATAAAACAATTGTCCAAATTTTGGGTTGTTTGTTTCATATTTTTGTTTTCTGTCCAATAGAGCTATGACCGCCACCCAATGCAGACTGGTGGTCCCAAGGCCACCGCCCTGGTTGGGTGGCGGTTATGCAATCACCACTCTACACAAAGCGGTGGTCCTATTACTTAAATAGACATAACATATGTGTTTTCATTTTTCCTTCTTCGTGCTGATTGTTTTGATGAAGTAGATTCATTTTGGATCCCTATGGAGGCACTTTTGGTCATTAGCAGAACTCTAGTAGATCTCAACCATATATATGGACATTTGGGGGAACCTCCTACAGGCCATGCCAAAATTCCTCGATACGCACTCCCTTGGAATAACTCTGTTTCACCCCGAGAAAATGATTAGTCTAATGTACATGGTGCGTCGAATGCACCACAGCTCCATGTCATCCTTTACCCATCATACACTTATATATATATAGTCTCAATATAATGGCCCCAGGGTCCATTTTATCTAGCATCAACCTATATGTTTTGTATCCATCCTCCTACTTACATTTGCTTAGTATGCCAACATCCCTGAAAAGTATCTTGGGTTGACCCCACTCGGCCTGTGACCCACTGAGTGGCCTCAATAGTGCTCACACTATGCTCATATACCCATGTTGAACCCTGGTCATTGGTCTTTTCATTTATGTTAAGTGGTATTGATGGAAAAAAATGAGTGGTGAAGTGAGGCTCTATAAGATGCATGAAGCCTTTGGGCTAGTAGTGTCTTTAGCAGTGGTGTTTTGAGCATTCAAGATGGTTTAAGGATGCTACAAGCTTAAACAATGTGGTGGTTGATCACTGAAGGTATTGTTCATATTGACATGCTTGGCTCATAGGTTATATAGTTCATATATGATTATGTACTAGCATGGTCAAGAGTTCATACGAAAGTGAGTTCAAGAGCCATTTGGTGGAAGTCTTAATTCAAATTGGATCATTTAGGCTTGTATTTTTAGAGTCTTCATGAGGTGTGGAAGTTTGTTACAAGTCATGAAAATAAACATGTGAGAATGGGAGGAGCCTATGAATTCAGTTTATAGGCACATGTATGAGCAACATCAAGGTTTAATTTAGCTCCTAGACAGAAAAATCCAGAAATGTCATCAAGGTTGGCCTTGAGGACTAGCACAATTTATACTACTGCAAATGAGATAGGTTTGAGCTGTACAGGAAAAATTATGATAAAAAAATCATGGAATATGTATAGGATTGTATGTTTAGTGCTTCATGAAAAATTTCATATTTTTTTGAAGAGGTATGTGGAATTTGAGCAATTTTTTCTAAAACTATTTCATTGAGAAATGAAAAATGAACTACCTGTCATCTTAGCACCCAAGAAAAAATATGAAAGATTCTTTAGATAAGTCATAGAAGAAATTACAGAAGTTCCAAGATAACTCTGATTCTGAACTTCAAGCAAAAAGTCTGGGGGAAATTAGATCCAAGAAATCACATAAGTTTCTGTTCACTTCTTTGACATTGTTTTATCACTCCATGCCTTCTTATTGGATCGATGGAAGAAAGGATTCTGGTTGTCCTAAAATCACCAATATGAGTTTTTTCAATCTTCTTAAGGTTTGTTTAATTGTTCCTATAAGTCATGTGGTGTCCTTAATGCCTTTCAATCAAATCAAGTTGTGAATTTGAATCCAATTTTTCAATAGTTATCCTTTAAATTGCTTCTAATGAACCAATTCATGTAGTGTATACTTCTAAATTGCTCTCATTTTCTATGGTCTCTTTCTCAAATGAAAGTTTTCAATATCATGATTGGAAGTGTCTATATTGTTTTCATATCAAGATATATGTATTCAATATGTTGGGATCATGTAAAGGAATCAAGGTGAAGATAGTAAATCTCAATTCATTGAACATGAGCCTTTATAATCCACTAGGTGATAGCTAACATGTTTATAGTTTTTATAGGTGACAATTGCAGTAGATCAAATTATGTTTGAATACAATGATGAAATATTTTAATACAATCTTGTAGCATTGCAAGGATGAGCCCACACAATCTATGAAGGTGAAATAAATAGGGGGATAAAGTGTATATCACTCATGAAGCTGAGTCATTCCCTTTTAGACTGGAAGAGATTCATTCTGACAATTGTGTAGTCTACTACACCAAGTTGTAGATCACTCAAGAAACTAGTTCACAATTGAGATGGGAGTTTGAAAAGTTTCTATGGAACCCTTTCATTCTTTGATCCTTTGGATTCAAAGGAAGATCAAAAGGTAAGAAAAGAAACATTTATTTTAACCTTTAAGTGTGTACAGTGAACTCAAACCCTGAGTCTAGGGTTTTTGAGAGAAAAAACCATAAAACTTAGGATTACACCAACAAGAATCCCTAGAAACTTTGAAGGAACCTATTCTATGGAGAGATAACGAAGGCATTAGACCCAAGGAATTAGAATTATTTCTTTTCTAATAAAGGAATATTTTAGTGACATTTTTCTAGCATCACCCCACTCATGTATAGGGTTAAAATATATGGTTTTCATTAACTTAAGACATCATTTTATCCATGGTGATCAAATCTCTACTTCATTATTTTAACGCAAACAAGGTTAATAGATGATGAAACAACCTCTATATTGTTTAAATGGGCCTCCCTTAGTGTGACATTGATAATAAGTAAATTTAGTATTGTTACACTCTAGCACAAGTGACTAACCAAATACAAATTCCCTTAAAAGACATCTTGAGTAATGAGTACGGTTATCTCTAGCATAAAAAATGTTTCATTGACTATTAGTTGGAAATGTATAAGTCCTTCACAAATAACTTTATTGACAAGGTGTGTAAGTGCATCAATGTAATTCAATGGCCTAATTCAGAACATGTAATATGGTGTGTTTAGTCTATCTTGAGAAATTTAAAAGTCATGAATCAAAATTTCTCAAAGAAAATAGGTTAATGACTAGCACTCAAAGGATTTTGAATAGTTGTAAAACATCCTCATTCTCTCCTTATCTAGCTCGAGTAAGTGCAATGAACTGACTTCATATTGATCAATAAGTGCAAATAAGTCCAAAGGAAGATAAATAAAAAGGTTGTTGGAAGTTGAAGAGTTGAGTTTTTCTTAAGATCTTGATAAATGTAGGTATTTTGAAAATTCTTGAACTAGATCTATGAAGTGACCACATATGAATTCATATACAGAAAACAGAGGTGTGAGTGAATAGTTTAGAAGTAGTGTACACAAGTTATCAAGCTAAAATGATGGAAGTTCATGTGATATTGAACAAGCCAAAAGGTTAAGATTTGGTTCACAAATTCATTCATTGTCGGCATATGCTTAACTCAAACTAGGTAGGTGAAATGTTAATTCTGCTCTTGGTCTAAAAATAGTGAACATTAAAAAGACACAACCCTATACGCAATGTGCTATGGTTACACTTGAAATGAGGAATCACTAAATTCATGAACCTCACACACTACAATTTAAGTGACTGAGGCTCATGTGATCGATTCAAATGAAGTTTCTTTAATTGATTCTTGACATATGACACTTCCCATGTGATTAGGTGAAGTGTGGTTACCAAGTCATACTCAAATGTTATTAATGTCTTAATCCTAAATTTTTAAAGGTGAAGGCACAAAACTCAATCACTGAGGTGGCTTTATCGACTCTACCCTTTGTCGAATAAAATTCTGCACACAATTCAATACAATTTCCTGAATGCACTCTTGTTTTAGTGAGTTGGATACAACTAAAATGATAAGGCATTTAGTAATGTGGATCATGACATGTGTGTTGGGTTTTAAAATTGTACTTTAACAAAACCACAATCAAGGGACAACAAGTTCCTCCTCATTATGGGAGATTCCCTTAATGAAAGCAAACAGCAAAGCTTATATACAAATGTACAACTTTCATCTTAAGGTTGGACCTCTTACATCTTGAAATGATTATTATACCAAAATAGATTATCAATACAAACGAATGGAAGAACTAAAGAAAGGAAAGATAGAATATAACAATACTTTCAAGAAATATAGATAGTCAGAGTATAACCCTATAAGTACTGAGAAAGAGTGATACAGAACATAATCATTCACATTCACAACATAAGATATCATTCCATAGACACAAAGTTCTAGAAATCATATCAATAAGAACACAAAGTTTCTTATCACAAAAGATAAATGATCCACAAATTTCAGGTAAGCAAGAAGAGACAATAGCAGGAAGATAGAGAGAAAGGGGAAAATCTTCTGTATTGATTTACTTTCGACTCTAATTACACTTCAAAAGTATCAAAGTCCAACATTTGTAATGATCCAAGCTCTTACATTAATATAGATGAAGCGAAAAGAGAGAAGAAGAGAAGGAAGAAAATGTGATTTGGAAACTCAACCACCAACCATCAATGGCCCTAAAAATTCTGCCTACAATCTATCAAATCTGGTTCTACATGTCTTTGGCATGCTGAAGAAGGAAGAATGGAAGATCAGATCAAATTTGATCTAGTTGAAGCATTCCTGATCACATATTAATGGCACGAAATATGTTTTCTAGATTTTCAACCATCAAATCAAGATATTCATTCAGTTCTCCATGTCTGTTTGGCATGTTGGAGAAGGAAGGATGGAAGATCGGATCAAATTTGATATGTTTGAAGCAATCAGATCACGTATTAATGGTGTGAAAGATGTTTTCTAGATTTCCAACCATCAAGTCTTGCTGAAAAAAATATTTTATGCTTCCATGGCGTAAAGGAAACCAAGATATTTCCAACAGTATAAAATTTTTCAAATTTCGATCCCTGGAGAAAAATTTATGCTCATTTGAATATTTGAATCAAATCTGTACAAAAATGGCAAAAATGCAATTTTTGCAAAATGGATCCACGGGCCTGAAATTGAAATTGCACCCTTAGCACAAAAGATGACACAGTGAAAAAGTCTCCATCAATCCGCGTAGGCCCACTCTATTTCACTTTTGATATAGGTCTGCCTAAGTGGCCTTACCTGATTGGCAAAGATGTTTTGCTTAATCCGAGCTCACGTGGAGGACTAGCACTTCGTTTGGAAACTAGGCTCCCAAAATCTCAAAGTTCTTTTGAAAGAGCACCGATTGGACGCATTTTGAAGGCTTTCAATGCAAACTCTATACTTTTGACTTTATCCCTTGGCTATGAACAAGGCCCTAGTTTACTTCTGACCACGTGGCGAGGTAGCGCTCGTTTATGGGACAAAACTCTGGATTCCTTAACTGTCCCAAGATGCGCCGAGCTCTCCGCATGGAAGCTTCCTTTGGCCTATCCCGATACTTGGAATTTTTAATGGTTGTTGTCGGCTCCTTTTGTAGACCTGGGACTCCATGTGGAGGGTAAAGGCGCTATCTTCAAGGGTCTCTGACGATTTGGGCCATCCCACTTTGAAGTTGCGACCAATGAGGCTTAACATTGGAGATTTTCTGCACTCACTTAGGAATCAAAACTTTGAACTTGGCCTTAGGAGGTGCGTCGATTACCCGAGATGCGTGGAGGCTTCCGTCGACTCTTTATACTTATCTGATTCAATGGCTGAACTTTTTCTTTTCTTACTCTGACCAATGTGGAGGGCACTACGCACGCTTTCGGGGTCTCCGCATTTTTGCACCATAACTGGAAGTGTCCCCTTTAAAGAGACACATGGAACACTTCCATGGATCCTTCTATACTTAGGGTCTCGATTCAGGCCGTGCAATCAAACATTTCCTTTGAGGCATTTTGAGAGTTTGATGCTCAGGCTCAACATCTTTACTTTGAACTTTTCCTTTGGAATGAGTGGGGCCGTAGTTCACTTTATGGAGGCTTCCACCACCTCTTTATGGAAACAAAGCCAAAATTCCTAAAGTGTTCCCAATAACTGATCTCTCTGACTTTGAATTTCATATGCGGGCCTACACAAATTTGACTTTATCCGCATTTGTGCACCATGAGCAAAAGAGGGCCGCAGAAACACTTTATCACTTTACGAATTTTATGGAAACAAAGCCAAAATTCACCCCTTGAAAGTGTCCCGACAACCCGCCACTCCACTTTAACTTTCGATGCGGGCTTAACATTTGAATTTATCCCTTAGCCGATTGAACAGGGTTGTAGTTCACTTTACAACTTTATGACCTTCTGTATGGACCCTAGACAAATCCAGAAATTCCTAAAGTGTCTCGACAACCCGCCTCTCCACTTTGAATTTTCAATGGATATTCTAATACATGACTTCATGGGGCCGTTACGGCTCATGCCTGTAGACTTTTCATCGATCGATTTGGAAATTTTTAAAGCTCAAAATCTTCAAGGAGGGCTACGCTCATTTGACGATACTGTCCCTTGGGTCCCACCTTATCTCGAAGTTCACACCAATCAGGATCATTTCAAGGCCATGGAGCCAATTTGACACTTTTTGCAAAAATAACAAAAAAATGATAAGTTCACAAAATAATCTACCACGCTGCATCCAATTAGAGATGTCCACGTAATCATGGATGTTGGGGCCAAAAATTGACAAGGAAGATATGCCCATCATTCACGATTGTAGAAAAAAATATAGAGGGGAAACTCCACCATTTGCACCCTAATTTCAAATTGTTCTCTATTGAAAGAGAAATTGCAAACAATATAAGGCTCGACATGATTCACAGCCAAAAGAGAAGGATTAACAATTTCATTCGAATGAGAGAAAAAAATTTCAAGCATCTAGACAGAAATTTTATCAAACCATGCTGACTCCAAGATTTCAAATTAACAGGGCGAGATTGCAAATGAGCACCAACTTCTTCAAAGAATGAATTTTTCTATCTCTCCAGACTTCTCAATCTGATCAAACATCTCTCAAAGGTACCAACTCAAAAATTTTGAAACTTGACTTGAAAAACGAAGGGGATTTTGAGGGTGACAACAACTGGCTCTTTCTGGGGATGACTTGGCTGGGATAGAGTATCGAGGCAAGATTAAGAACCATAGAAAAACTATGGGAAAATAGACCAATGTCTATCCATTTGGAAAATAGAGTTAAAGGTGAAGCAATACAGAAAACAACACACACAGAAGGGAAATAAACCAAAAAGGAAAGACAAAAACAAAACACAAAAAGGAACAGGAAAGGAAAAAAGCCAAAACAAAGAAAGAAGAGGATATTTACAGGGGAAAGAAGAAAAACTGTATGAAATTACATAACTGTTGTCAAAATTTCCCCCCCCCAGGGTAAATCTCGATAACATGCATCAAAGTTGTAGAAAGGAAAATAGGTCGATCCAGAAAAAATGGTGAAAATTGGCTAAGTCCTAGTCCTAGGAGCATTCGGGACATTTGGGACAAAAAGGCCCGAACCGGCCGGCTCGGCCGAAGTAAGCACAAACAACCCACTAAGCATTTGGGACAAGTGGGACAAAAGTACGCGGCGGGCGCGAAATGCCGGTTCGACCGAGAGGAAAAATTGGCTAACTGCTGAGGGGGTCGCCTTTGGGACATCTGGGACAAAAAGGCGCGAACCGGCCGAACCGGGCGAAATCAGCACAAGCAGTCCGAAGCGAAGTGGGCCAAGTGGACCAAAAATACCCGAACCGCCCGAACCGCCCGAAATGAGTCCAGAGGGTCCAAAATCAAATGGGACATCCGGGACAAATGGACGCGAAATGCCCGAACCGGCCGAAATGAGCACAAAGGGCCCAAAATCAAATGGGACATCCGGGACAAATGGACGCGAAATGCCCGAACCGGCCGAAATGAGCACAAAGGGCCCAAAATCAAATGGGACATCCGGGACAAATGGAGGCGAAATGCGCGAAGGAGCCGAATGAGCCGAGGACCAATCAGAAACTGCCAAGTGTCCTCATAGAGTATCAGGTCAGAAAAGTCAAAGGGCGAGATTTCGAGCACCGAGCCGAATCAATAGGATCTTGCCACGTGTTTCATTTAGGGGCCCACGAGGAAATTTAAAAGGAAAGCCCGCCAAAAGGCAGAGGAGAGAGAATTATTCAACCAATCAGAGTACGCCACGTGTCATCCAGGCAGCAGAACGCGGGAAAGAATTCAAAAAGGCGTTTTCGCCTGTTCCGTGCTCTAAATCTTCAGATTGCCATAGCTTTTGATCCAGAGCTCGGATTTGCACGTTCTTTATACCAATGGAAAGCTGGTAAAATTCTCTACACGTTTCCAAGGCCAATCTCGTATTTTGGTTCAGTTTGGAGGATGAAAATCAAGAAACGCCTCTGGCGCGAATAACAAACAGAAGTGATGCGTCAACAAACAATTTTAATGCAGCAGACAGTTCGCCGCTCCTGTAGGCAGCCCGCCGTTTTCACCAGGATCCGCCGCTTCTACCATGATGAGATGAGTTAAATGCATTCAGGAGGTGGTTGGGGCAGATTTCGAATTCCTCTCTCTTTTCTCTCTCATTCTTCCTATAAATTGTAAGGAGGGGCTTCTTTCTAATGTTGGACATTTCTGTTTTGCGACCCCTCCCTTCTCTCCTGCTTGCAAGAGAATTCGTGGAGTTTCCAAGCCTCCCACATAGACTGTAATGTCATTGTGCCTCTTGGCCATTGCAATGTATTTGAATCAATCCTTTGAGCAATATATATGTCTGTGATTGAATTTAAATCCTCTCATGTATTCATTGTTGTCATTCTGATCTCCCATTGCATTTCGGTTACCTGTGTATGATGTGGTATTGCATCTATATGGTCTGTGTTTATGTTGCAAAGCATATGTTCTTCATTCCTTGGTGCATCACCTCTATTAGCTTAGGATTTATTTTACGCATCTTCTCTCTCCTTGTCCCCTTGGCAAATTAGATTAGATTTTGAGGTGAATCCTCTGCATATTTCGTGGTGCACCTGAACAGAGGAATAGGAACCAGCCTTTCTTTGGAGAATCCTTTTCTGACTTTTCAAGCCCCACACTTGGAGAAAGGATTCAATGTTATGCAATCACACTGGGTATTAGTAAGTGATCAACCTAGAAATCTTGATCAACATCCAGGGGTGCTGTGTTTTTGCATCAACAGTTTTGGCATGCCCGGTGGGACTTAGAGGTCTCATTTTTATTGCAGCAAGGTTGATATGCATCTGCTGCAGTTTTCTTGCTTAAAAAGAGCTATTATTTGCATATCTGGCGACTCCAAAGGGAGGAATCAATAGAATTTCAGCAGTCAGGCCTAAAAGCTTATGAGAAGAATCACAAGGTCAAGAGTTGGAGAAGGAGAAGTGCTGTTTGAATACTTACAACTATCTCCAAGGAGAAGGCAAAGAGGAAGAAGGATTCAAAGGTCTCCATCTCCACCAAACAGAACTCTTTCAACTCCTCCACCTGAGCGGCCTTTCTTTCAGTATACAAGGGTTTTAAGACCAATCAGAATGGCGTAACCAGTGAACCCCTATGTCAACTTCACAGGCAGCAGCCCACTTGCTCTCAATGCACAAAACCCAATCCCAGTTGCAGCATTGAAGAACATTCCATACTTTACTGGAGAAAATCAGACCACTCCTGGTGACCATGTCAAGGACATTGCTAACATTTGTGCAATTCATGAGATCGATGAGATGCAAGTAGCTGTCAAATTGCTGGCGTCTTCATTCAAGGGGAAAGCATTGCAATGGTTTAGGAGCCTTGGAGCTGGCTCTATCACAAACTGGAATCAGCTATGTATTGCACTTCATGATCAATTTGGAGAGAAGGGAGACAACTTGTCTCTTTTGGAGCAGCTGACAACCATCAAGAGAGCTTCCAATGAGCAGCTGACTGACTTCAACTTCAGATTTCAAAGGTCTTGGGATAGAATTCCAGTAGCAGTCAGACCAACAGCAGAAGGTGCTTTTCTGTATTACCTTAAAGCTTTAAATTCTGATATTTCTATGTTGATTCAATCTATGGGAGGCACAACTATCCCTGCTGCTTATAGTATTGCCATTAGAGCTGAAAATTGTCTGATTCAAGCTGGAAAGCTAGCTCCTAGGCCCCCAATGCCATTATATCCAAGTATAGAGAGCCCAAGTACTAGTCAAGCACCTGTCTTAGCCCCTATTCCCACTCCTAGGAATCAGAGTTCAAATGAAGCTTCCACTTCATCTCCAAGTGCCCCAAATGAGCTTCAAGAAGTCATGAAGCAACTGCAAAATTTAGGTAATGAGCTGGTCACACTCAAGAGACAGCAAGCTCAAGGTTTTAGACCTTCGTATCAGCCTCAAGCTCAACCTAATAGGCAGCCATATCAGCCTCAAAGACCACCTAATCCAGCTGCAAATGTGAATCAAACAAGGCCTCCTGTCAATAGACCTTTCCAGCCCTATAATCCAAATGCCATATCTGCCTCTAAAGCATTAGTTCCAGCACAAAATAACATGGCACAGGAGTACGATTGGTGTTACCCTTGCAATCTACCTCACAATCAGTCAGCATGTTTCAATGGTGCACTAAATCAGGCCTTGATGGTGCAAACCATTGGTGTTGCTCAAGATCCAAGCCAGGAGGATAATCAACAGCAACAAGAAGGACCCCCAACAGAAACCACATTGGCAAATTGGCAAACGGAAGACTTCTGTGGAGTTAACCAACAGCCTTTTCAAGGCATGGCTGCCAATACACGGTCAAAGAAGAGAAGCATAGAAGAGGGACAACCGTCTAATCCAGTTGTTTCTCAACCCACTCTTACACAACAGGGGGTCAGTAGACCAAACACAGCTCCAAATGTGCAAAATCAACCCAAGGTTCCTGTTGTAGCAACACACGCACATGCTCAAGCTCCAGAAAAGGTTGTACCAAGTAAGGGATAGCAAAAGGACAGTTCATCCCCTTTCAACATCATCGATCAAATGAAGAAGACACATATGAACATTTCCATGTGGGAATCACTGGCGATCCCAGGGCAACGAGATTTATTGCAAGCTGCAATGACTAATTGGTCTGCCACAAATATATCAAACCTAGGACATGAGAAGGTTCTCACTAATGCAGTGCAACATGATGGGGGGCAGACAAGAAAAAATTTGAAGCCCCCACCTTTCTATGTTTCATTGATTGTTGGAAATCACTTGGTGCACAACTGCATGTTGGATTCGGGGGCCAGTAGTTCGGTGATGCCAAAGCAAATAGCGGACCAACTGGGTTTGAAATATGAGCCAGTACTGAAAGGAGTAGTACAGCTAGATGGAACGGCAGTGGGGACTATTGGAGTCATCAAGGAGCTAAGTCTAACACTACATTCCTGTCCTAATGTTACAGTTTTGCAAGATGTGTCTGTGATTGACCTTCCGCCACTCTTTGCGTTGTGTCTTTCAAGAGACTTCACTGCAAAAATCGGTGGATATTTATCTGCAGATTGGTCGCACATGATTTTTAGGACAAGGTATGGAGCCAAAGCAACAATCAGGTCAGAACCAATTGCCAATTTCCATATTGAGCCCTATGTACCAGGTCCTATCAATGCAAATTGCTCAGCTTTTGATCAAGAAGAATGTTCGAATGATCTAGAAGCAGGTACTAAGGTCGAGGGGATTCCTGATTTAACTTTAGATGAATGGGCAAACAAAAGTCATGAATTTGATCCATACAAAGAAATTGAAGAGTCTGAATTGGGCGTGTATTATATACACGAGGAAAGTTCACCCATTCCTGACGTCTTTCGGCCTGAACAAAAAGATGAAAACAAAATTTGGAGATTATTCTTCGATGGTTCGAGAAGCAGACAAGGTGCTGGAGGTGGTGCAATGTTAATTTCGCCACAAGACATCAAGTATTATTCAGCTTTTCGTTTCCAGTTTTCTTGTTCAAATAACACCGCCGAATACGAAGCATTGATTCATGGACTTCATTGGGCCAGGAAAAAGGGCATAAAGAACTTGCAGGTGTTTGGAGATAGCGAGCTGATCGTCAACCAAGTTAGGGGGCAACATGCTACAAAGAACGACTTGCTGAGGAGCTACAAGAATAGGGTATGGGACCTCATTGAGGATTTCGAAGCTTTCAACGTTGTGTCCATACCCAGGAAGGGAAATGAAGCCGCAGATAGGCTCGCAGCAGTTGGAGCAACGTTTGATGTGGTTGACAACATCAGAAGAGGAAAAACGCAGCCACACATCCATGTGGTTGTAAGGCCAGCAGTTCCAGATAATAACACAAGCTGGCAGGTGTTTGAGAACGATCAACAGATCGTCAATTTCTTACAAGAAGAAGCTGAATTTTCAGCTAGAAATCAGGATAGGCTAGAACAGCAGTATGGGGATCAAGTAGTGCAGCTGCGGACAAACAAGCTTCCTAAGGGCTTGGTAACATTGGAGTCTATCTTCAACCCTAACGACCAGTTTCATAAAGAAAAGGCAAACATACAGGTCAAGAGAGAAGATTCAGAGCCAATTCCGGTTGGGGAAGGCAAAACACTTCAAATTGGCAAAGTGGCCACTGAACAGGAGAAATCAGATTTCATACAACTTTGCCAAGAGTTTCCAGATGTCTTCGCTTGGAGCTATGAAGACTTAAGAGGATTCAATCCAAATTTGGCACAACATACCATAGAATTGGATCCAAATGCTAAGCCCGTCAGGCAGAAGCAGAGACCAGTCAACCCTCACATTGAGCCTCTAATGAAGAAAGAGCTTAACAAGCTAATCGAGGCAAGCATTATATTCCCTATCAAGCACTCAAGCTGGGTCGCGAACTTGGTTCCGGTCAGGAAGAAGAGCGGGAGAAATCAGGTTGTGTGTGGACTTCCGAGACCTCAATAGAGCATCTCTCAAAGACCATTACCCGCTTCCTTCAATGGAACAAATATTGCAAGTAGTATCCGGTTCAGAGAGATTCTCTCTCCTAGATGGCTACTCAGGGTACAATCAGGTGATGGTGAAAGAAGATGACCAATTCAAGACGGCTTTCACCACCAAATGGGGAACCTATGCCTACAAGAAAATGCCATTTGGGCTATCAAATGCTGGAGCCACCTTCCAAAGGGCAATGGATATGGCATTCAAAGGGTTGATCAATAAAATAGTTTTGATATACCTTGATGATATCACTGTATTCTCAAAAAATGCAGCGGATCACCTCTGTCATTTGAGGCAAGTATTTCAGAGATGTAGAAGATTTGGGGTATCATTGAACCCCAAAAAATGCATATTCTTAGCTCACGAGGGAAAGCTTCTAGGCCATATTGTTTCAAAGGAGGGGTTGACGATTGACCCAGAAAGAGTTGAAGCAATTCGAGCATTGCCATTGCCAAGTCACAAGAAGGCTCTTCAAAGCTTCTTGGGAAGGATCAATTTTGTCCGTAGATTTGTTCCAAATTTTGCTGCTCTTGTGAAGCCAATAACGCTGATGTTAAAGAAGAGCATGGTATTTAGGTGGACATCAGAAGGCAAGGCAAGTTTTGAGGCAATAAAAGAGGCTATATCTCAAGCTCCGACTCTCGTCAATCCAGACTTCTCCAAGGACTTCGTGCTATATGCCTTTGGTGGTGGGGAAACGATTTCTGCAATCCTGGCACAACAAAACAAAGAAGGGTTAGAGCAACCAGTTGCTTTCTTCAGTCAAGGCTTGGAGGAATACGAAACTAGGTACTCTTTCATTGAAAAGCATGTCCTTGCTGTAATCAGAAGTTTAAAGAAATTCAAGCACCTAGTCTCAAACAACAAAATCCAATTGTTAGTCTCTCATGCGGGAGTTAAGGACTTCCTTCTAAACAAGGATCTGAGCGAGAAGCGTGCAGGATGGATAACTCGTGTCATGGAATATGACATCGAGATCAAGGTTACCAAACTAGTACGTGGGAAGGGACTATGCGAGCAGTTAGCCTTGAGTCAACAGGATGAAACAGGTAATGAAAAAGACGATTGTCCTGCTGTTACAAGATGATCAAACACAGGAAAATGATGATGTATCCACTCCCTGTTGGACTCAGAATATGATACATTTCCTACAGACGGGCATGTGCCCTCCAGAGATGAGCAAAGCAAAAAGAAGGTACTTCAGATTACAAGCAGTTCCTTATGTGCTTGTTGATGGTATTTTGTTTAAAAGGGACATCAACGGTGTTCTATTGAGATGCATTGGGACAGGTCAGATTGAGAGGATCTTACAAGAGTTCCATGATGGAGAGGCAGGAGGCCATTTCACCCCACGAGTAACAGCCCTCAAAATCATGAAAGCTGGTTACTATTGGCCTGCTGTATTCAATGATTGCTACTCATGGGTTAAGAAATGCAAGAAATGTGCATTCTTCACAGGGAAAGGAAGGTTAGCAGCACTGCCCCTTCGTCCAATTTCAGTAGATCATCCATTCATGCAATGGGGATTGGACTTCATTGGAGTCATCAATCCCAATTCGAATCAAGGCCACAAGTGGATTCTTACAGCGACAGATTATTTCACCAAGTGGACCGAGGCAGTAGCGCTCAAAGAAGCAAGTGAGTCTAGCATACTAGACTTTTATGAAGGAATAGTAACCAGGTTCGGTGTGCCGGCCACCATCATATCAGATAATGCATTAGCATTCATAGGTTCAAAAATTACAGAATGGGCTGTCAAGAATGGAATCTATTTGAGCACCTCTTCAAATTATTACCCGCAGGGTAATGGACAGGCAGAGTCCACAAACAAGAATTTGCTAAAAATCATCAGAAGGACTCTGGACGAAAATCAAAGAACATGGCATACAAGGCTAAAATCAGCGTTATGGGCTGATAGAATAACACCAAAGAGGTCTACAGGTAATTCTCCCTACAAGTTGGTCTATGGGAAGGAGGCAGTATTGCCTATATCATTAGAATTGCCAGCCTTGGAGCTCATGAAACAACTGGAGTTATCTGAATTCGAACCAATGGAGGCCAGGTATGCAGAATTGATGGAATTAGAGGAAATCAGAGAACATGCGATTCAGACGATTGAAAAGGATCAGGCCATAGTAAAAAGATGGTTTGATAAGAGAGCTGGAGCAAAGACTTTCCAGGAAGGGGACCTAGTTCTGAAATGGGATGCAGATCGGGAAAAACCAGGAAGGCATTCCAAGTTTGATGCCATCTGGAGTGGTCCCTATATGGTCACGGGATGCAAGAATAGTAATGCCTTCCAATTGTCTGCATTGGATGGAGAGGAACTTCAGATTCCGGTTAACGGAATCTATCTTAAACATTGCTACTAGGAGAAAGGTTTTTTCTTGTAAATATTAGTTTAGGTTTTTTTTTTTTTTTCAATTCCTCTAAGTGCGTATGCACATTGTCCTGTTGTAGTTAGGTTTCTATTTCCCTAAGTGCTTTGGCACAGGTTTCGCTGTTCTCAGGATGTTTTCTGCAGTTCAGAGTGTTGCTGGAGAAGAAGTTGCAGTATCAGGCTTGTTTCGGGTTATTGCTTGACTCCATGCCCAATGGATCGCTAAAAGGCCACTGATCATTCACCTAGCAGGCAGGTGACCCCGCTGAGTCGTCAAAACTGTTGTCAAAATTCCCCCCCCCCAGGGTAAATCTCGATAACATGCATCAAAGTTGCAGAAAGGCAAATAGGTCGATCCAGAAAAAATGGTGAAAATCGGCTAAGTCCTGGTCCTAGGAGCATTCGGGACATTTGGGACAAAAAGGCCCGAACCGGCCGGCTCGGCCGAAGTAAGCACAAACAACCCACTAAGCATTTGGGACAAGTGGGAAAAAAGTACGCGGCGGGCGCGAAATGCCGGTTCGACCGAGAGGAAAAATTGGCTAACTGCTGAGAGGGTCGCCTTTGGGACATCTGGGACAAAAAGGCGCGAACCGGCCGAACCGGGCGAAATCAGCACAAGCAGTCCGAAGTAAAGTGGGCCAAGTGGAACAAAAATGTGCGAACCGCCCGAACCGCCCGAAATGAGTCCAGAGGGTCCAAAATCAAATGGGACATCCGGGACAAATGGACGCGAAATGCCCGAACCGGCCGAAATGAGCACAAAGGGCCCAAAATCAAATGGGACATCCGGGACAAATGGAGGCGAAGTAGGTGCGTAGGAGCCGAATCAGCCGAGGACCAATCAGAAGCTGCCAAGTGTCTTCATAGAGTACAGGTCAGAAAAGTCAAAGGGCGAGTTTCCGAGCACCGAGCCGAATCAATAGGATCTTGCCACGTGTCTCATTTAGGGGCCCACGAGGAAATTTCAAAGGAAAGCCCGCCAAAAGGCAAGGAGAGAGAATTATGCCTCAACCAATCAGAGTACGCCACGTGTCATCCAGGCGGCAGAGTGCGAGAAAGAATTCAAAAAAGGCGTTTTCGCCTGTTCCGTGCCCTAAATCTTCAGATTGCCATAACTTTTGATCCAGAGCTCAGATTTGCACGTTCCTTATACCATGTGGAAAGCTGGTAAAATTCTCTACACGTTTCCAAGGCCAATCTTGTATTTTGGTTCAGTTTGGAGGATGAAAATCAAGAAAATCCTCTGGCGCGAATAACAAACAGAAGTGATGCGTCAACAAACAATTTTAATGCAGCAGACAGTTCGCCGCTCCTGTTAGGCAGCCCGCCGTTTTCGCCAGGATCCGCCGCTTCTGCCATGATGAGATGAGTTAAATGCATTCAGGAGGTGGTTGGGGCAGATTTCGAATTCCTCTCTCTTTTCTCTCTCATTCTTCCTATAAATTGTAAGGAGGGGCTTCTTTCTAATGTTGGACATTTCTGTTTTGCGACCCCTCCCTTCTCTCCTGCTTGCAAGAGAATTCGTGGAGTTTCCAAGCCTCCCATATGGACTGTAATGTCATTGTGCCTCTTGGCCATTGCAATGTATTTGAATCATCCTTTGAGCAATATATATGTCTGTGATTGAATTTAAATCCTCTCATGTATTCATTGTTGTCATTCTGATCTCCCATTGCATTTCGGTTACCTGTGTATGATGTGGTATTGCATCTATATGGTCTGTGTTTATGTTGCAAAGCTTATGTTCTTCATTCCTCGGTGCATCACCTCCATTAGTTTAGGAATTTATTGTATGCATTTCTCTCTCCTTGTCCCCTTGGTAGTTAGGTTAGTTTTTGAGGTGAACCTCTGCGTTTTATTGGTGCACCTGAACAGAGGAATAGGAACCAGCCTTTCTCTGGAGAATCCTTTTCTCATTTTCAAGTCCCACACTTGGAGGAAGGATTCAATGTTATGCAATCACACTGGGTACATAAGTGATCAACCTAGAAACTTGATCTGTATTCAGGGGAAATAAGAAATACTGTACAAAATTACACAACTCTAGAGACAGGCTAAGAAAAATAGGTACCTCTGTGGAACAACATAGTGAAAGTATGAGGCACCTGTGAATTGAAAATGAGAAGTTGGGCGTACCAAAATATCATGGGAACACTATGCGGCTTGAAAAGAAAAATTGAGGAAAGAAGACCATCCAGATAGTGATACTC
This sequence comes from Taxus chinensis, assembly GCA_019776745.2. Taxonomy (NCBI): domain Eukaryota; kingdom Viridiplantae; phylum Streptophyta; class Pinopsida; order Cupressales; family Taxaceae; genus Taxus; species Taxus chinensis. Next base: position 897,371,581 of record CM034149.1, read on the forward strand.
CATACTAAAAATATTCATTTCCTGTGAAGAACTGAATGTCTTCCTAAGGCTCCTCTTCTGTGGATGAATAGTTCATACAAAAATTTTATGACCCTTGAATGCCTTCATACTGAGTTTTTGCACATCACTGAACTCTGACAACTGAGATTCATGAGAAAATCCAATCCTTATAGTGTCAACTCCCTACTTTGATGGAATGATGCTAGCATATGAATGAAGATTACAATTATCATCATGGACACATCTCATGAGAAACATACCCTTCCATTGAATTTTCCTTGTAACCATCTTCAAGGGGAATTTGGAAAAAGGTACTAGATGATTTAACATTATGTGTAATTTCTACCATGTCTCTAAAAAAACATACTTGCTGCTTTTGAAAAATCAGCACCTGATTCTGGAAGATCATGACTCTTAGGTACAAGCTGTATTACTGATTTGTCTTTGTGATTAGCAGGAAACTGAAATGTTGTATCAGACTAAGTAAAAATTGATCAATAACATCATCATCTTCCTTTTTTTTGCATTCCGAAGGGTGAACTGAGACACGGACTGTCATAGTTGTGAAGAAAAGATTCTAGGCATGGTCCTCCATTTTCTATTTATTTCGAAGGACTGCAAAAAGGCTCATGTGTGCTCATCTTATCCATAAATATAATAGGGGAACTAGTGATCTCATTAATTTATTTTTCTTTAGGCACATGCACTTTTGTTTATCTTTGAGAGAACTTAAAACAACAAGAGAATGGTCCACAGTGATCTTCATCTCATTGTATTGAAATTCTCCAATCATAGGAGAGAGAGGAAATTTGTCCATTTCTTCTTTGATATCTTCTTCATTAGAGGGAACATACTCCCTAGGTAGAGTTTCACTTCCTTCAAAATATAACTGATCGAAGTTATATTTAAGCCCCAAGAAAGAGAGAAAGTGTTGATCATCATTGAAAACCTGCCAGTTGCTTGCATTATTTGGCACACTAGGCCTATGAGTCATTTCAATAGTAAATTTCTCTTGAGAGAAATTTGGGTGAGGAATCAACAGAGATCCTAAGACAGCTAGAGAATCATCTCTAGTATTATTTTCTCTTGGTACAACTTCAATGGAGAAAGCATCAAGAAACTCGATAGAATCCCAGACAAGATTTCTAAAATGTTTCAATCTCCTATCCTTGACTTGGTAAGGATCTCTGACCTATTTCACAATCAACTCTGCATTACCACAAGCACGAATATTCTTCACTCCCATTTCTTTCACCATGTTCAACCCAAGGATGAGAGCCTTATACTCAACTTGTATTGTTTGCATTTTCAAAATAAATATTGAACAAGAATGGATGAATCTTCCCTTCTGGAGAGATCAAAACCATGCCAGCTTCAGAGCCAACTAAAGAATAAATTCCATCAAACTCCAAAGTCCAAATGCCATTAGGATCATGAATCACTCCCTTAGGAAATTTTGCCTCATCTTCTAACATGATCATGTAGTTACCATGCCCTATATCTTCATAGAGTATTTGTGCTTTTGGATCATCAGTCTTTTGCACAATATACTCAGTTTTCTTCTTTGGTAACAAATTTTTTATTTTTTCATTGACCGAGATCAAAGCATGTGACCAGTCCATCTGAATTTCACCTCCTACCTCCTTACAAAAATTTCTACTCAGTAACATACCATAGGAGGGGGGAATATCAACTACTAAAATAGTGGCTTTGACCCTTTTCTTTGAAAAAGCACTGAAGGCTACTTGTGCATCTTTAATTCTCCCAACCAGAGGTACTTCTCTACTCTCCATGGAATATCAGGAACCAAAGGTACGTGTTAGAGTCAGGCCCAAAGCATGAGCTACTTTTGCAGGCATTACATTGTCTGATGCTTCTAAATCTATAACATAATTACTGAGTTTATGGCCAGCTATGAGGAGAGTCACATAGAATGGTTCAATTTTCTCATTAGGGGAAGTGAATGCAACCATAAGGCTTGGTTGAGGTGAGGAAGAGGGAGTGGGAAAAATACCTTTAGAAGTATTAGATGAGGCTTTGGATTTGGAATTGACAAATTTTACCATTTTTAGCAAAGGATTTTGGATGGGTCTGGTAAAAATCTGCCTCTAAGATTTGGATTTTGGTCTTTTTGAGGTGACCAATGATATCAAAATACCCAGAGGTGATGGGGTATCATTACTAGGAATAGAAGAAAATTTTGATTTATCTATTTTAGGAGTTGAAGGACAAGAAGTTTTGGAAATAGAAGTAGAAGGAGAAGGATTAGAATTACTCAACTCTTGTGTGGATGTAGTGGGAATAGGATTTCCTCTTTTCGCAACCACTGGAATAGTTACAGGATACTCTTTGGATTTCTTAGCAAGCTACACCATTGTTTTTCTTCTTTTCATTTAATCTCGAGTCATAACAACATATGACTCACTATTCATATCTGCCACTCTTTCATCATATTCATCTTCATTATCCATACCTTCAGTGGTGAGGAAATGAGCTTGAGATCCACCAAGTTCCTTATGTTCTTCATCAACCTCTTCTTCTGGGTCTTCAAAGTATTCATTAAAATCCTCATCATCAGGTTCTTGAAATTCACAAGTTATATTGACAGGAACCTTGATAGGTGGGCCTTCAATAACCAATTTATTCTGAGAAGGAGGTAACTAGTTCCTAGGTTGAAAATTCTTCCTGTGAATATCTTGGTAAGGAGCATGCTTAGACAATTACTTCTTGATAGCAATGAGATCGTTTGCCAACTTCTACACTAACTGGTCTGAGTTGGATCCAGGAGAGGAAGAAGAAGATGCTTTATATTTTAAAGGTTATCTTTTCAATTTACCAGACATGATCTTGTCATCTTCAACACTAATAGCTAACCATTGATCATCATCCAGAGTAGCAAGGTTAGCTCTTATTAGTGCATAACTTACTTCAGGTAACTGGGCATTAAGGAAGAAGCATTTTTGGATTTTATCTATAGGACGAGTGTTCTGTGGAATTTTATGAATGAGCTTGTTGAATTTGGCCACAAATTCTCTCATGGGCTTGAATGGTTCCTTCTTGATATGAGATATTTGAGCTAATAGAGTGAGCACATCTTCATCCGGTTTGAAATTTTGTTCAAACTGAGTTTTCAGGGTGGCCCAATCAATAATTGACCCAACAGGAAGATGATAGAACCAATCAGCAACATTATCCTACAATTTTTCCACAAAGAGCCTGACAGAAACATCTCCATGCTCAATCCCAAGAATCCCACATGCAACATTGAAGGCTACAATGTGTTCATTTGGGTATACCTTCCCATCACCTCGGAATTCAGGAAAACCTTTCCTACTACTCCTGGGTAACTCATGCAATGGTTGAGGAAGAGCAAGAGGCCCAATCCGTTGTCCCCAAAGTAGAGGTGCTGCCATCTATGGGATGATTATCTAAAGGGAAACTGAAACACCAACAATTATCAAAGCAAGAAGCATAAGGCTGAGTTGTTCCAGAGGAATTTTATTCTTGGAATTTCTTTCTTTAATATGAGGTGTGCTTGCTGAATGAGTTCCTATGTTCCTTCTTGCTGGAAGAAGAGAGAATTTTTATTGCTCCAGAAGTTGAAAATGAGAATCTTCAACCCCAGGAGATTTCTTCACACGTGTATATCGTAGAGTCGCCATATCGAAAATGATCTTGAAGTTGTTTTAGAAAGGGATATGTTTGAAATGAAATCCCGAGCGGAGTCACCAAAAATTGTTGGTATTTAAAATAGTACTTTAACAAAACCAAAGTCAGGGGACAACAAGTCCCTACTATTTATGGGAGAGGTTCCCTTATTGAAAGCAAACAACAAAGATTATATACAAATGTACAACTTTCATCTTAGGGTTGTACCTCTGACATATTGAAATGTTATTATACCAAAATAGCTTATCAATACAAACGAATGGAAGAACTAAAGAAAGGAAAGAGTAGAATATAACAATACTTTCAGGAAATATAGATATCATAGTATAACCCTATACATACTGAGAAAGAGTGATACAGAATAGAATCATTCACATTCACAACATAAGATATCATTCCATAGACACAAAGTTCTAGAAATCATATCAATAAGAACAAAAAGTTTCTTATCACAGAAGATAAATGATCCAAAAATTTCAGGTAAGCAAGAAGAGACAATAGATGAAGATAGAGAGAAAGGGGAAATTCTTCTGTATTGATTTATTTCGATTCTAATTACACTTCAAAAGTATCAGAGTCCAACATTTGCAATGAGCCAAGATCTTACATTTATATTTGAAGTGAAGAGAGGAGAAGAAGAAAAGGAAGAAAATATGATTTGGAAGCTCAACCACCAACCATCAATGGCCCTACAAATCCACCTACAATCTGTCAAATCTGGTTCTACATGTCTTTGGCATGCTGAAGAATGAAGGATGGAAGATCAGATCAAATTTGATCTAGTTGAAGCAGTCCGATCACATATTAATGACATGAAAGATGTTTTCTAGATTTCCAACCATCAAATCAAGATATCCAGTCAGTTCCCCATGTCTGTTTGGCATGTTGGAGAAGGAAGGATGGAAGATCGGATCAAATCTGATATGTTTGAAGCAATCAGATCACGTATTAATGGAATGAAAGACATTTTCCATATTTCCAACTATCAAATCTTGTTGAAAACATTATTTTATGCTTCCATGGCGTAGAGGAGACCAAGATCTTTCCAACAGTATAAAATTTGTCTAATTTTTACTGGAGTGAAAGTTATGCTCATTTGAATATTTGAATCAAATCTGTACAAAAATGGTGAAAATGTAATTTTCACAAAATGGATTTGTGGGCCCAAAATTGAAATTGCATCCTTAGTGCAAAAGATGCAAAGTGTAAAAGTCTCCCTCAAACCCCGCAGGCCCACAACTTCACTTTTGATATAGGTTTGACACGTGGCTTTACCTGAGTGGTAACAGAGTTGTGGCTCACTTTATAATTTTAATTATTTTGGAAATAAGGCTCAAAATCTCAAAGTTCTTTGCCAACCCACTTCCCTATTTTGACTTTTCAATGTGGGCTCAACTTTTGACTTTATCCCTTGACATGAGCGGGGCCACTGCTCACTTTATCACTTTATATCTTTTATGGAAACAAAACCAGAATTCCTAAAGTATCCGAACAACCTGCCTCTCCACTTTGACTTTTCAACAAATATTCAATACATGGCTTTAGTGGAGTTGCAACTCATTTTCTAACATTAATCCCTTTGGCAATAAAGTCAAAATATTCAAAGTTCTCTGACGATCCACCTTCCCACTTTGAATTTCAACGCGGGATTAACATTTGACTTTTTTCCCTTTTGGAAACAAACCCAAAAATTTCCAAAGTGCCCCGACGACCCAAGACATGTGGAGGGCTAGCGGACATTGGAACTGCCCCAAACTTTTCTTTTGAAAGAGCACCGATTGGATGCATGGAGGTTTCCACAGACTCTAGACTTTTCAACAGCCGACTCTATCCCCTTTTCATACCTGGGACACGTGGAGGGCTGACACTAGCTCAGGGTCTCTCTTTAGTCCATGCCTTTGAAGTTACGCTAATGAGGCACATGGAGAGTCTTCCCTCACTTAGGATCCTGCTTTGAACTTGGCCTTTGGAGGTGCGTCGTTGGGACGCGTGGAGGCTTTTATCGACTCTTTATACTTAGCCGATTCAATAGATGGTTGTCTTTTCAGACTCTGACCATGTGGAGGGCCTGTGCATGTTTGGGGTATCCGCGTTTGTGCACCATACCAAAAGAGCACCGAAGAGACACGTGGAGAGCTGGTGCACGTTTGGGACATGCTTTTGGATTCGCCCCCTGAAAGAGAACCGAAGGGACACATGGGGATTTCCACTAGTTCTCTTTATTCTTAGCCAATTCAATGGCTGGTTCAACCCCTTTTGACTTCTGTTAGACCCTAGACACATGGAGAGCTGGCAGTTGTTTGGGGAACCACCTTTGGCTTCAACCCTTGAAGGAGCACCAATGAGACACGTGGCACCGTCTGCTGACCTTAGAATTTTCAACAGTTGATTTAAATTTTTTTTAGGCTCTAACCATGTGGAGGGTTAGCACTCATTTGGGTTCTATCCCTTGGGTCTCACTTTTGAAGTTGCGCCGATGAGGCACGTGGAGGCTTCCGCTGACCCTCTTATACTTAGTTGATTAAATGGTTGGGTCTATCCCTTTTCCAGACCTTAGACATGTGGAGGGCTAGCAAAAGTTTGGGGTCTCTTTTTGGGCCACACCTTTTGAATTTGCACTGATGAGGCACGTGGTGCCTTTCGCGGGTCCATTGTTTTTCCCCGAGTTGACTCTAATGCGTAGTTTGAAAACTTCGAGCCCTTTCTTCAATATTATCCTATGCGCTCTGATTTCCTTTGATGTTGTTGGCCTCCTTCGCCGACCTTGCCCCTTCATTTTTGGATTTGGAATGTGGGCTTGCATAACTGAACCACCTCTTCTAATTTTATTTTGTGCGGGGTCATGTTTGATCAATATTACCAGGGGAAAAATTGGGATAACAGGCACCAACTCAAAATTTTCAAAACTTGACTTGAAAAATGAGGGGAATTTTGAGGGTGACAACACAGTTCAGTATTTATTGAGATACAAATGAATTTTAGGGATAGTGAAGAGCTGAAAAGGGTCAAGAAGGAGTTGAGAGGTCATCATAATACTCTAGGTAAACAAATGAATTCAATACAAAATGAATGTGAAGAGAAGGAATAAGATGACCATGTGAGAAGAAAAAAAGGCATAGGTGCTGACTTCGAATGAATGCATAAAAGGACTTTGAATTTGAAACCTTGACAGTGATGAATCAAAAACCCATGATAAAGCTTTGAGAGCCACAAAAAGAAGAAATATATGATGAAGATTTAAGGTGTTAGTAGCAGAAGGTGTAATAGAAGAGGTGAAGATGCAAATACTTAAATATTAGGTTTGAATGCAGAATATACAAGACTGAGATAACATGCATAAGATGTGAGGTGTTTGTTTGAAATCTATCTACATGTATGTGGAGAAGAAGATGACCAAGCATCAAATGTGTGAATACCATAGGGATGAAAGTTACTTTGTAGATATAGAATAAGTAACAACCATGAATTAATGAATGACCGACTGTAGATGAAAAATTATGTTAGCATGCACACATGAGATGATTATAAAACCAAAACAATGCAAAATCTAACACAAATAATCAACTACCTTAGATTGAGCAAGATGGAAAGAAGGGGAAAACAATTTACCTGTACTTACCTACAAGTAAAAATCTCCTCCTTTGATGCACTTGATTTGCTCTTTTTATTTTTTTAATGGATGCAAAGATGCTTCAAATATTGGACAAATTTTAGCAGTACCTCCCCTTGATTAGTTGCTTGATTGAGCTTGATAGATTGCTAAGAAGATTACTTGAATGGCTTGAATATTGGGCAGCATATACATGCAAATTTCTAAGGTTCTTTCCATGGAGGGTGACACCTCTATTTATAGCTGGAGGAGGTAGAAATTGATGGCTAAGATCTTGCCATGGTGGATTAGATCAATGGTTGAGAATGAATGATAAGGGAGGATGTATAAAATTCTAGATTTCATGAGAATTTTCCATTCAATTAAAAATTCAATGGAATAGTATTTTTTATTTGAATATTTGAAAATGGGGGGGAAGAATGGAGAGGATTCTAGAATTAGAAGCCTCTAGATTTGGGGGATCATTTAGTTGTGATTAGGTAAGATTAATTAAACTTAGTGGGGGTGAGTAGATGGAAAGGATAGGCATAAGATAGGTATAGGTAGGTGGTAGGTGGGTGAGTATTTTTAAATTAGTGGAAAATAGTTAATAGGGATTAGTTAATGTAATAAGTGAAATATTAATAATGTCTTAATATTTATAAGGGTGTGAGTGGGGTTTATAGAATAAGAAATAATTAGAGCATGGATATATATATATATATATATATATATATATATATATATATATATAATATAATAATTAATTAAATGTATAATTAATTATTATAAGGTTAGTGTAACATCCTCATTTTTATACATTAGAACAAGTACATTTTTTTTTTTGATAAATGCTTCCTGGTTCTAAATACATAATTTAGAACTCACAAATCAAAAACAACCATTCTCACAACAGATAACCATATGCATGTGTAATGACTCGGAGTACCTCCGATCTATTCATTCCATGACTCGGTAATCTACCGATATATTCATGAGTATTAAGAGTTGGCATTTTTATTTAACACATCACTCTTGCGGTTCTTTTGCCTAATCTGGGATTCAGAATGCTCTGTCCAAGGAACCTATCTGAATAATTGTTACCATTATTCATCGGCATCTCATCCCTTAGACTAGGTGACTTAGGACAACGCAATCAGCAGCTTGCGATACTTTGGCCAAAGATTTGAAACATACCGCTTATGTCTCGTATTCCTTGATGACATACTCGTCAATCTGGAATACGTCCTTCACCCCATTCCTATGTTATGTAGAATGTCTTATACTGACTTCTGTCAGACTCTCCTATCCCAAGTTATTCACTCAGGAACGGATTAGTAAGATGACAACGTTATAGGGATGCTCCCGAGGACTAGGGATACATTGACATACTAGGTCAACCCTAGTTAATCCAGTGTGTCAAGATACCCCGAGTCTCCTAGGGAAGCCTTATAACATGACCACATTCCTAATCAGTCCCAGAGTAACTTGTTTGAGTTTAAGGTGTAAATCTTAACGATCAATGCAAAGGGTGTCGTCATAAGTCACCTGCATTGTTGTATCTTCGAGAAGATCCTAATCTTCTCGAATGTACAACCCTGCAGTTGACTTGTGTCGTCAACCTTTAAATCTGCCTCGAAAAGATCTACTTATTAATAAGTGTTACATACGTTGAGTTAAAATTATACTATAAGACGCTTCCTTAAGGGTAGTCTTTCCCAATCCCTGGGTTCCTCACCTTAGAATTACCTTCCTTAATAAAACCCATTACACAAAAGAGGTTATTAAGACTAGAGGTCCCATCAAGGAGTTCATAGAATATACATAATTCTAAATCAACGAAACTGGACACTAACCCTCAATCTTCACATGAGATTGCTAACCAAACCCCTTTTTTTTTGTTTATATCAGTTCTCATAACTGAATTTATATCTTACTTGTTAGTATCGAGATATAGTGATTAATAATCCAATTAAACGTTGTCTTGACTTAGATCAAGACTAGGAAGTAATGATTTATTCAGCTCGTTTAGCTCCTGCTCAGGTTTATTTTAACCTTAGCTTTCCAAAAGACAATGATCTAGAATTCTAATTTAGCTTTAGATAGAACATAATAGAACTACTAAACAATCATAAGTATTCAGTCACATAACCTTGCAAGCTTACTTAGATAATCACAAAATTCTCCAAATTGTAAAATAATAACAATGCTCTTAAGATCATTCGAACCAAAGAAGATCAAACCATCAAGATACGAATGCAAACACATAAGTAACAAATATCTCTTTTCATTCCTTTCAAGGATAATCAAATACATTTTATGCATTCAGCATATGTGATACTATACTCAACAGAAAAAGAACATCTTTCTTCAAGTAGTACATTTAGAGAATCAAGCTGTAATTCATCATAAGACCAAATTAAACAATCTGAACATCATATCAGATCTGCGTGCCTTTACCACTTACAACAATCATCTACAAAAATTGTCAACATGGGTCAGTTCGGTGAACTGAGCATGATAAGCACTAATTCTTAAAACAATTGCAATCCACCAATTGTTTTCATTAAACACCCTGTTTAAATGAAATCATTTCACCAAACATGTAAACATATTTCATTCTATGCTCTTTTGTAATACAAACATGACTATAAACGCGTAACTCATATTATAGTTAGTAAATAGTCCTAGATACTTTTCAGATATTTCTTCATAAATATTAGTGACCAAGAAGAACAAATGTATCCAAAAAAACTATTCATCTGAATCCCAAGGACAGAAAACATCCGACAGACCATTACATTCAACAAAAATGAATATCCTAACAATTCATGAATCCATCAGTATGTATTAACAATTCCAACAAATAAATATAAATATATCAACATATACTTTACAACAGAAGAGAAAGAAACCGAGACATTTAGAAGTCCCTTCCAATCATGCTCATGACTGTACCGTCCACTCAAGAGTAATGCATTCACGTTATACGCCTACGACTAAGCCAGTCGAGACCACAGGAAGAATTACAGTCCATCAAAATACAAATATAAAAATTACCTGTAACTTACTGAACAACACAGTAGCTCCCGTGACAAGGCAGTGATGAATAATCCATCAAATAGACTCCCCATAACCTTCCATATTATTCAACAAACGAGAAAATATCCAACGCCATCGCTTGTCAAGGTACAGTTAATAGCTCTTTACTTCAGTCAAGCACACGACTAGATATTCATGCTAACAGAAGACGTAATCATGCTCAAACACAAGAACAATCCCATTGAGGCGAAACACTCATCAACATACAGCTCAATCTAATCCCTACTAAAACACAGCAAGGACTTAAATCAAAAGCCAAAATCAAAAGAATAACCTCTTTATCACAGTCAAACAAGAGGCTAGATAGCATTAAAACAAATGATGTTTCCATATGCATACCTAGTGACATTCACACTAAATCTAACACAAACTTGCACAGCTTCATTCAACTGAAACAAATCTCTACATTTATATAACATGGGTGTAAATTAGAAGTCACTTTCAGGAAATAATAACCTCAACAAGATCTTCATAAAGGTCATCATCAAATCATTATTTTCCACAAAGTTTCATCCAAGCCGAGATAGTGTGAATATAACAAGGACTCATACAGAGTCGAGTTTAAAAAGAAAACACAGCGTGGACAAGATCAGTAGCCGAATTCCTATGAAAACATTCAAGGTTTTCAAATAATTCAACACCAGCAGTCTTCACAACTAAATTTTCTACAAAAGTCTAAATACAAGATACATATTAAGGACTCCAACAGAGCCAATATCAATAGGTATTCACAACCAAGCTTATACAGAAGTAGAAACACCGGTTACATTTCCAAATCTCCAACTGAGTCAATAAGCACAGTATTCACAATTAAACTTCTACAGAAGTCTAAATACAAGATAAATATTAAATTCAAGAATTTCAATTATACCAATAACATACAGTATTCACGACTGAACTCCTACAGAAGTAGACACGTATGTTACCTTTCCAGGACTCAAAAAGGAATCGAACCCATATAGTATTCTCGATTAAACTTCTACAACAGTTAAAAATACTATCTATTCAAGGATACCAACAATATCCAAAAACATACAGTATTCACGACAAAATAGCCAAAACATACTATCATTTCAAGAAGTATAAACAACAAGGCTTCTACAGAAGTCGATATCTACCAAGAAAACTTTTCATGGACTCCAACAGTGCCTGTTTCAAACATTACCCTTGCAAGCATTTCTATAAAATCTAACCGAGATGCAAAACACAACAAGATAGTACAACCTTTCAAAACACAATGCACACCCATCAAGAGTTCACTTGCAAAATCGAGCATTGTAAGAAGATACAACAAACTAATTCATACAAATCTACCATAAAAACCAACTGAACCCAAAAATCATCTGAACAGAGTTGTTCTAATGAAATCATTTGAAGGAAAGTAAGATTTTTAAAAGTTAGGGCCTAACATGCCTGGTAATGTTGCTTAAAAATTCGAAGAAGACCACTGAAAGAGCTCGAGCCTTCTCCTCTTTTTCCCCGTTAGATTCAACAACAATAATTTGTTATTTCCATGCCTGATAAACTTTCCTCGACAGAGAAAAGAGCTAGTTATTCTCATAGTTGCCATGCAACACCAAGTAGACTGGTTCGAAGAACCAGTGATCAAACAGAGAGAAAACCGGAGCACATGAAAAACCAAACAAACTACCAGTTTTCCATTTTGCATGTCTTCCCGAGAAATCTGAGCTCAGAGACCGAGTTCATTAATTGCATTAACTCCAAAATTCCCGCTCAATCTCCATTGCCACCAACCGCCATAGTTGGCAATGGATAAAAACAAATCAAAGACCATTTCTAGATTTGGTGACTCTGCCACATCGGATTTCACTAGTCGTTTGAAACTTCCACCAAATCCCTCATCCTTCATACTTTTCCATCCCATTTAATGCCATAGAAACTACCGCCCATGGCTCACACCCCTTCATAGGTCCCCTTCCTCCATGTTCATTAGTTAGGTTAGAAACATAGGTTAGAATTTAACGTGATACTTAGTCTAACCTCCTTAGCGCTAGGTCACTAACCTTAGAACATTTAGTTTATAGTTTAGGCCTAGGTTAGATTAGCACTAATCTAACCCATAGGTTATAGTTTAGGTTTAGGTTATTAACCTTAATAAATCCATCTTAGGTCTTAACAATTAAAATCGTTCAGTATAAGAACCAACAAATATACATTCACAAAAAGGATTCATTCCAGCACTGCTAATAAGCTTAGTAGTATAAATGTATCTGAATTTATTACCTAGCTCAAGATCAAGACCTTCCTGATTTTACGATATCGGGAACCAATTCATTTAACAAGATCAACCTGAGTTAGCTCTTGTGTTGCTCATTACACACATTCAGACCTTGCAACCTTATAAGGTCTATAATTTTTGTTAATCCAGAATAAACTTAAAACATCTCTTGGATCAATGCCACTGATCCAAGGTTGAGTCATATAGACGGGTAAATCCACAATTTATTCCGAAATCAAATTAAACTCAGGTGCAAAAATGAAAGATATAAAAGAGTCCAAGCATATCCTGGCTCAGTCAAAAATCTTCAAGAGCAAAGAAGATAGGTTTATGAAATAATATTTACGACACATCCAAGAAAATTGTGCATCAAGTGGAAAGGACCCTATATCATTCATCATATCACAAAACATGGCTCAATTGTGTTACAAGATGTACAGAGGAATGAGTTACATGACATAATCAATGGATGTAGGCTAAATGTCTATAATAGATAATTGTGTGATAAAAATAAAGTGACAATAAGTTCCTTCGAAACACGAGTTACATGAGTTTTCAAATTTTATGAAAGTATGCCAAATAGAATTTAATATATTTGATCAGTTCATGTTCTAGTAAGTGTAAAAGAGTTAAGATTTGAAATATCATCTTGCAAATGGCAAAAAATAAGAATGTGGGAACCAAAGTAAGAAGAAAGTGTCAAAAAAATAAGTCTGGGAAACCCAAATAGGCAACAAGAAAGTAAATAAGACAAAAAGTAAATTTTAAAATTTGAAATGATGGAAAGTTTCCAGTTCACCGATTTATACATCTGACACATCAACCTCCCAAGTTTTCACAATAAGTTAACTAAAATGGTAATTCAACATGACATCAAGTCAAATATCCAATGGATAAAATTCATTAAGGTGGTATATCAAAGTATAAACAACTCAAAAATGGCCACATCGTATCTAAAAGGGATATAAACAGGGGATAAAGAGGAGAAAGAGTTAAACATGTTATGTTGATTTGAAAAAGAGAAGAAATAGATAAGAATTTAGAAAATGTTAACAATTTGTAGGAATTTGAAATCTAGAAATCAATTTTACAAAGGAAAGAACTATAATAGTAATGACAGAACCATTCACATGGCCCATCAGACCTAATGTCCAAGGCATGATGGAGGGGAAAGGCATTGCATTCCTTATTCTAAGTTACTAAGAGAAAGAAGACATGGAGATTTCTATAATGCTGAGGTAAACAAAGTCAAGTTATCCACCACATCACAACTTAGTAACAAGAGCAGAAAAAATTTGGGAGATAGAGAGGCCCACAATTGATATTAAAGCCATAAAATGGAAAATAGTATAAAAGGATCTAGTGCAAGGAATAGTTGTTAATAATCTTGCCACATTTCCATACATGGAATATGACCCTAAGCTCATGCAAACAATCATGAGTCAGTATTATAAGCAAGATGAAATCCCAATCAACATAGCCATAGTCGTAAGAGCCGCGATATTTCCCAACCAAGATATATATATATATATATAATCACTCAACCACCAGTAAAACAATCAACTATAACCATTTATGGTCATCTACACAAGAGAAGGGTAGATCCTTTGGGAGCCATTAAATGAATAAGTATGAGTTTTATTCAAATATGAAGCATAAATATATTGGCAAGTTGTGCATGGAAACAAGAAAACATCCCTCAACACATTGGATATTATTACAAGAATGTGGGAGGGCTGAGATGAGTTCAACTAGCCCAAATTCCTATCACGCGAACTCAGTAATAATGCACAAAAGGTAATTGAAGTTGTTGGGAAAGTGTTTATATATCAATTGTTGATCACGTTGCTTTGTTTTACACATTAGCACACCATAGAAGGTATAATTGAAGTAGAATATGTGTATTACCCACATGAGTGGTTTTTGCAATACATTTTAACCGAGCCTTAAAAAACATACGAAGACATTCAGAAGATGGGAAAGTAGCTCAAAATAATAAGAAATATGTTCTATGAGATTTCCACTCTTGTTACAAGTTAATGAAAGGGGAATAAGAAACCAAGGAGCTTGAAACTATGGGATGGTTTAGGGCTACCTCCTAATGTAGATGATAATGATGATAATAAAGGTACAAGTGCAAAATAATCTCTCTACTACAAGCTTGACAACCTGCACAACAAAGAGAAGTTAACACAAAAAATATTAGTAAAATAGGATGGTGGGTTTCCTGAAAAGGTTAGTCTTAGGAAAGCGACCACTTCCTAGGATGGATTTCAACCCATGTTTGATAACACGATATGTAAGTGATAATAGATGAAAGGATGCAGATAACAATCTGAAGTAGAGATCTGATATGCTAGAGATACTAAATGATGATCTAATAATGAAATATTTTGAAAAACAAACCAAACCTAAGGTTTGATGGTGGCACAAGTTTTCCTGACACAATCAATGGAGACTAGTGTAGAGTTGGTTAAAGAATGAAAAATAACAAAGCTATATTTGGTACATAGATGTTGGATCTGATTTAGAAATAGTGGTGAGCAGAGATGATGTAACTAGAAGCATATTTGATGTGGGAGATGGTAGGGTTGACAGAAATTGGTTCGAGTTGATAGTGATCAGAGGCAATAAAACCATATCATCGTTGATAAAAAGATGGGTGAATAAGATAGAGTGGTCTTGATAGAAGAGAAAATGTGTTGGTGAGAAAAATTGTCTTGTGGACAAATTTGTGGATTTCAAGCCAACGCTATGGGAATCTAAGTCCCTCTACATTTGAATGGTGCAGCTCCCATTGTTTAGCATGTAAAACCAAAGTGGATTTATGGTGGTTTTTCAACCAAAGATCCACAGAAACACTCCACTATCCCTATGGAAATAATAGCAACTCCTTGCTATAGCAAAAATCGATCTGAGAAAGGGGAGGGAGTGAGAATGAAGGAGGGGGAAATCAATGTTATTGGTAGAGTTTTAGATGCCCACACACATCAACTGGAAGTTTCATTGCATGCATTAATTAATAGAAGAAAGAATAATTTGCAATTTCTGAGCACAAGACATAATAAAACACGCTGGTCATAAAGCACCAATCTATTTTTCCATCGAGGGGACATAAAATTCCTTCCTTTTTATTGATCTCAGAGTTGAAACTTGTATAATGAGTGGGAATAGAAGAAATAATGTAGAGGAGGAGAATAGAAGAAGATTGACAATCATTTGTCTCCTCTATTCGCAAAAACATGCTTCCATTTTCCAAATTCGATTGCCCCCCACACAAAGACTTCAAAAAACCATTAAATCGTTCAACCCAAAGCTGTTACAAAAAAAATTGATCATTTCCCCTCTACCAAATTCCTCTGCTGCAAAGAAACACTTCTGACGAGCCCAAAAAAGAGTTTCTACGTGTAAAAATGTGTTTTATATTTCAATTTTCCATTTCACATATGGGCCATTTGATCCTTTACCCTAATTGCTTTGAAATCAGACCATCCATGTGGCAGGAGAACATTGGAGCGGAGTCAGGGGAAAATTTTGTGTTTTCACAATTTTGCGAGATTTGGCACTTTAGCACGATTTGGTCTGTGGCCCCGCCTTAACTTTTAGAGATGGACACGTGGCATAATTTCATTGGAAATAGAGTCACGACTTGATTCTGAGCATTCTGCCCCTTTTTTGAAAAAGGGATCAAAATATTAAATTCCTACGCGGGCCCGCAACTCTGATATAGCAAGGACACATGGCATGCTTTAACTGGATACAGGGTCACCGTGTAATTTTGAACATTCTGACCATTTTGGAAAATAGCTCGAAAACTTTATTTCTTCCGTGGGCCCACTACTCCGGTCTGGCGAGGACATGTGGCATGATCCAATTGGCTACGGGGTCGCGACTCTTTTCTGAACATTTCAATCATTTTTGGGAAAAAAACTCAAAATTTAAATTTCTTATGATGACCCACTACCCCGAGGACATGTGGCATGTTATGATTAACTGCGGGCTGCAGGGAAGCAACTAACCTTTGAACATTGTGACCATTTTCACCAAAAAGGCTCAAAGTCTAACTCTCCTCCACCAGCCCATTGCTCCGAGGACACGTGGCGGAATTTGATTGGTTGTCGGTGAGATTAGTATTTTGGGTCCCAAGTGTCCCAAATGATCTGGGACGCGTGGAACAAAAACTTCTGTAAAAGTCACAATGCGTTGGAATGGCTCAACTTCGAAATTGGCTAAGTCCCAAAAATGGCCTTTGGGAGGGAAAAACTTGCAGAGTGAATATCTTGAGCTTCAAGTGGAATTTTCCTGTGAAACCTTATATGAATTTGATTGGAAATGATGATTTGAATCTAATGGTGGGGGTTTTAGGACTTGATTCTTCCATTTTATCCCTAAAAAATCCTGAAATGTGCTTTGAGGCTTCACCTGTTCTTGATAGCCTTCCCTGATTTGGCCAGAAGATGTTATCCTTGAGAAAATCCTACAAATCACCTAGGGGTGAAAAGACTCTCCTAAATCACCTATCCACATCCTATAAGAAGTGATGAGAAATCTAAATTTGTTTTTGAGTACCTAAGTATGATCAAAACATGGAAACTTTGAGAGGAGAAAGTTGTCTTGCTTGAAAACTTGCAATTTTCCCTTTTACACATTTGCAAGACAACAACTAGCTCTAGCTTAGAGATATGGCATGGATTGAGCAAGGTGAAGAAATGACATGAGGATCCAAAATCATAGGTTTCAAAACATATAACATTGACCACTGCCTTATCCATTGGGCCTTGTAGAGTCATGTACAATACTGAATGAAGGAAGAAGGAAGGAGGGGAAAACACAACAAACCAAAACCACACCAAAACAAAAAACAAACCAAAACACACACAACAAAAAAGGGGAAAAAACAAAAACTATGGTATAGGGTGAGGGAAAACTCACTTTCACTAATGGTATAGCTTCAAATATTTCCCACTTCTAGGAAATCCCAATAGACTTCCATCCAAGTATGATAAGAGAAAGGAATTCTCACCACAAGCTTCTTGAATTTGAAATGGACCCAATCACAAAGAATCTAACTTACCATGACTGCCCTTTGGCTCTCTCCTCTTGTCCCAAAGTAGGACCAAATCTCCAACTCTGAACTCCCTTGCTTTGTCTCTTCTGTCAAAGAGCTTCTTCACTTTCAGTTGATGTTCTTTGATTTTGTCCACTACTTGGGATCTTCCCTCTTCTAGATTCTCAAGGAAAAGGATCCTCTTGTCAATTGAATCTCTGTATTGGTTGTCTTCCACTATTTCAAGCAGCTTGAGATCTAGCATTTCAATTGTAATAGGAATCTCTGCTTCAACTCCATATAGCAGCTGAAAAGGTGACATGCCTATTACCTTCTTAGGAGTGATCCTATCAGCCCACAATGCATCATATAATTTTTTGTGCCAATTCTTCTGATTCTCATCAACAAGCTTGTGGATAATGGTCACAATATTTTTATTTCTTGACTTAGCTTGACCATTCCCTTGAGGATAGTATTCAGAAGAATGAGAAAGAGAAATCTTGAAGCCATAACAGAATTCTGTCAATTCCTTTGAAGAGAAATAAGTAGCGTTGTCAACTACAATCTTCTGAGGAACTCCAAAACGAACAATGATATTCTATTTTATGAAATTGCAGACAACTTCAGAGCTAGCATGTTTGGTTGGAATGGCCTCCACCCACTTAGTGAAGTAATGTGTGGTGGTGAGCACATAGGAATTTCCTGCACTTGAATGAGGGTTTAGAACAATGATAAAGTCCAGCCCCCATTGTTAAAACGGTTCTTCAATCACCACTAGCAAAGAGAGAAGGCCAATAGTTCCCACATATAAGAATTTTTTGGGCAGTCACCATGGCTGAAAAGTTTCCACCACAAGCTTGATCGTGATAGTCTTTGAGGAGGTTTTCTTTTTGTTCCTTGTCAACACACTTGAGAAAACAACCATCTATCCCTTTCTTGTAGAGTGCATGATTCTAAATCACATATTTGGTTGCTTTCATCCTAAGATTTCTTCACTGCTTGTAATCTAAATGAGGAGGGCAGTCCCTATAGGTAAGAAAGAAAGTGATGACTGCATACCATTCCTCTATAGTGTTCATACAGAGAACTTGTGGGCAATCTTCTGAGCAGGTTGGGAAAGTGTCATCTCTTTCTCCAAGCTGAACTTTGAGAGATTCATCTTTAGCAATCAACTTGCACAAACCATTTCCTCTAACCAGATTAGAGGGCTTAATCTCTAGGTCATACTCTTGGATCCTTGCAATCCAATTTCCTCTTTTGGCTCCAGGATCTTTTTGTGTCAAAACAGACTTGATTTCACTTCCGGGGACCATCACCACGGTGTGAGAGTTGAGTATGTAAAATCTGAAATTCTTCATGGCTTTGACCACTACATATGCATGCTTCTCCAATTGACTGTAATTTAGTTCATGCTTCTTCAAAAGGAAGCTCATGAAAGTAATAGGTTCTTCCAATCCTTCATCATTCTTCTGAACAAGGACAAGAGAAAGAGTGTGCTCCGAGGCATAACAGTACATGATGAATTCCTTGTTGAAATATGGAGATAACAGCGTTGGAGATTTGGCAATGGCCTTTTTGATTTCTTCAAATGCTGATTTTCCTTCACTACTCCATTTGACACTTGTTTGAGTCTTCATTATAGAGGTGATATGTTTTGTTAGTTCAAAAAAATTCAGGGACAAAGCGGTGAAGAAAATTTACCTTCCTAAAGAATGAGTGCACTCCTTTCTTGTTGGTGGGAAGAGATAGTGCTTGAATAGCACTTACCCTCTTAGGGTCAATATGTGTTCCATGCTTATTCATGATGTGTCCCAACAGCTTACCTTCTGTAAATTCAAAGATACACTTCTTGGGATTTAGAGAAATGCCATGTTGTCTACATCTTGCAAGAATCTACTCCAAGTGGAAGATATGCTCACTTCTCTTCTTTGAAAACATTGTTAAGTCATCAAGGTATATGACAATGCAATGCTTGAGATCTTTGAAAGCCAAGTTCATGGCTCTTTGGAAGTTGGCTCCTGCATTGATCAGGCCAAAAGGCATCCTGTTGTAAGCAAAAGTTCCCCAAGGAGTTGTGAAATCCATCTTACTACAATCTTCTTCAACCACTTTAATTTGATTATACCCTAAGAAGACATCAAACAAAGAGAGCATCTCATATCCAGTAATTGCTTATAGGATATGATCCATGATCAGAAGATGGTAATTATCCTTGAGAGCCACCTGATTAAGATTTATGAAATCTACACATATTTTGATCTCTCCATTTTTCTTTTTGACTGGTACAATGTTGGCCACCCATGTTGAGTGGTGAATGGGGAAAATGATTCTGTCATTCAGCATCTTGTTCACTTCTTCCTTGATAACATCAGAAATATTTGGATTATAGGGTCTTTTCTTCTACCTGAAGGGCTTAGCATTTTACTTCAGAGGAATGGAATGATGCATTTCCTTCAGTTGAAAATATTTGAGCTCGTCATAAGAGTAGGTTAACACATCAGAGTAATTTTTAAGCAAAGCAACGAACTTCCTTTTCTCTTTAGGTGAGCAGCATTTTCCAATGTTGACCATGCTTGGATATTTAGAAGTCCCAATGTTTTCCTTTTCAAAATTAGATGGAAAGCGAGAAGATATCTTTTATTTTTCACGAATAAATTTGTCATGCTTGTCAAATAGGTCCTCTAAAGAGATTAAACCTTTGGGGATCTTGTTACCTTTTAATTTGATCATGCCTTCATCATCCACTCTTTCAATTTCATCTAATTCATCTTTAGCCACAACTTCTCTATATGGATTAACACTTCCCTCAAATAAGAGATTATTGAAGTTGTCTCTTTGCTCCAAGAAGGCTAAAATCTGATTGTCATCATTGAAAACTTGCCAGTGATCTACATTATCAAGTACACTTGGTCTGAAAACCATCTCAATGGTTATTTTATCCTTGCCAAAAGAAGGATGAGGAGTCAATTGGGATTCTGATACTACAAGAGAATCAGCTCTTTCATTTTGCTATCTTGGGATGGCTTCAATAGAGAATGCATCAAAGAATTCAATGTAATCCCACACTATATTCCTGTAATGCCTGAGCCTTGGGTTCTTCACCAGGTATTACTGGTGGATTTGCTTCACTATCACTTCTACATCACCAAGGCATCTTATATTTTTGATTCCCATGTCTTCCTCTACACTTATTCCCAAGAGGAGAGATTCATATTCTGATGTATTGTTGGTGTTGTCAAACTGCAGTTTGTATGCAAAAGGATGCATCACATTGGAATGAGATTAAAACACAACACCAGCCCGTGAGCCTAATTTGGAATGGCTTCCATCAAACTCCATAGTCCAAACCTGATCTTTCTCTGATTCTGAGGAAAGTGGAAAGTATTCTTCTTGTTATGAAGTAAGGAAATAGTTTCCTAATCCACAATCTTAAAAGAGGATATTAGCTCTTGGGTCACTGGAACTTCTTACTGTAAACTTCATTTTTCTTACCGGAAGAAGCTTCTTCATCTCACCCTTTACTAGAATAGTTGTAGAGATCCAATCCATCTTTATCTCTCCACCAAGGTCTCTACAAAACTTCTACTCAAGAGCATGCCAAAATATGCTAGGATGTCTGCCACTAATATGGTTAGAAGTACTTTCTTATCAGGGTATTTAGCCAAAGCCACTTGTGCATCTTGTATCCTTCCTACTATTGGTACTTTCTTAGCTTCCATTGAGTAACAAGCTCCGTTAACTCTGGTTAGTGTCAGGCTAAGAGGATTGGCAACTTTGAGTGGCATTACGTTATCAAAAGCTCTAGAGTCAATGATGTAATCGTTGAGCTCAAAATCATTCATGAGAAGAGACAAGTAGAAGGGTTCCACCTTATCTATTTTGGAAGCACTTAGGGCCAACATGTTTTGAGTAGGTGGTACAGATGGTGTCAGGATTAGACCTTTAGAATTTGAAATTGAGGGTATAGAACTTCTGCTCTGAACAACATTGATTAGTCTATCAAATTGATCAGGGTGTGTTTGCAAGTATTCAATCTCTAAGAGCTACACTTTGGTCTTACTTGCATGTTCCAAAAAATCAAATGGGACAATGTTGGATGAGGGGGAAGTTCTCGGAGTGAGGGAAGGTTTACATGGTAAGGGTCTTTCAGAAATTTTTGCTGACTTAGAAATTGGATTGTCTTCTAAGGGTGAGGCCATCAAATTAGAAGGAGATCAAGGTGAAGCTATGGTCTGAATTTTAGCTGACTTAGGATAGAGTTCATTGGAGGGACCAGTGTTTTTAATAACTTGTGAGCTAGAAGAAGGAAAAGGTGACTTACTAGATATAATAGCCTAATCTCTAGCAAACATTTAGCCTGGTTTCATTTTGACTGAATCCATTGAGGGTGGTAATGGTGAGCCTCTGTTGATGATCTTATTTTTTGTGGCTGCTGGAGTGGGATCTTCTTTAGTTTTCTTTTCCTTTTGAGCCACGGAGGGTAGAGCATCTTTCTTGGATTGAGATCAAGTGAAGATAGCACATGAGAATCTTGGGGCTTCCTCTTCTTCTTCCCCATCATCAACAAACTTGAACAAGCCAATGTGCATATTAACTTCTTCAATTTCGAGGTAGCCTTCGTAATCCTCTGCTATTTCTCCTTCAAGTTCATCAGTTTCAGCATCCTCTCTTGATTCTCTGGTGTTATAGATTACATTGATAGGAGGTTCTTCAAGGGAAAGTTGGTGAGGAGGTTGTGCAATTATTTGTCTATCATGTAAGTTTGGCCTCCTTGAAGCATTTCTCATTGTCATTTGGGATAGTTGTTTCTTCAAGGAAACCATATCATTTGCCATTTTTTGGAACATAGGATCTGTAGTTACTGAAGTTGAACTCTGACCCTTCTGCTTCCCATTTGGGCCTTTCACCTTTCCAGAGAGGATTAAGTCATCATTAGTTTCAATGAAAAAGTCTTAAGCTTCCCTTAGTGTGTTTGGTTGGGCTCTTCTAAGGAAGAAACCAACTTCTGATGGCAAGGCACTAATGAAGAATCTTTTCAGGTTGTTCTCAGGAGGTAGCACATCTTCAAGGATTCTTCTTGTCAATCTGTCAAACCTTTCTACAAAGTCCCTCATGGATTCAAATCTTTCTTTATTTATTTGGACTAATTGCACTAATAGCTCTTGACCATCTTCAGCGCTCTTGAATCTGTTTTCAAATGTTCTTTTAATATCTTCCCAACCAGTAATAGATCTTGCAGGAAGCATGTAAAACCATTCAGCAACCTTTTCCTGAAGTGATTCCACAAATATTTTGACTGACACATCTTCATTCTCAACTCCTAATACACCACAAGAAGTGATGAATGTTGCTACATGTTCTTCAGGGAGTTGAGAACCATCTCCCCTAAATTTGGGAAAAATATTTCTAGAGCCTCTTGGTAGATCATGAAGAGGTTTTTTTAGGGCAAGCGGGCCTGTGTTTCTTTTCCATGGCACAATAGGCCTCCATGCTTCATGTTCACAGTCACCCATTCTATTTCTATTTTTGGTTTCTTGGTCAGCTAAGGTTGCCTCTCTCTCCTCTGTTGTAGCTTGGAGTCTTGCAATTTCTTCAAGTTGAGCTCTAACCTATTCCTTTCTCTCAAAATGAGCTATAACCTCTACTTATTCTCTCTCCAACTCCTCAAAAGTAGGGTCAATCACTCCTCCTTGCCTCAGCTGGCAAGTATACCTTCTATCAGCCAGCTTGAAAGTTTATTGTCTTCTTTGGGGTGCTTGAATTTGTCTTTGTCTTCTTTTTCACAGTCCAGAATTTTGTAGCAATGGTGAGATGATTTGCACTCTGCCAAATATGCCAAGTAACCTTTTTCAGGTCTGAAATGATTTCATTTGGATATGATAGAGCAAAGAAGGTTTTCTAGAAGTATTTGCAAGAATTTTGAGTTACATCCATGCAGTTCATATGGTTTCTCAATTTGCATAACTCTTTTATTTGAATCTTTTTGTATTTTTGGATCACAAGGAATTTCAGACTTCAAAGGAAAACTTAATGATATTTTAAAAACCTTGTGGTCATTTTTGGGTGAAGATGCTGCAACTCTACCCCATGGTGGGTACCAAAAACTATTAGCGAGAAAAATTTTCTTGTGGACAAATTTGTGGATTTCAAGCCAACGTTAAGGGAATCTAAGTCCCTCTACATTTGAATGGTGCAGCTCCCATTGTTTAGCATGTAAAACCAAAGCGTATTTATGGTGGTTTTTCAACCAGAGATCCACATGAACACTCCATTATCCCTATGGTAATAATAACAACTCCTTGCTATAGCAGAAATCGATTTGAGAAAGGGGAGGGAGTGATAATGAAGGAGGGGGAAATCAATGTTGTGGGTAGAGTGTCAGATGCCCACACACATCAACTGGAAGTTTCATTACATGCATTAATTAATAGAAGAAAGACAAATTTACAATTTCTGAGCACAAGACAGAATAAAACACGTTGGTCACAAAGCACCAATCTATTTTTCCATCAAGGGGACATAAAATTCTTTCCTTTTTTATTGATCTCAGAGTTGAAACTTGTATAATGAGTGGGAATAGAAGAAATAATGCAGAGGAGGAGAATAGAAGAAGATTAACAATTGTTTTTGTCCTCTGTTTGCAAAAATGTGCTTCTAGTTTCCAAATTCAATTGCCCCCCACACAAAGACTTTGAAAAACCATTAAATCATTTAACCTAAAGCCGTTACAAACAAATTTGATCATTTCCCCTCTTCTAGATTCCTCTGTCGTAAATAAAACGCTTCTAACGAGCCCAAAAAAGATTTTCTACTTGCAAAAATGTGTTTTATATTTCAATTTGTTAGTTTACATATGAACCATTTGATCCTTTTCCCTAATTTCTTTGAAATTAGGCCATCCACATGGCAGGAGAACATTGGAGTGGAGTCAGGGGAAACTTTTTTACGTTTTCGTGATTTTGGGAGATTTGACACTTTGGCACGATTTGGTCCACGGCCTCGACTTGACTTTTAGAAATGGACACGTGGCATAACTTCATTAGAAATAGAGTCATGAATCGATTCTGAGCATTCTGCCCCTTTTTTGAAAAAGGGCTCAAAATATTACATTCCTCCGTGGGCCCCCAACTCTGATATGGAAAGGAAACATGGCGCACTTTGACTGGATACGGGGTCACTGTGTAATTCTAAACATTCTAACCATTTTTGGAAAATGGATCAAAATCTTGATTTCTTCCACGGGTCCGCTGCTTCGGTTTGGCGAGGACACGTGGCATGATCCGATTGGCTATGGGGTTGTGGCTCTTTTCTGAACATTTTAATCCTTTTTGGGAAAAAAACTCAAAAGTTAAATTTCTTCCGATGACCCACTACCTCAAGGACATGTGGTATGTTCTAATTGACAGCGGGTTGTAGGGAAGTAGCTAACCTTTGAACATTGTGACTATTTTTTCCAAAAAGGCTCGAAGTCTAACTCTCCTCCACCGGCCCATTACTTTGAGGACACATGGCGGCATTTAATTGGTTGTCGGTGAGATTGGTATTTTGGGTCCCAAGTGTCCCAAATGAATTGGGATGCACAAGACAAAAACTTTCAAAAAATCTGCAATGTGATGGAATGACTCGACTTCAAAATTGGCTAAGTCCCAAAAATGGCCTTTAGGAGGGAAAAACTTGCAGAGCGAATATCTTGAGCTTCAAGTGGAATTTTCTTATGAAACCTTATATGAATTTGATTGGAAATGATTCTCTAAATCCAATGGTGGGGGTGCTAGGACTTTATTCTACCATTTGATCCCTGAAAAATCCCAAAATGTTCTTTGAGGCTTCACCTGTTCTTGATAGCCTTCCTTGATTTGGCCAGAAGATCTTATCCTTGAGAAAATCCTACAAATCACCTAGGGGGATGAAAAGACTCTCCTAAATCACCTATCCACATCCTATAAGAAGTGATCAAAATTATGAATTTGGCTTGGAGTATCTAAGTATGATCAAAACATGGAAACTTTGAGATAGGAGAAATTTGTCTTGCTTGAAAAATTGCAATTTTCCCCTTTACACATTTACAAGACAACACTATGAGGCATGAGAAGATGTTGATACTGACAAAGAACAAGGTTAACACAAGGTGGGTCAACGATGGCCAAGATGGGTTGACGATGATCAGATCAAGATTTAGGATTTAGAAAGATGGATTGGATGGAAAGAGAGGAATGCAAAGGATCTCATATGGCTGAATGGATGGGTAGAACTTCAGGGAAACATGCAAACCTACAAAATAGAAACAAAAAAGCAAAAAGAGATATCCAAGTACACTTTAATATATACAAAGATTAAATGATAGCATGTAAAGAGTGTCGATATTGATTCCAGCTGATGACTGTAGCTTCATGAAAGAGGAAGGAGGTTGAAAGCACGCACGGATATCAAAGATCTAAAAATTTCAACCATTTGAGAGGAGGGGTGAAGTTCTATAAATAGGGTCGACAGTAACCTGAATGAGTCATTGACGACTAGAGGAGACTACTAATTAGGTAAGATTTGATTTCAAATATAAGGCTTTAGAATGGATAAAATAGAGGTGGTGGTCTATTTTATGGCTGCATAGTTGTGTGGGGAGAAATTAGGGAGAGTTAGCTACAAAAATTAAGGGCATAAATGGGGGAATGAAATAATAAAATAATATTAATAATATTAATGTTAGGAATGGCGTGGGGTAATGAAAATAACAGATAGGTTTAATGGGTTTTTGAATAATGTTAAGATTAAGATATGAAAATAAGAATTAAGTGGGATAAGCGTTGAGGAGGGAAATCAAGGTTTTGAATATGAAGGGAGGGATTAATGTGAGAGATTACAATAAAAGAGGAGTGAATGCAGAATGGTGGATAATGTACCAAAAAGTGGTATCTAAATATTCCCCCTTTTGTTAAGTGGTTTGTGTTAAGCAAGCCACAAGATAAAAACTAGAATTGATGATGAGAGATGATAGTTGACGTGTTCCCCCTCAAACTAGGGATCGATGATATGAAAGGGATTTAATTACGATTTTGAAAGAGATAAATGGAGGGATTAGGGAAGGAAATAGGTGGGAAAAGAAAGAGGAAAGTTCCCCAAGTGAAGGGGATGATCGTTATTGGGATAAAAAAAATTAAAAAAATATGGTGGTGACCTTGGAAACACATTGGTAGGATCATAACACGGCCTACAATGGAAACATCGTTAATGACTTATAGACCTTGTAAGTCAAAAAAATTCACTACGAGATGGAAATAATCCAATGGGAATCCACTTGGATGAATGTGTAAGTCATGGGACCAATGGGTCAAAGGAAGACATCAAAATATGCATAAACAAATGTGAGGGTAGTCAAAACGATGGTTTGATAGAAAGCTGGGAAACAAAGTGGGGTAAAATATTATGCGTTGTCCTGTGATTATGAAGAAGAAAAAATATACATCCCAGGTGGGGATGACTAATGAAATATGGCCACCAAGTGGGTATGAAGATGAATGATAATGCCCTAAACAGGACACAGCGCTGACTACGAAATACGTTACAAAATGCAAGATAGATACGTAAGATAAGCCCTAATGTGTTATGGGTGACACACAAGTTTGAGATGGAGGAAATAAAAAATTTAATGAAGGGATTGGTCAATAAGATGGAAAATAAGATAAATTAGGGTTTCATTTAACGACGACTGAGAAAGTTACTGGGGACTTGGCTTGGATTGTCGATGACTAGGATGAATTGACGATGACTAGGTCATCATGCCTATATAAGTGACCAGGGTGACTGAAGGGGTTCATTTGCAATGTGTGATTTTATGGATTAAGAGATCTGAGAGAGAAATATTTCTATGATTTTGAGAGAGATGGATGCTAGAGGTGGAGCAAGGAAGTGTAAGAGGACCTGGAAAATGGTAAGAATCTAAATCTTAACCTCGTTTTTTATTTTTTGTTGGTTTTTTAGTTATTTTTTATTTTTTTATAGAAAATTGATATGCAAGAAGGGATGGTCAGCGGTGACTAGGCAGTCACCGTCGACAAAAGGCAATTCGGCATTGACCCAAAGGGGGGTCGTTGTCGACTAGATGTAGATTAGATTAATTTGATTGAAATGGTTATTTTTGATGATGGGATGTTGATTGATTATTGTTTGATTGGTTTTTTCAAGATGTATGCACTTTATATTTTGAGAGAATGAGTCCCGATGATGTATGACTAGATTAAAGGTGATGTTATAGATGTAGAGTGGGATCACCTAAAGTTAGTGGGATAGGTCAGATTCCAACACTATCAGAGGGTGTCGAGGGATACAAATTTGATGATAGCACTAGTTTATACATGGGATCCGAGGACCAACATATTCTGGTTCCAGACAAGAGAGATGACAGTTACCATAGAGGACATGTACAATATTTTTTGATTACCAATATAGGGGGAGCTGAAAGAACCCATTACAATGAAGAGGAGGCTTGGTGTACTGACTCAGTTATTTGGATCCGAGTCCACATAAATTATATTTTTTTCAAGGGATTTCCATATATAGGATCGATATCAGTCGATAACACTGAGGAGTAGATTGATATGCTTGATTATGATGGTGATATCATGCTTGATTATGATGGCGATATCATGTTATGATTTTCCAAAATCATGTGGAGCTCGATTTCCATGGACACTAGCAGAAGTACTAGCAGATATAGAGGAGCATCAGAAAATATTTGTGTTTGGTGTTACACTGCATGCACAAGTTTATTATGAGTTTTGGATTTACACATCTAGGTAAAGGAAAAGTATGGATTTTTCAATTTTTACTACATTGTTGGGCATATGAGCACATAGTTTTAATGAGGCCTCTAGGGCTTATATGGGTGACAAGGGATCATACAGAGCTAGCGGTGGAATTTTTGAGATGGTGAATTGACCATGCTCATGGAGATAGGGAGGAACAGAGGAGTGGTATGAGGATAGATGGGGATATTAGATGTGGATGATGTCATATAGAGGTTGTATAGAGGATTCCCTACATGGCTTGGAATAGATGTACAAATGGAAGACATGAGGAGGGTGAGTTGGGTGCAGGGGAAAGGTCCTGAAATGATTGAGATGATACCATTTACTAGGGTAATGATACAATTTGGATTAGTACATGGGTTAGCTAAGGATCCTATCCACTATATGTGTGATGAGACAAAGAGGCATATGCCTATCCTTGTGATGGTGGATATACTAGAAGAGGAGTGGGATCCCTGGGGTGAATATAATGATGTGGGGGTAGGATAGGGCTACAAAGATTGGTGGACACAATTGTGGGTGGCTAAGGCTTCCAAGAAGATTAGGTAGGTAGGAGAGGAGGATGCGCCTAGAGGAGAGTGTGGATATGGGGGAGCAAAAACTAAGATAGCCTACGTGCAGCGGGAGAGGGAGGTAGCATGATATGAGGCTGTAGGGTTGTGCTAGGAAAGAGACCTAGTCATAGAGAAGTGGGATAGATACCACAAGCAGAGGGAGGACTATAGGACAAGATAGGGAGATCTTGGATTCATAGTTGTGGTGTCAGGGAGTGATGCACCAGAGGATTCATAGTGATCTAGCTAGATGGCTCCACCTAGTACTATATCACTAGAGCATTACAAGGAAATGGGTGTGGAGGTGAGCTACTATGAATGCATTATTACATCTATATTTCCAGACATGCCATGTTATGTAACCTATCTACCTGGGGATTGGAGACTAGGGAGATTAGCACAAAAAGTGACATTGGGTAGTACAACAAGTGTGGTGCAACTGAGATGTGATCCAGGCCCAGACAACATACATGGAGGTAGAGAGGGAGGCATACATGCTCCCGCTCTAGGAGGGATGTGTTTGGGATTTAGAGTGTTCTATTTGTAGTTCACCACTTAGTGGGTGAACATTGTGCATAGATTTTTATATGTATTTTTATGTATATAGTTTTGAGATATATCCCCGTATAGGCCTATCATGGATGTATGGACACATTTTGATGAGGATATATATACATATGATTTTATCATGGTTCATATGTGTTGTGTGATGATTTATGTGATGGATGTGGATATTTGATTATATAGTTATTGGTTTAAATGTTAGATGTGATGTGATGCATATTGATGATGTGATGTTTTAATTACTTGATTTGATGTGGTATTTTTATTGGATCTTAAATGGATAACGATTAGATGTTGACATGGATATGTGACGTGACATATGGATTACATGATTTGATGTGATGATATGATATATGTTTATTAGGAAATGATGTGATAAATGGTAGACATGAGATGACTTAGATTAGAATAGATGAGATAATTTTAAATGTTTATGTTAGATTAAATATAAACACATTATATTATGGATGGATATATGTTTAGATGTAGGAGATGATGTAGATATAAGAGATGTTTTTTGATTTGATGGATGGTGATTTATATATTGATTAGATGTTAGGGATATATGGTGCATTTAAATTAAATGATGTAATAGGTGGATTGGATATGGGTGGAAAATTTTGGATAGTACGGTGGGTAAGGGAGTGACATTGATAGGGAAACCCAAGTGTGATAAATTACACTTCAACATAGAGATGAGCGTATGTAGAATGATGATTTTGAACTAGATTAGAGGCAAATAATGAGAGGGAACAATGTAGAGAAATGCACTTGCAACCAATGAAAGGTGTTAACACATAACTAATAATAGTTAGTCACATTTAAGACGTCGAGGGAGAGATGGAAAGTGTGTTTATAGACCCAATGTAGACATGACAAGGGGTTAATATGGAGCTTGTATGGGGAAAATAGGTTCTCTTTAGAGGATAGTAATAGGTCTATGCACAAGCTCTAAGAAAAATAACGCAAACTGGTCAATGTAGGAAGTTTGTAGAGGATGGGAAAGTTAATCGATGCATGAAGCTTTCTGGGGATGTTTGTTTTTGAAATTTTTATTTTTATTTTGAGATTGTAATAAGGATGATCAATGCAAGAACCCTTCACTACCATGATATAAAAGAATATCCATCCTTTGAGGGAGTGGTCTATGATAAGTATTTTACTTTAGATTTTTTATTTTAACTTTTGAATTTTTGCTTTAGCTGGCAAGATGCAATGCATGATAGTTGTCCTTCGAGGGATTTGTCTATACTTTTAAAAAAAAATGCTTTACATGAAAAACTATTCTTCGAGGGATTTGTCTATACTTTTTTTAAAAAAATGCTTTACATGAAAAACTATTCTTCGAGGGATTAGTCTATTTTTGGATAAGATAGGTTGTTATATGATCATTCATAACTTTGAATTTTAGATAGATCTGTGGATATCCAAGTCAACCACTTGGGGAGGGGAAGATAAGATGTACAAGTGACACCTATGGACCTTAGCGTAGTTCCAATAGGTAGATAAGAGGGTGATGGATGTAATGATCACAGGGTTCCCCACCTAAAAGGAGGAACTTTTCCATAAGGAATATGCTATGAGAAGATTCGTGGTGCTCATATTTAAGGTAATAGATAGGCTCATTGATGGTAGACCACATGATTCCAAATCATTATGATAAGAGGTGGAAAATAAAAATGATGAAAATGATTGCTAAGTGTAGCTATGGTCAGGTTTGTAGGTATGTTAATAGTAGAAAGGTTGCAAGTGTAAGGTGTTGAGAGGTTCCATCTACGGTTTACCATCAAGGGATGCTAAATGATAGGCTCTAGACCCATACTTATGTGTGATAATATACAGTCCAATCCAGTTGGGAGAAAAATTTCCACGTTGGCTCCTTTTCAAAGTAGTGACATTATGATTTTCTTTTAAGACAAGGTCACCGATGTTGAAGTTTTGTTCCTTCAGATGTTTTTTGTAGGCACAGTTTGATACGCTCTTTATATACATGATGGTGTTGAAGAGCGATTAATCATGACATTCTTCTAGACAATTCAAGTTGGGCTAGAAACTCCCGATGATAGTCCTCATGTCAGAGATAAAGTCACAGAGAGAAACACGTAAGGATGGGATTTAAAATTTGAGGGGAAGAACGACTTCAGAGCCATAGATGAGGGAGAAAGGAGTAGCACCCATGTAGAGGTGCAGGGATTCTAGTCTGATAGGCCTAAAGGGCAAAGGGGATGTGAAGATTCCAATTACGTCTTGATTTATCAATATTTTTAGCAAGAATATTGTTAAGAGTCTTATTAGTGGCTTCAAGCTTGGTAGTTAGCTTGAGGATAATAAGGAGAGAGAAGACTAATCTTGATGTTGAAAGATTCACAAGGCTTCTTAAGGTATTTATTCTTGAAGGACCTTTCATTTTCCATGATGATTTTATGGGGAACTTTTCAAAGTTAATAGATGATGTGTTGATAGATGAAATTCAATGAATTTTATTAGCTTTTGTGGATGCGAGTGGAATGTCTTCCACCCACTTGGTGAAGTATTTATGTAGTGGTGATGATGGAATTATGGACGCTAAGAGGAGTGGATATTGATGAGACCAATGAGGTCAAGGCCCCATTATGATAAAGGCCAAAGATCTTGAGTTGGCTGTAAGGCCTTAGCTAGGAATATGAATGAGATTGGAATGTTTTTGGAATTTAGACATGCACTTTTTAACATATTCACATAGTATTTATTAAGAGTGGGCCAAAAATAGCCTAGGATGAAGGACATGTTTGGAGACATCCAAACTATTAAAAGTTTCCACCATAGATATTGTCATAGACTTCTTGGATGACACATGGGTAGATTCATGCAGATGTTAAGGCAATCGTAACAAGAATGTCATCAAATCCACGTTTGTAGATGATTCTCTAAGGATAACATAGTTGATTAGCACATTGAAGAAAGGAAATCTCTTACCATTTTTGGATAGGTTGGAGGGAATTTTGGATATGAGATAAGTAGTCAAATATCTGAGAGTACCGAAGATGTCGGATTGGTTAGTGTCAACATGATTGACATGAGGAAGCTCATGGACATGAGATGGTTGATCAAGATGATGAAAATAATGACAGAGAATTTGGATTCTTTGGTTTCCCATGAAATGAGAGATGTGAGAATGCCATAGTATCTAAAAAATAATTGGATGAACAAGGGATGAATTGGATGGTATACTGATTCAAAGGCTTCAAGAAAGAAATTCAATGATATCCTTGTATTTCTAAAGGACTTCATTTTTGCATTGATAGGTTCCCTTGACTTGATTGATGATGAGATGAGAGTCACCATAGATGTCAAGGATTTGAACATGCCAAACATGATAACAGTTTTTAACACTCAAGATGAGGGCTTCATACTCATCCATGTTGTTAGTGCACATTCGAAGTCAAGTTTATAAGTGATGGGGATAGGAGTATCCCAAGGAGGAATGATGATGATGTCAGCATTCCTCCCCCTTGCCAACACTTAGATCCATCAAATAAAAGTTTCATTTTGAGGGGTAGAATTTTTGATCGATGGTATGGATAGATTTGTTTGGAGAATTTTTCATGAGGAAGATGATTATTAGGAAGAGGGGCTTCAATGAGTTGATCAACAATGGCTTAGCCCTTGATAGATTTCTAAGAGATGAACTCTAGGTCAAACTTGATCATGAGCATGAGCCATTGAGTGATGCAATCATTATGATAAGGCTTGGAATGCATGGTTTTGAGGAGATTGAAGCTAATAATGATCAAGGTTTCTTGTGATTGAGGAGATAATGGATGGATACTTGGAAGTGTTGAAGAAGAGAGCATGCAACACAAATTTTCAGCTTCAGTGTAGCAGGTTTCATAATCAAGGAGAGTGTGGCTAATATAATAGATGGATTTGCTCCCTGAACTTTCTCATCATAGTGTGCCAACATGGCACCTAGAGCATGATCAGAGGCAGATATGTAGAGGTAGAAAGGATCCCCCTCATGATGGAGGCATGAGCAGATGTTGTGATAAAATTTATTTCTTGAATATCATTGAAGGCCTTCTAAAATTGGCATCCCAATTGAACTAGGTGTCTTTGTGAAAGAGATGATGGAAAAAATTTAGTAGCATTGAGAAAGTTGCGAGATGAAGTATGATGGACTGATTAGAATTCTGTCCTGAAGACTACGAAGTTGCTTTAAGATTATGAGGAGGCATATCTCAAGGATGGATTTGATTTTTCAATGGATTAAATTTCAATGCCCCTTGATAGAAATGATGAAGCCAAGGATTTTACCAGTTAGCACTCTGAAACACACACTTTACAGGATTAAGATAAAGGGAAAAATTAGATAAGATGTGTGAAGAGGATTTCAAGGATGGAAAGATGGTCATGTCAATGTTTATATTTACCCAAAAGGTCATTGACGTAGTCCTCTACAATTTTATGGATAAGATCATGGAAGATATAGGTCATACATGCAGATGATAAGTGGCCTCCACATTTTTCAAACTGAAGGGCATGACATGATAGTAGAAGGTTCCCCAAGGGGTGATGAAATAAGTCTTATGTTGGTCTTCTTGTGTAATGATGAGAATCTGATTATAACCAGAGAAACCATCCATAAGAGAGATCATATCATGTCCAGCTGTTTAAGTCAACTAACTGATCGATGTTGGGAAGGGGAAATTCATCCTTAGGGAAAGAGAGATTTAAATCTTGAAAATTTGGTACAGATGTAGAGCTTTTCTGACAGCTTTGGAAATAAGTATGATGTTGGAAACACCATTGTGGATAGTCGATGGGTTGGATGGAATTGGTGGAAAGAAGGTATTGCAACTCCTCTTTGACAAGGAGGAAATAATGAGGGTGCATACAACGAATATTTTGCTTAACCAACTTAGCATGTCGGGGATGGTAATGATGTTATGGACAATGATGGATGGATTAAGGCCCAGATGTATTGGCGTTACAACCATAAAAAGGCCTGAGCTATGTGTATGGATAAGAAGGAGGTAAAGGCCTCGAGTTCTTACGAGATCGAAGATATTGTCCAACTTTGAGGATACGGGGATCTTTTGGAGTCCCTACATTAATGTCAGATAGTGGATTCATTGAGAAGGGTGGATGTTTCAGGAGGTAAGGTCATTATGAAGATGAGAATATTCTACCCTCATGTATGTAAAGGATGGATTCATCATCGATGCATTGGAGAATATCAATGTAGGGAATCCTCCTCTACCATGTTAGGGAATGCAAGAGGAAAGGACCTAGTTTTACCCCCAGTTTCGTAAGTGACCAGTCCTAAGGTGATGGTGGAGACTAAAAAAATTCAAGAGGAAAGGTACATAGTGTCATCCATGTCACATGGCATCATCGGATGGGGAAAGAGTGGATGATGAATGGAGTGTGCATGTGTATATGTAGAAGAATGGTTGCATGAGCGATTCGGTGGGTTGTTCCTTGAAACCAAACCCCAACTTCATGCATGTGGCTCATGTAGGATTGGTCAATGGAAAGATCATGAATACATTATTCATAATTTCCTAAGACCAAATCCCTTCCACATACAGCGATGGAGGTAGGTATAACTAAAATGATTTATTATAGAGGAAGTTGAGATCCATTAGTGTATGGTTTGGTACCAGGTTTATTTTTGATATGGCATGATTGGAAATCAATGCCATTATAGATAAGGTGGACCAAATGTTAATGATATCCCTAAATGTTTGATAGATATATAGGTGTTTTATCTGGGTATACCAAGTCAATTAAGTGAGGAAAGATAATTGAGGGAGAGGATTTGATACTCCCCTAGAGAGGTAAACGTTGAATCACACTGTCAAGACATTCCATCATTAGGTAATATTAGATGTAGGTACGGAAGAAGTAGCACATGATGTGGAAGATTAGTTCTTGCTTGGGGATGATCATGTCAATTTGGCCAATAGGTCTTATGACATTTCTTGAATGGAGGAAGGTCAGAAGGAGAGATGTATGGATTCTTCCCTTCATGTTCGTATTTGATATAATGATGGAGAGTGGATGGGATGCATAATGCATGGCATGAATCCATAGGCACCCAAGTAAGAAATATGTTATCAGTGAAACTCCCCATCAACTGATATAGAAGGACTTCATGGAGGAGATTATCACCAATGAGGATGGGGAGGAAAACAGTTCTCAAATTAGAGGCTACAACGTCATTGAAGGCACTGTGAAGAATCTGCTGGTAATTGAGTAAATGATGGATTTGGGAAGTTTAAGCTTGATTGAAGGTATGAGATGAGATGATATTGATGATAGCACCAATTATCTACCATAGAGAAGTAGCATAAATTTGTCATTGATGCAGACAATGAGTGGAAAGAGGAAGGTCATGATCCTTCAATTAGGATGTCTTTGAATTTCTGAATCATCAAAAGAAATGGCTGGTGGAAGCAGATGAGAGCCCCAACAAGGGTCTGCATAAAGGGGTGGTATTCTTCATGGTGGTGACAAGGATATGTGGTGTAAGGTGTTAATAAGACGGATTATCGATGATTAGGGTGAGATTTTGATAAGCTAGTAAAGATATATGTTAATGGGATCCTAATGAAGCTTCCTTACGATTCTCTGCTTCAATGGTGGTCTTGATTTCTGGGCCTATGGTGGCATGGATAAGATGGATACCTTAGCCTTGGATGAATAAGGGGATGGAGTGGGCTCATAAGAGGGAGCAGTGATGACAACCTTTGATTTAGATTGTGTAGATGGATGTGACTCATGAATGATTAACTAAAATGTGGAATTTTAGTATTATTTTAAGTTAATCTAAACTAGTAACAATAATGAAATAATTGATGTGAAGTGCAATGTAGATTCTAAATAATTTTATTTGACATTTAAATGAAATGAAATAATTGAAATAAGAGGGATAAAATACTAACATGAAAAGGACTTACCTCGTTGTGATGCCAAAATGAACATGGTGGTGTGCAGACGAAGCAGAGTGTGATGATGCAACCCAATAAATTGCAGTAGTTGAATTTTTACCTAGATTGGGGCACCTAGAGAGGGATTTGGGCACCTATGGGAACCCTAATCTGTAGTATGGGTGCTCTAGTTTGTAGAAAATCTCAGGATCTAAATCTAGAAGTTTTGCTAGATGTTTGCAATGTCGGGATCCTTGTTGTGTTATTATCGCAATATCCTTACTTATGTTGCCAAAGACCGGATATGAAGATCTACATGCAAAACCCCATACAAAGCATCAAATCCCTTAAAAATAAAGTTGTAAATGAAGGGGTCAGACTGACCTTAGCTACCACAATGGTGGACTAACAACTAAGTGTTGCACTACATTCTAGACCCAATGTAGCTATGTGTGTTTGTGTGTGCAATTGTTTGCCTAGGATGCCATAGCGTTGACGATGCAGAAGTAAGGGGCAATAACTGGATGTAAAATGTAAATGGTGGATGGGATAGAATGAATAAAACCATTCCCCTTATGCTTGTGTGATGTAGATGTAAATAATTCCCGAATTCAATCTTTTTCCTTAGTAGATAGTCCACCCATAAGATAATAGGTATTTTATGTTTATATAAGGATCTATTGCTCAAATTTTGACACTAATTACCCAAAATTCCAACTAACATCTTGGGGAATGAGACAATAAACCATAAATACTAGCCTCAAAAATCTAAATGTGAATAAGTGCAACTAGGACAAGGGTACCTAAAAAGAGGACTGGGGTGCCAACGTGCACCCCAGTACCTTTCTAGGTGCCCTATTTAGAGACTAGAGACAACAAATGACCAAATAGAAATAACTGAGACTCCCCAAGAGATGAACAAAACTATGCAAACAACGTATGATTGTACAAGACAAATGATGACAACTACAAACTAACTAACGACAGAAATCGGGGATGAGCTATTAGTGAATAATTTTCTTAGGTGATATCCATATATAAAAACAACATACTTGGCGGTATAAATGTAATAGTAAGTGCATGATTTTGTGACTCCGTTTTCCCCCACTTTATGTTGGTGAGTGAAATCTCAGTACCATAAAGTAGATAGAGATGCTTACCTGAGAGAAATATGGAGAATCCCATACTATAGTAGAATGTGCAGATGTGGTACTAAAAGTGTTTCTAAAATAACCATATAGTGTGTCGAACCATGGATCAACATGTTTATCCTTACAACGTAGTAGAGAGTGTAATGTCATGATGAAGTGTACTAAATGACAGTGATGATAGAAAATTTTAGATGACTTTGAACATTGTACGATAATGACAAATGGGGTATGGAGTGATCAATTCCCAACCTGATTGTGTGTATACAAATAATTGACCAAAGGATTTGGGTGTCGTGCTGCCAAAGGAAGAGTGTACAGAGAAAAGTGTGTTATTCTCCAATCTCTAACCACATCCTCAAGATATAGCCATTGCAGATGGACTCAGATCAAAAAACTTTGTGGTTTTCTGGATCCAGATAATTTTGATTAAATAGTTGACCCATATAGGAGTGGTATAGGAAAGGAAATATTTCCCCCACTCTATAGGTGTCACTGCAATGTAATGGCTTCCAAGTTAGGTCATCTAGAAGTAAACACGAAAAGTATGAATATCTTCCCCAAGTTAGTTCATATGAGAAAGAAATGAATGTAATCTCCTAAGTTAGGTCATCTGGGAAGCTAATTATGTTGAACTTGTATAGATTGATATGATTTTGATTGTTAGAGGTTTGAACACATTGATTGATTGATTTATTAATTTAGATTGGTTGCTCGTGGAGAGATTTTATGCTAGTTTCTTCTAGATTAGGTCATTAGGTGGAATCGATAGAAATTGGTGAATGATCACATGGAAATATTTTTAATCACTTATTTCCCCTAGGTTAGGTCATTACGTGGAAGTGGTATAATGTTGCATAGAATTTGTATTTGTTTATTGCCCCCATATTAGGTCACTAGGGGGAATTAATGGTGAAATGTCGCGTAGTGAACTACTAAATATTTTGTAATTATCACATCAGTTGTAGACATTATTTTATCCCCAATACTACTTTCTAACCCCAAGTGCATCAACCCATCATCCAACATACGTTGGGCACTCACCTGAGGCATGTGAAAGCACCAAGATGCTCCTTTATGTGAACTTCGGGAAATATTTTTGCCATTAATGGAGGATTATTTGCATAAACAAAAGCTCATGCATCTACTCAAAAAGGAAAAAGATATAACTAACAGATCTAAACAACAATGTGTCACATAAGCTAAATAAACATTGTAAGAAGTACAAGAAACTAGATATGAGTTATGACAAGCCAAATAACATAATGGTTTACACCCATAAGAAAGTTGTACAAAATAGATCCATGTATATTGATTTAACAGAGTTATGGTAGCCATATTAAATTCAAAAGGGTCATCTCAGACTGTATATATTAAATTACAGAGACTCAACTCCTGCAAACCTATCTGATCAGAGATCCTAACTATACTTTTCCCCATTATATCCCTTGTTATAGATCCCAGCACCATACATATGTTTAATGGTATCCCCTATAACCCTCTAGCACTAAGTACTCTAAACCATAACACTATAAACTCAAAACCCTTAGCATTTTTGCAGCATTTCATTACTCTCCCTTTCTTTCTCTACTCCCCTTTGCATTCTCTATGCATTCTCTCTTTGTGTATGTTTTCCTATCCCAAAAACCTCTTTAAATAGGATCATCGATAACCACCATGATGTCTCCTCTGGGAAGTTCACATGCCAAGTGTCGATGTGGTCTTCCATCTGTGAATGTTTATCCTTTTTATAAACCTTCCAATAACTGTAATGATGCCTCTAGGAATATTCCTTGCATGGAATATCCTTTTATTAACCTCCAAGGATCCAGGCTGGCACCTTATGTGCTTATCACACCTAGTTAAGTCCTCACATTTTTCCTCAAGTGACTCCATGATGCCAAATATGGCTAAGTCCTTTAAACCCTTGTTTTTCCTCCCGCGTGCACCCTGGTTTCACTTAAACCCTTATTAAACCCCTTTTTCTTTCACTCTTTTCCTTTAATTCCCTTCTATCCATTGATCCTATGCACACGCACCTCTTGGTACTTAGCCAATATTTTAGGGTCCAACATCACCCCACACTACGCATGTTCTCCATCCTCAGAAACATTATGCTTCCTTAAAGAATAAAGAATAGAGGTATAAAAACAATTAAAGGATGGAAGGGTGGAAAAATGGAAGAATAGAAGAATGTGTTACTGTTGCATGAGGAGTGGGAACTCCTTTTTCATGGATTCCTCAATCTTCTCCCATGCGTCTACTTCTCATTGTGCCTGCTGAAGTAGTTCACTCACTAATGTGCTTACTTCATCAAAAATAAGTTCCTCACTCTTATCTTTCAACGTATCTGCACTGCTTTCTAGCTGCTTGCTAAAATTTCCAAGCACATTTATCCTACGAGTGACTTGGGGGTACAATTGTTTTAGCTTATTCTTAATCGAACCCCGCAAGGTTTTGATTACTTCCAACTTCTTCAAAAATTTGGTCAAGATCTTTTCGTACGCCACCCTATTGATTTTTTGCTTCTCTTAAAATTATTTTAGATCCACCTCATGTGTAGTAGCCAATATGATTGCTACCCTGTCCCTGTTGGCATAGTTTTCATACACGGATTTAGCCATCTGTGTGGCGGTCTTTATGGTGGCAAGGAGCTCACAGTATTGAGTCACTATCTCCCCAATATTTAGCTTTTCCTCCTCCTTATGGCATGCCATCACCTCCTTCATTGACTCTAATGAGAGTGGTCTCCTTTCCATGGTGAGGATGTGGGTCAAGTCTTCCAAGAATTGTATAGTTAACCGGTATTTCTTCTCAAGCGGGGCCAAGCCTAGGTGTTTCAATATTAAGGCATATGAAATGGCCTCTATCTTCTTATGGACTTCACACACATTTTTCCTTTCCATCCCTTAGATCATGCCTTAATTGTGCACTAATCAGTTCCTTTTGTTTTATCTCTTTCTCCTGCTCAATGATCTCCTTATTCTTTTTCTCAAGCTCTTCCTCCAAGACCCTTATCATGTCATTTCTGCTGAAGATTCTATCCTCAACCTCCACAAATGCATTGTTGAGCGCATTGCAAACTTGCTCATTGGAAAGTTGTTGGGAATTTACTAGAGGGTTTACTCCCTTGGCATCTAGTATCTTCATCAATGCATCTCAATTTACCTCGAGCTCAGGTTCATCAACGTGGGACTCAAAAGCCCAAGATAACATTTTCCTTATGTGTAGGTACACACATTCTTCATCAAAATAATACCAAGAAAGGAGTTGGTTTATGGGCATGATACTTTGGAAGCACACGTGTGGTACCTTAATTGGATCATTAATGTAAGTCATTTCTTATTCTTATGCCACTACTATGCCCTTTCCACCGATGCACACTACCTTTGGGAAGTTTACTACTAAGATGAGGTCTCTTCCCATGCTTCCATACTCCTTTCCGACACTCACGGTTTCTTCTATTTCCTTTAGCACTTCCTCAATGCTTCAATTGACTTCGTGCGCCACCAACTACTGGATAATTCCTTCTACTTCCCTCTCTATGGTATTATCCATCTACTCCTTAGTCGGGGTCAGGGTCTTCTAATCCTTCATGTTTACTTCCTTAGTCCCCCCCTTTTGTTATGATTGCCTTCATTTGTTTTCATCCTTCTCTTCATTTCCATCTTCCTCTTACTCATGCACATTGTACACAGGATTATTCTGAGCCTTGCCATGCTCTTCATCGCCCTTTTGGCCTCTATGCTTTCTTATTTTCCTGAGTCCAACCCTTTTTTCACCCTCTTCTTCTTCCTTACTGGTGATTCTAGTTTAGGGGAATTCTCTTTTTCTTCTTTCTTGGGTGACTCTCCCCCTTACCGGTGACTCTTCCTTCTACAAAAAATCTTCCTTCTATGGAAATTATTCCTTATGTGTTGATTCCTCCTTCTACGGTGACTCTTTTCTCACATGAGACTTCTTTTGGTAGACGTAAGTACTTGTGCCCACGCCTGACTCCTATGCCCCTACTGTATGTATTGTATTTGTGCTCAACACCTTTTTCTCAAGAGCCTCTCCTTTATCTCTTTTCCTTAGCACAGTAATTTTTGCACGTGGTTGGGTCCTTAGGAATGGAGACATCAACTTCAACATAAGCACCCTTTTCATACTTAGGCCTTATGTGTAAATACACCCTTGTTGTTGTCCTCCGTAAAATAGGTAATGTTACTGGTTTTAACATGTGCATGCCATGGGAGAAATAATTCTCCACATAGGTGTGCTTCTTAGGGTATATCAGTTTCCTACACAGCTCATGGTAGTCTTGATCTACTACACTTAGATAAAATATGAGTTTCTTTTCCTCTTTGAAATGATTGACTCTGGCCTGGAAGTACTTGCGTTGTGAAGGAGAAAGGAATAGATAAAATATGAGTTTCTTTTCCTCTTTGAAATGATTGACTCTGGCCTGGAAGTACTGCGTTGTGAAGGAGAAAGGAAACTTACGCCAAGGACTCCTGGTTCCATCTACTAAAGTAAATATATTGATGCAAAAATGATGGTATATGGTGAAATCAACTTCTCCTTACACTAGTGAAGGCAAATGTTTGAGTATTCTCCATTCAGCCCCAAATGCATTACGCATCCGCTTATACCACTTTTCCATACATGCCTTATGAGTGGTCGTCATGGTGTCATAGATATACTATTCAAACCTCTAGGTAGGTGAGGGGTCCTACTCTAGGTATTCCCAAACAAACTTATCCAGCCCATCGGGCACTCCAATCTCTAAAAATACAATGGTGAGGACATTACCAATCATGATCTTCTCTCCATCATGCACGGAGTCTATGATCTCCTCTGTAATAAATTTTGAGAGGTTATAGATGGTCCCCTCCAAGATCTTGCGGCACACATTCAACTAGGCCTTGTTGATCTATGTCCATCTCTCTTTCCCATTCAACTGTTGTAACCAAGCGCATGACCAACCTCATCATCGGGTTAGTAATTGCAGAAATTTCAAAGTAGCGCAAACCCTTCTTATATTCATAAGCCTCAATGGTCTTCTAGATGGATTCCTTGTCTTCCAAGTCATCATCCAATGAATATCCTTCATGGATAAGGCTGGTGAATTTAGAAATTAGCTGGGGGTTATGTGCATCCTACGACCTACAAAATATAAGTGGTCTTTACGTGACATCAACCACTGGTATAGTCACTCATGTTTTCTAAAATAGGGCAACTCGTAGAGTTGTAACGACCCAACCTTCTCCATTTTCACCTTTACCTCATCATTATAGATGGGCATTCCATTTGGTGTCCTCTTCTTTATAGGGCGAACCAGTTCTAGTGTCATTTCATTCTATGTGATGCTTGTTTGATGGTTTTAATCACTGATGGCCATCTTCCTGACGTGAGACACCCATTCTTTACCAAGAAATACATCATCTGGGTATTGCATTTCCAAGTCTCATTCTTCATTGAAACTAGTAGAGATGGCTCGTTTTCCCTTTCCCTTTCCCTTCTTAGGTGAAACATTTTCTACTTTCCCTTGGTTGTCATTCCTTCATCGGGTCCTTAAAACTTCTTCCTTTCTCCTAGTCCTGGCTCTACTCAACTTTGCGGCTCCACTCCTTTGCAAGACTTCCTTCAAATCTCGTGCCCTAGCTATGAAACCCCTAACCTAGAAATCCCTTTTTCCACATGACGACATATCACCCATGGTATTATTCCACACAACCTTCTCCTCTTACACCTTTGTACTTATTTCAACTCTATTTCATTGGTCAAACTAACTATTATCCCAAATTCGACCCCGACAAATTTGGTCAGAACAAACCCCGCACATAGAGAAAATATGAAGGGAAAATGTTTTAGACCTATGAGCTTACATTCCAGAACGAGGCAAAGGAAAAAGTCAGCATTCAGGCCCGAGTCAAGGAAAGCGGGCCGTCGGAGCAAAAGGTGAAAATTTTCCTTTTGACAAAAAGGCCCAGAGACAAAAGGTGAAGCGCATCCCCTAGCCAACCAAAGGGTGCCACGTGTCCAAGTGGAGCGGTGGGGCCGTAGGAGTTTTCTGGATTTCACGATTCTTGCAGAAAAAGGGGAAAAGATAAATTACGGACCCGCGAACCCGATTTTTTTTGCCTTAATCTGGCTGTCACGTGTCCCATATTAAAGGGGACCCAGTTTTTCAAACTGTTTTCCCGTCCATTTGTACGGACTCGATACAAACTTCGGAGGGGCATATCTTTTGACTCAGGCTCGAAATATTACAAATCTGACACCATTGGAAGCGTCTCGATGTCTTCTACACCATGGAAAGATAAAAAATCATTTTTCTTAGGCCCTGGTAGGTGAACCATAGAGAAACGTCTTCAGGCCTTTAATACAGAATCTGATTTTCTCAACTACCATATCTGATTTGATTCAATCCACTGGGGAACCAGAAGCGACATATGGTGGGTGGATTTGTAGAAGGCATTAATATTCAGTGGTTGAGCTTTCAAAGCGGGATTCGATGCGTATCTCATGGTGGTTGGAGTAGGATTCAATTTTTTTCCCTCTTCTCTCTCTCTCATTCTTTCTATATATTGTAACACTTCTCATTTTTGAGGAGAGACATTCTGGGCATAGAGAAACTCTGTCAAATTTGTTTCTCGACGCCATTTTTGAGCAATGAACCTTCTCCCATGCCTGGAAAATGTATTTGTGCCTCTATTCCAGAAATGTAATGGTTTGTGC
Organism: Taxus chinensis; assembly: GCA_019776745.2. NCBI lineage: Eukaryota > Viridiplantae > Streptophyta > Pinopsida > Cupressales > Taxaceae > Taxus > Taxus chinensis. The sequence continues at coordinate 897,415,929 of CM034149.1, forward strand.
ACCTTCTAGAGCAATAAAAACATGTTTTTGTGGTGTTCTTCAACCCTTTACATCGTTTTTTTGTTTCTCCGTGCCTCTCCCTTCCAGATTTGTTTTTTGTGCATGTATTTCACATTTGCAAGTGCATGATGTTGTGTTTCATGGAGTTTAATGGCGAATTTGAAGATTTGGGTCGTGTTACTTCTGTCTGACCTCCCTCATCTCCATTTTTTCTGTTTCTTTCTCCCTCAACAGAATATCTCGCTTCCTTTGCTGGTGTATCACCGCTTTAGTGCAGGCTCTATTTTTTCCCTCTTTCTCTCTCCTTGGTTCCTTGGAATGGTTAGATTAGGTTAGATTTAGTTTGCCTACATTGGAGTAGCTCATGGCAGGTAGTTTAGGAATAGGAACTAGACTTTAATCTGGAGAGATTTCCCACTTTTGCAAGGTCCCACACCTTGGGGAAAGTTCAATGTTATGCAAATCACACCAAATGACCTTGCCTTAGAAAATTAGATTTTAGAACTCATCTGGGGGTGCTGTGATTTCACACTAACAATTTTGGCACACCCGGTGGGACCAGAGGTCTTCACTTTATTTCATCAAGTTGATGTGTTCTTGGTGGGATTCAATCCTTTTGAGGCACATACAAGCACATCTGGTGACTCCATCTGGTCAAAAACCCATTCTCTGAGTTACAGACCTTTTCCATCCATTTTCCTCTTCCATCTCTTCATTTTCTCCCATTCCATGAGGTTGTACAATCATGACTTCATTCCCTTCATGGAACTCACACTTACAACAATACAGTCCACCTCCAATGTATTTCCCAACTCCTCCAGATCAACATTATGATTAGATCCAGAACCATTATGCTTACCCATATGAGCAGTGTCAAAACCAGTTTGACTATGAAGCTTATCAAGGACAAGGGGATGCATATAATGGTGATAGTTATGCAGAGGATGCTGGTCTACTGGAGAAGATTCAAAAAATGGAGGTTGGCATGGTTCAGTCAAGGGGCATAGCACAAATGAAGGCATTCAAGATTGGTTGCAGGGCACCTTGTCCATGGGAAGGCCCTTTTCCAAGACATTACAGCCCTCAGGAGAAGCTGGACTTCATGATTGGAATGCTGCCCCAACTTGCACAGTGGACTGAGGGGATAGAAGCATATGAGAAAAGTCTGAATCAACCTTGTCAATGGGTAAGTCATTCAACATCTCCTTGTCTTTATTTTTCTCCCTCTCAAGCTTTATCATTGCAACAGTACCAAGTTTTAAGCCCAACATACGCTGCCCCAAGTGTGAAATCCATCCCTCCATCCCCTAGTCTTCCATCCCATCTCAGTTTTTCCACCCTCTTCTCTTCCAAATCCAAATCCCCTCCACAAGAGCCAAATGAAATACCTCCCCCTCCAAAGAAACAAGAAGTTTCACCTCCTCCACCACCATAAACAAATGCACAACTGGTTGAATCCCAACCCACTCCTCTTGTCTTCCCAATTCCATGTGGGGGAGATGAAAATAAAAAAAAGTCAAGAAGGACAGCAAGAAGAAGAGCCAGGAAAAGAAGAAATGATCAAAAGCTTAGTAAGCTTGGCTCTCAGAAATGGGATTGAAAAGATTCCCTTGTTGGTTAAGCCTACAGAAGAGGTGAATGTTGAGGGGCCAGTGGTGACTGAAACTGAATTTGCAGCAGAGGAAGGAGAAGCTGCTCCAAATCCAAAAGAAGAGGAGTGCATTCCAGCTGAGGAGGAGAGTAATGCAACCCCAGAAGCTTTGAGCACAAAAAAGACCATAGAAGAACCTTCAGTTCTTCCTCTCACCTCATCTCTCTCGAACTCTAATGCTGAAGAAGAGTTTGATCTTTCAAACTCAATGTTTGAGAATGAGGGAAAACATAGTGAACAAGTTGCAGACCAAGAGGACACCATGGAAGAGGTTGAACATTTGCAGCAGAACAACAATGAGGCAATTTATTTTTCTGATTTGGAGGACTGTTTTGATGGAGAAGAACCTGGTTGAGTTTCTATTGTCTTCTCCTCCTTCATCCACCTTCCAAGCATATGAACCTATTGTCATGGAGGAGAACTTTCAATTGGCAACAACCTGCATATTATGGCAGCTCTTTGGAATCAAGTTTGGGAGATTTAAACCTTCCATGCTCTTCACAGAAGAAAGAAGAGAAAGGGCAGAAAAGTTCCACCATTGCTTCCACACCATCCATTCAAGAAGGTCTACAAGAAGACTCCATTCTTGGAGTAGAAATTCAGAGTTATGGGCACATCCAAAGGATCAAACCTTGCCCAATCAGGTACTTGGCTTCATTGGAGCCAAGGGAGAAGCCAGAACCAGTCATGCCTACTTCAGGGCATGAGGATGAATACCAAAGCACCAAGGGTCATCATCAATACCCCCAGGATTCGAATGCAAGTCAAGCTTGAGGAGGTATTTTCCATTAATGCTGATACCTTGATGATTTGGGTGGAGGATCGGCTTATTGTCAGTTTTTCACTCATATTGGCAACTATATTTAGTGTCAAATCATTTGCATGGCTGCCGCTCTTGAGAAAGGGAAGCTACTTCTCTCTGCTCAATGTAGCAGGCTTTGTTTAACATTCTTTCTCTCTGGTTAGTGTAGGAGTAGGAGTAGACTTTGTTTCTAGCAGAAGAAGTGCTTATGCACACTCTGCATGTCTCATTTGAGGCATGTATGATTTGGTCTTTGTATATAAGTTTTGTTCGCATTGCTCCAAAGGTGCATAAAGCCAAGCTCTTCAGTGTTCATAGCAAGGAAACTCATAGTTTCCTATAATAGTTGTCATCTTCAAAAAGAAAAAAAATGCAGAGCAACTAAAGTCGTTTCAAGATAGTCCATTTTAGGGACAGATGAAAGCCCCAGAGTTAAAACAATTTTCTACTCTCAGAAATTATCCATTTCCAAGATTTCCTTATGAAAATTGAGAGTGCAGACTCAGGGTCAGACAAAACATAGAAAAGGCTTGTACTTAGGCTCGCAGTGGCTCAGGGATCAAGTCTTCGAAGTTCAGATCAGTTTCATGTTTATCAGGCAGACTCCATGCCCAATGGATGCTTCAAGGCCACTGGTCTTTTCATCTAGCAGGTAGATGTCCCCGTGAGTTGCCAATTGTTATCCCAAATTCACCCCCAACAAATTTGGTCAGAACAAACCCCGCACATAGAGAAAATATGAAGGGAAAACGTTTCGGACCTACGAGCTCGCATTCCAGAACGAGGCAAAGGAAAAAGTCAGCATTCAGGTCCGAGTCAAGGAAAGTGGGCCGTCAGAACAAAAGGTGAAAATTTTCCTTTTGACAAAAAGGCCTCAGAGACAAAAGGTGAAGCGCATCCCCCAGCCAACCAAAGGGTGCCACGTGTCCAAGCGGAGCGGCGGGGCCGCGGGAGTTTTCTGGATTTCGTGATTCTTGCAGAAAAAGGGGAAAAGATAAATTATAGACCCACGAACCCGATTTTTTTGCCCTAATCTGGCTGTCATGTGTCCCATATTAAAGGGGACCCAATTTTTCAAACTGTTTTCCAGTCCATTTGTACGGACTCGATACAAACTTCGGAGGGGCATATCTTTCGACTCAGGGCTTCAAAATATTGCAAATCTGACACCGTTGGAAGCGTCTCGACGTCTTCTACGCCATGGAAAGATAAAAAATCATTTTTCTTATGCCCTGGTAGGTGAACCATGGAGAAACGTCTTCAGGCCTTTAATACAGAATCTGATTTTCTCAACTACCAGATCTGATTCGATTCGATCCGCTGGGGAACCAGAAGCGACATATGGTGGGCGGATTTGTAGAAGGCATTGATATTCAGTGGTTGAGCTTTCAAAGCGGGATTCAATGCGTATCTCATGGTGGTTGGAGCAGGATTTGATTTTTTTCCCTCTTCTCTCTCTCTCTCATTCTTTCTATATATTGTAACACTTCTCATTTTTAGGAGAGACATTCTAGGCATAGAGAAACTCTGTCAAATTTGTTTCTCGACGCCATTTTTGAGCAGTGAACCTTCTCCCACGCCTGACAAATGTATTTGTGCCTCTATTCCAGAAATGTAATGGTCTGTGCACCTTCTAGAGCAATAAAAACATGTGTTTTTGTGGTGTTCTTCAACCCTTTGCATCGTTTTGTTGTTTCTCCGTGCCTCTCCCTTCCAGATTTGTTTTTCTGTGCATGTATTTCACATTTGCAGGTGCAGGATGTTGTGTTTCATGGATTTTAATGGTGAATTTGAAGATTTGGGCCGTGTTACTTCTGTCTGACCTCTCTCATCTCCATTTTTTCTGTTTCTTTCTCCCTCAACAAAATATCTCGCTTCCTTTGCTGGTGTATCACTGCTTTAGTGTAGGCTCTGTTTTTTCCCTCTTTCTCTCTCCTTGGTTCCTTGGAATGGTTAGATTAGGTTAGATTTAGTTTTCCTGCACTGGAGTAGCTCGTGGCAGGTAGTTTAGGAATAGGAACCAACCTTTAATCTGGAGAGCTTTCCCACTTTTACAAGGTCCCACACCTTGGGGAAAGTTCAATGTTATGTAATCACACCAAATGACCTTGCCTTAGAAAAGCACATTTTAGAACTCATTTGGGGGTGTTGTGATTTTCACACTAACACTAACTATACACACAAATCTTCACATCTCTTCTCAAAATTTATTTGTAAGGATGCCCTAGTTCACGAGATATCTTTGATAACTTAGGATGCAAGATAGAAAATAACGCACACCCCCAGTCTTCTATTTATAACTTTTACTTTTCTTTGTAATAAATGTCATGCCATCTACCAACCTACTTTCACAATAAATGTGTATTTTTTTTCCAATGCCAACCTTCAGTGCCTTTCCTTCACGCTTAATTCTACGCGAACACTTCCGCAACCTTTTGGCGCATAACTTTCTCGACCATAAAATTCTTCATGCTTTCTCCTACGCCAAAATCATATTCTTCCTTTATGTCTTGGACCAATCTCTTTCTGCTGCCTACCTCATGTTTCTCCTATTATTTTTACCCTTATATGTGGTTTCTCAAATCCTTTTGACACCATCCTTCCCTTATGTTCACCTTTTCCACACGCAATCTTCCAATCCACATGTTTTTTTATTTTTCAACCTGGGTCATTCATAGCCATAGATTCCAGCACTTTTCACATCACTCCACCCCACACAAAAATGGATGCATGGATCTCTATGCATAGAAAAAAATTCTTAAAATAATAAGTGGCTACCAGCGCACAAATGCACATAAAAAAAAGAAACAAGAAAGGGAAACACAAAGAAAGGAAACAACATCAAAGAAAAACCTAGGCTAATTGGAAATACTTCCTTATATACAAACACAAAGAAGACTTATTTATAGTAGGGCTTCAACCTACTCCCATTGAAATGGACTGAAAAATATGTTCCATCCAACACTTATAACTAGCAAGCACCTTAATCAAGTATATAGGATATAATGTATGGGCCCATCTAATGGACTTTAAATTTCCTAGGATGGCACAGAAACTTGGAGTCATACAATAGAACTATCTGCCCAACGTCAAACTACTTTTTATTGATGTTTATATCATGTCATGCCTTCTTCCTATATATTTTTTTCTAACGCCAGCGAGCAATAGTCCACCTTTCATCTAACTTCATTAACTTATCAATCCTCTCCTCAAACACTTGTTCATCATCTAGCCCTCCTACACACACTATACACAGTGATGGTAACATGAATTAAATAGGTAATAGAGCTTCCATGCTAAACATAAATTGAAAAGGTGTGGCCTTGTTCAATCTCTTATAAGTAGTTTGATATGACCATAACACAACATAATTTTTATCATCTGAATCCTTTCTTCCCACATCACAAATCTTAGTTAACGTGTGATTCAGAATTTTGTTAAATGCCTCAATAGTCTCATTATCTTATGGGTGATAATGGGTAGTCTTGTGGTGGGATACCACAAATTCTACCAATAATATTCTAACTGTCTCATTTAAGAAATGAGTACCCTTATCACTTTTTAAGCTCGGCGGGGCATCCATATTTGCTGATTATATTTTTCCTACAAGAACCCAGTTGTTGTTTCCGTTGTGCAATCCCTTGTAATCACCGGCATCTTCCCACATTGTAAGGGTAATTTGTGCATGTAATGATATAGTTCTAACCTCTCCTTCATGCAACTAGAGAAATAGGGCCTACAAAGTCAATTTCCCACTTCTCAAATGGTTCTACAACTGGCAATTGGTCTTAATGGAATTTCATCTCTTTTCCTTGGTTTACCAAGGTGTTGGAAGTGGTCATAGGCCTTTTAATACTCGATACAATATTTGTAAATAATTTCCCACAAAAATCTTGATAGAAGGATCTTGCGTGCGGTTTCATTCCCTGCATAGTGTCCTCCTGCAATTCCAACATGTTCTTCCTCCATGATTACATTGCACTCATGCTCTAACATGCACCAACACAAAACCTCATCGCGGCCTAGCTTTTATAAGTCTCCACTAATCATCATGTAGGGTGCAACACATATGGAAAATTTCTTTCCTTTCCAAATTCTTCATTCCCTCCGATGCCACACCCATTTTGAGAAACACAACAATATCTCCCAAGCCAAAGGATGCACACCGTAATCTAAACGGTTGTGCTTTTGGCATTGTATCCTCAATGCTCTATGCATCCTCCCCGGAATCAATCCTTGATAGATGGTCAGGCCCCAAATTACTCTTACCCAGTTTTACAACAACTTGTAAACTCAAAATCTTGAAATAATAAGACCCACCTATTTACGCGCCCTTGTAGACTAGGTTTGTTTACCAAGTACTTCAATGCCATTTGGTCCATGTAGAATATAAATGGTGTTGTCAATAGATACTTCCTAAATTTGTGTAGCGCGTAGATCATTGACAATTCCTCACAATTAGTAGCAGTATAATTATGTTGTATTGGGGTTAGCTTCCTACTCACAAAGCACAAAGGGTGGTCAATAATTTCCTCTCTAGGTTGTGCTAATATTTCTCCAATCACCATCCCTGAAGCATCAACATGTACATGGAATGGCTTATCCTAAAAAGGAAAGCATAATATGGGCGCAGTGATAAGCTTATTCTTTAATGTGTCAAATGTCATCTATTGTGCCTTTCCCCAATGAAATGTATTTTTGTGCTTCAGTAACTTTTCCAACGGTGCGACGATCTTGGCTTGCTCTTTAATAAATTTTTGGTAATACCTCGTGTGCCCAAGGAATCAATGCGCGATGCTCTGGTTGATAAGTTCCCCCAATCCTACAATAATGGAAACTTTGGCAAGATCCAGCAACAAGCCTTCCTTACATATGATATGCCCCAACAAGGTGCCAAATGGAGTAGCAAAAGCACATTTCTAAATGTTGAGCGATATCCTCAACTACCAACATCTTTCAAACATCAACCTCAAATTTTCATAATGGTCCCTCACTAATCCATATATTGTCCATTCATCCAAGTAGACTTATAGAAACTTGTGGGTGAAGTCTTGAAACACCTAAACCACAATGCGTGAAAACACAGCAGGCACGTTCATCAGTCCAAAATTCATGACTATGTAGGAAAAAATTCCCCATTTAGTGGAAAATTTTATCTTTTCTTGGTCCTCCTTTACAATTCTAACATGATGATATCCTGAGAATCCATCTTTGAAAGAATAGATTTTACACCCAACTACTCCTTCCAAGATCTCCTCAGTGAAGGGGGTTTGAAAAGGGTCAATGACACATACCACATTCAAATCTTGGTAATTAATGCAAATATTTATCCTTCCATTCTTCTTAATGTTAATGACCATTGGAATTATCCATTTTGATTCTTCAATAGCCTCAATGATTCCTGATGCAATCATCTTATCAATCTCCTCCTCAAATTTGACACGTAGATTCAGATTCATTCTATAAGGTCTCTTCCAAATTAGGCACGCACCTTCCTTTAACTTGATCTTCATTTCTCCCAAGGATTGGTGAAATCATTTAATCTTATGGTACCTACGTGGAAAAAAATCCTGAAATTCGTGCAACAAATCGATGATCATTGAAACCTCCTTTTTGTCTAGTAATCTCCAATACTAGCCTCCTTAGGTTCCACCTCCGAACCAATGTTAACCTTCGTAGTTTTCAGGGGTTCATGGTAGGCGTGCAATTTCTCATTAACACTATCCATAACCTCGAATGTACCCACAGTGTGGTTAACATCCAAGTTTTCCAAATCTTAACCATCGATCACATAAACCAAATTTCCTTTATCTTTTTCCATGCATGCATGCTCAAGTTGTATCTCCTCTAATTCTTCCTCATCAAATCATTTTTCTAAGCTAGGTTCACCCAATAATTCCAGTATTCTATCCTCCGCCATGTCACTATCTCCTATAGTTATGCACTTAATAATTTGTAGTGCCTCATCCATCAATAGCTTGGTACTCTAATATTTGAAATATTTAAGGAAATCAGTCGTCGATTCTTGTTAGTTTCCTATCTGACACCGCATGTCTAAGTAAATGTCCATCCACACGTGCAGCCTTGTAAGGTGGATTAAATCTTATGAACCCATAAAGAAGGTGGTAAGTCTTCCACGCCTTCCATCTAGGCCTTCTCACATGCTTGGATGTGAAATGAGGCAGACTCCTTCCCATGATAATCTTGTATAATAGTAGGTGCATTTATTTGGACAAACCTAATAGAGAATGTGATACTCACCTCACATCACTCTAGAAGGTTATCACAATGGGTCACCCACCAACATGCTACGGTCCTAAACAAGGTATAGCTAAGCATCCTTCTCCTTTCAATATCACATCTCCACTAGGTCTCCATTTCTCACAGGAAAACATCAAGGTCAGCTTCTTGAGTGTTAACTTGGTAACTTCTTTCATCCTAGGCACCTAACTGAGCATGTCTTTGTTACTTTCATCACAAATTCTCTTAACTACCTTCCGACTAACTCATATGTCCCATGTGCCCAATTGTCACATGCCACACTAGTTGTATCACTTATAGATTGAGTGTCTTCCCACTGAATAACACCTTCTTTTATTGGTTGCACAACCTCAGGATCCCTAATAGTGCACACATAAATTCTATCTAGGTCTTCTTCTCCTAAAGGATCGATATAGGGCACTAACTTCCCATCCATCAAAGGAATGATTAACATGTTCCTCTTTGTTCTCAAAACTTATATACCCCTTATTGAAACATAGGTCATCATTTTTCTTATAGCACTCATGAGCACCCAAGTAACGCTGGAAATTTTTCCACCTCAACAAGAGTTAAGACTTCAAAGTCTCCAGTGAATTTTTCCCCTTGGATAGTGATAGCAACATCCTTTAAAACAGCAATGGACATTTCTTTTGTCTTATTAGATATATACAACACATTTCAGGATGGCTGTAATGGTGGCCTTCCCATCTGATTCCATGCACCCAGGGTGAGAACATTAACTTCCACACCTATGTCAATTAGAATATTGGTTAGGAGCCATCCATCAACAACTACATTCAAGGTAATATCCTTATCATAGTCAAGGTTGTGAGGAGTAAGTTTAGCATGTAAAACCTACCTCTCACACCCCTCCTTCAGCGCTTGGTAATTTATCTCTCAACTATTCTCCTAACAGAGGAATAATATACTCTTGGCACAACATCTTACACACCTCTCTGATATCATCTATATCTGACTGAGGTACCTCAGTGCTTTTCTTCTAACTCTAACTTCCTATATTTCTCTTTTAGACATTGAATTTCCTCTTGAAGACTTTTGATTACGTCCATGGTCTCTTAATAGACTGCCTTTTGATGGGTAAGGTCCAGATACTTACCATATACCACTTCTTCTCTTGTTAATTAGTGGTCTCTACTTTGGTATTTCCATAACACGTGTAGCCTCAGCTCATATTGTCACTAGTACAGGTTATGACTCTAACTCACCCACCATTCTAGGCATCCACTGTTTATTAGCATGCTTTACACTCACCATTCTTGGTGCCTCTTATCCTTCTATTACTTCTAGCTCATGTGTTCAAATAGTTCTAGACACTCCTCATACTTGTGCTTCTTTCCACACTAATAACATTGTATCAGATTAGGGAATTTAAACTTATAGTGTTCCGTAAACCCACATTTGTATCAAGTTCCACATGGGAACTCACTTCCTCTGCCTCCATGATTGCCAAAGCCTCTAAATCCTCCACAAATGCCTCTTCCATGATGCTCTCCCTCCATGCACCCTTCATAAGGATGGCCCTCATCCTTGGAACTGCTTGCAATAATACTCTGGCGCACACTAGTATCAATGGCTTCATGTATTTGGTCAATCAATATATAATCCTTGGTGTCATGAGTAGTAGAGGTACAAATTTTGTAATATCAAGACACGTTCTTACGTATCACACATTGTAGTAGTAGACACCTACTTGCATCATGATCAACGTGGTAGATCTCATCAATATACAGCCATCATGCAGTACCAATTTCTGAGGACAATTGTTCTTTATATGCCCTTCTACTTCACAATCTGTACACCATAACCCACTATGAGTCTCATGAGCCGAGTTTGTAGATAATTTCTCCATATGCCTTGTTATTACAACAATTTAGGCTTCTAGGAATGAACTAACTCATGTATCAACACTTCCTACTGCCTCAGCATCCAAGGTAGCCTCCAAGGCCTCACGTGGATTTTTGAAAGTCTTCTGTGAAATAACCTCTTGAATGGTGTGATCAATCCTCTGAAAAACCAATGAGCATACTACGAAGCATGAATGTCATAAGGTAACTTAGATAAGAGAGTCTTGAAACACACGTCATACACCTACACACTCTTTTTCATTCCTTTCTGAATTTCCTTCAACGCGTTGTTGCTTTTCTGTTCGAACTCGGGTATGTGGAACTGTATGTACCCAAAATTGTAAGGTATTGTACTGCCAAAACAGTGTAACAAGTGCCCCAATGATGATACAGGTCTCCTCACAAGGTGTTCAGATCCAGAAAAGCCCTCGGAGTATGCGTTAACATCCCGCATGCCCTGCTTAGCCCCCGCACCCTTTGTTTTCCCCTTTTTCCCTCTTTCCTTGGCCTCTTGACCTTCAGTGACGAAACCGCCACCCTTCAGGGCAGCGGTCTCGTAACCGCCACCCTGAATAGGGCGGCGGTCCTATAACCGCCGCCCTGCTTAGAGCGGCGGTCCTGTGCGCATTTTCTAGAATGCTCTTTTGACGTGACTCGCGTGAAATATCATGTTTCACCAACTTTTCCTTGCCGATTTGAGCATGCATTTATGTTTTTGGTCCCCTGGAATAGTGTTTTTCCTTTGTTTATTGTTTAGGAGTTCAATTTGGTTTTGGTTCTTGGATGTTTGAATTCCTATAAATGCATAGCTTGTGCTGAGGAAAAAGGGCCACCATTTTTTGTTAGAGTCTTCTGATTTTCAGTGGTTTGGTCTATCAGCTTGCTTAGGATTGATAGCATAGTTCATTTCATACTTGGTTAGTATTGTTCAACTGTCGGTAAGCCACATATCCATCTTGTGCAGGAAATGCTGTTGTTTCACCCATGGTCTGGAGTTTTTGGTCTGAAGCTTGGCTGGATTTTGAAGTTTGATCTTTGCTCTCATTCCCTCATTTTAGTGTTTTAGTTAGTTAGCTTGTTTAGAAGCCATAGCTTGAATTCACTTGCATCTTTTGTTAAATTTCTCAGCTGTTGGTAAGCCATAGACCCATCTTGTGTAGGCAGCGCTGTTGTTTTATCTAATCCATTAGAGTAGAATAGCTTAGGAAGCCATTAAAGTTGCAGGTTTTGCTCTTCATACAGGATAGTTTTAGGTTCTGGACGCATTTTGTTGCATGATTCGTAGTAGATCCCGCTAGGAATTGCATAAGCCAAGCTCTGTACTCTTACACTATCCCTCTCCTATCCGCATTCTATTCTATCTGCATTCTGAAGGTTGTCCCTTGTTCCAAACACCTATTCCTGTTGATGCAAGTATTACACACTTTTCTGGATCTACATGAACACAAAGAATGAAGAGATCATACTGAGGGGACAAGCTCACACACACCATCGGATTCGCCACTATTCTACGGAGTCCAGGTTTTACATTTCAAAGTTCTAGTCAGATTCATATCAAATAGAGTAGTTAATCGCTTTATTTCATTTCATTCTATTCTCGACATTGCCAGGGAAGCTGTGGGGATTGATAGTTTCAAAGAAACTATGATTCACTCCTCACTTCTAAGGTAGGATCGAGAATCTTGCTGGTAGATTAGACAAACTATTTTATTTAGAATAATTCTACAAATCGCACAGGCAAATAACTACACTCAGTCATCTTGTCTGTTTAAAATTATTGTTTAGTTATTATTTCTAGATATGCTTAAAATAGTTTGCTTTCCTTAAAATTGTTAAATATTTCAGAGAAGAATAAAAGTTATATGCAGTTAGATTTACTTCACGTAGTTAGAATTTGTTTCATTACAGTTAGTTTTGCTTTTTATGACAATTACGGGACCTCAAGAGCCCAGGGAATATATATTTGAGCCAATCGTGCCTCAACCAAACCTCGTCACAGCGATAGTTGACATAGACCAAAATCTCAGGATACAAGTATTCCAAATAACCACAGATTTACAACTGATCAGTTCTCAGTTAAGAGGATTAAACATAGAAGATGACCAAGCACATGTGTTTTGGTCAAGTCAGCCAAACTACAGATTACCCTAGAAAACATCCACATGACTGTAGAAGGGCTCGAAGAGAACAAACATTCGGCTGTGATCCTCTAGTTCCACAGCCAGAACGCTAGAGACACCCTCGTAGATATAGATAACCAGCTTAGAATCCAGGTTGCGAGAACGCCTGTGAGGTATTCTGAGAAGATTGCACAAATGTTGGTTCTAAACGTAGAAGCTGAGAAAACTTACGATTACTGGATACTAGGGATTAGAACTTGATCCCGCGTATAACCATAACAGGACCGCAACAACCAAGAGATATATGGTTGTGATCCAAAGATCCCACAGCCCAACGAATCCACAAGTCAATCTGATATAGACGCTAGCCTACGCACCTTGGTATTTAGGTCCACTCCACTTCCACCTATCATCATCAAACAACTGTCTTTACTAGATACAGCGGCTAACGAAGCTAGGAATTCTAGACTAGGCCAAAAAATTGTCCGTAGAATCGATTATATTCATCATCCACTATATGACCTTATCGGGAGATATACACGAAACAATCCCAGGTCATTTTCCACGTATTCCGCAACCCAGTAGATCGAATCACGCCAGAGCTTGATGTTGATTGGAGCCTTCGAGCAGTCATCCTCGTTGATCGATCCTATCACACCAGTCCAAGTTAGAAGGGCCTGTCTTTGCCTTAGATTCGCAAATTCCACTAGTGCGTGTCGAAGACATTAGACTGCCTAACTAGTTTGTCTGCATATTCTACCCCCCACCAGCTGTCTCGGCACGACCTCGAGAGGTCGGGTACGCGGAAGAGTCACTTGTAGATTCTCACGCTCGCCTGTCGCTTTTCTGGCATACCAGGAACTCCTCATAAAAAGGCAATTACGCAACACAATGTAATCCACCATTGTCTGGTGAGGGTCATACTTCATGTACCAGCTATGCGCATGTCATTGTAATGTGCTTGTAAATTTACTAGCCTTCCACGCTGGGGCAGTGATCACCTTTTCCTGTCATACTAATTGGGCACTTATGTACATGTTCTGCAGTATCTTACAACGCCTTCGTAATAAGGTAAGTGGAATGAAATTTCATAAAACACTTGTTGATGGTGTTATGGACCTTGTCTTCCAGATCCAAGACCTTAATTCCCTTTGATGTTACTCCTACCACCACCAGAACCACTATATCCACTACTGTTAATGCCTCAAGATCCACCAAATCCTCCTCCTATAGTAGACAAGGGGCCTAACACAGTTGCGCCATACGAACCCACTGTCATGTTAAATTGTGTGTTGCTAATCTTTGATACTGAACCACTCCCATATGTGTTTCCCGTGCCACTCCCAAATGTAATACCCAAACCTTGTGATCCCAGCACCTTTCCCAAATGTTGTGCCAGAAAAATACCCCCAAACACAGGAAATGATTATGTATCCATAGATGTACCAAATGAAAAATTATACCTCCTAGGTTTTCACTCTACTATGAATACCGCTACCAAATGGATTATAAAAACTTATCTCAAGGATGGGAAAACTAAGAGCTAGGGTCTAATTTCCATGTGGGTTAAGATACGTGCCTCCAGATCTTCTCCTTTCTTCATATGATGAGCTCTCTCTAGAAGTTGAGGGGGTTTCTCTTCCATGTTTTCCAAGATGGGGTAGCTAAAAAAACTGCTCAAGTTCCACGTCCTCCATGTGAACCTCAAATCCTTCCTGTAACATCTGCCTCACTTATATCCATCAATCCTATAGCTTCACATTGTCTCACCAAATCCCTCTCCCAAGATTCATTATACTTGAGCCACCTCTCCTCTCTCTCTATTTCTACAGCAAGGTCCGTCATCCTCTACCCACACTAGTTTTCATTCCTTGTGCCTAGCATGAATTTATCCAGTCCATGGGAAAGGCTTCCAAAATCAAAAGTAATGATGAGGATTTTGAGATCTAGTGGAATAGCACACAAGAATGATCCTCTAGGCTCCCTCAAGAACTCAAACTTATAAATCTCCAGGAAATAATACGTAGAAATAGCATATGTCCAATGTATAAACTAGTCATCACTCTACTCCACCAGTGATCAAACAACATGGGTCCATGTCAGATCGGCATCATGTAACCAATGATATTCCTCCTGGATCCAAACACAGAAGGTTTTTAGTACCAACTTGTCCTTGATGCATATGTTGATATCCATTCATACAACTCTATTGGGAAACAACAGAAGAATGTCTCATAGATTTTGTGATACAGGTTCTTCTCCACCCATTTTCATGCATCAAAATCAGATCTACTACTGAACCTGTAAGAAAAATTATCCTCCATGTTTTTGAGCCACACTTCAACACTATCCAAGGTCAAACACTCAATCATCATACATTTCTCTCACAACATTTTCAAAAGAGGTTCCAGATACAGAACCAAGATGTAGTGATTATTTTACCTCGAATATTTCTTTCCTAACCCCAAGCACATCAACCTATCATCCAACATATGTTGGGTGCTCACTCAAGGCATGTGTGGGCACCAAACCCGTCCTTTACGAGAGATTCATGAGATATTTCCACCATTAATGGAGGATTATTTTTAGAAATAGAAGTTCATGCATCTACTCAAAAAGGTAGAAGATATTACTAATAGATCTACACATCAATGCATCACAGAAGATAAATAAACATTGTAATAAGTATAAGAAACTAGATCTGAGTTAGGATAATCCAAATAACATAAGGGTTTACACTCATAAGCAAGTTGTATAGAATAGATCCATGTATATGGATTTAACAGAGTTCTGGTATCCATATTACAATCTCAAAAGGATCATCTCACAACCATATATATTAAATGAAAGAGACTCAACTCTTGCAAACCTATTTGATCAAAGATCCTAACTATACTTTTCACCATTATATCCGCTTATTACAAATCTCAGTACCCATACATATGTTTAATGGTATCCTCTACAACCCTAGCACTATGAACTCAAAACCCTTAGCATTTCTGCAACATTTTTGTTACCCTCCCTCTCTTTCTCTACTCCCCTTTACACTCTTTATGTCTACATTCTCTATTCATTTTTGTGTGTGTGTGTGTGTGTGCTGTGTGTTCCTATCCCAAACGCCTTCTTTAAATAGGATCATCGACTCACCGCCATGACTTCTCTTCTGAGTAAATCATGTGCCAAGTGTCGATGTGGTCCTCCATTGGTGAATTCTTATCCTTTTTACAAACCTCCCACTAACTACAATGGTGCCTCTCAGAATATTCCCTACATGGAATATCCTTTTCTTCACCTCCAAGGTTACATGTTGGTACCTTATCCGCTTATTCATGCCTAATCTGGTCCTCACATTTTTTCCTCAAGGGACTCCATTATGCCAAAATATGGCTAATTCATTTAAACCCTTTTTCTGCCTCTCGTGCACTACCCTGGTTTCTACTTAAACCCTTCTTAAATCCCTTTTTCTTATGCGCTTTTCCTTGAGCACCTTTCTATCCATTGATAATGTGTACGCTCGCCTCTTGGTACTTAGCCAATATTTTAGGGTCCAACATTGGTAGTGTTTTAGAAACATGTGGTAATATAAGGGAAATTACATGATGACCCCAATGATATTCCCCCCTTAAGCACTAGGAGGAGTTATGTGAAAAATAAACGCTAAGCCAAAAGTAAACACAAAATAAATAGAAAAATTCCAAAAAAGTGTATGAATTTGATGGGAATATAAATTCAAGGAGAAATAATGTGTGTAATGTGTATGTTACAGTGATAGGTAGAATTCTAAAAAATAATGCCAGAAACAAGGTGTAAATCAGAGTATAAATGTGCAAGATATGACAAAAATGGTGTGGTGTGTATTTGTTATATGAATAAGCGTGAAATAATGACTATAGTAAAGTAGGTGAAAAATAACTATAAGTGGTGAAGTCAAAAAGTGTTTAGTCACTTCATTTTTTTTTTCACAATTTTGAGTATTGAAAATGTCACAAGTGAGAGCAATGTGTCTTAGTTGGTTCAAAATGGTGGTGGCCATCATAGCGTCACACATGACTGCGGAAATCAGTAAGTGCATTTTTTTTTGAAAAATGTATGGAGTAATACTCATATTTATTTAATTTTTGAAAATTTTAAAATTGTAATTTTATCGGTGTTTTAGACTTGGACAATAATGGTGAGGATGCTAGTGACCCTTAGGATAGGAGCACCTAGATCTAGGCATTGGTGTCCTGCTCCTAGGCACCCCAATCCTACATCTAGGCACCCTAGTCTAGAATGTATATATTTGACCTAGAATAGTGAAAATATTATTTGTAATGTATAGTAATGTTATAAATGACTCTGTGTGGATTTATATAGTAATCTAATGTTGTGTTTTCCATTTTTTGGTGTTGTGTAGAGGGATATTCACTCATGAGAGTTCCGCGGAGGTCATCATTTGAGTATGTTTCTTGGGATAGGATTATTAGATAAGCATTGGGATGTGATGGACCGTGTCGACCTATAACACATAGCATGGATAGGGGATGTGCCCCATAATATTCCTATGTTGACTGCACTATGTGAGAGATGGTGTGTAGATCCTTGCATGTTTTGGTTACCTATATGGGAAATGACTGCGAATTTATAGGATGTGTATTGTATATTGTGGTTATTTTTGGTCAGTGAGACATTACAAGTGATGATATTGGAGGATATGGAGAGGCATATGCAAGATGTGAGATGGTATTTTGTGGGGACTCGAGTGTTGGATAAGGCCCATATCATTCTAGATGTTATTTTGAGGTCTGGTGTTCCACACTTGGGAAATTTCATAGCAGTTGTTATTGCTTCATCTATAACAAAGGAGGGAGGTGACATAGGCATCTTGTATAAGATGCATGATATATGTCGGTGTATAGAGGAGGAGAGTACTAGATACACATGGGACTGACGTTTGTTGGTCCACCTATTTAGATATTTGTACCAATTTGGTCATGATGATTACGGAGCGGGGATAGGAGATACTATGTTGTTACACATGTGGGTGTATGAGCACATAGTAGTGTTGAGGCCAGTTGGGGGTCCACGAGCATATTGGGGTAGACCTGAGATATGTGTGAGGAGGTGGGTCAATATTCATGGGTGTAGGATGGACATAGATACCTACAAGGAACTAATGGATAGGTTGGGGCCTGAGTCAGTTATATGGAGGCCATACCATGGTTATGGAGGATGGCTCAATGATTCTATAGATTTTTGGTGTACTCAGAGGACTATGTGGTTAGAGGATAGATTTTCAAGTGTGGTAGAGCTCTTCCAAGTGGAGAGGGTATCACATTAGTTTGGTATGGCTCAAGATGTGCCCCCCAGAGCCATATATATGGTTGAGAGCCATTAGAGCACCTAGGAGGGCTGGAGCTAGACCAGGTCCCATAGTAGAACACGTAGTATAGCCAGGGCCAGATGAGGTAGATGCAGTGATAGAGGTGACAAACTCACATAATGCTGGTAGCATAGAGGAGTATCACACATGGTGGGTGAAACATTAATGGGTATTGTTGTTCCCATTATTTGTAGGTCCAGTGGGGTTACTACATGTAGGAGGAGGAGAGGGGAAGCACATTCCATCAATGATGTAGCTGTAGATATAGTGGATTGTATATATGTGTGTGTGCGTGCGTGTGCGTCTATTTTGTGTGTTTTGTTATTATTTAATGCTTTAGTAGTGGTTATCTAATGCGTTGTGTTTTTTTATGTGATGCATATTAGTCCCTGATAGTCAACACATCCATCTACACATTGACTTGGAATGTGCTAACTGATGTACTTGGTGGAGGAATACTTGAGTGATTGGATGTGATCGCGGGTGAGCATGCCCGTTTATTTGATCCAATGGTCATAGCAGCAACCACGTGTATTGTATTGCTATCCGAGAGAGGTGAGGCATGTGAGGAGACTTGATGGGCTAGAGAGGCATTGGGTGGTGGTCCCTTAGCATAAGATGTATTTGTTCGATACGTGGATTTTTATCACCAGTTCTCAAAGCATTCTATGGAGAACACCTTATTACATATGCAAGTGGAGAGGTATCGAGGCCACAAACAAATACGTCAATTTAGAAGCAAGGCATCTAGTTTTAGGGCTCTTGTAGTACCTGAGAATGATAACAATGATGAGATGTGATGGGTATTATTTTATATGATGTCGGGGACTTTCCCTCTAGTGGTGATTATATTTGTTATGTATGGACAAATATGACTTATATATGATGAGATTATTTTGTGTTGTATCGATGTTGTATGATTGTTTTATTATTGTTGGAATGTATGCGATGTTTTTCGTTAATGTTTTTAATGTTGATTGATGTAACATTTGTGTGATAAGTATGTGTAATAGATAATGAATGTGAATAATGATTTGAGTGAAATATTTATTAAATGGACCTTGTAACGTGTAGTTTGCATGATGATGAATGTAAAAAGAGATGATGTATGATTATAAAACTAACTTGTTGTGATGATTGTGTGTCGTAATAATGTAACATAATCATGATAGGTTAATAGGATGGGGGAAGTAGTGATGCCCCCCAGCATGTGGATGTTTAGGCTCGTGTAGTTAAGATCCCTCAATAGTCAAGAATGAACCACGAAAATGAAGAGTGCGTCATCAGTAAATGATTAGTTGCACTAGATGAATGACGGAATACATGATGAAATATTCTTAAACAAAACCTTCACTAGTTGTGTAAGAACTGTAAGAACACAAGTGCATCATTGTGGAATGATTGGGTGCGCTAGATGAATGAGGAATCGTATGATGAAAGGTTCTAAAAGAAAACCCTCAGCAGTCGTGTAAGAACCATAATAACATAAGTGCCTCATCGGGGGGTAAGGTGATATTAATCACCTACCAATACCAAGGCAGCAAAGTGGTGGAAACATGTGGGATGGAAGCAACTTGATTGTATGAACCAAATCTAAATGTCATATGGAGTTGTGGTGAGATACATGAGAGTGGAGTGTAAGAACCGTAAGAACACAAGTTCATCATCGTAGGGTAAGGTGATATTAATCACCTACCAAATACCAAGGTAGTGAAGTGGTGGAAACATGTAGGATGGAAGCATCTTGAGTGTATGAACCGAATCTAAATGTCATATAGAGTTGTGGTGGGATGCGTAAGAGTGGAGTGTTGTGGAAATCAATGTGAAGGAGAAGCATGATGCAGTGGATAGTGTGAATGTGATGGATGAAATGGATGTGATGATGCAGTAGTGTATGGACATGGTGGAGATTGCATATGAATAACAGACTGTGGTGGATATACCATAGCCTAAGCACCAGATGTAGGAGATGACTCAACTGTAGCAGAAATCCTATGGCAAGGTTGAGGATAAATGGATCACTCATGTGGGTAATTTTCAAAGGAGATGATTCCCTTATCCTCTAGTTTTTGTAATCTACCATGAAGGGCAAGACATTCATCGTCCCTATGACCATTTAAGTGATGATAATTACAATAAGGTTGGTCATGTTGACACTGTAATCGATGTTGCGGATGATGTTGGTTAGAGGGTAGGTGAATTAATTTCTCGGTAAGTAAAACATTTAGCATATCATGTGGTCAAGCATGATAAGATAAATGTAAATGCTCATGTGACCTAGGTGGAGTGGTGGGAGAAGAATCCAGTCACGAAGCTGGAGGAGTATGCTTTTGTTGTGGTGTGGGTTGAGCTTTTTTTCTTTGCTTGTGAGGTAAAGATGGAGACTAGGTATGATGTTCAATTGAATATATTGGAGGAGAACTAGATGAACCAATAGAAGTAGACATATGTGGAGGAACGATGATGTGTATTGAGATAAGATCTTTTTAGGTTGATAACTTTATAGCATAGAAGAATGAATGACTCGCATGTATCATACTGTTATATTTTCTTGAGTGGAGGAATTAGGCCACGATAGAAAATAAATTGCGTCTCAAGGTCTATATGTTGGAATACTAACTGATTCATCCAAGCATAAATAGTAAAATATAATCCTTGATAGGTTTAGAGGATCCCTGATGTATAATAGGTAAGCGGTCATAAGTAACTTTAGGGCCATTTTTTTTATAAATCGATGGAGGAATGGGTCCTCTATGTCATAGAAAATACTAATAGACTTGAAGGGGAGATGAGTGTACCATTGTAACACCTCATCAATAAGACTGTAGTGAAAGACCTTAATAAATGATTGATCATTAGAATAAGAGGCCATAGCCATACGATAATGTAGAAGATGAGCATGAGGGTCACTTGAAATTAGGCATGACAAAGTCCTGAGGAAATGTAGAGTTATGAATCTTCTTAGGGACATGGTTACCATGTAATGAATTTTTGTCAATAGAAGCATAGTAAGCCCTATTTTATAAAGTGAGGGACTGGAATTTATATTGTAAATGACCTATGACATGTATGAGAGAGATAATATCTTGTGAAGGAATAATGAAAGAAGGCAATAATGTATTAAGTGGTTGTAACTTTCCATTATGGGTGATCATAGGAATATCAAGAGGTGACAAGGGAGATTTTGATGCTAAGGACACACTAATATTAGGTGCCGAGGAAGCTATAGTAGGTGATATAGATGAAATATCCATAAAAATGGTAGGACTAGAATCTGAAACATCCATAATATATGAGGTGGCCGATGGGGACACGTGTATAGGAGAAGATGGACTAAGATATGTAGATGATGTAACAAGAGGAGATGAAATAGTAGGAGAAGAAGTGATAGATGGTGGTGAATCATGCACAGTATTAGATGCAATCTTAGGAGAAGGAAATAATGGAGTAAGTGAGTCACATTTGGTAGTATGGAAATAAGGATAACCATGACTATTAACCGCATCATCAGTATCAGATAGAGACTTAGAAATAAGAATATCACTAAGGAATCAATAAGATCATCAACATAATTTGAAGGATCATACAAACTAGTATGATATGTATAATGGGAAGCAAAATCAGAAGTAGAAGAATCATGAGGAGATACTATATTAGTGGTTGGACAAGAAGAAGAATTAGTATGTACATGTGAGCGAATTTTCAGTACCAAGCAAGTAATCAATAAGAGAATCATCTAAAACTTCTTGAGAGAGATCAAAAGGAGGATTGTAAGTATCCATATAACATGGTGTACAATGAGTGAAGGCTATTATATCCTCAACAAGACTAATGTAAATGGGAGAAGCTTCAAAACAAGTACGCACAAATTTTTGGTCATCTAGAAGTTGTTTTTTGATATGATCAGGTGTAGTAGTAGAAGTACTACATAGAGCCTTCAGCTCAGCGATGACAACATCATCATAGATAGGGTTAATGATAAAATGACATGTGATGGGAGAAGGAGATGCATTATCCTTATTAATTAGGGTTTGATTAGATTCTAGGAAAAGATATTCGAAAGGTCGGGTTCACCAAAATGATTAACTAAAATGTGGAATTATACTATTATTTTAAATTAGTGTAAACTATTAAAAATAATGAAATAACTGATGTGAAGTGTAATGTAAATGCTAAATAATTATATATGACATTTAAATGAAATGAAATAACTGAAATAAGAGGGATAATATGCTAACCTAAAAAGGAATTACCTCATTTTTATGTCGAACTGAACATGGTGGTGTGCAGACAAAGCATAGTTTGATGACATAACCCAAAAAATTGCAATAGTTGAAGTTTTACCTGGACTTGGGCACCCGAAGATGGACTGGGGCACCTTTGGGTGCCCTAGTCTATAGTATGGGCACTCTAAATGTAGAAAATATCAATACTTGAATCTAGAAGTGTCCCTAGATTCCTTGTCACGTGATTGCTGAAGTAGCCTTTCTTATGTTGTTAAAGAATGAATATGAAGATCTACCTACAAATCCCCATACAAAGAATTAAATCCCTTAAAAATAAAGATGTAAATGAAGGGGTCAGACTGACCTTAGCTACCACAATTGTGGACTTACAACTAAGTGCTACTCTACATTCGAGACACAATGTAGTTATGTGTGTTTGTGTGTGCAATTGTGTGCTTATACCTAGGGTGCCCTAATGTCAATGAAAAAAAAGTAGGGGAAATAACTAGATGTAAAATGCAAATGGTGGATGGAATAGAATGAATACAACACTTTCCCCATATGCTTGTGTGATATTGATGTAAATGATTCCCAAATGTAGTCTTTTGCCTTACTAAATAGCTATTTCTTGGTACTAGATAGTCCGTCCATTTGATAGTAGATATAGCATGTTTTTATAGGGATATCTTGCTAAAATTTTAACACTAATGACCTGAAATGCTGAATATCATCTAGGGGAATGAGACGATAAACCATAAAGACTAACTTTGAAACACTAAATGAGAATAAAGTGTAACCAAACCAGGGCACCTAAAAATAGGACTGGGGCATTGACGGGCACCTCAATACCTTTCTAGGCACCCTAATAGGAGACTAGAGATGATAAATGACCAAATAACAAAAACCGAGACTCCCTGAGATGTGATCGAAAATGTGTAAACAACTGATGATTGTATAAGAAAAATGAAGATGAAAACAAACCAACCGATGATAGAACTCGGGGATGATCCATTAATGCATACTTTTAGTACACAAGATCAATATATAAAAACAACATACTCAGTAGTATAAACATAATAGTAAGTCCATGATTTTGTGACTATGGTGACGACGAGAATAGGTGGTGATACAAACAATGTCAATGTAGAGGGGAGGTCCATCCTTAGAGGAGTTAAAGGTGGGAGGATGGATAACGATGAAGGACATGCATAAGGAAGAGGGCTTGGATGTTACAGACTTGGTTGGAATATGGGGCTTGGATTTGGATTAATTGGTAGAAGGGAGGGGGTGATCTTCCATGATGATAAGATCATATTCTTTAATAAAGATGTTGATGAGGGTGTGTAGGGCCTTACAGTGTTTAGTTTCATGTCTGTTAACATGATGGTAAGCGCATATGGTGTTGGGATCAAACCACATGGGATTTGGCCCACGTGGATAGAAGGGCTTCATAGGGGGAAAAGTGATTGCGGATGCTTGGAGAAGACATTGAAATATTTAATTATAAGATATGATGATGGTTTGTGAAGGTGAAGTTGTATGGAATTTAGGATAATTTTTCTTGGGGGAAGATAATGAAGGTAGGAGATGAGCATTGCTCTTATGAGGATTTTTAGGAGCTTTAGGTTTGGTTTTTTCTTTACGTGTTTGTGATTCATATCAAGGAGGAAGGATATATGATTTGGTTTTGGATTTGGAAGGGGGAATAGATGTTTTGGATTGAGGTTGGGTAGTGGTAGATGTTTTAGATGAAGGGCACAGTCCCAAAATAGAAGGTTGAGGCCCTATAATATATGTTTAAATAGTGGATGATTTGGATTGCTGGGGTTTCAAGGGAGGAAGTTTCAACTTATTATGTGGATTCGTTAGGAATTTTTGAGTAGGAATGCCAAGGTTTTTAGATTTCTTATGTGAGGCTTTACCCTTGAAGAGGATGATGATTATTCCCATAGGGGTATATTCAAATACAAAACTACATAATCCAGACATATGTTTTGTTAAAGATGCAAAGATAAAGGATGGAAGCAGTTTTTGGATAACATGTTTGATAAGATCAAAAGGAGTTATAGATGGTTTTGAAGATGTCGGTATAGAAGTGTTAGTAGTCATAGAAGATGAGTATGAGAGTTAGAGGTATTTTGTGGTTGTATCAAGTGAGGGTGTTTACATACTAGATGTTTGAAGGGGTGGTGTGAATATGCGAGTAAGCATGTGAATAGACATAATCGAAGGTGTTAGTGTAGAAGGGATTATAGGTGTGGATGTAGAGACAAGTATGGATATGGCAGATGCAAATGTAGAATATATATGTGTGTGTGTGTGGTGGGTCTGGATGTAGATTCAAGGGACATGGATGTAATAGACATGGATAGGGTGGATGTAGATTCAATAGATGTGGGCACAAACATGGATGTCGATGTCAAATGAATAGAGGTGGGTATGTAGATGGAGGGATAATGAGAATTGATAATGATGTTGATTCTTGATTTAAGGTGTTGATTATATGAGCATTATGTGCTTGGGATGCCAAAGGATCTAAATGTTGTTAATTATGTTAGAATTATGTGTTACGGAATGGTTGTTTGAAGATGTCTAAAGGTTTCTTGGGAGGGGTGTTAGGATTATCCAGATGAAGGTCCCAACGATCGATAAGGTGTTGAATGAGGTATTTAAATGTATGAAAATTTTCAATATCGTGGCTACAAACCTGATGGTGTTTACAATAGTGGTCTTCATGGTACCACACGGGATTAGGGAACATGTCATTGATAAGATGGATAGAAGGAAGATGGATGTAGCAAACAACCATGAGATTATCAAAGATTGAAATATATGATTCCTTGAGGGGGTATATTTGGGAGTAGGTTGAGGGGACAATTGTGGGGGCTCGGTATGGGAGATAGATGTGATAGAATATTTAAGAATGACAAAATTGGTAGAATTTTTTTATTTTTCGTTATGATTGGATGTCTTGGTGAACTCAAGTTTCGGTTTGTTGGATATAATTTTGACGTGGCCTTTCTCAAGGATGTAGATTTCTAATTTACAAGCCATGGTTAAAACTTCTTCAAAGATTTGGAAGAATTAGATTTACAAATTTGATAAGATATACTTGGCACAGGATCTGGGAAAGAGCTTGATAATATTGATTTGAGAAAGGGAGAATGATAACTCATTAATGAGACCCCACCACCTAGTGACAAAGTTTGTGATGGACTCGTCATCTTATTGTTTAATGGCGTAAAGGTAAATGTTGGTGATTTTACACACAATATGAATAGATAAAGTTTCTAAGAACAATTTTGTGAGTTCGGTGAATGAAAAGAGAGAGTGTTGTGGAATGTCATTATACCAATCCAATGTAGGACCGGCTAACAACATAAGGAAAGTACAGAGCATGAGGCCTTGATAATGTGCGTTGAGGTAGCACATGTGCCTAAAGGCACGAAGTTATTGCTGGGGGTCCTCCTTTCTTTTGAATTTCAAAAATTTAGGGATTTTCCAGTGCATAGGATAATTTTTGAAAATAAATAATGTATGGATGGGATCATTACAAATTTGTTTGTATGTGTATGAGCTTTTGGGATCCAAAGTAGCAGCTTCAAGGTTTGCCAACCTATTTAACAAAGCCTACATATGGTCATGGGATGGATGGGAGATGGATTGTCGAGGTTTCAAATAATATGATGTGGAAGGATTGGGTTGAGGATGATATTGATAGTGCTAAGGATAGGAAGGTGTCTATAGAGGTGGCTAATAATGTGGAAGATAATTAAATGGTTATGATTGAATAGGATGAGAAATAGGGATTTGTTGAGATATGGGGATATGATAGGGTGGGCATGATTGTTTTTGTTGTTGAGTGGGAATTTTAGATTGGTTTTGTGTGGGATAAGTGGGGATGTAAGAATAGAGTGGATGAGATTTTTGGGTATCTTGATGCGGAAATATATGGTGCAAGCTAGTCTAGAGAGGAGGTTTATGTGCTTGGGTTGATTCTGAAGGATGGGGTTACAAAGTGATGAAATTAGCATGGATTTTTGATGTGGATATAGGAATAGAAGCTTGATCATGTTATGCAAGTGGTGGAAGAAGGAGATGGGATTCCTATAGATTTGTATTAGGGGTGCTAATAACAATAGTGGATGAAGAGGTGATACGGATGAAAAAGAGGGAGCGGTATTGATACGAGGAAGATGGGAAAAAATAATAGCCACCAGTTGAGTAGGTTGGTGAGTTTGTGAGATCAGAGAAGAACATTCATGGGAGACAATTTCACGTTGTACCATGGTAATTTCATTCACATCTATAGGGAAGAGAACATCGAGTTGAGAGGTGAGGACCTGAGTGGTTTTAGGGTGACAGTGATAGGTATATGTTCGTTGAAGAGCGGGTCCATCAATGGGAAGGTTGGTAGATCTACAAAGAAGGTAATTGTAAAGATAAACAAGGTTAGCGTTTAGGAGTTCCTTAACCTTTGAGCATCCATGGGGGATAATGGGAGGCCCAAAGGTCTTCAAAGAAGTGAAAGATGGAGGTGTAGCTAGTCAGGAAGGGAATGAATGGTGGTATATAAAAGGATTAGTTTTAACCTAGGAATGAGTATAGATATAAAATGTCTCAATAGGAGCCACATAAATAGTGAGTTGGGGAACTGAAGAGGATGTGATCAGAGGAAAAAAATAACCAGTAGCAAGGGAAGATGGTTGTTTGGAGGTGGGGATGTTAAACAAGGTAGTTTTTTCCATTTTTTGCATTTGATATCTAGTGAGAATGGGTATGAAACAAACAATAACATATGTAGATGTTACTAAGACAAACAAGACAAGAAATAATATTTTAATTATCTTGTTTATTAGAAGATGTGAGAAATAACAAAAAAAAAAGATTAAAGGGAACTTAGGAAATGGACGATCTAAGGATGGTTTCAATATTTTTGGATGGCATCCTCGATATACCTGAAGGTACATGAGGTATACATATATGATGACTACTTGTACATGGCTCTATATAGGGGCTTACCCCTAAACTTCATGCACCACAGTGATAAGGGTGTCGAGTACTTAGCCAATATATTGATGGTCAAAATTTTATAATGCGACAAAAACATTGCGGTGGCTTTCCTATTGGGTGTTGAAATACCAATAGTTACACTTGGTATGAGATATTTTAGATGTGTAACTTTGATGCATGAGTTCGGATGCATGTGGAAAAAAGTGAGTGTAGTAGATTACCCCCTAATTAGATTAGATGAGAAAGAAAGAATGAATCTATTATTTTTTAGCCCAAAAAACAAAATGTGAAGTTGGATGAGAGCACACACAAAAAGATGAAAATAGGAGAAAATAGGGAAAAATTTGAAGAATACCTATATAATGTTATTTTCCTTATTTTATGTTTATTTAATTGTAGCAAGTGTGTTGTTGATCAAAGGGAGTAGACCAATATGCATGTGAGCAAGTGAAGCTCCCACCTACGAGGTTAGTGGAAAGAAAAAATTAGAATAAAAAGAAATGGAAATGAAATGAGAAAAAATAAAGGACTCGCCAAGGAGGAAGGGTAGGTCCCACTGAGCATGCCCGAATGTTCTACAAGATTTCCACTCATGTTACAAGTTAATGCAGGGGGTATAATAAACTAAGGAACTTGAAAATATGGGAGGTTTTAAGGATACCTCTTGATGTATATGACGACAATGATAATGAAGGTATGAGTGTAAAATAACCTCTCCACTATGAGATTGATGGCCCGCACAACAAAGAGAAGCTAACAAGGATAGTGGGTTGCCTGATAAGGTCAGTCTCAGGAATGAGACAACTTCCTAGGATTAATGTCAACCAACATTTGATAACATGATATGTAAGAGATAATATATGAAAGGATGTAGATAAAAATCTCAAGTATAGATTTGATATTCTAGAGATACTGAAATGATGATCTAATAATGAAAGATGTTGAAAAATAAACCAAACTTGAACTGGTTGATGGAAACACTAGTCTGACTGACATTTTTGATGGCAACCAATGTAGAGATCATTGAGGGATTAACATGAATAGAGCTAGATATGTTGGATATGATGTAGAAACAATGGTGAGCATAGATGGTGTAATTGGAAGTGGATCTGATGTGGAAGCTAGTAGGGTCTATGTTGACTAGGTTGGGTCGACAATAGTTAGGGCCGAGAAAACTAGATCAAGGTTGAAAAACTAATGGGTGACTGAGATAGAGTGGTCTAGATAGAAGATAAATTATGGGATAGCAGTATATATTGATGTTGACAGAGAACAAGGCTAATACAAGGTGGGTCCACAACCACCAGGATGGGTCGATGGTGATTGAATTAGGATTTAGGATTTAACAATATTGATTGGATGGAAAGATAGGAATGTAGAGGATATTAGATGGTTGAATGCATAGGAAGAGATTCAGGGAAACATACAAACTTACAAAACAAAAGCAACAAAGAAAAATGAGATCTCCAAATAAACTTTAAGAAATATGAAGCTCAAATTATGGCATGCAAAGAGTGTCAAGATTGATTCCAGCTGTTTACAGTAGCTCCATGGAAGAGGAATGAAGAAATAAGCATGCAAGAATACCAGAGACCTAAAAAAATTTAGTCCTTTGAGAGGAGGGGTGAAGTTGTTTAAATAGGTTCAACGGTGACCTGCATGAGCTACTAGAAATTGAAGGAGACTGCCAATTAGGTCATATTTGATTTCAAATATTGATTTTTTAGAACTGATAAAATGGAGGTGGCGGTATATTTTATGGCTACATAGCTGCGTGGGGAGAAATTAGGTGGAGTTAGGTGAAGAATTGAAGGGAATTAAATGGAGGAAATGAACAATAAAATTATATTAATGTTAGGAATGAGGTGGGGTGATTAAAATAACATATAGGTTTAATGGGTTGTTAAATAATGCTATGATTGGGGTATGAAAATAATAAATAATAAGGATAAGAATTTAGGAGGGAAATTAAGGTTTCAAATAAGAAGTGAGGGGTGAATGCGCGAGATGATGATAAAAGAGGAGAAAACATGGGATGGGGGAAAACGTACCAAAAAGAGGTGTCTACAAAATACACCTAGCACAAACCCTCACACACGAAAGGAAGTATGTGCACACACAAACCTATGTGCCAAACTAACATTTTTGCGTAGTGGGGTTGTATTGCGATCTAAAGGATCCCAACACCAAGGATCCAAATACACTCACACTCTTCATCAATATAGAGATAACACAAGTAGAGCTAGTAGTCAACATAACATGATTTCATTAAATGTACAACCATTATGCACTACAAGGCCAATGCAAATAGTCACAGGAGGCCTAAAAACCAGAGGAAAAAATAAAAATGGAGGCCAAATCTCAACCCACGGTACAAATGTAATCTCAAATCAGGAGGTAGGTAAAAGGATAGAAAATGGTCATTACGTAAGTTGTGAGAACCCAATCATATGTCGAAACATATCCAATATTTTTTAACTTATTTCTATACTTAGATTTGACAAGTTGAAAGTCACTAGAAACGAAGTTTACATAACAAAACTTGAATACATGGGCACAGATATGTACCTACCTGAATAGAGTGAGTGGTTCATGTGAATATTAGTGTGAAGAGTGAAAGCTCTAAATTAAAAATTAAAGCATACAAATGTATTGAAACATATACTCATGCCACCCTCTATCATTATCAGCATAAGCTAAGAGGATGTCATATACGATCAACTAATGAAAAACATCATTTATGGACTCAATGATGTAGGATTCACTCCTAAGGTTAAATCACTATTGAAAGTAATTTAATTGTAAGACCTTAAAAAATAAATCTCGATGGAAACTCTTAAGAAACAGATGAAAAATACAAGCCCATATAATTTAATGCACATATCACCTTCACAAGGAGAGATGATGTCTCTAGGTTGGGGAGGCATCACATGTAGATGGGCATCGATCATAGAGGAGAAGATAGCTAAGCAAGCTATATCGTATCAAGTAGAAATAAAAGCTTCACAAGAAAGAGAAATATGTGTACATAAAGGAGAGAAATCCTAGACCCATAAAAGAGTAAACTAGATAGTGTCAAAAGCTTCCATACAACAAATAGTGAGTACACCTCCTCCACCATCTCCACAAGATATAAGTACTCCTTCAAAAAGGGTATAGAAAATGAAACATTTATGAAACCCATGCAAATAGACCCAACCACTACAATTCCTATTGCACAACCACTTTTGAAGTAAAGTATAACATCCACTCAACTAGAAACCAGTGTAAAACAATAATAACAAGAAGAAACATGTAAAAATATAGACCAAGATAATAATGAGGCTAAAAAATCAAAATAGGAACAAGAGGAGTGGAAGGAGTAGGAGACCAAACAAAATAAACAGAAAACTACACATATTGAAGTTGAGAAAGCTATGGCTGAAAAAAAAGTGCTAAGAGGAAGAGCATAAGAAGCAAAAAGAAGAAAGAGATTCAAAAAGAAAAATCAAAGGCCAAGGCTGAGGAAGAAGAGAAAAAAAAATGAAGAGGTTAATGTTATCCATTTTTGCATCCCCTGTAAAATTAGATAACTTGGAAAAAATGGACTTGGGAAATTGATGGATATTCAATGGAGAATCTAGAAAAACTTGGGTATTTCATGCTTTTAAACACTTGAAACTATTCGGATGCATTTCCCTACTTTTCTTAGGGCTTAAAATATCAACACTTAGCCACAAATCAAAAAATGGAAAAAGTGTCATTTGCAGTGTATTTTTTATTGGAGGATCCGCAAAGCATCTTCATTAGATTGGAAATTTCTCAATCTTTCTGAAAAGCTAAAAAATCCTTCTAATTTTGCATATTTTTCAAGTTTCAGGCCTTCAAAGGTTTTTTGCAGTTTTGCAGTGGTGCAACATTAAGTTTTAGGCCCTAGGATATGTTTCACAGTTTCTCAGTCTGTAGTGTCAGGCCCATGGGGGAGAAATACAAAGTGGGAGTCTATGTGATTATTACAAAAGAATCTTGGGCCCCCACAACCAGTCAAAGGAAGACACGTGGCACAAATCAGAAAAATAGATAGGGGCATGTGGAGGCATTCCATCACACCTCAGGGTGATGAACTCAAGTAGATCTCAAGCCCTGAAATGAACAAAATTTAGTAGGAGTCATGTCCGCAGGGATAGTATACAACGTGGCAATCGACGTGCTTAATACAAATTAATCCCCAGTCCCCACGGTCAATGGAAGGCCGACATATGGAAAAATTGCAACAATGCATACATAGACAAAGGAAATCCCTGAGGCCAATCAAATGTTTCCACGTGCCACTTTCATGTGCTCCCCAATAGGAAAAACTTCAAATGGACATATCTTTCAATCTAGAACTCCAAATTTTGCAAAACTTATATCATTTGAAAGGTCTCCTTGAGCCCTTCAATTAAGCATCGTCATAATCTATTTTTAATGACATTTGGTGGAGGAAAAAAGGAAAATATGGCCAAACATTAATTAACACAGTTCTAGGTAGTTGAGAAATAAAATTTGATCCAATTTGGCACCCATTTCTTCTTCTACAAGCAAGACATCATATATAAATGGATTTTTCAGGGTGCCCATGTTCTTTATAGGGGAATTAATGTATCTTTTTGGTTGGTGGGAGAATAACTTCGAGTTTTACCTCTTCTCTCTCTTATTCTTGGATATATTGTAAAACCTCTTATTTGTGGGGGGTGTTTTAAATGTAAGGGAGCTTTGTCAAAATTTTCCAAAGCAATGGTGAGTTGCAAGCCATATTTAGACATCTTTCATGGTGATCCTTTCCTCCTCTCCTTCAGTGTAATGGATAGTGCATACTTCAAGCAATAAAATTCATGTTTTGTGGCTATCTTCTACCATATCTGTGTTATATTGCATTTCATTTCATTTTCAGGTGTTTTGTGCATCTTTTGTTCTCCTTGTAGGGTCTCATATGTGGCGTACTCCATGGACATGGTGGTTTGAATGTTGTTTTGGTTCATATGGCACTCAATTATACCCTCTCCTTCATCATTTTCTTCCATTTCCACTCACCTGAGAGTGTGTCCACCCCTTTTATTAGTTTTATCACCTCTGTTAGTTTAGGGTTTCCATTTTCATGCATATATAACTCTCACTAGTCCCTTGGAAGTTTAGAATAAGGTTAGATAGTTACATTTATTTCCTTAGTAGTAGTTTTAGCATCAGGGTCAGATAGAGGAACCAAATTTCTTTGGAGGTTGATCTCACTTTGTAAGTCCCACACTTGTGAGATCATCCCATGTTAGCAAAAAGTAGGGATTTGCAATGTGTAAATCCTAGGGTGCTACTTTTTTTTTATAATAGTTTTGAAACACCTAATGGTAAAATTTTGAAGAGATTTACAACTTCATACCAATAGGATTAATGTGTTCTTGGAGGTATTCAACATTTAGAGGTATATTTTCAACACATTTAGTAACTCCACTAATTTAAGTAATCGATATTTCTCATGTGAATACCTTTCCCTTAAATTTTCCATTCATGTTAATGTTTCCATTTTAGTCATGGATCTCCAAATATCTCTTCCATTCTAATATTTTAGTCCCAGCCTCCTCCATTTGTAGTAGTGGGATGACCCAAAAACAACCTTGATAAATCTACCTCTTTTCCGTGGAAATGGATACCAATCTCCTATTGATCACATTCAAGATATAACAAACCATTGTATCATTCAAAATATCATAGAAGAGAACATTTTCCTCAAAATTCTTATTTTTTCATTCAGAGATAAAGCAAGAGATTGGTACAGCTATTTAGATACATAATCCATTTCCACATGGAATCGGATGCGAGAAAAACTACACAACCGGTTCAAGGAGGATACAAATGTCATTTTCCTCAAGGAACATCTAAACAAAATTAAA
Source organism: Taxus chinensis (assembly GCA_019776745.2). NCBI lineage: Eukaryota > Viridiplantae > Streptophyta > Pinopsida > Cupressales > Taxaceae > Taxus > Taxus chinensis. The sequence goes on from CM034149.1 coordinate 897,449,132, forward strand.
CCAGATCCAATGGAGATTATCTTTGATTTCAACATCAGATTTACAAGGACTTGGCACAAAATTACCCAAGAATTCAGACACTCACAAGGTATGGAATTCTTGTACTATTTGAGATCCTTTTATGTTGATTTAGCTATATTAATTCAATCCCTAGGATGTAGTATTATTCCTCAATATTCTTCCATTGCATCACAAGATGAGTAGATGTTCATTCAGGTTGGAAAAATAAAACCCATATATGTTGCTATAATTATTCCCTCACCATCTCAAATTCTTCCTTCCCTTTGTGTAAAAAAATGAAAAATTCATTATTCCCTTTCAAAATCAGGAAGATACTTTTCTTCTTTTCCCTTCATTTGATGCTCCACAAGTTTATCATTCCTAAAGCACTTCCTTAACTTTACAAAATTCCCTCCCATCTCCACACAGGGCACTACCCAAATTCACTAAACCTTACACTAATGTTTCCAAGAGTTGTGGTATTTCACATGTTGTCCCTAGTTTCTACCCAACTCTTACTAGACTAAGTTATCATATAAGTTTGGTATAATAGGAGGCCTGTTATGTTTTTGGAGAGAAGGAGAAATCGATGAAACACTCCAAACAAAAAGGCTTTAGGAAAAATCATGCATTTATTTTGTAGAAATCATGTTAGTAAAGTAGGAAGTATGTTTTAGAGAATCATTAAGCTTATCCAATTGGTCAAATTATGTATATTGAGCATCAAACATCTCTTCCCAAGCATGAAACAAATCAACAACCTCTTTTCTATTCTTCTTCTCCAACCAATTATACCAAGGATGAAAATTTCATATCAATGGATGATTGGTATGATTCAGATGTAGAGGATGAAAATGTGAAAAATGTACAAAAAGAGGAGCTAAACATCAAAACAGAGTAAGAAAATGTGAAGGACAATCAGGTTGGAATTCGAGGGAAAGAGAAAATGTTTTTGAACACTAATGTTACCCAAGACCTTGAGGAAGAATTTAATGAAAATGAACAAGATGCTTTAATGAAATTCAATGATCCTCATTGCTCTACATGTTTGGATCTTGCTACACTTTTTATGGAAGCTCAGAGTGGGATGGAGGAGAAAGATGAAGAAAATCAACATATAAATATGGAAACATATTTTTTTATGGAAGCAAAACAAGGATCAAATCAACTTACAAACAACTTCATTCATGGAAAAGAAATTTTGTAGGATATCCCTATTCATGGGGATGAGCTTCAAGAAGATGGGAAAAATTTAAGGACTGGCCCATTGGTTCCCAAGGCCGCTTTCCCAATCAGATATTTGGCTAGTTTAGAGCCAAAGGAGTTGCAACCACTCATGCTTATTTAAGAGCATGATGATGAGCTACAATGTGCGAAAGCTCAGCAACAATGCCTCCCAAATCCAAATATAGAGCAACTAAAGGAGGTATTTATTCTTTTTGTTTTTGATACTTTGTGGAATAAGGTGGGAAATCAGTTGTAAAACTATTTTTCACTCTCATCAAAGACCATGTGTGGTGCTAAATCCGTTATATGTTCTCGATTTTTGAGGAAAGACAACTACTTCTCCCTACTTGTTGCAAGATTTGTTTGAGTTTCATTTTCCTCTGTTTAGAGTAGGGTAGTGTAGGTTTATTTTTAGTAGAGGAAGTGATTTTGCACACTCTACATGTTTCCACTTGAAAAATTTATGATTTTTCATTTTGTACATAGTTTTTACGAGGTTTTATTGTTGTTGTGCAGTCCATTGGAGGAAGAAGTATTCATGGGAATGCAAGGTGTTTATGGAAGTTCCAAGTGCATGCATTCAGTCAACATGAATTTTATAACTTTGTAATGCTTCATCCTTTGCCAATATTGAGTTAAGTATTTCCTTTAAAACTTGGAAAAATACAAAATTTAGGATTTCTTTAGATGTTCATCCTTTGTCTCAAAAAATTAGTTGTAGAGGAAAGAAGGTGAAATTTCAAATTCAAAAAAAAAAATCCTTTCTCATAAAACTTAATTCAAAATATTTTTATGATGAGAGATGTTTCACCTGATTCTTGGAGTGTTTCTTTGAAGTATTGACGAAACAGACAGGGTAACGGGCATAGGAGGAATACCTGTTGAAATTCTGGTTTTTGGGTTGTTGAACGCATATGACTTCTGAATCCACAGTTGGATGTGAGAGCTTCCTTTTGGCTAGGAGGAACTACCTGTAATGGAAAGCAAGACCACCAAAAATAATTAAACAATATGTGGAGTGAACTGCCTAGTGTTTGCTAGGTCCGGGAAGTGTGATACTTCCTAGACGGTTGTCATTCCACTGTTTAAAACAATTTAATGTGGGTAATAAAGTAAATCCTATTGTAATTTGAAATGATTTAGGTATCTCACTTAAAACACAATAAGAAAGATCTGATCTAACAGGCTATGTTAGAATAGGATCCGAAGGGCAAATAACTGGTTTTGGATCTCTGCAGGTCTAATAGAGGTCTCAGGTAGATCACATGTGAATGAGGGTGATGTAGAATTAGGTGAATAAGTCACGATTCTGAGTTGTATGGGAAAATATAGAGACCGATGCCGGTTAAGGGTGACCGACAGCGGTTGGGTGTAACTGGCACCGATTATTGTGGAAAACTGGGAATGCCACAAAATGAGTTTTGGGTCTCCTTTGTGATTGCACAAAGGACTTTGGTTGGTCGGAATGAGGTATTGAGTGGTTTGGGTGGGATCTGGTGAGGTTTTAATAGGTATATGGAGGGGTGAGTATTAATGGAGGTCTGTGGGTGGCTGAGAGAACAAAGGGTAACAATATAATGACAAAATGAAATGAACCGGAGGAGTATAACATTTTACTTACTTGGATTCTGGTCCTGGACACCTGTGAGTGAGGGATGAAGGTGTTGGTAAGAGTTTGAAGGCTGCAGATGATTACCGATAGTAGGAGAGCTTCTACATGGGCTACATGCGCATTCCTTTTTGCTTGCTTGGATCAAATCCTTGTTGGGGGTGAGTACAGGAGAAAATGCTTGATCTCCTTCTTTGCATGTGTGTTCTCACTAGAATTCACTCTTAGAAGATGTGATATCTCTCAGGGATGTGCAAAATATTTTCCAACGTTCTGCCAGCCTTCGAAATAATGTTGTTTTAGGGGTTTAAAGGTGACTGACAGCGGTTCCGTCTTAACCAGCGATGGTTAGGGGTAACCAGCATTGGTCAAGGTGGGATTTCCTAGGTTTACTAAACTAGGGAGATCCTCTTGATTTTCTCAGATCTCATGTCATTAACCCATGGATTATACTTGGAGCTTCTTATAAGCATGTGGGAATGCGGTTAGAGAGAATGTAGGCATTTATCTTTAGGGTTTAGGTAAGTCATAGTTAGTTATGGTAACTTACTAAGAATAGGAATTAGGGTGAGGTGGCTAGACGAGGTGTCTAGGTGAGGTGTATGTGTGGATATTATCTAAATTAAGATATTTAAATAATGAATATGGTGAGGATAATGAATTAATTAAATTAAATTAATATTAGTGGGGTGAAGCGGGCCATGACCAGTTTAGTGTAATGAAGGGTGTTTATTTGTCGAGGGACCAAAGGGGAGTGTGACCTAATTCTAGTGTCTACATTTTTTCCCTTTTTGTTGCGTAGCTTGTATTGGTAAGCGAAACTAAAAAAAATAAGATGTAGTTGCCCCATGTGTGGATGAAGGTGATCCCCCTCAAACTAGGAACTGACGAGGATGAAAAAAAAATTGGAGAGTGGTTTGATAAAAGGGTAAATGTGAGAAAGCGGAAGGTAGTTAACGGGGGAAAAAAGGGTTGAAGGTCTACTAGGGCAATCTAGGTAATGGGTCAGGGTCAAAGGTAGCAATAGCCAAACGCATGCACACGTATAAACTGCAGCACGCTACCAAGTTAAAGAGCAAGAAAACTCTACATCATCTAAGGTCGATAGGTTTATCCAAACAAGGTTGAAGTGATTCCGGTATCCAAGGTATAGGATATGGTCAGGAAACACAATGTAGGTTAGGTGTAGGAATGTTTAGGTATGTTCCAGTACATGAAAGGTAAGATCACGATAAACGGTCATGGCAATAGGCTAGGTAAGGTCATTAGGTCAATCAACACAAGTAACAGTTCCGCAAGGTATAGTGAACACATGAGGTCAAAGGTCACTAACAATGGTCCAAGGCCAAAAATCTACGTCACGACATGGGTAAGGCCGAGGGATGGGTAAAATAAGTAGTCCCCAAAGGAGGACAAAGGTAGGTAGGTAGAATGTTGAGTTTCGGAAGGTGAGGTAAATGGTCATGGTAAAGGGTAGGTGTTGTAACTAGTCAGGGTAAAGGGTAAAGGGGAGGTGTTGAAAAAAAGAAGGGATAGGCGGGGTAATAGGGTAAAATGTTGGGTTTTGTGCTAGATAGGGTGACCGATGCCGGTCAAGGGTAACTGATGCTGGTATAGGGCAACCGTCCATGGTAAGGTAGAGCATGAGACTGATGCTGGTGAAGGGTAAATCAACATCGGTTAGGTTGGGTTAGTTATAAAAACAAAAAATCCATGTTTTTTATTATTCATTTTTCATATTATGATTTGCGAAAATGAAAAAAGAGAGAAAAGAGAGAAAAGTGTCCAGACAGAACGGAACAGTGAGTTGGCAGTGTGAATGGCAAGTGATTAGGTGGTGAGAAGTGGGTCCACAAGATCAGTGCGAGTGATTTGATTTGGTGATGGTAGAGACTAGAGAGGGATCGGGCGGGCCACTAGTGTAATGGCCAGACATGCCACCAAGACGATGGTAGCACGATGAGGTAAGCATCCAACTCTAGGTGTATTTTGTTAAATAGATTAAGTGATTTACAAATTGTGGTTGTAGTTTTGGTTTTTGGTTTTTGGGGTGGGGAAAAGAATAAAATTTGGGAATTGGGGGAAAAGTGGGCAAAATAGGAATGGGGAGAGTAATAAATGGGAGAGGGGGGGATGGGTTGAGGTGTAAGGATAGTGTAGGTAATTTTCAGGTGGGTAAAAGGGGCAAGCAAGTCATTTTTTTAGAAAGGGGGGTTTTGGGGATCACGGGTTTTTACTACGACAGTGACTGGTGTCAGTCAAGTGTGGCTAATGTCAATAAGGTTGAACTAGTATCGGTCACTAAACAGGTGACCGATGCCGGTAAAGGGGTGACTGGGGTCGGTTAAAGGGAACTGGCACCGGTTGGGTTTTGGGAAACAAGGGTCCAAAAGTGATGTGGGCTAGGTGATTGAGATGGGTAGGGTGAAAATAGGTTGTTAGGAAATGATAGGGGGAAAATGTGGGTGGGATAAATGTAGACTAATGTATTGTTTGTTAGATGCAGGGGAGAGATCAGCTATGCATGCGGGATAGGGTTCCACCCCTACTTGTTACAGTGCATGGTGCAGCGACCCCCAAGGAGCTGCAGCATGTGGAGGCGGTGGGCTTGAGTGGAGTCTAGAAATACCGGCATGTAGTCTAGAAGCCTAGTTTGATGGTTGTGCTCATCGATAGATGGGATTCTGTGACCAACACGTTCCAATTACCGATGGGTGAGATCAATGTCATGCTTGAGGATGTGTTCAGGATTCTACGGCTACCCATATTGGGTACACAGGTCTACTCAATCTCCTCTGAGGCCTCGAAGGAGTTGATGTTGACAGTGTTTAGCGAGGGGATGACCGAGCTGACATTCCATAGTTCTAGCATTTGATACAAATAGATGTACCTAGCCCTTTTGAAGGAGATGAGGCTAGTGGTTCTTTTGATGGAGGTAGTGTGCTACTTTGCACTGCCAGATGCAGAGGGTGGAAATTTTCCCTGATTGTTGATGGGGGTACTCCACGATATGATGATAGAGGAGACCCACTTTTCCTGGGTGCCAACATTCCCGGTGTAGCTGTACAGAGAGTTATGGGCATACGAGAGGCTACACAGGTTCAGCCTATGTTGTACCTTCTTACTACACTACTGGGCTTATGAGCACATAGCTTGTGTGTGGCCAGTAGGGATGCCCCGAGTTGATGCATTCCCACCGAGATTTTTACGGGTGGGGTATAGGAAATGGATGTCGGTTATTGGGGAGTGGAGATCTAACAGGCCCACACATGATGTGGCCTATTTCTGGCGGTTTTTAGAGGGGTTGTCAAGAGTGGACATTATATGGAGGTCATATGTGGGATTCCCCTCATATAGGCATATGCATGAGGAGCTAGCCGAGCTCTAGCTTTTGAGATGGATACAGGGTCACCGTGCTAGGGAGAATGAGATGATCCCAGTGGACACAGTCTGGCAGTAGTTTAGGCTATTACAAGGCGTACCTCACCCTTCCCACAGTGCTGGAGAGATGACGTAGAGAGGTCCTTACCTCTACGCTAGCCTACAATGCCCACAGGGCAGGAGGAGCAGGTAGTGGACCGATAGATAGATGACGTCGGGTGCATATATATGTATAGATAGTGGTGGGTGGCTCACTTACGAGCCATACCACCTAGACCGAGGTAGCTAGATCTAGCCACCATCACAGTGTAGAGGGACTCCCTACAAGGGCAGCTGGCTACTCTGATTACCTAGTTGGGTATAGTGCAAACACAGTTGGAGAGCTCTAAGGAAAAGGTAGCAAAGCTACATGTGCAGGTGGCCAGTCTGCAGGCCCAGATGGTCGATGGTGGGGATAGAGATGGAGAGGAGGGTGACGGTCAAGTGGCAGCCTTACAGGCACATGTGGCAAGATTACAGGGCCAGTATTTCCACATCCCAGGCACAGATTACAGGCCTAGATACAGGCACAGGTTTAGGAGGCACCACCACAAGCACCAGGACTGGGTCCTAGTTCATAGGCAGGAGTGGGACAGGGTCTTATAGGATAGGTACAGGGGCCAAGACCTATGGGACCACCAAAAAACCGTGTCTATATCCAGGATACGGGATGCCCTAGGTGAAACTATATACTACTAGGACCAACTGATGGCAGTCGGGATAGACTTCATAACCTATGCCGAGTAAAGGACATAGTAGACATCGAGTGAGAGGATGAGATCTCACACTCATAGTGTGGAGAGCGTAGGGGTTCAGTGAGCTCTGAGGCCAAAGTAGGCAGAGGCTACCAACACACGGAGACCAACTCTAGTTGATGTGCCAACAGGGACCCAAGAGGCAAAGGGTACAGGTGATACAGATATGGAGGACATCTGTCAAGATGCCTAATATGTGGCACCTATTTTTTTGATGTATGATAGTCAATTTTGTGATATATACTGGCCTGTGTGCCGAGAGATAGTTCTATTTTTTATCACATACTAGCTTGCGTGCTGAAGACAATGAGGATGTATCAGAGGTTTTGTATATTTCGAGCATATACCGACCTGAGCACCAAAGATATTTTGTATTGGTTCATTATTTTATTGTATATATAAGACCGGCCTGCGTGCCGATGACATTTTGTATTGAGTATCGACCTGCGTGCCAACGATTTTGAGATGATGGACATGATGGGACATCCATGTATGTTGTATTGAGATACACACTTATGTATATGATGAGATACATGAGATTTCTTGATTTTTTGATGTGTTGATGAGATTTTTGATTTATTGTTTTGATATGGATGGAAATTAGGTGAGTTAGGCATGATGGAGTCAGGTTGGTTTAGGAATGGATCAAGTCAGGTCTTAGGAATGGATCGAAATAGGTCATAGGCATGGTTGAGTTAGGTCAGAGGCATGGTGGAGTCAGGTTGGATTAGGCATGGTTGAGTCAGGTTGGTTTAGGCATGGTTGAGTCAAGTTGGTTTAGGCATGGATTGAGTCAAGTTTTAGGCATGGATTGAGTTATGTCTTAGGCATGGATCGAGTCAAGTTTTAAGCATGGTTGAGTCAAATTGGTTTAGGCATGGTTGAGTCAAGGTCTTAGGCATGGTTGTGTTCAAAGTAAGGGAAATTATGATTTATTATTTTATGTAATGAATGATAATATGGGTCCTATGTGAGATGTGGTATAATCTATGCATAGTGATGATAGATAAATGGTAGGCGTAATAAATGTATGTTGTGATAAGGATTAAAATATGAAGCAACTTGTTATGTACGTGGTTTAATTTCCAATTGTGGGTAAAAAAGGGAAACTAAGTGAGGTATGATGTAATGTGAGGAACACGGAAGATGAATTGTTGAGGGTAAAGCATGTGGCCGAGCTATCCTCTAGGGGCCCCATGCCCGCGGAGTGCTACCTACATAGTCCCAGTGAAAAGGGACCTCAGGCCGATGTAGTTCTCCCATAAGCTAGGGAATAATATGAGAGGGTGTGAAAATGAGGTGGTAGGTTTTAGGTATGGTGTGGGTTTAGGTTTGTTAGGTGTGGGTGGGTTATAGGTAAAGTAAGATAGGTGATATTGATTGTGGCAAAAGAAGAAAATAGATTACCTCAAAAGTAAGCATCAAGGACCAAGTCCTATATAAGGTAATCAAAATGTAAACAAGGATGACTAAAAGAGAAGAGGGGGCAATAAATCCACCTGATTAGCGAGGATCATACCGAGTAGATCACACCTTGAAAGAGGTGATGAACGTAAGACCCTAAAGACATTGCATGATTGATTGTTCTACAGTGAAAAGTAGTCACATGATCACCAAATGTCATAGTTTCCAAGAAGTCCCTTGAGGTAGTGGGAAATGGGAGTGGGTATGGCTTGAAGGGTGAAAAGTGGGTAATTTTGTATGGTATGAGGTAGCATGCTATTTGGGCAAGAGATTTGAGGTCACAATGGGCAAGTCCATGACTAAAACGTTTTTTATGTTGACTTGTATTTGAGATAGACTAATCGATGTGGGAAGTCTATATGGGATGAAGAAAATTTAACTCCTTGAGGTCTTCGTGAAGCTGATCTATGCGGGAAGCTTCGGTTGCTCTCATTTTTTTTAGCTTTACATAGTTGTCCTTTGAGGGAGTAGTCTATTTACAGTAGCAATTGTCGAGAGGAAGATTTCCTTTTGAGGGAGTCATCTTTTGAGTGGAAGTTTGACTCAAGGAGTTGTATCCCATGTGAGGGATTTGAAGTCATGGACAAGACCAAGGTGGAGAATTGGACTCTTGTTCAAAAAGAAAGGTGAAATGACCATGGGATCTCATCTAAAGGTAGATGAAAAGTATCCATGAGAATCATGCTATGTGTAGCGTCGTGGTACACATATTCAAGAGAAGATAACAAGTGACAGGTACTCACATGATTCTTGTTTAATCATTGGTGAGGTGTATGAAGTGGATAGAACTCAAGGGACAAGCATGGAAAGAGACAAAAGGTGAGGTAGGACTACAAGTCAACAATAGAATGGTTGAAGATGCAAGGCGTTAAGGGGCTCAGGTTTGGGTTTACCATCGAGTGAAGATAAATGATAAGCACCTGATCCATAGGTATGAGTCACGATGTATGGTCCAAGCCAATTAGGAGCAAATTTTCCTTGTTTAATTTTTTCTTCTTTGGTTACGTGTTGATTTTATTTCAGGACAAGGTCACCAACTTGGAAGGTTCGTGCATGGACACATTTGTCGTAGGCACGTTTGATACATTTTTGGTAAACTTGAAGGTGATCCAGAGCGTTAAGATAATGTTCATCTAATAACTCTAGCTATACTAAATGGTTCTGACGAAAGTCATCATCACCGAGCATGTCATGGAGAGAAATGTCTGAGTGACGGGATCTGAACTTTGAGAGGTAGAACAACCTCTGTACCGTAGACCAGAGAAAATGGTGTGTGGCAGTAGTGGAAGTGCGAATACTAGTGTGATATGCCCACATGGAAAAAGGAATGTGCGTATGCCAATCCTTCCCAGTATCATTAACCACTTTCATAAGAATTTTGTTTAGGGTTTTGTTTAGTGGATTCAGCTTGGCCGTTGGTTTGTGGGTAATATGGTGATGAGAAACTTGATCTGAATGCCAAAGGCATCACAAATTTTTTTCAATGTTTTGTTTTTGAATTGTTTTCCATTGTCCAGTGATGAGGCAATGAGGAACACCAAAGTGACAAATGATGTGGTGGTTAATGAACTCAACTATTTTTTTCAGCTTTCGTGGAGATGACTGGTATGGCTTCCACCCATTTTGTATAATATTCGGTAGTAGTGATGATCCATTGATGGCATTGGGAGGAATGGGAATTGATTTCTCTGACAAGATCCAAACCCCATTGAGAGAAGGGCCAAAGGTCACGGGTGACCCGTAAGGCATGACTGGGTGTATGATGAAGATTGGCATGTTGTTGGCATTTTACGTAATGGTTTGACATAATCACAATAATAATAGTTAAGGGTCAGCCAGTAATAACCTAGGAAAAGAATACGTTTAGTAACAACAAGGCCACTGAAGTGACCTCCACATATGCCATCATAAACTTCCCTAATGGTATAAGGAATCTACAGAACTCGTGAGGCATCGTAAGAGAATACCATCAAATCTGCGCTTATAGAGGAGGCCCCCCATGATGATGTAATGAGAGACCTTTTTAAGGAAGGCACGTTGTCCATTACGAGTGAGACCAAGAGATAAGATGGAGAGAGAAAGAAAGTCGGAGTATTGTTTGTACCAAAAGTCACTCAGGGTCTGGGTTAGTCGGTTCCGATAGAGTAAAATTCATGTGAGTAAATAAGAAGGTGATTAGAGTCATTGTATGGTGACAAAGATTTTAGAATTGGTGGGTGAAGTGGGTATTTAGGAAGCCAAGCAGGCCATGGTATCTGTAAATTTGTTGGTTGAACATGGGATGGTTTGAAGGATGTAACGGTCAAAGGTGGTCAAAATTATGTATACATGATGTTTATATTTTTGAATTATCTCATTACGACATTGGTATATACCATTGACTTGGTTATGACAAAAAATTGAGAATCACCAAAGATGTTGATTGATTTGACATCTAGGGTGTAGGCGGCTTGGAGACCTAGTATGAGCACTTCGTATTTGGCAATATTGTTTGTACATTCAAAATCAAGTTTGAAAGACAAAGGCATGGGCTCACCATCAAGTGGAATGAGGATAATACCAGCCCCACCCCCACGCTGACACTTGGAACCATTGAAGAAGAGTGTCATTTGGTAAGGGGGTTTGTCCAGGGAAAGGGTAGCAATTGAATCATCTGGAAAGTCAAAATTAGAGGATTGATCCCTGGAAAGAGGTGTGTCGGCCAATTGGTCGGAGATATCCTAACCCTTGATGGACTTTTGATGAATGAATTCAAGGTCAAGGTCAGCTAAAAGAATAATCCATCGAGCGGCATGCTTATTTTGATAAGGTTTGGCATACATGAAGTGTAAGGGGTCAGTGTTGGTCACAACATAGGTTTTGTGGTTGAGCAGGTAATGGCCGAGTTTGGTGGCAATGAAAAGTAAGGCTAAGAAATGTTTTGCAGGATGAGTGTATCGGGTTTCATAATCCAAAAGAGTACAGCTTATGTAATAAACCACCTACTCCCTGTGTTGTTCATCACGATGAGCGAGCATGGCTCCCAAGGAGTGATCGGTAGGTGAGATGTATAGGTAAAAAGGTTGATCATATTTAGGTGGAATGAGTATGGGTGGTTGGAGGAGGTATTGTTTTAGGGCCTCAAAAGCTTTTTGATATTCATCATCCCATTTAAAGGAGACATCCTTCTTGAGCAGGTGATGAAATGGTTGGCACCGATCAGATAATTGTGAAATGAAACGTTGAATAGACTACAACTTACTTTGTAGGATACAGAGTTTTTTAAGGTTAGTGGGTGGAGGCATTTCTAGAATGGCCTTAACTTTAGCATGGTCAAATTCTATACCATGTAAGGAAATAATAAATCCCAAGAGCTTTCCTGAGAGAACCACGAAGACACACTTCTTTGGCCGAATGCAATATTTAATGAGGCAGTCAAAAATGGTTTTAAGGAAGGCAAGGTGCTTGGAGTGGCATTTATATTTGGTAAGGAGATCATCCACATAATCTTCCAATATACAATGCATGATATCATGGAAGATGTAAGTCATAGCCCACTGATATGTGGCACCAGCATTTTTAAGGCCAAAAGGCATGACTCAGTAGCAGAAGGTTGCCCAAGGAGTGATGAATGTGGTTTTGTGTTGATCTTCTAGGGAAATCAAGATTTGGTTATAACCTGAGAATCCATCCATGCGCGATAGTATCTTGTGACCAGCGGTAAGGTCAACCAGCTGGTCAATACTAGGTAAGGGAAAGTCATCTTTCGAACATGCTAGATTGAGGTCACAGAATTCTGTGCAAATGCGGAGTCCCCCTATCACCTTAGTGACAAGGACAATGTTAGAAATCCAACGAGGATAATCAATGGGTAAGATGAAGGAAAAGGAAAGAAGGCATTGAATTTCTTCTTTGACGAGAAGGGAAATGCTAGGGTGCATTTTCCTCAGCTTCTATTTGATGGGTTTGGCATCGGGAACATTAATGATATTATGGACCACTATAGTGGGGTCAATACCAGGCATGTCTACGTATGACCAAGTGAAAGCATGGTTATGATCCTTGAGAAAAGAAGTGATGGCTTCCTGTTCAGCAACATCTAAAGATTGACTGATCTTTAGGATGTGCGGGTCATCCTGAGTGTGAATGTTGATCTTGATAGTTGATTCATTCAACATGGTTTGCATCTCAGAGGGTAACGACTGATGAATATATGAGTCTTCTTCACCAAGGTAGGTGAGTATAGATTCATCATCCTGACATTGAACGACATTAATTAAAGGTGTATCATCATCAATCATTTCCGGTCTACAAGAAGGGAAGAGTGGAAGGGGCCTCGCCCTCGTGTTGATAAGTCAAAGGCCCCAAGGAAATGGTGTTTATCAAAAAAAAATGTTAGGAGGGATAGAATATAGATCCATCAACTCCGTCACTGATGGTGGTGATGAAGGTGGAGTGGGTGAAGAAGGTGGAGAAGGGATGATGTCCTTGATGAGTTCAATGTGGGCCTATTTAGTAGGTGGTTCAGGAAAGTCGATACCACTATGGTCGTTATGTTTGCGTGTGGTGCATGGAATAACATTATGGCAGCCTTGCTCATAAAATAAAAAACTAAAACCCTTCCACACACATTAGTGCAGGAAGGTGTGGAGGAAACAGTGATTGGTGAGTGATTGGAAGTCAACAGAAAATGGGTGGGTTTGTGACGGTGGTTCAAGTGTGTAAGTGGTAGTATCAAGTCCTCCATAGGTGAGACTAGTAAAAAGGTGAGGAGGACCATACATGAGATGTTCTCCTATATGGTTATCATAATGTGGGTGTTGGTGAAGGATTCCGTACTCTTGTGGAGTAAGGAATGTGTTGAAACTATATAGGCGGTATTCCCCAGAGTGAGGTGTTGAAAAACACCTTCCAAGGGGTCGATGGTTGGTATGTAGGTAATTTGAATGGACTATGTGTTGGAGGTCGATGCAGAGGTATGGGTTAATGGCTTGGACAGCTAATGGGTTGGCCGTGGAGGTTGTGGCAGTGGTAGGAATGGAGGAGGCATGTGTGGTTAAGGTAGTGGCTGTATTGGTAAGCGGAGGTGTAGCTGAAGTGGTGGTGGTCACGGAGATAGGTGACTTAATGGTTATGAGCACATCATTGGTTTGATAAAGCATTTTTTGAATGTTGGAACATGGTATAGGTGTGCCCTTCATGTTCAAACTTTACACAACGATGCAAAGAGGAAGGAATGCAACCCATGACATGAGTCCTAGGTTCTGCCAAGCAACAAGTTATATTGAAACTCCCCCTCTCAAGATGTATAATAATTTTGGGACAAGTGCAGGGGCCCATGCAGAATGTGGAGGATGACAGTGCCTAATGTGGAGGTGATAGCATCATTGACTCTAATTGCAACATGACAGGATGTTTATGCATGTAATTTTCAAGTATGCATTTGAGCGAATACATGGGATGAAATGATTTTAATGCTAGTGCCCCCATCAATCATCACATGTTGTACCCGTATGTCATCGATGTGGACAGAGATGAAGAGGGTTGGGTCTGGGTCATATTTTTGGTGTGGCGTGATCTCTTCCTCTGAAAAGCTAAGGGAGGATACTTGGTGAGTAGCTGGAGGTGTGGATAAAGGTGGTAATTTGGTGAGAGAGGCCTCTCTGTACGTACCCCAAAATTGTAAGGTATTGTACTGCCAAAACAGTGTAATAAGTGCCCCGATGATGATACTGAGGTCTCCTCGCAAGGTGTTCGGGATTATTTGCAAAATCAGTTTTGGTGGGACCTTGCGTTAACATCCCGCATGCCCCGCTTAGCCCCAGTTGATGTGTTTTCCCCCTTTTTTCTTCTTTCCTTGGCCTATAAATTGACCTTCAGTGGACGAAACCGCCGCCAAGGGCAGGAATCAGTTGGCGGTCTCGTGACCGCTGCCCTGATCAGGGCGGCGGTCCTGTAACCACTGAATCCTGCTCAGAGCGGCAAGTCCTGTGCGAGAATTTTCCAGAACGTTCTTTGACGTGACTCGCGTGAAATATCACGATTCACCAGCTTTTCCTTGCCGACTTGAGTATGCATTTATGGTTCCATGGTCCCCTGGAATAGTGTTTCTCCTTTGTTTATTGTTTAGGATTTCAATTTGGTTTTGGTCTAAGAGTGTTTGAATTGCTTTAAATACATAGCTTGTGCTGACTGGCAAAAGACCACCATTTTTTCCTTGTTAGAGTCTTCTCATTTTTTTTCAGTCGTTTTGGTCTGTTAGCTTGCTTAGGATTGATAGTATAGTTCATTTCATACTTGGTTAAGGTATTGTTCAGCATGTTGATAAGCCACATATCCATCTTGTGCAGGAAGTGTTGTTGTTTCACCCATGGTCTGGAGTTTCTGGTCTGAAGCTTGGGCAATGGATTTTAAAGTTTGATCTTTGCTCTCAGGTTCCCTCATTTTAGTGTCATTTAGTTAGCCCTTAGCTTGTTTAGAAGCCATAGCTTGAATTCACTTGTCATCTTTTGGTCAAATTGTTCAGCTGTTGGTAAGCCACATATTCAACTTGTGCAAGTAGTGACTTTATTTTATCCAATCTATTGGAACAGAATAGGCTTAGGAAGCCATTAAATTTGTAGGTTTTTCTCTTCGTATAGGATAGTCTATAGGTTCTGGTCGCTTCATGTTGCATGACTCACAGTAAAATCCCGCTAGGAATCGCATAAGCCAAGCTCTGTACTCTTGCGCTATCCCTCTTCTACTCGCATTTTCGGTCTGCATTATAAGTTGTCCTTGTTCCAAATTCTACTCCTATCGGTGCTAGCATTACACGCTTTTCTGGATCCACGTGAACATGAAAGAAAAAGGAGACCATACTGAGGGGACGAGATCACACACACTATCGGATTTGCCACTGTTCTGCAAAATCCAGGTTTCAAATTTCAAAGCTTCTAGTTGGAATCATATCAAATAGAGTAGTTAATGGCTTTATTTTCAGTAAATTCTATTCTCGATATTGCCAGGGAAGCTGTGGGGATTGATAGTTTCTGAGAAACTATGATTCACTCCTCACTTCTGAGGTAGGATTGAGAATCTTGCAGGTAGATTAGACAAGCTATTTTATTTATTTAGCTGCATAATTCTACAAAATCACACATGCAAATAACTACACTTGGTTATCTTGTCTGTTTTAAAATTGCTTATTTAATTGTTATTTCTAGATACGCTTAAAATAGTTTGCTTTCCTTAAAAAAGTTATTAAAAGTTTTCTTAGATGCAATAAAGGTTATACAGTTAGATTTATTTCACATAGTTAGAATGTGTTTCGTTATCAGTTAGATTTGCATTTTGTTTCGTATGACAATCACTGGACCTCAAGAGCCCAGGGAATATATATTTCAAGGCCAATCGTGCCTCAACAAACCAAACCTAGTCCACAGCAATCAGTTGACATAGACCAAAATGAACTCAAGATACATTTTTGTGGCATAAATCCGAACAACCACAGATTTACAACAGATCAATTCTCAATTAAGAGGATTAAACATAGACAGACGACCAAGCACACACATTTTGGTCGAACTCAACCAAACTATAGATTGCCCTAGGCAAAGCACTCCACATGACTGCAGAAGGGCTCAAAAGAGAACAAACATTCAGGTGCGATCCTTTAGTTCTGCACAGCTAGGGATGCAAACCAAGACACCCTCGTAGATATAGATACCAGCTTAAGATTCTAGGTTGCAAGAACGCCTGTGAGGTCATTCTGAGAAGACTGCACAACTGTTGGTTCTAAACATAGAAGCTGAGAAAGCATACGATTACTGGATACTAGGGATTAGAACTTGATCTCAAGTATGACCATAACAGGACCGCAACAACTTGAGAGTCTATGGTTGTGATCCACAGATCCCACAGCCCAACAAGTCCACAAAGTCAATTAGCCTATAGACACTAACCTGGACGACGCCTTGGTATTCAGGTCCACTCCACTTCCACCTATCATCATCAATCAACTGTCCTTGGTAGATATAGTTGCTAATGAAGCTAGGGAATTCTGGACTAGGCTCAGAAAATCAGGTCCGTAGAGTCAATTATATTCATCATCCACTATATGACCTTATCAGGAGATATACATGAAACTATCCAAAGGTCAGTGTTTCCACGTATTCCGCAACCCAGTAGATCGAATCACGCCAGAGCTCGATTATTGATTGGAGCCTTCTTGATGCAGTCATCCTTGTTGATCGATCTATCACACCATGTATCAAGTTAGAAGGACCTTCTTTGCCTTAGATTCGCAAATTCCACCTAGATGCGTGTCGAAGACATTTGACTGCCTGCTGATTTAGTTTGTCTACATATTCTACCCCCACTGGCTGATCTTGGCACGACCTCTGAGAGGTCGGGTACGCAGAAGAGTTACTTGGTAGATTCTCAGCTCGCCTAAAGGGTCGCTAATTTGGTGAGCGTACAGCCACATGATGGGATGTGATGATGGAGGCGACGGGTGTAGGGTCATTGGGAAAAACCTCAATAGATTGAAAAACCCTCCATGAGAGCTTTGGGATTCCGAGGTTTGGATGAGGTCATATAAGGACATTTTGAGGGGAGATTAGTGTAATTGTTTGATCATGGTGTGATGCGTGACCCCATTGGAAATGGGGTATGTGGGGCAATGAATAGTGATTTTAGGCATGGGTGTACATGGTATGTTGGGTATGGGATTGGTTGGTGGGTCATTCACCTTTTATTTACCTTTATCCTTATAAGCATGGGTAGTGACATGTATCATGTTGATCCTGAGGGGATTTGGCAAATAGAGAAGGTGTAGGGTGAGTGGTATAACGACACAACGGGCAAAAACCTACCAGAGGAGAAAAACCTGTGAGGTGATCTAGGCGCAATGACATTTAGGTGGTGGTGTGGCAAGTTCTCTGATGTGAACTATGTTAATTTTAAATCTTGGAGGTGGTTGGAGGTGGAGGTTGTGGTTATTGAGTGGATAGTGTGGGAATGGGTATTCGGTGAGGTAGGGTCCTCATCGAGAAGGTCATCATCATCAAATTTGACTTCCAAAGGACACAACCGGATAAGGATGTTTTTCAAGGCCTTACAGTTCTCCACATCGTACCTTGGCACATGATGGTAGGCACAAATTTTAGTGTCATCAAACCATTTTGGCTTAGGTTTGAGGGGTTCATAAGGTCTAAGTGGTGGTAATGTGATAACAAAAGTCTCAAGGAGGTTGGTTAATATTTTGGCATAGACCCCGCTAGTGGGTCACAATAGGAAGTGAACGTGGGTTTGGGTGTAGGTGTGGTGGATTGTTGAGGAATAGTCCATGCAAGAGAGGGAGTAGGTTGAGCTATGGTTTTGGGTGCTGGCGTGGTCTTGGGTGTTAGTCGTGTTTGCCTAGGTAGGGGTATAGTAGATGAATGAGCAGAAGGGTGTGTGGTTGTTTTGACTATCTTATTGGAGGGTAACAGAGTTTTGTTTTTGGGTTGCACCTTCTTGGGTAAAGGTGATATGGGTTTACGAGGTCTAGAAGGAAAAGCAGATGGGGGAAGAGGGCGAGTTACCCACGGGGATAACAAGGGTGTAATGTGAAGGTAGATGATGCAGGTCACACACATGGGGTGTGAGGGACAATGACTGAAGTGTAGTGGGTAGTGAAGAAATAGCTGAAGGGTATTGGAGGTATGGGTGGTAGATATGTTGCAGGTGCAAGTGTAAGTCGTGTCAGGTGCCTGGGTAGGTTGGAGGTTTGTGAGGAAGGAATGGGCTATTGTGTTTTTGGTTTATTGATGGGTGGAGGTTGCTTGACCATGTTGGGAAGCTAAGGTCCTAAGACAGACGGGACAGGTGTAGGTGTGATTGGTGCGTAGCCTTGGTATGAGGTCTGATGGGTTTGGTTCTTTTGTTTGGGTGTCAGAGTAGGTATGGTGTTGACTTTAGAGGATGTAGCTAAATCCAGTTTGATAGGTGGATGAGTAAGGCTAGTGGTTGGGGTGACCCCTAAAGTGGTAATAGGTTTAGTGAAGGAAGATGCCATGTAGGTGCGGGCTTGGGTTTAGATAGTAGGTTGGGTCATGGGTAAGGTTGTGGTGTTGAGCTATGATAGGTGTCATGGAAGGATTTTTGATAGAGGTGGTTGTATTCGAGTTCAATTGGTTGAAATATTTTTGGGTAGATAATGGAGGTATCAGCAAGTGACATCTACATCTAGGTGGAGATGGGAAGTAAAAGGTGCCCCCATAAGTAAGGACCTATCTACATAATCTAAGCGATTGGACCAAAAGTGAGAACGACATGTCCGTAGGTGGAGTTGATGAGGACCTAATGGAAATTCCCATAAAATGTGTCTTAGAGATGGGGAATTGGCTAGCTTCAGCTTCTGTGGGTAAGAGAGCGGAAAGTAGGTCTATAGGATTTTGGGTAGCTAATGGAGAATGCTCACCAAGAGGCAAAGGTATCTCAACTGGGTCTATGATAGGTGGAGAAGATGATGGGTGCTCCTCTACTAGGTGGAGGAGATGATGGGAGATCCTCTATGGGTAGAGGAGATACATAAGTATCTTCATGGGTTGAAGAAGTATTGTGGGTATTAGTTCTCTAAGTGGAGAAGCCAAAGGTGAAATGGTCTCGATGTTAGTGGAAGACTCCTTCATAGGTGATGAAGGAGATGAAAGGTGTTCCTCTGTGGGTGGAGGAATAGAGTGAGGTGGGTTCCAATGTGGAAGGAGGATTTCGGGCTAGGATCTTCCTCTATGGAAGGAATGTGAGGTAATTGGGAGGTGACAGGTATGTCATTAAAAATAGCGTGAACCTCGTGGGTATGGGTATCATGAGTTGAGGTCTCACCAGTTTGATCAGACGAAGGGGCATGATTGGGAAATGGTTTCTTGAAGATGTGTAGGTTTTGGTTGGCAAGTGCATTAGGATTATCCATGGTTAACTCACCTTTCTTGAGCATTTCTTGGACAATGTTTTTGAAAGTGATGCAATTAAGGCATCACTATGACCCTTTACTCCAGATTATAGTTACAGAAGTCATGTTCTTTTATACCATGCGGGCTCTATGGGGCGAGCAGGGTCAAAACCAGTGTGTGGTTTCCGGTCAACAGGTGGAAGGGTGATGGAACCATCTAAGGCTTTTATTAAGATTTTCTAAGATAGAACGAGTAAGGTTCCCCATTTTGGGGTGTATTTCTTAAGTTGTTCTCATCTAAATTGAAATTTACTACTACGGGTGAGAGATTAGATGAGGGGGTATTTCCATGATTTGATGGATCGGACCTGGGCCAAGCCTTGAGAAGAAGTACCACTGCAATTAGCGGTGCCCTTAGCTTTCACAATAATTGTCTTTTGTGAGTTTGGAAGAAGAAGATTGACGTCAATTCAGACTTGAAAGTCCCATCTTTCTTGCATGTCAGTGATATGGGTGAAGAGTAGGGACTGATATAAGGGCAGATGAACTCCAACTTACAATGCCATTATTGTACCATCTTCATCAATTTCAGTCCGGAAGGTAAGGACCAAATGTTGGAAGGGACATGTCTAGCCAAGCCCGTTTGAACTAAATGGCATGATCCTCTATTTGTGGCATTTTGGAAGGTGAGTTGACCCATGAGGTTCTACAAATACAGTTGTTTGTTTTGTTAACAGAAAGATCTGCGAGTCAGATTCATGCTTCATGAGTTGAATGGCGTGGAATGTTGGGCCACAATTCCATGAGATAACTTTCTTCAACAACTTCTCTATTGATGTGAGAAGCTGATCCATGAAGGCTTGATTGATACCTAGAGTGAGTCCCTTTAATGTAGTATTGTCTAGGTAACCCACTATGTCAATCTAATTGCATCCATAGCTCCGAAAAATCCCATGGTATAGATCCTAATGTATGAAGCTATCATAGTGCACCCAAAACCACATCACAACCTTCCAGAGGTAAAACAACATGTTTGATTTCAAATTACAACCCCCTACAGAAAGTTGGACATTTAGCCACATTTACCCAATGCACAGGGATAAAGTGTGCCCATTTGCTATCATGAATTGAAGGGTGGACTAGGATATCCTTTGCAAATCCATTGTCATGGTTCGAGGGTGTTGTGGCAGCCGGCCAATGTATGCACAAAAATGTTTCGGGGTCTGGGCCAACATCAATGGGCTCATGCTCTACTTGGTTGGTTCATGATTTGGCACCTTCAATTGCATCTTCCCATTTTTGGGCATACAATGGAGGTGACTCTATATCCAGTATATGGTACAACTTTTCGTGTCCAGGTTGATTTGAAGGCCTTCCTGAAAAAGGTGGTTCATCACAGATTGTAATAAAAGCCTTTCTCCCTACGAGGCTCACATAGTTTGCCTCTATGGAGGCGTTTAATGGTAGTGGTAACCCTTTTGGAGGGGGTCTAATTATTGTGGACATTGTGAACGTAGATGATTTGAAAAGGGGACAGGGGTTAGAAGAACACCAAGGTGGTCAATGTAGCTACGTCTATCTGTTAGACATTAGGCCAAACTCAAAGCTTCCATCATATCCTTGGGTGGTTGTCGAGGGTATGGTGGATGTGGCACCTCTACACAGAGGTGGTAGACTATGGAGGCATAGCTGATGATAGCAACTAGCTGTGAAAACCTTGGGTCATCAGGAAAACCCTTTTGTTTCATGGAGCCAGATGGGGACGATGCAAGAGTTTTGTTTGGTCGGGGGGCTAGATATGTTCTAGTTTGCCATATAGTTTAGTGAGAGGCATCTCGAGTGGAGTCATAGGCATTGGGACCAAGGTCAAGCTATAAAGTGAAAAGTTTTGGCCAAGGAGTTGTGTCCCAAGTCCTGGTCTCTGGTATGATAATTTTTGATACCATTGGACAACTTCATGACTGGTCCATATGAAAGAAGGCGATGAAGCACTTTGTTTACCCCAAATGGTTGTCATGTGAGCTGAAATACTATTCAGCACTTTCTAGATCCAAGTGGCAAGGTCTATACCATCAAATTTGGTAAAGTCCATATTGATCAGGTTTGTGGCATGCTTGCTCGATGAGAAACTGACCCTGAAAACATCTATCACCATTGACTCTATTTGTGACTTGTGTTTTATCCATGGGGGCCATGTACCCTTTGGTTCGAGAGTGAAATAGACTAATGGATCTCATGTCAGGCAACTTGTTCTCTATTTTTGGTTAGGCGGATCAGGTGATCACCACCATGTAGAAAAGGGTCAGTAGGGCTCCCAAAACAAGGTTTATAGTCAAGTCTATATGTTAAACCAATCTGATGACCAAACAACGATCAATCGCAATGATATCAATTTTCCCGAGAACAAAAAAAAATCCAAGACTTTTTTTGTTTTCTAGAATAGCTAACCTCCTGGATGGAAAATAGAATCAAATGTCCCTTTGTATCTATCACCGTTTGCAACAATAACTGACCTGGAATCGACGCCGGTTGGGTCTAGCACCGACTACAATTCCCCTATTCTTTATCCACTACCTGACATTTTGCAGACTATTTGTTATGTACTCTGATGAAAACTGATTAGTGGTTGTTAATATCCAGGGATAGATCCTTTGGTGGTGGGTTCTACCCAAAACTCCAAGAATGATACCATATGGTTACAGGCATTGCTCGAGTGGAAATGGCAGATATTGTTGCTTGGTGATGTCTAGTTTTGCAAGGATCGAACATGATCGCATTCAGAACATGATCTCATTCGTCAAATAGTGTCAGCCCAATGTTTCAGAGCACTACTAATGGAGGCTAGACTGTGATCCTAATAGCCCACTATCCCATCTCCGAAGTCGGTTGTAACTAGCTTCCTAGGGCTAACCGTCTATCGGTGCACCACAAACAACAAATGGCCAATGGCTTCTTGGTGAGCTATGGCTTCCTACGAAGAAGGAGATCTAAATGGTGAAGCTTCTAATATACCCGTTAAGTGTATGTGAAAGCTTCGACTCTGAAGTATGCAGTGTTGTCTAGATGGCTTGTGCTATTGGGACATAATCCCTCCAATCCAAAATCAGTGTGAAAATTGATAACCACTTAGACCAAAACAATAGCTTGTTTAAGAATGATGTATTTATTTTGAACTGTCGGAGCACAATTATCATGACTAAGAGGGAAAAGAAAGATGAGAAAAGAAGTGGTTTCTAGATTTGCGGCTAAAATTATCAGCTGGGCATTCTTACTAGCACCATTTCTATTACCTCAATTTCTGATCACCCAGATCTGCTAAACGGCAAGGTGATAGCATATGGTGGACAGCCCATAATCAAAGTGCTGACAGGTGGACTGACACAAAAAGCTGAATAGGAATAGGGATGCTCTTGGACTAATAGCTTAGATACCAGATGTTATGAGTTCTTTCCTGCAAACAGATTAGACCAATCCCAAAATATAGATGAATTATGATGTGAAAATGGAAATAAATACAACTTTACTAAATTAAAAAGATTAATGTGTATCTCATTACAGAATCGCAGGCCTATTTGAGGCGGCAACCTCCTTTGAGCAAACTCAATGAATAAATATGCAATAGATGTCCAGATGGGTCCCTCTTACACATCATCTCCATTTAAACTAATTTACTCCAAATAACTTACTACTTCCTCGTGATATGTGGGATGATTACAAGATAGGCTAAAGGAGCATAACTCAGGATATAAATATTCAATATGATGGTCCTTCCCTCTTACACATCTCTCTATTTAAACTAATCTGACTCCACAATGAATGTACTACTTCCTTTCGTATATGTGAGGAACTACCTATAATGAAAAGCAAGACCACCAGAAAGAATTAAACAATATGTGCAGTGAACTGCCTAGCGTGTGCTAGATCCGGGAGGTGTGATACTTCCTAGACAGTGGCTCAGATCCATTATTTAAAACAATTTAATGTGGGTAATAAAGCAAATCCTATTGTAATTTGAAATGATTTAGGTATCTCACTTAAAACACAATAAGAAAGATCTGATCTAAAAGGCTAGGTTAGAATAGGATCCGAAGGGCAAATAACTGGTTCTGGATCTCTGCAGGTTTGAAAAAGGTCTTATGTAGATCACAGGTGAAAAGGGTGATGTAGAATTAGGTGAATAAGTCTTTGTTCGTAGACCTTTTATGGGAAAATATAGAGACAAATGCCGGTTAAGGGTGACCGATGGTGGTTGGGTGCAACCGGCACCAGTTACTGTGCCCAAAAACTGGGAATGCCAAAAAATGAGTTTTGCTTGGTCTCCTTTATGATTGCACAAAGGATTTTGGTTGGTCCGAATGAGGTATTGGGTCGTTTGGGTGGGATCTGGTGAGGTTTTAATAGGTATATGGAGGGGTGAGTATTAATGGAGGTCTATAGGTTTTTGTGAGAACAAAGGATAACAATATAATGACAAAATGAAATGAACCAGAGTATAACATTTTACTTCTACAGATTCTGGTTTGGATGCCTGTGAGTCATGAATCTAAGGTGCCTGGTAAGAGGTTGAAACTTCTTTTTGATCACATCTGAATCTTGGAACAGCTTCTTCATGGTCTGCATGTCTATTCCTTTTTCTCTTGGTTGATCAAAGCTTCCCTTCCTAGGGGTGAGTGCACAATTGTAAAAATTCTTGATCTCCTATCCTTACCATGCATGTTCTCACTGGAATTCATTCTCAGAAGATGTCGATACCCTTCTCAGGGTTTTCCCCAAATAGATGGCTTTCCAACCTTCTTCCAATGTTCAGAAGAAGGTTGTTTTAAGAGTTTAAAGAAGACCGACAGTAGAAAGCATGCTAACATAACTTGTGTGTCTTGAGTTTTAGGGGTAATCAAAAGGTACTATCAAGGTAGGATTACATATTCAGTTCAAGCAGTTGATAACTAGGAACTGTTGATGCAAAATCACAGCACCCCTGGATGCATTGATCTAGGCTTCTAGGTTGATCACTCTAGGCATCCAATGTGATTGCACAACATGGAAACCTCTCTCCAAGCGTGGGACTTGCAGAAACTGAGAGAGGAATCTCCAGAGAAGGCTAGTTCCTGCTCCTAAACTACCTGCCACAAGCTATTCCAGTGCAGGCAAGCTAATCTAATCCTAATCTAACCATGCTAAGGAGACAGAGAGAGAGAGAGAGAAGGGAAAAGACAGCAAAAGCCTACGCTAAAACGGTGATACACCAGAGAAGGAGAATGTTGAACATCTATCAAAACTACCATGGAACAAAGAGAGGTGAGCAATGGGAAGGATGGACAGATGCATCACAGGCCCAAGGATAGATTTCACACAGAAAATGTCCCAAAACTCCATGAACACAGCTCCAAACCTGCAATGAACATTGAGAACATGCACAAATACCTGCAATGAAGAGAGGCAAGAAGAGAACAAACAAAAACGAGAAAGGATGGACAGATGCATCACAAAACACGTTTTTTTGTTGCTTCAGAAGTTTGCACAGAACATCATTTCAATAGTAAAAGGGCAAAAACGCCATTACAGAGCAGGGAAGGAGGTTTGAACTCCATTTTCAACCCTGGAGAAGAAAAAGAAGGGAGGGCAGAGCTGAAAAGATGAACCACCTTAATGTCTAACCTTTAAAATGAGCCAAATCTGGCTTTTTACATTGCATGGGTCGAGCCCAAGGAGACAGAAAAGTACAAAAAAACGTGTAAGCCTATTCCTCATTGACTGCAGATGCATTAAAACCGCATGGGGGATACCTTACCAACCCATACCCTGCCATCTCTGACCGATATTGGAGGAGAATGCGACCCATTCTGCATTAAATCTGGTCGCTGAAATGTCACTTCTGGCCGTGCTGAAGAAGAATGCAACCCATGTGCATTAAACTGGTTGTTGAAACGTCGCTTCTGGCCATGATCACGCGTCAGATCCGTTTCTCGATTTTCTCCCTCCAGACTGCACCAAAACTTGAGATTGATCCATAGAATCATGTAGAGAATTTCAACAAGCTTTTCGTTGATATAAAGAACGTGCAAATCCGAGTTCTGGATCGAAAGATATGGATGATCTGAAGATTTAGGGCACGGAACAGACCAAAACGGATTTTGAAATCTTCTTCCCGCGCTCTGCCACCTGGATGACACGTGGCACGTGCTGATTGAATATGTTATTCTCTCATCTGACCTGTCCCATGGGTTTTCCTTGAAAACTTTGAATTTTTTATGATTCGAAACATTTTTACTTTTCCTCCGCACCCACGCCACTTGGGACACGTGGCATGCATTGATTGGTCGACACGGGGCGCGGAGTAGACTTTCGCTTTTAGCTCTTTGGCTGAACTTAGCCAAATTTCCCAAATCTTTCCCTGGCTCCGCACTTCTCTACTCAATTGCACACGTGTCCTGTACTAACTGGCTCAGGCCAGCACTTCAAACCTTACCCCTTTGACTTTTTGGACCTTTTTCCTTGGCGACACGTGTCATGCTGTGATTCGTCCACGGGCCTGCCGGATTTTCACGTCCACCGCGTCTTTTTGTCCCAGATGTCCCAGTGCTTCGCGGGATAGAATCCTCCGAGCCACCCAAAATGGGCTTCCTCATCCCTTTTCTGTCGGTGACACGTGGCGTGATCTGATTGGCTTTCGGCTCCTTCGGCTATCCGCGTCCCGCGCGTCCCTTTGTCCCACATGTCCCTGTGCGAAAGTTTCCCATTCCGGCCGAACCGGCCGGTTCGGGTCCTTCACGTACTCTTATCCCGCTTGCTCCCGATAAAGGACTTAGACAAATTTTCTTTCTTTCAGCCGATTCGGGCATTTCACGTCCATTTGTCCCATATGTCCCTTTGTTATTTGGGCTGCCTGTAGGCTTTTTGGCTGATCCGCGCCTTGATGTCCCAACTGTCCCAACTTTTGCGAGGACTAGGAATTAGCCATTTTTCACGATTTTTCCTTGCCCAAGCTTATTCTCTACAAATTTCTCGCATTTTCTCAGAGCTTGTTCTTTTCAACCTGGACAGGAGAGTTAGAAAAAATTCTGAAGGGACCCTAGAAACATGATTTTTGCCCTAGATCAATCAATTTGCCTGGGACTTGAGAATTCTGATGTATGTTATCAATTCAACCTTGGGGGTGAAATTGGATAACAGGAAGATCCTCTTGATTTTCTCGTATCTCATGTCGTTAACCCACGGATTAGACTAGGAGCTTCTTGTAAGCATGCAGGAATGTAGTTAGAGAGAATGTAGGCATTGATCTTTAGGGTTTGGATAAGTCTTTGTTAGTTATGGTAACTTACTAATAATAGGACTTAGGGTGAGGTTGCTAGATGAGGTGTCTAGGTGAGGTGTATGTGTGGATATTATCTAAATTAGGATATTTAAATAATGAATATGGTGAGGATAATGAATTAAATTAATATTAGTGGGGTGAAGGGGGCCATGGCCAGTTTAATGTAATGAAGGGTGTTTATTTGTCAAGCAACCAAAGGGGGGTGTGACCTAATTTTAGTGTTTACAAGAGCAATCAATTCAAGTAATAACCAATCAGTTTCACATTCAGATAGTGCTTCCAGTGGTATAAAGGGTTTGTTCTTCATGTTTCAAATCAGTTTCATGATTATCAAGATGATTTCATGCCCAATTGATGCTTCAAGGCTACTGATCTTTCAATATAGCAAGAAGATTATCCCACGAGTCACCAAACTGTTTTCCATTTTTTCACCCCGTGTAAAATTGGACAACTTGGAAAAAATTGGACTTGTGCAATTGACAGAGTTTCAATGGAGAATCTAGAAAAAATAGGTGTTTCATGCTTTTGGAAACTTGGAACTATTTGGAGGCATTTCCCTCATTTTCTCAGGGATTAAAAGATCAACCCTTTGCCAAATAATCAAAAAATGGAAAAAGGGTCATTTACGATGTATTTTGTACTAGAGAATCCCTTAAGCATCTTCATTAGATTGGAAGTTTCTCTCTCTTTCTGAAAAGCTAAAAAAATACTTCTAATCAAGGTTTATTTTAGGAGTGAATATTAGGAATTTTTAGTTTTCAGTTTGGTGGATTTTTCACTACCATACGGTAGCACATTCGCCAAAATTTTATGTGTTGTAAACATTTTGAATATAATTTCACCTTTGTATTTCTACTAAGGGTCGACCAATGTTAGTATATTAACCTTCATATTATAACATACTATTATATATATGTGATTAATTCACCATAATATAGTAATACAATTTACTTTCAAAATTCGTTAATAAGCTTGTGAAAAATCCAAAAGTATAAGCCAAAGGCCCAAAAAGTCGAAGGAATAAGCGAAAAAGGTAAAAAAATTGAATTGTCTGTTTGTCAAGTTTTTTTGTAAAACTATTACCGACTGATAATATTAATTTATGTTGTTGTAAGATCTTAAGGAAATTTGATTGAGTAATGTCAACCGGTAATAAGAACATGTTACCAAATGGTAACAATTAATTGTGTGACCATCCGGTAACATTGATTTGTGTTTCCATCCGATAACATTGTTTTACGCTACCATCTGATAGTATTTATTTTACTGTTCTCCAATATTCATTTGTGTTGTCATTTTCTAGTGTTAGTTTTTGTTATTGTACAGTAACATTAAGTTTTTTTTTCATTCCATTTCATGATCTTTATTTTTCACAGTCTTGCATTTATTTTTTACAGCTCATATTTGAAACTTCTACATTTTTGTCACATTTGCAGACTTCAAAATCACCCATACGATGGCCCATGTTACAAATGAGAAAAGAACTCAAGGGAAAAGAAAACGTGACATGGACATTTCAAAATATTCCATTTGGCCAACAGTAACCCCAATGGCAAGAGGTAATTTTGACTCTAATTATGTTAATGTTACTTTATTTTTTGATTTACTTAGGAATTTTGTAAGTAAATCAATTTATTTCAAATGCAAAAACCCTAGCAATGACATTAATCCAGATGAAATTCCCAATCAATAGAGTAATTTAATTCAAATTGACAGTACTGATAATCCCATTTTCCATCCAACTCAAACTTCTGATAAACATTCCAAAAACACACATCAGAAACGTAAAAGTTGGAAGTGGACTATAGGAATAACTTATGAATTTGAATGGTCAACCAAATATCCATTCATTGAACATGTTGAACCATAAAATAGTATCGATACTCCTAAAAAATGTAGATGTACTATATGTAGTTGAAAACTAGGTAGAGACCACAAAATGCAATTGAATTTGGACACAATAGAGAAGCATTGTGAGAAGGTATATCAGTCTAAAAAGCAAGATGATGAAACAGTAATAAAAATAACTAGATGGAAAACTGAAGAAGATTGTTTACATATAAGATATGCAGCAAAATATGACAATCATCATAAAAATCTTCAAGACCTAGTTGAGAAATGTGGAACAATAAAGGCTAAATTTGAAAAATCTACTGATACAAATCTTTTGGCAATACTCATACAATTCAGAATAATATTTCACATTTTTAAAAAGGGAAGACCAATTTTAGATCTCATTGATTATAATATATTTTTACAATCTAATGGGTTTCCAAATATTCCAACAACATACTGGTTAGATACCAGTGCATGTGAAATGGAAAAGTGTATGGGAGAAATTGAAATCACTGATTTGAGAGAGAAGGTAAAAAATGTGAATATTATCGCATTATCGATTGATGAGGTCATGTCGACACTAAAATTTTCCTCCGTAATTTCTATTTCATTAATGTATGTATTAGGAATAGGATGTTGTTAAGTATAATTAGTAGTAGCGTCTGATACAAGATAACGACGCCGTCAGTACGGTGCCGCCAATAATGTGGAGTACAGTAACAATCAAAGTACAATAGGAATGTTGTAAAAAGTAAATATTTGTCGTAAGTGGTCCGGTAATGTTAAAATGTCAAAGTTTGGGTAATTAGAGAAGTATGGTCTACATGATTAGGAATTAGAAATATTATATTGGTAATAAAGACAAGGAGTGAGGTCATAAATATTTTGTGTATTTTATTTGTAAAAAGTCTAAAAATGTGGAACCCATGTAAAATGATAAGGTTTATCTTATCTTAACAGATAAACTTACATGTACAGATAAGAGTTAAGGTATGGAATATGATTCGTCAGAGTGGATTTCTTATCCTATCTTAGAGATAAGATGGATAAGCCTGGAAGTTCTATAAATAGAGAGGCTACCCCCCTCATTTAGCATAGAAGGAAGTAGTGAGAAATATTGTAGGAAGTGTGCGAAGGAAGCCATCAGTTTAAAGGTGTGTTGGAGAAGCCATTAAGAGGTGTAATTGTAAAGTTTCTCCCATAGTCTTGGTGAAAGGCAAGAGAATTCAATAACACTTGAAGTACCTCATGGGTGAGATTGTAATAGTTTCATGTTAATATTATAATTTATTTTGATATTTCAGATTTGTCATCATTTTGTCTTATCATAGTCGATGGTATTCTTGTGTTATGTTGTTGTTTTGTTTCCAGATTACATCCACCAAACTAAAGGCTGTGCATTAGTAAATAATCATAGCACGAGGAGTTCCCGGTGAAGAATTATCATAGTGCCAGATTGGTGATGACATTTTGGTTCCGTTGCCGGGACCATTCCTCATTGGTGGATTTTCTGGAGAGATATTCCCACTTAGTCAAAAATCAATTAGAGGGTAACCTTGTTTTTACTGTGCATAGTAGTTACCATGGTAAAGTCATTTTTGCCATGAATAGTAGTTACCATGGTAAAGTCATTTTTGCTGGAATAGAATTTACCACAGTAACTTCACTTTTTACCATGAATAGTATTTACCGCAGTAACTTCACTTTTTACCGTGAATAGTGTTTACCACAGTAAGTCAAGTTTTACCATAGTTTACCGTGGTCATTTCTATTTTACCGTAGAAAGGTGTAAATTCACTTTCTAGTATAGTGATTCCAATTATTTATACACATAAGTCTTGTTGATTGTACTTGTGAGTTGGTATTTCACGGTGGTTGCTTTTGAAAATGGGAAAGATTCCTATTTTTTCAGCTCAATCTAATGAAGATGCTTTTTCTTTCATTCAAGAGTTTAAGCGATCTTGTATTTGTAATGGCCTTATAAGAAGGGAACAATGGACTGAATTTTTTCCTACCTTTTTGGATGGTTCAGCACTTAGGTGGTTTGAAACACTAGGTGATAATGTGAAAAATTCATGGGATTTATTAACTGAAAGTTTTCTTGAAGAATTTGGTGAACAACAGAAATATGCAGATCTCATGATCGAGATCACAAAGCTATCCTAAGGAGAGAAGGAGAAGATAAGGGATTATCATGTTCGTGTTCTAGAGCTAAGGAGGAAGCTCGATGCCCAGATCCGGAAGGAAGGACTAGCGGATGGGTTGATGAATGGCATGGATAATATCCTCTGTAAGCACTTCATTCTTGGGATGAAGCCAGAGATCAGACAACGAGTGAAGTATGACTGCCCAGCTACCATTGAACAAGCAAAGGAGATTACAAGAAGGTAAGAAGAAAGCATGGAAGAGGAGCCCAAAGAAATTGTTGCTAAAGTAGAGCCTACACCAGCACCTTTGGTCCTGAATCCACAACCACTCTCGGTGAGCACAAATATTTCTCCTAGTACATCTACTGAGTATGAAGATCTGCTCAAAAAGATGGGTCAGTTAACTATTAATCTTCTTCAAGGAAAGGAATTTAGTTCTCAGGGAGGAGATAGAGGTCCAAAAAGAAATATTTCTAAAGTTGTTTGTTATGGTTGTTATAAAAAGGGTCATTATAAGTATAATTGTCCAGATAGAGCTTCTACATCTGGTAAAGGAGATAATGATAAAGGAAAAGTACTTGTGAATTCTTTTGATGTAGTAGATAAGAGCAGAAATAATGAAGTAGATGTGTTTGTAACAAAAAGAAAGAAAGAAAAAGATAATCAAGATGGAAATGATCCTAAGAAGATGAAAGAAGAACTAGTAAGAAACATAGGAGAAGAAAGTTGGGTGTGCAAGATTTTCTGATTTCACAGGGGCAAGGACCATACTCCATCTTGGAAGATCTGTCCAAAAGGCCTGCAAATATTACATATGGTCAACTCTTGGCTATGTCTTCTGAGAAGAGGCGGGAGTTGCGACGTGGACTCAATGCTCAACGAAGGAAGGAGGTTGAGGTCCCTGTTTTGGAGGCAGAGGCAGATCCCTATGCTCCACAAGCTGAGGTATTATGTATTGGTATTTCAATTCATGATGTCTTAGTTGATGGAGGTGCTGCAGTTAATGTAATGACTGAGTCTGTAATGAATATGTTGGGTTTAAAAATTGATCACCCTTCAACACTTATGTTAAAGTCATTAAATAAGGGAAAAACTAAACCAGAAGGTGTAGTTTCAAATGTGGCAATATCTGTTATGGTTCTTGTATGTGTGGTAGACTTTCAGGTGATGAAAAATGGTATTGTTGTGTACCCAATGCTGCTGGGAAGACCACGGCTAAGGAGAGTTCATGCAAGAAACTACTGGAATGAAGGTTTCATGACACTTGGATGTGGTAGAGAGAGGGTGAAGATAAAGGTGATCCCTCGACATCATAAGGCAGAACCTGTGGATTCAAGTGATGAAACTGATGATTGGACATCCTCTGATTACTCTAGTACCAGTGAAGTGGACACTGAAGATGAAGAAAGTGAGGTGGATGTTTCAGTCATGGATATCCTTCCAGTCACACCAACTCATGACCCCATAAAATTATCTGAAGAAGAAGTTGATGATCGTCTCCAACAAATAAAGATTGGTGATGCTGTGATGGAGAGTGAGAAGGAATCCTACCTCCAGCTCTTTCGAAGGTACATACACCTATTCACTTTTGATTACAAGGAACTCCGTCAAGTAAGTTGGGTAGAACATTGTATTGAGCTGGTAGATGGTGCTATGCCCATAAAGCAAATACCATATAGAATGAATCCTAATTTTTCAAAGATTGTAAAAGAAGAAATAGATAAGTTGCTTGATGCAGGATTCATATTTGCTGTGGAGAATTCATAATGGGTTTCTCCCATTGTGATCTCAATAAAAAAGAATGGGAAGCTACGCATTTGTGTTGATTACAAGAAGCTCAATAAGGCAACAAAGAAGGATCATTACCCTCTTCCATTTTCAGATCAGATCTTAGACGAAGTAGCTGGCCAGGAGTGCTATAGTTTTGCTGATGGATATAGTGGCTACAACCAAGTTCGTATAGCAGAGAAAAATCAGCTGAAGACCACGTTCACCACTCCTTGGGGGACGTTTGCTTATAGAGTTATGCCTTTTGGGTTATGTAATGCTCCAGCAACATTCCAGCGTTTGATGAATAGGGTGTTCGAACCCTACATTGGGACCTTCATCAGAGTATTTCTGGATGATTTTTACATCTATGGGAGCAAGTTGGACCACCTGCACCAAATAGAGACAGCATTTCGAAGGTTAGATGAAGCACAAGCCTCACTAAACCCTACAAAGTGTGTCTTTGGATGTTCTAAAGGTGTTTTGTTAGGGCATGTTGTATCCAGAGATGGTATTGGTACTCATCCTGATAAAGTTTCAAAAATCAAAGATTTACCATTTCCTCTTAATAGAAGTTGAGATCATTTTTAGGCCATGTGGGTTACTATAGAAGGTTCATCAAGAATTTTTCAAAGATTGCACAGCCACCAACCCAGTTCTTGAAGAAAGATGTTACTTATGAACCAGGAAATAAGGCGCATGAAGCTTTTGGACAATTGACGAAAACCCTGGTGTCTTCACCTGTTTTAAAGAATCCAGATTGGAGCAAGCCATTCATTGTGTACACTGATGCCTTAGATGCAGCACTAGGAAGTAATTTGAGCCAAAAGGATGAAAATGGGAATGAACATCCAATTTACTTTGGGAGCAGACAAATGAGCAGTGCTGAGGTAAATTATACTGTAACTGAAAAAGAGGCTCTGGCTATAATTTTTGCTGTAAATAAGTTTAGAAATTACTTGCTAGGGCAAAAATTTCTAGTTGTAACAAATCATCAGGCTCTAAAATATATTGTAAATAAGCCTAACCCATCAGGGAGGATAGCAAGATGGATAATTTTGCTACAAGAATTTGAATTTGATATTATAGATAGGCCAGGAAAGAAGCATGTCAATGCAGATGCACTCTCTCGAGCCTATGATGGTTTAGGATCATCTTGTGATGATGATGATTTCCCTGATGCAGCGTTGTTATCCCTTGACACGATCCCTAGTGAATACATAGATATTTGGAATTATCTGAATGAATTCAAGTTTCCTGATGGTGCCAATGCAAAGACTAAGAGAAAGATTACTCAAGCTAGTCATCCATATTCTATTCTGCATGGAGTATTATTTCGAATAGGACCTGATGGACAGTACAAGAGGGCAGTTGGACATGATCAAGGGAAGGAACTGCTAGAAGAATTCCACAATGGTACATGTGGAGGGCACTTCTCTGGACAACTTACAGCAAGAAGGATCTTGGATGCAGGTTATCACTGGCCCACTCTTTTTAAAGATTGTTATAATTATTGTAAGACGTGTGATATTTGTCAAACACATGGTAACCGTAAGACTTCATTAGCTCCATTATGTCCTATTCTTCCCCTTGGTCCCTTTGAAAAGTGGGGAATAGACATTATAGGTCCACTTCCAACTACATCACGCCAAAATAAGTATATTGTAGTTACCACAGATTATTTAACCAAGTGGGTTGAAGCTAGGCCATTGAAAACAGCTTCCATGGATGAAGTGGCAAGGTTCATGTATGAACGCATTGTCACCAGATTTGGTTGCCCATTAGAAATTGTAACAGATCAAGGAAGCCACTTCATTAATGAGGTGGTAGAAGCCCTAGTCAATAAGTTTTCTATTAAGCACAGGAAGGAAACAACATACAAGCCAAGCACAAATGGACAGGTGGAACGAACAAATTTTATGTTGTGTCAAATTCTAGCAAAAGATGCAGCCTTGCAGGTACATAAATGGGATAAAAGGATTCATGCAGCATTATGGGCATATAGGGCAACATCAAAGTCAGCAACAGGATACTCCCCATTTCAGTTGGCCTATGGCATTGATCCAGTTCTTCCTATTGAGTTTGATATTCCCACTGTGAGAGTTATGAAAAATGAAAGGATAGATGAAAGTGATTCAGTAAAAGAAAGGTTGGTACATCTTCATTTGCTGGAGTAAATGAGAGAAATAGCAAAGGATACAAGCCATAAGAAGAAAATGAAGCAGAAGGAATACTTTGATCAAAAGATCCGGTGGTCTCCATTTCATGTGAATGACTTGGTTCTAGTATATGATTCCAGATACAAAAAAGAAGACAGAGAAAATTTATTCCAAAATGGATGGGGCCCAACAAAATAGCAGTTGTGCATGAAAATGGTATGTACCGACTGGAGGAATTGGATGGCACTCCCATTACGAAATGGGTCAACCACGACAAGTTGAAGATTTTCCAAGCACTAGAATAGTCTACTCCGAGGACAGAGTAGAAGCTAGGAAGGGGGAAGATGTTGACACTAAAATTTTCCTCCGTAATTTCTATTTCATTAATGTATGTATTAGGAATAGGATGTTGTTAAGTATAATTAATAGTAGTGTCTGATAGAAGATAACGGCGCCGTCAGTACGGTGCCGCCAATAATGTGGAGTACGGTAACAGTCAAAGTACAATAGGAATGTTGTAAAAAGTAAATATTTGTCGTAAGTGGTCCGGTAATGTTAAAATGTCAAAGTTTGGGTAATTAAAGAAGTAGGGTCTACATGATTAGGAATTATAAATATTATATTGGTAATAAAGACAAGGAGTGAGGTCATAAATATTTTGTGTATTTTATTTGTAAAAAGTCTAAAAATGTGGAACCCATGTAAAATGATAAGGTTTATCTTATCTTAACAGATAAGCTTACATGTACAGATAAGAGTTAAGGTATGGAATATGATTCGTCAGAGTGGATTTCTTATCCTATCTTAGAGATAAGATGGATAATCTTGGAAGTTCTATAAATAGAGAGGCTACCCCCCTCATTTAGCATAGAAGGAAGTAGTGAGAAATATTGTAGGAAGTGTGCGAAGGAAGCCATCAGTTTAAAGGTGTGTTAAAGAAGCCATTAAGAGGTGTAATTGTAAAGTTTCTCCCATAGTCTTGGTGAAAGGCAAGAGAAGTCAATAACACTTGAAGTACCTCATGGGTGAGATTGTAACAGTTTCATGTTAATATTATAATTTATTTTGATATTTCAGATTTGTCATCATTCTGTCTTATCATAGTCGATGGTATTCTTGTGTTATGTTGTTGTTTTGTTTCCAGATTACATCCACCAAACTAAAGGCTATGCATAGTAAATAATCATAGCACGAGGAGTTCCTGGTGAAGAATTATCATAGTGCCAGATTGGTGATGATAGTCACAACAGTAGAAAATACATCCTATGTATGCATTCATGTCTACACTTTTAGTTTCAATAACCATTTCAAGTAAAATCATCTACTAGCTATGCACAAAATGAAGGAGAACTGTAATTTTGAGAACCTCTCCAAACTTGTTACTAAAAAATTGAAGGAAATAATTGGTATGGATGATCATTTAATATCTATAAAGTTGATATGTGTAGGATTTGATGGCACAAATATCATGAAAGGTCACAAAACCAAGCTTTGTATTTGTAACATTCACATTGTAAGACTTTAGAGACAAGGGAAAAAAAATTGTTTCTAAAGTCTTAAAATGGGAATGTTACATCTTGGTATCAGAGCTGAAGGTTACAGCTCTTAGACCTATTATGTCCATAATCTGATGAAACTTAAATTTTCTTATTAACATAAAATGGTTAGAACAAGATGAAATGTTACAAATAATCCTCCACATGAGGAAGGAGCAGCAACTGCCCAGAAACTCGATCAGATCCTTGTTGCCCTGTTGGACACAAGAGATCATTTGGTTGTACTTGAACAACAAGTAATGGGCAATCAGGAGGAAGAAGATGCTGGTAATAATAATCAGCCACCTCCAGAGGACAACATCAATTTAGGTGTTGATAATAATGTGAACATACCTGATCATCCTGAGAACAAAAAGGCTAGACTGGCAGCTGAACTCACTAATGATATAAAAATGATAAGTCCACCCAAGTTTGATGGCACCACACTAGGGGATGGAGCTGAGAATTGGCTCAGCAAAATGGAGAAATACTTTGCAATAAGGAATTTCTCATAAGAAACAAAGGCGATATGGGGATCATATCAGCTTTCCCATGAGGAATCTTCATGGTAGGACAGCCGTAAGGCTGAGCTAAACATTGATGAAACTAATATCACATGGGATCAATTTAAAGGTTACTTTAGGGCAACGTAGGCTGCCACAACTTTACTATGATAAGAAAATGACTGAATTCTAGAACTTAACTCAAGGAAAGCTAACTGTAACAGATAATTGGGAGTGGTTTACTAAACTCCTTAAGTATGCACCTCAGTACCAAACTAACGAGAAGTTCAAGATACAGAAATTCATCATGAGATTGAATCCTATTATAGGAGGAGAGGTGGATGTTCACAACCCAACCACGATGGAAGGGGTTGTTGAAAAGGCCATAAGGCAGGAACAGAAATTGAAGGCAATTTCTGCTCATAAGGAGGAAGTAAGAAAGAAAATCCCCAACTCTTCTTCATCATCTCTTGCACCTAAGAAAGGACCATGGAAGAAATTTGGAATGAAAAGTAAGTCTTCATCTGATACCAATAAGAAAGCAGCGAAAAACAAGTTTGTTGGCAATGCGTGGAACAACTTTTTCAAGAACAATAATAACGGACAGAAGTCCTATAGAAGTCAAAATGATAACTCTAAGGATAGAAATAAACTCGAGCCTAGAAAGGGACCTGTATGAGGTTGTTATAATTGTGGCAAAGATCATTATGCAAATCAATTCCCTTTGAAAACAGACGACCGTAATCAGCAACACAATATACACACTACAATAGCTGATAAGCAAGCTGAGAAATAGGCCATGCCCATCGAGGTTCCAGGTAAGTTATTTGGTTTACCTATAACTATTATTTTTGACACCAAAGCTACTAAATATTTTATTTCTAGTAAATTAGCATCAAAACTAAAAAGAAAAGCTGGAAACATGGATAAAACATGGACTGTACATTATAGAAACAATGTTGTTCATATAGTTAGTATGTGTCTTTTTGGAGCAATCCTTGACTTACCTAGCTTTCCCACTAAAGTTGATCTTTATGTTGCACCTTTGGGGTCTTATGATATAATCATAGGTGTTAATTGGTTAGCAGAACATAAGGCTAAAGTGGACTATTTTGAAAAAAACATTAGTTGTTTAGATGACCTGTAGAAAACAACAAAGATTCAAGCTGTAAAACGTGAGATTTCTGTTAGAAAACTATCAGTTGTGCAACTTAAAAAGGCCAAAAATAAGGTTGTACCTTATATGCAGTAAAGATTACAGAAATAGGTGAAGAGAGCAGCAATGTCATGGAATGATATACACTGTTAAAAAACTTTAGTGACATGTTTTCGGAAGAGTTACCAGGTCTTCCACCCAAAAGGGAGTTTGATTTCACAATTGAGATCAAGCCTGAAACTAAGTCTATTTCTAAGGCACCGTATTGAATGACTACTATAGAATTAGTAGAAATTAAGGCTCAATTGCAATAATTTTTGTCTAAAGGTTTAATTAGACCAAGTGTTTCACCTTGGGGAGCACCTATAATTTTGTGAAAAAAGAAGGATGAAACACTTAGATTGTACATTTATTATAGAATGTTAAATAAAGAAATGATCAAGAATAGATACCCACTCCCTAGGATTGATGATCTATTTGATCAGATTTATGGAGCATCGGTATATTCTAAGATAGATCTTTGATCTGGATATCATCAATTTCGGATTAAGGATGAGGAAATTCATAAAATAGCTTTCAGAACAAGGTATGGACATTATGAGTTCACGGTTTCACCTTTTGGATTAACAAATGCACCTACAGCATTTATGAATTTAATGAATAATATCTTTCAAGAATACTTGGAAAAAATTGTGCTCGTATTCTTCGACGACATTCTCTTATATTCTAAAAGCATAGAGGAATACCATGAGCATTTGAAGATAGTTTTGGAAAATTTGAGAAAGAGATGGTTATATGGTAAGTTATCTAAATGTTATTTCTATGACATAAAAGTGCATTATTTGGGTTATGTAATAAGTAAGAATGGAATTTCTTTATATCCTCTAAAATTATAGCTATAACTGAGTGGCCTACACCAAAGAATGTACATGAAGTTAGAAGCTTCATGGGGCTTGTTGGTTACTATAGAAAATTTGTTAAAGATTTTTCTAAGGTGGCTGCACCAATAACTTCTTTACAGATGAAGGATAAGAAGTTTTTTTGGAGTGAGAAATGCAAAACTACATTCAGAACTTTGAAAGAAAAATTAACTTTAGCACGTATTTTAGCAGTATCAGATCCTATGGAAAATTTATGGTAGTAACCGATGCATCAGATGAAGGTCTAGGAGGTATTTTGTTACAAAATGATCATGTTATAGCTTACAAAAGTAGAAACTAAAGTTACATGAGTTGAATTATGCTCCACATGATTTAGAGTTTGCTGCCATTGTTCATGCACTACAAGTTTGGAGGCATTACCTACTTAGTAAACCTTTTGAATTGAAAATTGGTTATCTTAGGCTGAAGTATATTTTCACTCAGCCAAATCTAAATGCAAAATAATGAATATGGTTAGAGTTTTTATCTCAATATGATTTTGACATCATTTATATCAAGGGTAAGGAAAATAGAGTGGCTGACACTCTAATTCGTAGGAAGCACATTTATGCTCTTATAATATTGATAACTCAATTTAAGGATGAAGTAAAGAGTGTTATGGAATCTAATTCTTACTTTCAACAAGTAAAGACAACACTTACTGCAGATCCAAATGATTTTAGGTATAAAGGTTTTCACTTTGATAATGAAGGAATCCTAAGATTTGAAAACAAAGTATACATACCTTCGCTAAATGATTTAAGAAAGAAATTATTAGCAGAATTTCACAATTCACCTTTTTCTAGACACCCCGGTATTACAAAGATGCTTGCTGATATAAAACAATATTTCTGCAAAGGAATGAAAAAGGATGTTATTGATTTTGTGACACATTACCTTGAATGTTAACGTGTTAAAGCGGAACATATGTACCCAGCCAGTTTATTGTATCCTCATAGCATACTGCAGTACAAGTGGCAAGTGATAAACATGGAATTTGTACAGGGGTTTCCTATGTTAAGAAATAAACATGATGTTATTTTGGTAGTTGTTGATAAACTAACGAAGGTAGCACATTTTATTGTTGGTAATCTGAAGGATGATTTTCTTGTATTGGCTAAAATATTTGTTCATGAAATTTTCAGATTGCATGGAGTACCTGAATTAATCATATCAGATAGAGATCCTAGAATGACATCAAGGTTTTGGCAAACACTTAATGTAGCTCTAGGAACTAAGCTAAATTTCAGTTCTGCATATCATCCGAAAATGGATGGACATACTAAAAGAGTTAATCAAGTCTTAGAGGATATGTTACGAATGTATTATATGGATCAGCAGTATAAGTGGGAAGAGTACCTTCCAATAGTTGATTTTACATATAATAACACATATCATGCATCTCTTAAGATGGCACCTTTTGAAGCATTATACGGAAGAAAATGTAGAACCCCTGTTAGTTGGGACAGTATTGAGGAAAGAGAGGTAATTGGACCTGAAATTCTTACCGAAATGGAACAACAAGTTAAAATGATTTGTGAGCACTTGAAAGAAGTGGCAAATAGGCAAAGATGATTTAAAGCAGGTTGACCGGAAATTTGAACTTGGTGAGAAAGTCTTTCTTCGGGTTAAAATGAGAAAGAGATCAATAACTTTTGGCAAGGTTGCCAAGTTATCACCTCATTATGTGGGACCCTTTGAGATAGTTGAAGTAATCAACGATGTAGCTTACCATTTAACATTACCTCCTGCTTTGTCATGAATGCATGATGTTTTCCATATTTCTTTGCTTAAGAAATACGTTTCAAATTTATCACATGTGTTAAATTGGAATTCCTTACAGGTCCAAGACCCAAGAATAATCGTGGTTAAACCCATACGAGTGTTAGAAACTCACCAGTTGCATTTAAGAAATTGTGAAATAAGTCAATGTAAGGTCTAGTGGGACTAGTGTAATGAAGAAAGTGCAACCTAGGAAAATCTGGAAGATATGAAAATTGTTTTTCCATATTTATTTGATCAGAATTGACTTTGATAACTGATAAAAAAATTGTGATTTTATCTTTATTTGTCGATAATTCTGCCAATTTTGGGCAGATGGCTATTTATTTTTGAATAAACAGCTATGTGAATGCTGTTTTTTGGAACTTTAAATCTTGATATTGTTGCAAACATAGATTAAGAAAGTGAATAAATTTATTATCCTTAATGCAATGTTTAAATGAGATAATTATCGGGATAATGATTCTTTTTAGGAGGGAAGTATGTAACATCTTGGACAAAGTTTTCTATTTCTCTTTTGCATTACAAGCATTGGCATGTGATTTTCTTTATAAGGTGTGTTCCCTTGATTGTTGAAAATCATGCTTGTTAAGGATAAATTATTTATGCTCTATGATTCTTTTGAATGAAATTATATGGCTTGCAAGAATCTACTTTCACTTCTTGTTGATAAGCTGCAATTGGATTTTGAGAGTTGCAGACTTATCTCTTTTTGACTGACTCATCCTTGGATCAATTTTAGTGATCCAAGGAATGTTTTAAATCTTCTTAACAGACTAAATGGTAAATTGGCATTCATTGGTTGAGAGAAATAGCGGATTGAACCTTGTATGTTACAAGTTCTTTGGGCTTGAGTGATCGTGTATACATTCGGTTGTATGTTTATGCTTGGGTCTTCGGGATTGACCTCTGCAGGACATTTTTGTCATAAATAAGAATAGTCTACTTCATGACTATGAGGGGGATCAAAATCCTAAAAACTAAAGGACTATCCTAACGGTATCCTAAACTAGGTAAGAGCACCTACTTCCTAGCTACGTCTATTTAATTGGGTTATAATATAACCTAAGCTTCGTATTCTATTATGTTGGGGGGTGACCTAACCTAAGCTCTTGTACTAAATGAATAAGGGAGAAAGTTTGCTAAGGTGATATTAGGCTATGTTAACCTAATGCCTAATACTAATGGTTGTGAATTTAATCTAACCTAAGGTGGTATTACCTATGGCAATGTCTTAGACCTAAGGAAATTATTTAGGAAATGATTTTTGACTAACCTACGTTTTGGGGACATCTAGCCTAAACTAATTAAAGATGGGCCTATGGTTGCATGACACTATGGCGACAGTTCCAATGGATTTTATTTAATTTGATTAGATTTAAATGCATGGAGGTACTGCCAGTTTGGCAAGGGCTAGTTAAAATTTAGTGGAGCTTATGTGGAGGCTTCACTAAGTATGGAATTGCATGTTGATTTAGAATTGGTATCTGCCAGTTTTGAGAGGTGGTGGCAAGGAGAGATAAGAGGGAGAATTAGGAGTAATGGAATTTATACACCTCGGTTTTTGTGTGTAAACTGTCTTGGCAACACAGGAGGTGGGTTTGTGAGATATTTTTTGGTTTTGCATGCCTCGAGAATTTTGCTCTGCATGAAGCTATCTAGTTCTTTGAACCAGCAGTTCAACTTCTTCTTCTTGGCTATTTTTGGTTTCTCTGGTCTATTTTTGATCAAGGGAATGTATAAGAGGCATTGGAAGAAAAAAAAAATGTTTTTGATCTGTCGTGGAGAAGAAAAAGGGTTGGAGGCTCAGCTGGAAGTCTCCTACGAATTAGCAGAGGCACTATCATGCATGATAGGCTCTACCCATTAAGATCTCTTGCTTTCTTCTAAATGAATCATTAAAACAACTCTGCTCTCATGAAATAATTGTTTGCTTGATTTGTTTGGTTATTTACTTTCATGTTTTTATGAATCTCTGTGGTTTTTGGAATGGAAATCCATTGCTGGTAATGATATTTTTTGGGAAAATTTCTCTGTGCTAGTTTAATGGTGATATTCATGTGAACTTGTATTTGAAGCTCTGTAACTTGTATTTGAGGTTGTTGTTGACTGAACTAGCATTCATTGCCTTATGCTTTGTTCTGAACTATTTTTAGAGCATGTGTTTTGTTTAAATTTGTAGTGAAGCTTCTTGGTTGTTCTAGACTGGCATTTGTTTCTTGTATGGTTCTGAATCTCTATTTTAGTCTTGTGTTTTGTTGAGCTTGTAGTGGAGCTTCATGGTGTTTCTAAGCTTGTGTTAAAGTTTTGTGATTTTTTATGAGCTTTTAATGGAACTTCGTGTTTGTTCTGGACTAAGTGGAACTTGGTGTAGTTCTGAAATTTTGGTTGAATCTTCATATTCAACACTATACTCATATTCAGTTCTTACGAAATGCTGAACTTGTAGTCGAGTTGTTGAGTTTTTTTCTATGCATATACTCTAAGCTGGAAGTTTTATTCTTATTTAAGGAATTGAAAATTCTTGATCTCATATTATAGCATTGGTGTTTTGTTCTGAGCTTGTATTTAGGGCTTTGTGTTTCGTTTTAGGCTCTTATTTGAACTTCGTGCTTGTCTGATCCAGTATTAGAAGCTTGTGAAGTCCTGAAATTTTGTTCGAAGCTCGTGTTCAACACTATACTAGTATTCCAGTCTTTTTTGTTATGAACTTGAGTTGGATTCGACGGGTTTGAATCTATACTTGTATTCTGAGCTGGAGTATTGTTGGTATTATGTATGTGAAAAGCTTTAAATCCATTTTTGGACTGTCTACCCAATAATGGCTTGAGAGATTATTTTTGGTTTGAAATTGATCTAGTAATCTCTTTGAGATCTCCTTCGTATAACTTCTTGAGTGTGAATGGTTTTATTACTTTTGTCTTTTAGACTGTACCGCCTTTTGAACTAGATAGGGAGAGTGAATGCAAAGTATATCTTTCCTTCTCTATCCTGAGTGAACCCATGTCTTGTTGAAGCTTGACTATTTTGTTCATAGCATTAATGGACTGGAACTATGTCTTGTGTGCAAACCGTCTACAGAATTTCCTCTGGCACTCTTTACCCTACCATAAAATGGATTTGGAAGGGGAGGTTGGACCGATGTACTCCTTAAGCACTGAGCTAGAGTAGTGGAGGTGGCCACAACCACGGGTTGAATTTTAGATCGCATATGTAAAAAACCTGCCAACATCAATACTTTAACAATATCATATTCAATATGTTGATTCTTGAAATAACAAAGACAAACAAGTGAACAGTAAGAACTTCAAATTAATAAGAATAAAATCAATCGATATTTATTACGTTGTGAATGTTGGTGTTCGTAGTCAATAGACTATGGAACTAGGTGAAAGGGAGGTGGTGGCACTACAAAACCTAAATTTATCAAAAAAAATTTAAAAATAATGATAAATTCCTAAAATAAATACTAATATAAATAAAATAAAATTCACTATTTATTAGTTATTTAGTACCGAAACTTAAAGGGTCTAGGAGATGAAATGGTGCAGACTCAATCTCTTCTTGCTCATGTATGTATGTAGTGTCTGCACTAGTATGACACCCTGTGTCTTTGAGTCGTTGATGTGTCGAACAAGGCTACACATTAGGATAATGAAGTATGTCATTGTCGAGAATCCAAGATTCAGATTATCATTAGTCTTTAAAAAATCAAAATTAAGACGAATGTGCATATAATTATGGATAAATCAAAACTTGCATTTCCCATAGTGGTAGCACGTGTTATGTTCTAATTTCAGTACCAGGGAAAATCCATAAAACCACACATCCATTTGGTTCCTATTATCCCTTTATGTTTTTTGCTACTAGTGATAGCCATAAAATCATCGGTCATGGTGACATCAACTAGA
Organism: Taxus chinensis; assembly: GCA_019776745.2. Taxonomy (NCBI): domain Eukaryota; kingdom Viridiplantae; phylum Streptophyta; class Pinopsida; order Cupressales; family Taxaceae; genus Taxus; species Taxus chinensis. Next base: position 897,493,529 of record CM034149.1, read on the forward strand.
TTTTTGTCACCAGACCCCTCAGGCCCAATAGGGTTATGTACATGAATTACCACATTATGAAGATCCATTGTTTCACTGGCTTTGACCTGTTCAAAATAGAGTTATAGATTACATATTTATAAGAATTGATTTTAAAATGATTTATTTTGAAAAGAATTGAGATAGAATGATTTTAAAACAAAATAATCACAAATTGTTGGTCCATAGGAATTCCATGTTTATCCATATTCTCGTGTAGAGAAGTTGGAATAACTATTGGTTTGAGTCCATTAAAACCCTCATAATATAAAGAAAGAACATAACAAGAACAAGATATAATTGCAACAGGATTCAATTTGGTTGTGGAAAGGTTAGAATGAATCCTTGATGAAAGAAATGTACACCAATCGAATCTAACACTGAAAAAGGTATGGAGAAGGCAGTACGGCACCCACTAAGGAATGTCAGTGTATCTTCCTTGTAACATGATGCAAGACTAGAAAAATTCTACCATTTCCAACAAAAATGGGTCTATGATAGATTGTGTGTTGATCCCTCTTTTAGAAGGATTATTAACCTCAGCCTCAACAGAAATACTGTAATGAGACTATAGAAATTTCTTTTTCTCATCAGGTATAACAGATTTGGTGGTTATAGGAAATGTGTTTTGATGGGGTAGGCTTGTTAGACGATGAAAATCATTAAAAAAAATTGATGAAAAATTGGTGGGATGGTAATGCAACAGTGAAAGTGTCATCAAAAATATTATACAATTGCATTAAGTTATTTAATAACTTGTGTTCTATCTGATACTCGGGCATGTAAATAAGTCCATAGAACCATGAGCTATGGATTGACTCATTATTTGAGGGTCTTCAAGAAATTGTAGTAACTACGGATATAAAATGTTTTGGTAAACATAGGAAATTATTTTAATGAACTTTTTCTTGGTGCCATTATTCTTGAATCTTGAATCCTTGATGTTTTGTTTCTTTGAAAAAAAAGGGGGTGTTAGCAAATGGAAAATACTTGTATATGAGGATCGCAGAAAAAATTGTGTGGCTACAATAATGGAAGTGGATGAGAAGGCTATAGGTTGGAGCTCTGAAAAATATCTCAAAGAAACTTGCAAGTGAAAATGGGACAAAATGAAAGGAGATGGGTATATATATAGCCAAGGAAAGGGTCATGGGACAGGGCCCATAGATCAAGGCTATAATACACATGGATTGGGGAATGTCAGATGACAACATGACCAAAAGCATTGACAGTAAAAATGACAACAAAAGGATGTGAGTTATTACTATTTGGGAATATAATAGTAATACCGAATGTCAACAAAACTATGTTCCCATACGAAAATGTATAGCTGGAAAGCTACCGTCTCGAAATAGTTTAACTCAATAAAAGTGTGTTACCTTACGTCAACAAGGTGTTGACTTCTAAGAATGTAACGGTGCAGAAAAAATTCTTACCATCTGGGGTAACAAGCACATTTGGTTAATGACTGACAATACTACACACCTTCTGGGAACAAGTGTATTCTATTACCAGCTGGGAACATGCGTATTATGTGTTGTCATTTGGGAACAAGTGAAACATGTTACCAGCTGGAAACACATGTGTCAGTGTTGTCATACGGGAATAGGTGAATGTGTTATCGAACGGTAACATATTTTTTTGCTGTCATTCAGGAGTATTCCATACATATCATCTGGTAACATTACGTACTTGTCAAATGGTAACAGACCAAAAAATGAATTCCACCACTGATGAATTAAAAAACACCTCCATTTTCCACCATCATGAAACCTTCATTTCCTACATTTAGCAACCATGTGAATTGCCTTTTCATCATATTCGCCAGCCATTCTATAATAATTTTTTGGAGGGGGGTCTTAAAATGAAACCTGTTTCTAATTTTGAATTATTTTCAAGTTTTGGGCCATGGGCAATGATTCGTAGTTTTTCATTTCATAGTGTTAGACCCACAAGGGAGAAATACAAAGTGACAGTCAACATGCTTAATGCAAAATAATCCGTTGCCGCCACAACCAATCAAAGGCCAACACATGGCGCAAATCAAAAATCTAGATAGGGGCATGTCGAGGTATTCTGTCACACCTTAGGGTGATGGAATCTAGTGGATCTCAAGCCCCATAATGAACAAATTTTAGAAGAAGGCGTCATGTCCATAAGGATAATATATAAAGTGACAGTCAACGTGCATGATCCAAATTAATTTTCGGTCCCCGCGGCTAATGGAAGGATGACATGTGTTAAGATTATAACAATTAATATGTAGATAAAATCCCTAAGGCCAATCAAATTTTTCCACTTGCCACGTTCATGTGCTCCCCGATAGGAAAAACTTTAAATGGCCATATCTTTTGATCCAGAACTCCAAATTTCACAAAATATATATCATATAAAAGGTCTCCTCAAGCCCTTCAGTTTGGCATCATCAAAATATGATTTTTTGGCATATGGTGGAGGAAGAAAGGAAAATATGGCCCAAAACTAATGAATATAGTTCTAGGTAGTTGAGAAACCAAATGTCATATGATTTGGCACCCATTTCTTCTTCTACAAGAAAAACATCATGAAGAAATAGATTTTTCAGGGTGCCCATGCGCTTTGTAGGGGAATTAATGCATCTTATTGGTGGGTGGGAGTAGAAATTAAATTTTTCCCTCTTCTCTCTCTCACATTCTTGGATATATCGTAAAACCTCTCAATTGTGAGGGGGAAGTTCAAAATGTAGTGGAACTTTGTATAAATTGTTCCATAGTAGAGTTGAGTTGCATGCCTCATATTTGGACATATTGCAAGGTGATCCTTTCCTCCTCTCCTTTAATGTAATGGATTGTGCATACTTGAAGCAATAAAATTCATGTTTTGTGGATATCTTTTGTCATATCTATGTTTTATTACCTTTCCCTACCTTTCATTGCATCTACAGGTGTTTTGTACATCTTTTTTTCTCCTTGCAGGGTCTCAAATGTGTTATGCTCCATGACATGGTGCTTTGAATGTTGTTTTGGACTATGGCACTCAATTCTACCCTCTCCTTCATCATTTTCTTCCATTTTAACTCACCTGAGAGTGTCTCCACCCCTTTTATGGTTCTATCACCTTTGTTAGCTTAGGATTTTCTATTTTCATGCATCTTTCTCTCTCTCTGGCCCCTTGGAAGTTTAGAATAGGGTTATATAGTTACATTAACTTCCTTAGGATTAGTTTTAGCATTAGGATTAGGTATATGAACCAACCTTCTCTGGAGGTTGATCTCACTTTACAAGTCCCACACTTGTGAGATAATCACATGTTATCAAAAAGTAGGCATATGTAATGTGCAAATCCTAAGGTGCTACTTTTTTGCTATAACAGCTAAAAAGAAGGAAGAGAACAAGAATAAGGAGGAAGTGAGCAAGAATAAAGATAGAGATAAAGAAATAATTAATATAGAGAGGAAATAAGATAAAATAATAAAAGGCTACAAAAGACAAAGAGCAAGAGAAAAATGTTAGATTAACAATTCACTGTGAAAAAAATTATGAGAGCATATGTAGAAGCTCAAAGGGTCAATAAGGGGGCACCATCGTAATCAACGATGGAAGAAAAGGAGAAAGTGAAATAAGAAGGAGAACAAACTATAGGAATTGTGTAAATCATAATATCTCTCATTGCGTAATGTCATCACCAATCTGGCACTATGATAATTCTTCACCGGGAACTCCTCGTGCTATGATTATTTACTAATGCACAACCTTTAGTTTGGTGGATGTAATCTGGAAACAAAACAACAACATAACACAAGAATACCATCGACTATGATAAGACAGAATGATGACAAATTTGAAATATCAAAATAAATTATAATATTAACATGAAACTGTTACAATCTCACCCATGAGGTACTTCAAGTGTTATTGACTTCTCTTGCCTTTCACCAAGACTATGGGAGAAACTTTACAATTACACCTCTTAATGGCTTCTTCAACACACCTTTAAACTGATGGCTTCCTTCGTACACTTCCTAAAATATTTCTCACTACTTCCTTCTATGCTAAATGAGGGGGGTAGCCTCTCTATTTATAGAACTTCCAGGCTTATCCATCTTATCTCTAAGATAGGATAAGAAATCCACTCTGACGAATCATATTCCATACCTTAACTCTTATCTGTACATGTAAGCTTATTTGTTAAGATAAGATAAACCTTATCATTTTACATGGGTTCCACATTTTTAGACTTTTTACAAATAAAATACACAAAATATTTATGACCTCACTCCTTGTCTTTATTACCAATATAATATTTCTAATTCCTAATCATGTAGACCCTACTTCTCTAATTACCAAAACTTTGACATTTTAACATTACCGGACCACTTACGACAAATATTTACTTTTTACAACATTCCTATTGTACTTTGACTATTACCGTACTCCACATTATTGGCGGCACCGTACTGACGGCACCGTTATCTTCTATCAGACGCTACTACTAATTATACTTAACAACATCCTATTCCTAATACATACATTAATGAAATAGAAATTACGGAGGAAAATTTTAGTATCGACATCTTCCCCCTTCCTAGCTTCTACTCCATCCTCGGAGTAGACTATTCTAGTGCTTGGAAAATCTTCAACTTGTCGTGGTTGACCCATTTCGTAATGGGAGTGCCATCTAATTCCTCCAGTCAGTACGTACCATTTTCATGCACAGCTGCTATTTTGTAGGGCCCCATCCATTTTGGAATAAATTTTCTCTGTCTTCTTTTTTTTTATCTGGAATCATATACTAGAACCAAGTCATTCACATGAAATGGAGACCACCGGATCTTTTTATCAAAGTATTCCTTCTACTTCATTTTCTTCTTATGGCTTGTATCCTTTGCTATTTCTCTCATTTCCTCCAGCAAATGAAGATGTACCAACCTTTCTTTTACTGAATCACTTTCATCCATCCTTTCATTTTTCATAACTCTCACAGTGGGAATATCAAACTCAATAGGAAGAACTGGATCAATGCCATAGGCCAACTGAAATGGGGAGTATCCTGTTGCTGACTTTGATGTTGCCCTATATGCCCATAATGCTACATGAATCCTTTTATCCCATTTATGTACCTGCAAGGCTACATCTTTTGCTAGAATTTGACACAACACAAAATTTGTTCGTTCCACCTGTCTATTTATGCTTGGCTTGTATGTTGTTGCCTTCATGTGCTTAATAGAAAACTTATTGACTAGGGCTTCTACCACCTCATTAATGAAGTGGCTTCCTTGATCAGTTACAATTTCTAATGGGCAACCAAATCTGGTGACAATGCGTTCATACATGAACCTTGCCACTTCATCCATAGAAGTTGTTTTCAATGGCCTAGCTTCAACCCACTTGGTTAAATAATCTGTGGCAACTACAATATACTTATTTTGACGTGATGTAGTTGGAAGTGGACCTACAATGTCTATTCCCCACTTTTCAAAGGGACCAAGGGGAAGAATAGGACATAATGGAGCTGATGAAGTCTTACGGTTACCATGTGTTTGACAAATATCACATGTCTTACAATAATTATAACAATCTTTAAAAAGAGTGGGCTAGTGATAACATGCATCCAAGATCCTTCTTGCTATAAGTTTTCTAGAGAAGTGCCCTCCACATGTACCATTGTGGAATTCTTCTAGCAGTTCCTTCCCTTGATCACGTCCAACTGCCCTCTTGTACTGTCCATCAGGTCCTATTCGAAATAATACTCCATACAGAATAGAATATGGACGACTGGCTTCAGTAATCTTTCTCTTAGTCTTTACATTGGCACCATCAGGAAACTTGAATTCATTCAGATAATTCCAAATATCTATGTATTCACTAGGGATCGTGTCAAGGGATAACAATGTTGCATCGGGGAAATCATCATCATCACAAGATGATCCTAAACCATCATAGGCTCGAGAGATTGCATCTACATTGACATGCTTCTTTCCTGGCCTATCTATAATATCAAATTCAAACTCTTGTAGCAAAATTATCCATCTTTCTATCCTCCCTGATGGGTTAGGCTTATTTACAATATTATTTGAGTCCTAAGATCTGTTACAACTAGAAATTTTTGCCTAGCAAGTAATTTCTAAACTTCTTTACAGCAAAAATGATAGCCAGAGCCTCTTTTTTCAGTTACAGTATAATTTACCTCAGCACTGCTCATTTGTCTGCTCCCAAAGTAAATTGGATGTTCATTCCCATTTTCATCCTTTTGGCTCAAAGTACTTCCTAGTGCTGCATCTGAGGCATCAGTGTACACAATGAATGGCTTGCTCCAATCTGGATTCTTCAAAACAGGTGAAGACACCAGGGCTTCCTTCAATTGTCCAAAAGCTTCATGCGCCTTATTTCCTGGTTCATAAGTAACATCCTTCTTCAAGAACTGGGTTAGTGGCTGTGCAATCTTTGAGAAATTCTTGATGAACCTTCTATAGTAACCCACATGGCCTAAAAATGATCTCAACTTACTTCTATTATAGGAGGAAATGGTAAATCTTTGATTTTTTTTGAAACTTTATCAGGATCAGTACCAATACCATCTCTGGATACAACATGCCCTAACAAAAAACACCTTTAGAACATCCAAAGACACACTTTGTAGGGTTTAGTGAGGCTTGTGCTTCATCTAACCTTTGAAATGTTGTCTCCATTTGGTGCAGGTGGTCCAACTTGCTCCCATAGATGCAAAAATCATCCAGAAATACTCTGATGAAGGTCCCAATGTAGGGTTCGAACACCCTATTCATCAAACGCTGGAATGTTGCTGGAGCATTACACAACCCAAAAGGCATAACTCTATAAGCAAAACGTTCCCCAAGGAGTGGTGAACGTGGTCTTCAGCTGATCTTTCTCTGCTATACGAACTTGGTTGTAGCCGCTATATCCATCAGCAAAACTATAGCACTCCTGGCCAGCTACTTCGTCCAAGATCTGATCTGAAAATGGAAGAGGGTAATGATCCTTCTTTGTTGCCTTATTGAGCTTCCTGTAATCAACACAAATGCGTAGCTTCCCATTCTTTTTTATTGAGATCACAATGGGAGAAACCCATTCTGAATTCTCCACAGCAAATATGAATCCTGCATCAAGCAACTTATCTATTTCTTCTTTACAGTCTTGGAAAAATTAGGATTCATTCTATATGGCATTTGCTTTATGGGCTTAGCACCATCTACCAGCTCAATACAATGTTCTACCCAACTTACTTGACGGAGTTCCTTGTGAATCAAAAGTGAATAGGTGTATGTACCTTCGAAAGAGCTGGAGGTAGGATTCCTTCTCACTCTCCATCACAGCATCACCAATCTTTATTTGTTGGAGACGATCATCAACTTCTTCTTCAGATAATTTTATGGGGTCATGAGTTGGTGTGACTGGAAGGATATCCATGACTGAAACATCCACCTCACTTTCTTCATCTTCAGTGTCCACTTCACTGGTACTAGAGTAATCAGAGGATGTCCAATCATCAGTTTCATCACTTGAATCCACAGGTTCTGCTTATGATGTCGAGGGATCACATTTATCTTCACCCTCTCTCTACCACGTCCAAGTGTCATGAAACCTTCATTCCAGTAGTTTCTTGCATGAACTCTCCTTAGCCATGGTCTTCCCAGCAGCATTGGGTACGCAACAGTACCATTTTTCATCACACTGAAAGTCTACCACACATACAACACCCATAACAGATATTGCCACATTTGAAACTACACCTTCTGGTTTAGTTTTTCCCTTATTTAATGACCTTAACATAAGTGTTGAAGGGCGATCAATTTTTAAACCCAACATATTCATTACAGACTCGGTCATTACATTAACTGCAGCACCTCCATCAACTAAGACATCATGAATTGAAATACCATTACATAATACCTCAGCTTGTGGAGCATAGGGATCTGCCTCTGCCTCCAAAACAGGGACCTCAACCTCCTTCCTTCTTCGAGCATTGAGTCCACCTCGCAACTCCCGCCTCTTCTCAGAAGACATAGCCAAGAGTTGACCATATGTAATATTTGCAGGCCTTTTGGACAGATCTTCCAAGATGGAGTATGGTCCTTGCCCCTGTGAAATCAGAAAATCCTGCACACCCAACTTTCTTCTCCTATGTTTCTTACTAGTTTCTTCTTTCATCTTCTTAGGATCATTTCCATCTTGATTATCTTTTTCTTTCTTTCTTTCTTTTTGTTACAAACACATCTACTTCATTCATTTTTCTGCTCTTATCTACTACATCAAAAAAATTCACAGGTGCTTTTCCTTTATCAATCTCCTTTACCAGATGTAGAAGCTCTATCTGGACAATTATACTTATAATGACCCTTTTTATAACAACCATAACAAACAACTTCAGAAATATTTCTTTTTGGACCTCTATCTCCTCCCTGAGAACTAAATTCCTTTCCTTGAAGAAGATTAATAGTTAACTGACCCATCTTTTTGAGCAGATCTTCATACTCAGTAGATGTACTAGGAGAAATATTTGTGCTCACCGGGAGTGGTTGTGGATTCTGGACCAAAGGTGCTGGTGTAGGCTCTACTTTAGCAACAATTTCTTTGGGCTCCTCTTCCATGCTTTCTTCTTGCCTTCTTGCAATCTCCTTTGCTTGTTCAATGGTAGCTGGGCGGTCATACTTCACTCGTTGTCTGATCTCTGGCTTCATCCCAAGAATGAAGTGCTTACAGAGGAGATTATCACGCCATTCATCAACCCATCCGCTAGTCCTTCTTCTTCCGGATCTGGGCATCGAGCTTCCTCCTTAGCTCTAGAACACGAGCATGATAATCCCTTATCTTCTCCTTCTCTCCTTGGGATAGCTTTGTGATCTCGATCATGAGATCTGCATATTTCTGTTGTTCACCAAATTCTTCAAGAAAACTTTCAGTTAATAAATCCCATGAATTTTTCACATTATCACCTAGTGTTTCAAACCACCTAAGTGCTGAACCATCCAAAAAGGTAGGAAAAAATTCAGTCCATTGTTCCCTTCTTATAAGGCCATTACAAATACAAGATCGTTTAAACTCTTGAATGAAAGAAGAAGCATCTTCATTAGATTGAGCTGAAAAAAAAAGGAATCTTTCCCATTTTCAAAAGTAACCACCGTGAAATACCAACCCACAAGTACAATCAACAAGACTTATGTGCACAAATAATTGGAATCACTATACTAGAAAGTGACTTTACACCTTTCTACAGTAAAATAGAAATGACCACGGTAAACTATGGTAAAACTTGACTTACTGCGGTAAAAACTGACTTTACTGTGGTAAACACTATTCACGGTAAAAAAGTGAAGTTACTGCGGTAAATACTATTCACGGTAAAAAGTGACTTTACTGCGGTAAAATTCACTATTCCAAAAAAAAATGACTTTACCATGGTAACTACTATTCATGGCAAAAAAATGACTTTACCATGGTAACTACTATGCACAGTAAAAAAAGGTTACCCTCCAATTGATTTTTGACTAAGTGGGAATATCTCTCCAGAAAATCCACCAACGAGGAATGGTCCCGGCAAAAACCAAAAAATGTCATCACCAATCCGGCACTATGATAATTCTTCACCGGGAACTCCTCGTGCTATGATTATTTACTAATGCACACCTTTAGTTTGGTGGATGTAATCCCGGCAACGGAACAACCAAAATGTCATCACCAATCGGCACTATGATAATTCTTCACCGGGAATCGATGATTATTTACTAATGCATAAAATTATAATTTACTTTGGTTGATTGTATTGATTTGGTGATGAAAACAAAAAAAACAAACCACATGAAACACAAGAATACCATCGACTATGATAAGACAGAATGATGACAAATCTGAAATATCAAAAAATTATAATATTAACATGAAACTGTTACAATCTCACCCATGAGGTACTTCAAGTGTTATTGACTTCACTTCACTTTTCACCAAGACTATGGGAGAAACTTTACAATTACACCTCTTAATGGCTTCTTCAACACACCTTTAACTGATGGCTTCCTTCGCACACTTCCTACCTACATATTTCTCACTACTTCTTTCTATGCTAAATGAGGGGGGTGGCCTCTCTATTTATAGAACTTCCAGGCTTATCCATCTATCTCTAAGATAGGATAAGAAATCCACTCTGACGAATCATATTCCATACCTTAACTCTTATCTGTACATGTAAGCTTATCTTTTAAGATAAGATAAACCTTATCATTTTACATGGGTTCCACATTTTTAGACTTTTTACAAATAAAATACACAAAATATTTATGACCTCACTCCTTGTCCTTATTACCAATATAATATTTCTAATTCCTAATCATGTAGACCCTACTTCTCTAATTACCCAAACTTTGACATTTTAACATTACCGGACCACTACGACAAAAATATTTACTTTTTACAACATTCCTATTGTACTTTGACTGTTACCGTACTCCACATTATTGGCGGCACCGTACTGACAGCGCCGTTATCTTCTATCAGACGCTACTACTAATTATACTTAACAACATCCTATTCCTAATACATACATTAATGAAATAGAAATTATGGAGGAAAATTTTAGTGACACTTAGGAAGTCATATTTCCTAAAAAAGTGCACAAACTACCACCACGTCTCAAACATTGTTGAGCAAAGTCAATGTGGATTTGGACAAGTTACCATTATAGATTAAAATTGAAGGCAATCACACATTTCAAGAAAATATTGTGACATTCATAATTTCATATGGCATTAAAAAAATATTAGAATAGACACTTTGACAAAATATAAAATCTCAAATTTAAGACAACTATCCAAAACATCAACGATACTATAGTGAGCAAGTAATGAGTATCAAAAATATGTAGTTAACTACTTTAGTAGGCAAAATGGTGGCTAATTGGAAGTAATGAGACTGCAAAAATAAGATAAAAGTGTAGGTAGACCAATCCAAGAATGAAGTTTTATATATAGGGATATATTTATATATTATCCCTTTTACAATAGTACATGAATATGATGGCTTCATTCACAAGCCGAAGTACGAAAATTTTGAAAACTCAAAATTTTGAAACTATCCTTGTTGGAATATGTTGTTTCATTAACAAACAATGAATGACAAAAAAACTAATACATACATGGGTAAAAATATGCAAGCTCAAATTTTGACAAAAACAATTTATCAAGAGGTCAAGAAGAATTGTAAAATACATTTATATAGGCTTGAGACAATGTCAATGAAAAAAGTGGGAGAATGAGAACGTTCACACCACATAATATCTTTGTTAGATTTATGGCACAAAGAATGCGAGATCAACTAGAAGTGTTACAAACAGGACACACAAAATTCCATCACTCTTCATAGGAAAGTTTTGAATAACACAAAATAGGATGCTTTGTATGAATTCATACAAGTAGTATCACAATTAGAGATATAATTTGGTAGATTAGATGATAACACTCATAGACTGGAATGTCTACGAGACATACATGTAAGCATTCATCCCCACTATGAAGATAATGAAGAGTTCTCCGCGGTATGTCCTACCACATATCCTCCTATGTAGACTCAAATTATCCTATATAGTGTCACCTCCACCTTTTACTTTAGTTCATGTTAACTTTAGTTTTAGCCAAACACAGTCAAACAACCAAGCAATATTCATAAGATAGAGGAACAACAATTTTTTTTTGTAAGTAATAAATTTTTGAAGTATAATTGCACATTTTTTTGTTTTATATTTCTAATCAGACCTACATTAGATTTAAAAACCCGCAAGGGTGGTCTATGAGGGAGTTTTCACATATTGAAAATTTTAAAGGGAGGTCTATTATAAATTCTACCTAATTGAAAACCCCAAAAAGGGAAGTTAAGTGTTGTATATGGGATAAAAACCAATAATTTGGAGTTATGTGTGAGGAATGAAAGAAAAAGTATCATACTACGCAATGCAATGAACCTTTTTGACACGGCTTGGAGAGATTACATAAAACAACCTCCTAAATCATTGAATCATATTTGCCTCAAGATGAGACAATTATTTAAGTTCAGTAAAGTGTTGGGTGTGTAAACAAGATTAGAATGCTAACATGAATATATTTTGCTTGATTGTGCAATCCTAATATATATCCTAATTTATATAATACTAGTATGGAATATAAAATACTCTCTTAGGATAAATAGAGAATGCAAAGATCCTCTTTTTGTATGAAAGGAAGAAGAAGGGACTAAGAACTCAGTCATCACCTATTTTGTAAAAAATTATGTTAGTGCACTACTTAGAAGGTTGGTTTTGAATCCTAATTAGAATTTCATCATGTAAATTTGGTCAGTTACTTACATACATATAAAAATTCATCAATATTCATTCATACAGGGATACAAATTTATAATGTTAGCCTCCTAAAGATAAGGAGATCACATCTCCACAAAACACTTATGACTCTTGGTATCTCTATTTACTAGTGCCATTATTGAACAAATAATAACACATCCCTAAAATAGATAATAATGATTTTTTACACACATAACAACTCAGTCACATAATAACAAAAAATACAGTAACAGTAATTATATTTAATCCACTCACATAATTTGTTCATGTGGAGGACTAATATGGGATAAGCCTAACACCCCCCCTAATGTGAAACATAGTAGAAAAAAAATTATCACACTTCTTCTTCAATTACAACTTGACGCCTCTACCAGTTCATAATCTTGATTTGTTTGTTTTGCTTCTCAAACTCTCCAAATATCTATTAGTTACATGTGGCTTTCATAGAAGGATACAACAATAACCCAAGTATGAAATATTTAACCAAGATATTTTTTTCATCATCCACACATGTACGAAGATTGTTTTTACATAAGATTTACCAACAATCCAAACACTTAGAAGGTTTTGCAGGACAACCAAAAACCTAAACATCATGATGGCCAAAAACCTAAAAGGATGGGTTTATTTAGATCACAATAAGTAACCTCAAAGATGGTTTTACAAAACAACCAATAATATTAAGAAGTATTATGATTGTATTCACAAAAATAATGCACTTTAGACATTTATTTATCACGGTCCCATACTCCTATTTTAGAAGGTTCTTGAGTGAGGAAAGTACTAATTAACCCCACTTTTGGCCATCTTATTTTTTTTTAATTCAAAGAATGTACATATTTTTTCATCTATCCAAGAAGAATTTTTCATATTCTCACTCTCCCTTTATGATTTTTAATTGTGTGCCACAATCAAAGTCCCTTTGATACTTTATGCTCATTGAATTATTTTACATCCATTTCACATGGGGCTTTTTCATTTTCTTTTCAAATTTCCCAGGTCCCATCATTTTTCAGTTGGCTAATGCCCTTTATTTGCCTTAAGTTCACACCAAAAAGCTTTTCTTCACCCACTCATTTAACCAATCCATAGTCAGATCCATTCTCATTCAACATCATGAGTGAACCAAAAATACTTCATGAATTTTAGGCATCTTGGCCTTTTCATGGTTTCAAACATGTTGTAGCCTTTTCCCACGATAGTTTGCCAGGGTCCCACTGGGTAACCCGATCCCACCTATTCCACATGGGCATCCCCATCCTTTTTTTTTCCCGCCACTTTTTGGGCTCTTTCTAGTCATTTTTCATCCTTATATTTTTCCTAGCCATTCATGTCAGGGTTAATCACGAAATTAGATCACAAGAACCCTATAAATATAAAGTTATGAGACCATAATGAGAGACCTAAACATCATCTACTATGGATATCACTCATCTAGAGTTTCATCCATCTTTGCATTGGCATCCACATAGCTCCATCATCAAGGTAAAGCTAGGACATCTACTTCACACTTCATAGGGGGAGGGATTCTATTATATTCCATGCACACCATTCTATTACATTTTCTACATTATCTATTTCTCGTTACTTCACAAAGTGTGACTAGCACAAGGGCACTTAGGGCATGACATGCACACACTCACCAGAACTACAATTGGGTCCAAAATGTAGTACAACGCTCAAATTAGTAAGCCCACTGTTGTGGCAACTAAGGTCAATCTGGACCCATTTGTTTTGCATCTTTTTATTTTTAGGGATTTGATACTCCTTGTTTTTTGTAGGTATCTACATCAGCTTGGATTATTTATGACATACAATGTGGGATAATGAACTTGATGTGACACACAAAAAGGGTTTCGAACTACCTTTTGACCCTGTGTGAGAACTAGTTCTAAATATTTTTCATAGACCATGGTGCCCAGATTATATACCAAAGCACTCGTGGGCACGCCAATCCTATTACAAGCACCCCAGTCTACTCAGATCCTCAAGATCTAGCCATTTTAGGACCTCTGCACAATTTCATTCCATTTTTGTTTTCTCTAGTTATCTTTGTGACACTCTGTGAAAAGTAACCTCTAATCAATTGAGTTCTTTCCTTCTTCTTGCATATTATGGTTTTATTTTATTAGTCTAATAATTTGGTAATTTCTATATTGTTATAGTACAATGTTTGATGTGTTTTATGCCCTCCTAGATTAGATTAACTACCCCCTTATAAACAAATTTTAGTTAATCAATGATGATTTTGTAGTACACTATGATTTAGATTTCCACTATTTTTTCCATCATGGGATTACATTAGACTTATGCTCACTTATTAAATCACATCCAAATACTAAAAACAAGAAAAACATGCCACTATTGTTATATGATGTCCCCATCACTAGTGGCTGACAAGAGGTCGTTGCATGACCTCTACTATCTTATGCCTCACCCTTTAGTTTATGTTTTGCTTACTCATCTAATGAAGACTTGATACACATTTGTTTTGTATAGATGAAAAGTGACACAGGATTCCTTATGTACTTGACTTCCTAAGGTTGGGCTGAGACAGCTGAAATGTGGAAGAAGTGATGGATATGGATAGATATAAATGGTAAATATAGAATATGTGAGGATGTATATGGATTTGAGAATCAAAGTCTGAGAAACTTGTAATCGATTGAATTATAAGTAAAAAAAAAAAAATTGTAAATTAAAATGAAGGGTCTTCTTATCTTTATCTGTGGTATGCTACAATCAAGGATAATCGCCACATAGAAACTCTTGATCTATGTTGATTAAACCAAATATGTTTCATCCTAGATGAAAAAATCATGGGAAATGTATTTTCATCTCTATGTATTCCTCTTTCGAGAAGATCATGTAAAGGAAAATACGATGGGACAAGGAGAGAAAAGTAATGGTTTAGATGTCTAAATCGGTTTGCTTGGTTGGCCGAAAATTGCTCAGATATGGAAAATTGTTCATTTAAAATGTCAAATTGGCTAATAATCTAAGAGATAACGAAGTATATTGGAAACCTATCACTTGTAATCCTACATATATGTCTCCTTAACATCAATCAATACTTAGTGGGTGAATGATTGGTTCAAAATTCCTCCTATGAGGTTAGTCCGAACCAAGAATGGTCATGTCTGGTTTTCAACTCGTGAGTAAGGACAAAGGAAGCGAGATAAAAGGTCAAAGCATAAACAGTGGGTTAAGGGACTAGTAGCATGAATTCCTAATCACTAAGTTTTTTTTATTTAGGCTTCTAAACTACTATAAACCCTAATATCAAATAAATAACAAAAATAAATCTGATTTAAATAAAAGACAAGTACACTTAATCTTTTAATTCACTAAATTCCTTCATTATGAATTAAATCAAACAATGCAACTATTTATTCAATATTTTTGTATTTTTTAACAAGCTTTTAGAAAGGAGAATAATTAAAATGAGCTAATTAACTAATGTTTTTTTTCTTTCTCAATTATTAAAATAAAATTGATTAACTAAAATTAGGTTATGTGTAGGGAATAGTAATCCTAGTTAATCTAATTAGGAGGTCTAAAGCATTGTATAAACACAATAAATGAAGTAAAGTAATATGAAATAAATACAAATGAAATCTTCTAAGTGAAATGAAAACCCTAAGGTACAAGATAGGAGGAGGAAATGACTTAGTTGATATCGAAAGACTCTCACAGGTTGTCGCAGATCTGGAAATGGAACTCGGCAATGCAGACAAACACTCAAGGGCCCTGTGAAGGGCAGTTTTGGACTATCTAAAGTAACACAGGCACCTAGGAGTGTACTGGGCCCACCTCAGGGCACCCTAGTATGCAATCTAGGTGCTAAGAACAGAGTAAATGCTCAAAATCTCAAACATGTAAGGTCGCTAATTGGTTTTGAATGCTTTCTGTCTGTTGTGTTGGATTCACTGAATGTACTATAGAATGACCTGAAAATGTAAGGAGGAATACCCAAACCCTAGAAAAAATAAAGATGCATATGAATGAGTCAGACTAGCCTCAAATTCCAAACCAATGGAATTAATGATGAGTGTTGCACTACATTTCAGACCTGGATGTAGTTGGAGTGTGTGTGTGTGTGTGTTGTGCCTTAGGTGCTCTCATATCAGTCGCACTTTGTGAAGTAGTGAGCAATAGTAGCTATAACAAATGTAAGTAGAATGCGGTGCATGGAATAGAATAGAATCCCTTCCCCTATGCAGTGTGTGTGATGCATAACTTCCTAGCCTTGATTCATGGAGTTGTGTGGATGAAATAGATGCAATGGATGCAGCCCTAATGGAGTGATAGATAGTAATGATGTTAGGACCCTTATTATGGTCTTATAAGCTTTATATTTATAGGGCTCTCAAGTCTAATTTTGTAATTAATCCCGATAAGGTCGACTGAGAAAAAGATAAATATGACAAACGCCTAGAAGTGACCCAAAAAGGGAGAAAAAGGGTATTTGCATAGATCAGGGTGCCCAGAGTGGAACCGGGGCACCCTAGGGCACCCCAGTATAGGTTGGGGAGGCCTAAATTAGGGATATAATGTTGAGGACATTTCCAAATGGGTTGATAAGTGTTGGAAGACACAAGGGAAGTATAAAAACAAAATATAAGAAAAAGATGCCCAAAATGTGGGGATTAATTAGTACTTTAACCACTTGAGAACCTTCTAAATCGTTAGTATAAGACCAAGTCAAATTATGGGTAAAGTGCATAATTTTGTGTCTATATTTTCCCCCACTTTATGTTGGTGAGCGGAAAGCTCGGTAACATAAAGTAGATAGAGATGCATACCTGATATCTATGTAGAGTGTAGAAGAAAGTGTGCCGATAGACTAGACTTAAGTGTGGAATGACCAAAAATAAAATGATGGAGGAACATGGATTCTAAAGATGAAAAATGTGAAGAAAAAAATGATGAGAGTTAACCTAGGGCAGAACACGTGAGTAGTTTTCTAGTATGTGTAATGTACTTGCATGGTTAGTATGGAAAGTATATGCCATGGTGTGTTGTTGTTTTTGTTTGTTTGTTGTTGTTGCCCCCAATTTGACTGCTTGTTTCTCATACTGTGGACCCTACAAGGAGAATACACTTGAGTATTCAAATATATATGTATGTAAGAATGTTGTGTAAAATACACAAATGTAAAATATGCTAGAAAAGTGTAAATTGAACTTGTACACCTAATCCATGTCAAAA
The DNA here is from genome assembly GCA_019776745.2 of Taxus chinensis. Lineage (NCBI taxonomy): Eukaryota > Viridiplantae > Streptophyta > Pinopsida > Cupressales > Taxaceae > Taxus > Taxus chinensis. Next base: position 897,511,079 of record CM034149.1, read on the forward strand.
GAAGTGTGTAGAAGGATATCATGTGCTGTCATGAGTTTTTCAGGTGATCTCATGCCACCCTGGCTGAAGAAGTGTAGGGAGGAAATTCTCTGTGTTATAACTCTAACCACTTCTACTAAAATTTTTTCAAGAGATATCTGTACTGCGTTGGTTTTTTAGGTGATCCTATGCCACTGGATGGAGAAGTGTGGAGAGGCCACCCACTGTAACCCCTGAGCCTGTAACCTCTCTGCATAATTTTCGAAGGAACCCATGTCCTATTATGGCCATTGTGTATGGAGTTTGTAGATTGGTCTGAACTCACTCGTTGTGTCTGAACCGGTGTAAATACATTGTGTTAGTAGAAAACCCATAATGATGCCACCCTCTTTGGGTGTGCATGTGATGACCCTAAAGGAAAATGTGACCCCAAAAGAGGATCAACCACACTCTAACATTATAACTAACTCAACCTTGTAGGGGGGAAGGGGAAAAGCACTTGGTAAACACCAAGGTGCACACAAAAAGGGATGGCTGGCCAAAAACAAGTGTTAGTCCGCAAGCACATGTATGTAATTAGTGTAAAAACGAAAATAGTGTAGAAAAACTACCAAGCACAGTAGTGTAAACATGTAATAAAAATCAAGAGGACCGCATAAAGCAGGTTACAAACAAGGTAAATCACTCACGATGTCGCAAGACATGCCATGCCATCATGGCCGCAAACAGTAGATAAGTGTGTACACAAGCAAAGGGAAAATCTCGCATGCAATAGCAAACGAAGAAGAGAAGTATAAATATAGAAGTAGTCATGGAAACATGTAATCCTGTGAAAGAAGCGTTGCACATGGAACACCCATTAGCATATTAGAGTGATAATTGATATGTCAAAGACGTGTATGAACAAGTAGTATAGTATAAGATGCTAAGTACAAAATGAAAGAATATCACTTGTCTGAGACGAATGTGGATGCCCCCAATGACCAGTATAGTAATGGTAAAAGGTGAGCATCCATGCCACATGTAGAGTCTTATATCTACCATCACATTAAACAAAGAGGGTGAACATGCATGTGTGTATGATAATGACATATAGGAAAGCAAGCTAACATGTGTAGTAAAGTGAACATGCAAAACACTAGTAAGCAAAGGTAAATGCCCCCAATATAATGGATTATGTTGTGGATGGATGGAATGGAATTCAAGATGGAATTGTTATTCAATTTCACCCCTAGGTGAAATTGGAAAACTAAGTAGGCTTACTTTCAGAAACTCTCATATCCATTCTAAGCTTGCAGGAAGAATTCAATGTTCAAGTCCAATTTAGGATATTTGAGAGAGTTGAAGGTTACAAAAGGAATTTTTTCCTCTTCTTGGTCTTCATTGGTTTTCCAAATTTTTATCCAAATTGGAAGCAATGAGCTTAAGGGAAGAAATGGCAATCTGTTCAAGACACCCGTAACACTTCCACACATCATTTTGGCATTTAAAAATTCAAATATTGCCTGAATGAAAAGGTATATTTTTAAAATAATAGCTCCCAACTCTAAGAAGTACCTAGTTGTAGCAATGAAGGCGAGCTAATAAGAACTAAATTCCTTCCATCACTCACTAAGTTATTATTTTAAAAAGGAGATATCTATACAAATGATCACCAAACAATCCGTTTTTAATATTGTATCGAGCTATTCTAATCAACTGAGTCTTCCCATATTAACTGAGAAGTGCCCTTCCAGGAGTTAATTAATATAGATCAAGCTGAGCTACACTTCAGGGTGGTTTGAGGCCATATATTACATAGAGCGAGTTGTTGGTTCAATTTCATGAATCGATCCTTGTCCAAACTATCTACCTGGAGATCAAGCTATGAAGTGATGAACCCAGTACCAACCTAATCCATCAATCTTACAAAGGGGACTAGGTTATTGAAGTCTTTTGATTAAGCCACCCCTTGTGGAATCGAGCTTCCCGAGCCCCTTATCAAGCTATTTTGTTGTAGGGTTGAGTCACTCTAATCAGGCCAGACCAAGTTCTGCAAATTTTGGGAGCCATCGAACTCTACAAAATCACATAACATTTGAAATATAAAGCTTAAGGAACCTGGGTTAGTTATTCTCATAGGGGCTCTAGTGGATTCTACAGAGTTAGAACTCAAAATGAAGCCAAGATTGGTTGTATCAATTGCTAAATGTATAAACATAGAAAAACGAGCTATTCCAGCAAGAAAGAACAAGTCATGCTTCTCCGAAGTTATAGTAAGCCACATTAGGGCGTGACTCAGTCGAGTTCTTCATTACGGGGACATGGCAGAATCATAGTTGAACCCACACATTAAGTAAAAGATCCAAGACATTGTAATCCTGGTTGATCTTGTGCAAGGATCCGAAAAGATTTGGAAGACAGAGATCGAGCTCATCACTTCAATCATCAAATGTAGATAACAAATTGGCCTAGTCATCACAGGGGTGCACTAGAAGTGACAGAGAAAAATGGATGCATGGGGAAAGGACTTAACCAATGTGGTGAGTCATTGGAGTGGCTCGGCCTAACATAAACCAATGCACAAAAATCATAAGTTGAAGGAAAAAGTGGCCCAAGTGAGTTGGGCCTCGCTTGCACCAAAATCTCGATTCATCCTCAGTTGATGTGTTTTGTAGATATCACAGAGAAATCCGGTCTAGGTGGTCCTTGGGATGTGTGAGAAATGGGGACCCAAATCATGCAAATTTCCCATAGGTGAGTGGAGTGTAGAAAATTTAGGTGGAAGTGTCTCGAGCTGCACTAGGACGTGTGTGGTGAAGATCCAAAATCACCGATAGTGAATTTGTGTGGAGGTTAGCCCGTTCAACGGCCTTCAGTGATTCAATGTGTGGGTGTGCCAGTTTTTCAGTGCATGAGTGGTTTGGTTGAACTTGAGCTCATTGTGTTGGGTGGATCTGAATTTTTTGAGATTCTAAAACCCATATGGGATGTGAAGAAATATTCAGGTGGCTGAGTTGATGAGTTGGTGAGTCAGTGGGAGCCTCCACGTGTCGGTGGTAGGTAAGCAGTGGAATTGGTGCCAGAAGATAAGAAGATTGGTGAGGAATGATATGCAGATCCCAATGGAAGGTCAGTGGGGGAACTCCACTTCACTTAGATTTTGAGTAGGATAGTCAACTCGATGAAAGAAGGGAGTCCATGTGGGTTTGACGCATCCCAATGCAAACTGTGTGGCTCAATGGAAGGAGATTGGAACCCTAATTCGAACAGGTCACGTGGATCCTAAATGGTAAATCAAGGAGCTCATGGATGTTGAGAAAGGAGCTAGACAGATTGACAATGAGTTTGCATCGGACTAGATAAATAGAAATATATTGACGTGGAACATTGGATTGGTCGGCATTACCAAATAGTGATTCAGTACCCAAGGAAAATACTAAAGTGACGAGTCAAGTAAGATGGAGTGGGGTGAATTGCATCAATTTTGAGCCTTGAATGCAAAAGAACAATGCCAATTCAACACTTAAGAAAGAGAGTTGGGCATACATCAAAGGAAGGATTGACTCAATAAATAAATAGCCAGCTCAGCCGAGTTGGTCGAGCTAGCACAAAATGCACTATCTTAAACATCAACTCCCCAACGTGGAAAATATAAAACAATGTATTCCAGGTGGGCCCACCAATTTAAATTTGAAATCATTCAAAAGATATGTAGAGAACATTATAAGGGGGGAAGAAATATTTTTAAATATGATTCCCAGCTAGATGGTTAATTCCCAGTCCCATAACAGTGAAGTAAGCCTATGTAACTCAAATTAGCTGCAGTCACTCAGAGAGCCATAACTAGAACAAATTTAAACAAATTTTCACAAAAATGGTGTCATTAGAATCGCAGCTCTGAGACCGACGAATAACAACCAAGAGGCACAAATATTGATGAATATTTGATGGTGTTTTTAAAGTAAAATGAGCCCAGTTCTGTTTGGTTTTTGGAAAGTGGCTGGAGGAGCATTCAATGAGCATGGGAGATCATTCTTTCATTGCTATAAGTTATGGGACACCTTGATATTTCTTTTGCAAGTCCAAAATCACCAACCACACTCATTTATCATGACTTGTAATTGGTTAAAAAGTTAATTTCAGGAATTACATCCTCTCTCTCTCTATCTCCTCTCAAAATTCTATAAATTGAAGTGTTACAATCATTGTAAATGGGGAATAATTTTAGTGGAAAAAACTCTATCATTTTGGTTTTGTGAGGCTAATGTGTTGCAGGCCTTTATAGTGGAATCCTTGCATGGCGATCCAGGCCTTTCTTTTATAATAGTTTGAACTGTGCATATTAATGAGGCAATAGATGCAAGTTTATGGATGTATCTTCCCTTGTTGTGATTTTTTGCATTCTCTTTTCCTCTTTAATCATATTGCAGATGTTTGTGTCTACTCTATACTCTTGCAAGGATCTATAATTATTGTGTATGTATGAAAATGTGTTGTGAATTTTGTTGTTCAACTATGGAGAAATGTCATCACCCTCTCTAATATGCATTTTGCTTCCATTTTTCACATATTGGGGGATTGTTCTCATACCCTTCTTTTGGTGCATCACCTATGTAGTGTAGATTTATGTTATTTCATATTATCCCTCTCTCCCTAGTCCCTTAGAAGTGATATATTAGGAGTAATTAGTAGTTTACTTTCAGTGGAGTTATTTTACACTAGATTAGGAAGAAGAACCAACCTTCTCTAGATGTCTATTTCAAGAAGCAAGTCCCACACTTGGAGATAGTACCCATGTTACCCAGTCACACTGAGAGATCAAGCTCACACACTTGTGCAAATCAGAGGGTGTTGTGATTTAGTGATAACAATTTTGGCACACCTGGTGGGATAGAAGAAGTTTTCATTTTAGTAGCTGTAAGATTGGTGTGCACTTGTTGTAAGTTTCCAACTTGTGATAATATTTGAACTTTTACATTTGGTGACTCCAAAAGAGAAGAATCCACTTGTTTTAGAAGCCCAGTTTGGAAGATTTATGAGAATAATTTGAACAAGGTCAAGAACTCGAAAGAAAGGTGTTTTTGAATACTTGCAGCTATCTCTAGGTAGAGGAAGAAGGGGAAGAAGATCTCAAAGGTCTCCATATCCACCAAATAAAACATATCAACACATCCACCAATTTCATTCAATCAACCATGGTTCTTACACTGATTATAATTGCACATCTGCAATAGTAGCCACTGCAAGGTCTAACCAATCTATATGTCAATTTCGGCAGTAGCTTGCTTGCTCTCAATGCACAAAATCCAATTCCATTTGTAGCATTGAAAACTATCTCATATTTCACTAGGGAGTACCGTACAACTCTAATTGACCATATCCAAGACATTGCAAATGTCTGTGTAATTCATGAAATTACGGAAATGGATGTTATTGTTAAGTTGTTCGCATCCTCCTTCAAGGGTAAATCTCTACAATGGTTCAGGAGTCTAACAACAGGGTCTATCTAGAATTGGGATCATTTGTGCACAGCTCTTCACAATCAATTCAAAGAAAAGACAGATAATCTATCTCTGTTGGAACAGCTAACCGCAATCAAGAGAGCACCAAATGAGCAGATGGCTAATTTCAACTTCAGGTTCCAAAGGACATGGGATAGAATTCTACTTTATGTGAAACCAGTGGTTGAAGGTGTTTTTCTCTACTTCCTAAAATCTCTAAATTCTGATATTGCAATGATGATACGATCTATGGGAGGTAAAACTTTACCCGTAGCTTATAATTTTGCTATTAGAGCTGAAAAAAACTTAATTCAAGTTGATAAACTTGCAACTAGGACCCCTATGCCTCTTTATCCATATTTAGGAATTCCAGGCACTAGACATGCACCTACGTTAGCTCCCATCCCTGCTCTAAAAAATTAGAATTCTAGTGAAGCTTCTACCTCATCTTTTAGCACCTCAAATGATCTCCAAGAAGTCATGAAGCAGTTGCAAAACTTGGGTAATGAGTTGGTGACAATTAAGAGGTAGTAAGATCAAATTTTTAGACCATACCAGCCTCAATCCCAACCCAATAGACCTCTGTATCAACCTAATAAGCCCCTTTCACAAGCTATAAATCAGAACCAAGTGAAAGCTCCTTCTAATAGGCCATTTCAGCCTTACAATCCTAGTGTTGCAACCACATCTAGAGCCCTGGTTCCAGTGCAAAATAACATGGCTCAAGAGTATGGCTAGTACTTGCCATGAAATCAACCTCATAACCAGTCAATTTATTTCAATGTTTCCTTGAATCAAGCTCTAATGGTAACAACAATGGGTGTAGAACAATAGAAAAACCAAGAAGAAAGTCAGTAATAAGAATTTACTCAAGAGGCACCACCAAATGAGATCACACTTGTCAATTGGTAGGCTAAAGATTTATGCAGAATAAATCAAGTTCCAACCAAGGGTGTAGCAGCCAATACACGGTTAAAAAATAGGAATATTGGAGAGGGACAGTCATCTAATTCAAATGATAAACAACCCTCTATCACTCAACAAGGTATCGACGGTCAAATTGCACCTCCAAATGTTCAAAGTCATCCCAAACCACATTCTATACTAGCTCAAGTACCGGTTGTAACAGCGCACATGTAAGATAAATTTATGCAAGGAAAAGGGTTGCAAAAGGATAGATCATCCCCATTCAATATCATTGATCAAATGAAGAACACAAATGTAAACATCTCAATGTAGGAATCACTAGCTATCCTAGGCAAAAGAGACCTGTTGTAAGCAGCTATGGCAAATTGGTCTACATCTAATCAGTCATCCAAGGATCAAGACAAGGTAAAAACATGAAGCCTCCTCTATTCTACATATCTTTGATCATTGGTAACAATCTTGTGCACAATTACATGATTGATTGAGGATCAGGTAGCTCAATCATGCCGAAATAAATAGTTAATCAGTTGGGCCTTTAGTATGAAGTCATTTCTAGGGGAGTAGTGCAATTAGACGGGAAAATAGTTGGAGTAATCAAAGGATTTAGCCTCACATTGCATACATGCCCCAATTTTACTATCTTAAAAGATGTATCAATCATAGACTTATTGCCACTCTTTGCATTGTGTCTCTCAATAGACTTTACTGCTAAAATTGGGAGTTATTTGTCTTCTGAATGGACACATATGTTGTTTAGAATGAGGTGTGGAGCTAAGGCTATAATTAGATCTGAGCCTATTACAAATTTCCACATTGAGCCTCATACACCAAGTCTAATTAATGAAAATTATTTAGCATTTGATCAAGAGGATTGTCCAAGAACCTATGAAGCGGATACCAAAGTTGAAAGCATTCCAAACTTGACTCTTAATTAATGAGTGAACAAGAGACATGCTTTTGATCCTTACAAATAAATTGAAGAAGTTGAAATGGGAATCTATTGTTTTCACGAGGAAAATCAACCTCTCCCTCACATTACCAAGTTGGATGCCAAGAACGATAATGAGGTATAGAAACTATTCTTTGATGGCTCAAGGAGTAGACAAGGTGCTAGAGGAGGAGCCATGCTTGTATCACCACAAGGTACAAAATATTACTCAACTTTATTTTTTCAGTTTGTTTTCTCAAACAACACAGCTAAGTATGAATCCTTAATTCACGGATTACATTGGGAAAGAAAGAGGGGTATTAAAAAATTCCAAGTGTTTGGGGATATTGAGTTGATTAAGAATCAAGTTAGAGGACATAATGTTGCTAAGAATGATCTTCTGAAGAATTATAAAAATCAGGTATGGGACTTCATTGAAAATTTCCAAAATTTTAACATCAATTCCATCCCAAGAAAGAAAAATGAAACAACGGAAAAAATTGCAGCAATTGGGACAACATTTGATGTTGTTGAAAGTATCAAAAGTGAGAAAAATCAGCCTCGTATCAAATTGATTATTAGACTAGTTTTTCTAGACAACAACACAAGCCAGAAAGTCTTTGTTAACGATCAACAAATCATAAACTTCTTGTAAGAAGAAGTTGATTTCTCCACTAGAAATCAAGACAAACCAGAGTAGTAATATGGTGATCAAGTTGTACAGCTAAGAACTAAAAAATTACCAAAAGGGATTATAACTTTGGAATCAATGTTCAACCCAAATGATCAGTTCCAGAAAGAGAAAGCAAAAATTCAAGTCAAGGGTGAAGATTTAGAGCCAATTTCAGTAGATGAAGGCAAGGTGTTGCAAATTGGCAAGGTGATTACTCCATAAAAGAAATATTATTTCTTTCAAATTTTTCTAGATTTTCCTGATATCTTTACATGGACTTATAAGGATTTAATAGGTTTCAATCCAAAGTTAGCACATCACACTAATGATCTGGGTCCAGAAACTAAGCTCGTCAGAAAAAAGAAAAGGCCATTGAATCCCCACATTGAACCTCTCATGAGGAAACAATTGAATAAGTCGATTAAAGCTGGCATAAACTTTCCTAATAAGCATTCAAGCTAGGTTTTAAACTTGGTGCTGGTGTGGAAGAGGAACGAACAAATCAGATTGTGTGCATACTTCTGTGATTTAAACTGAGCCTCACTAAAAAATCATTATCAACTTCCATCAATGGAGAAAATCTTGCAAGTAGTAGTTTGTTCGGAAATGTTTTCATTGCTATACGGCTACTCAAGCTATAATCAAATAATGGTGAAGGAAGAAAATCATTTCAAGAAGGCCTTCACTACAAATTAGGACACGTATGCATATAAGAAGATACCATTCAGACTATCAAATGTCAAAGTAACATTTTAGCGATTGATGGATATGACATTCAAGGGCTTGATCAACAAGATAGTGCAGGGGTATTTGGATGATATCACAGTGTTCTCAAGGAATGAAAAAGACCACCTCTTTCACCTCAAGCATGTATTTCAGAGATGCAAAAGATTTGGAGTGTCATTGAATCTGAAGAAGTGTGTATTCTTCACACATGAAGGCAAATTGTTGGGCCATATAATTTCAAAGGAAGGATTGACAATTGATCTCAAAAGAGTTGAAGCCATCAGAACTATGTCATTGCCAAGCCACAAGAAATATCTCCAAAGCTTCTTAGGAAGGATAAACATTTTCCACATATTTTTTCCTAACTTTGCCACTCTTGTGAAACCATTAACAAGTATGTTGAAGAATAGCCTTGCATTCATATGGACAGCATAAGGCAAAGAGATATTTGAAGCCATCAAGCATGCTACATCACAAGCTCCAACTCTCATCAACTCAGATTTCTCCAAGGACTTCATGTTATACGCTTTCAGAAGATCAGATAGAATTTTAGGTATCTTGGTACAGCTGAATAAAGAAGGTCTAGAGTAGCCTATAGCATTCTTCAGTCAAAGCCTAGAAGATTACAAAGTAAAGTATTCTTTCCTTGAAAAACATGTTCTTTCTATTATTAGGAGCTTGAAAAATTTTAGAAACTTGGTCTCGAACAACACGATTCAACTACTGGTGTCTCATGTCGGAGTCAAGGATTTTCTCTTAAACAAGGATTTGAATGAGAAGATGGTAGGTTGGATCACTTGGGTAATGGAATATGACATTGAAATCAAAGTGACCAAGTTGGTTCATGGAAAGGGTTTGTGTGAACAGCTAGCTTCTAAGTAGCATGTTGAACTAGACAATGAAGGAGTTGTTTTAATATTGTAAAATGATCAAGAACAGTCAACTAATGGTGTACCCACTCCATGTTGGAATCAAGATATGATGCATTATCTCTAAAAAAATTTGTACCCTATAGAATGGAAAGAAGATAAAAGAAGATATTTCATATTGTAATCCATCCCGTATGTGCTCATTGACAACATCTTGTTCAAGAAGGATGTGTTCTAATAAATCAAATTGAAAAAAATTTGCAAGAGTTCCATGATGGAGAAATGGGAGGCCACTTTTCTCTGCAATTAATAGCCCTCAAGATCAAGAAGGCAGGTTACGACTGGTGTACGGTGTTTGTTGATTTTTATTCATGGATCAAGAGATGTAAAAAGTGTGCATTCTTCACATGGAAGGAAAGGCTAGCAGCGCTGCCCCTTCGTCCAATCTCAGTGGATCAGTAGTTCATGCAATGGGGATTGGACTTCATTGGATTTATCAACCCAAATTCAAGCCAAGCCCACAAGTGGATTCTAACAGCAGTAGTCTATTTCACCAAATGGACTGAAGCAGTGGCACTCAATGAGGAAAATGAATCCAGCATCTTAGATTTATATAGAGGGATGGTCACAAGGTTTGGTGTCCCTACCACCATCATATAAAATAATGCATTGGCATTCCTTGGCACAAAAATCACTGAATGGGTTGGCAAGAATAGGATTTACCTCAGCACTTCTTCTAACTATTACCCCAGGTTAATGGCCAAGTAGAGCCCACGAACAATAACTTGCTTAGAATCATTAGAAGAAATCTTGATGAAAATCAAATAACCTGGCACACAAAGATCAAATCAGCCTTATGGGCTGATATAATAACACCCAAAAGTTGAATGAGTAGCTCCCCTTACAATCTTGTATACATAAAGGAAGCAGTGCTTCCTATATCAATTGAGTTTTCGGCATTGGAACTCATGAAGTAGTTAGAACTAACTGAGTTTGAACTCATGGAAATCAGGTATGCAGAACTAATGGAATTAGAAGAAACAAGGTACCATGTAATACAAACCATGGAGAAGGATCAAGCACTAATCAAGAGAAGCTTTGACAAGAAAGCTAAAGCCAGGACATTTAAAGAAGGAGAGTTAGTGCTGAAGTGCGATGTTGATAGAGAAAAACTGGGAAAGAATTCCAATTTCGATGCCATATGGAATGGATTGTATATGATCACTGAATGCAGAAGTAGCAATGCCTTCTGGCTGGCCAAGTTAGATGGTGAAGAACTACATATTTCATTCAATGGAATCTACCTCAAACATTACTACTAAGAAGAAAAACTTCTTACCCTTGTGCATATTATTTTAATATTTTCAATTCCTCAAAGTGCTTGTGCACTTTTTTTGTTGTTAGAATAGGTTTTAATTTCCCTAAGTGTTGGTGCACATGTTCTATTGCTTCTAGTGTACTTTTTGTGTACATTTCATCATGCTACAAGAAAGAGGAACTGTTGCAGTAGGAAAGCTTGTAGTTGCTTGCAATAGTTACAAATTTCAAATTCAAACAAATAAAAAACAACTAAAATTAGGTAAAGAGACAAATTTTAAATCTTCAATTCTTTTTCTTCCTCAAATTAGTAGCTGAGTTCTTCATATCAGAAATTAGTGTTGGGACAGATTTTTTGTTGCAGTAGATGATAGTCTTTAGTGTCCACTGAGCCTTCATCAATGTTTAAACAAAGGAAATTAGCCACTCATGCCCTCCTTAAACATGATAACACTCTTTGTAGCATGCAACATGCAGCAAAGTACCGAGTAACCAGTCAAAAGGGAAGAAACATTCAGAAGAAGAAATAAAATCAAAACTTAATAAACTTCCATGATGTCCAAGCTGACAAGTTTCACCCTAATTCTGCAGTATAATTCATTTAGCCAAATAATCAGTCTCGTTTATCAACACTTGGTAAGGAATCGGATGTTGAGTTAGCAGTTATATATACTCATTATTCAACCTCATGGATCACAGTTGCAAGAATGGGTGAAATTCAGGTTTTAAGTAATTTTCCACTCTCACAAAACTTGATTTCAAGATTTTATAGGGATTTGGCATGTAAGACAAAAAAAATTATTTAGACATTTAAACTTATGGGTTTCATAAAATTGAAACACCTTCACATGGCACAAGTCTCTTTCATTATATTTTTTCTGTTATTTCTCACTGTCTATATGCACTAGTACATGTACCAGCATTGGGAAGCCTAAAATTCTTCAATATATAGCCCAACTATAGTCTCTTTCATTATATTTTTTCTGTTATTTCTCACTGGTCTATTTTTCATTCTCCCCTTCTGGAATACTTGCGTGAGTTTTGGAGGAAAGAAGGATTCAATTTGTTGGAGTTGGAAGAGTAAAAAAAATTTGATTCTGGGTTTACTTCAGGCATGAATATCTTCTCCTTTCTCTACTGCATTATTGGTAAAAATAAGGAAATACACATTCTAATTTTAATGGCAATCAAGGAATTTGTGGACAACTTTTGATTTAATCATTTAGAGATGCGGTTTGAAAAGGAAATTGATGGATTTTGTATTCTTTTTAGTTTCTTTGTTTGATTTTAACTAAACCCAGAAAAAATGCAAAAGGGGTTTTGGGTTTTGATCTACAAAAATAAAGTAGAAGAAAGGTTAAAAATTCCTTCGTTGCATTATGATAAATTGTACCTGAAAGGAAAAGAGTTGGGTTTTTCCTATACAAGAAGAAGGAAAAATGTTTTCTGAATTTGTGTGTTTAAAATCGATTTGTGATTGTGGGTTTTCATTTTGGTTTACTGGAATTTAGTTGTGTGTTTTCTGTAAACAAATTGATTTGGGTATACAAGTCGATTTGCATAAATGAATCGATTTGGGTAACTCCATCGATATGGGTATGTAACTGGTTGGGGTTTTGTATTTTTCTTTTTTCTATTGTTATATGTAGGTCTGATTGTTAACTTATTGTGATCTCTTGAATGATAATTGTGGATGTCAAAGCTCTTGCATGGGGCTATTTTTCCAGAAATTTTATCTTTATGGACATCTAAATCAGATCATGTATAAATGAAGGTGTATTGTTATGTGTAAAAAAAAGGCATTTAACCTATAACTTCCAACCTGGCAATATAACTTGGATTTTTGTAAAACTATGAAAAACAAATTGCTTGTCTTGGTAAGGGCATGAAATCCAAGACAGCTTGACCTAGATGCACCAAGGAGTAATTGGTGGCATGATTGGGATTTATATATTGATATCTTATGAAATAAATAATTATCTATTCTTTTACTAAACAGAGTATGTTTACATGATGTAATCACATTGGGTGCTTCTATACCTTTTTTTTGGGGTTGATCGTTTACCAAATAGAACATGTTAAAGTGATGTAAATTTGGTGATATTTGTGCTAATTTGTAGAGCTGCTCATCGACTGAAAAGAAGTAAGTTTTATTTCCTTGGTAATGATGTTATTGGACAATATGATGAGCTACTCATTAACTAGAAATAATATGTTTGATTAGTTTTTGGTAATGATGATTTTTGGACAGTTTTGTTAAGTTTCTCGTTGATTTGGAAGATAAGAGAAATAGTATTAAAATATATACCAAATAAAGTATGATTTTCTTGTGGTCATAATTTGAATTTGGAGGTTGAGTGATTACGCTTTGATTATGCTGAAATAGAGATTGGTTGTTCTATTTGTATGCATCCATAGTTGTATCTTTATAGAAACTAGGGGGTAAATCATTTTCAACTGTATTACCATATGATTGTTGATAAAACAACATGTATATCCTTTCTTATTTTACTAATTAATTACATCAGAAAATGGAGTTAATATTCATGCCAGTTCATTTTGAATTGACATCATACCACTACTCTAGTCTTGCAGGACCATTAGCCGTTACTTTCGGATGTGCAAAAACTCATGTTTTGTGAAGTTTTATCGTAGCATGGATTAAAATGAGATACTTGGATTTCAATTTTTAGAAGGATGAAATCCTAGAATTTTGACTGAATTTATTGGGATCTTGGACCCATTGTAAATATTTAAACCTCACTATGTGAGAATTATTATACCGTTTATATAATTCACCTTAACAACATATGTAATTTATGATTTTAATAAAGAGAAAATTACTTTGTGTGTAATAATGTCTCAAAATAGAGTAAATGGTGAATACTTGAGTTGAGAAATCTGCTTATCTTTTTCACAAATTGTTAAATATATTTATTTGATAGTAATCAATGTATGAAGTCAATAATTGGACAATTATTGTAACAATCATTTGTCTTTTAATTTCTAAATTTAATAGCTATTTAGTGGCATAGCTAATCAAGGGAATAACTATATTTATATATCAATGTATATATTTAATTCTGCCTTTTGGTAAACTTGGTATTATTATGTTAAGATTGTAAATCTTGTTGTATAGAGAATGGAAGAGGATCATTATAAAAAGGTAATTTAAAGTTAAAGAATCAAACATCAAGAAATAAGAAACTAAATGGGATGGTAAATAGATGGAAAGATCCATTAAGCATATTAAGGGATAAGTACATGCAGAATACTAATATAGTTACATTTCAGCATAACGAATGTACTTATCTCATAATGATCCTAGTTGGCCTTTGGCATCTATCACAATATAAACTCTTGTAAGATAGGTTAAATTGGAAATAAAATAAAAACAAACTATAAAGATCTAGATAACTATGAAAGGGATAGTTGTGAGGTGGCGGAAGACTTAAAACTCATAAGACTAGTGTGTTGTCTTGAGTTTAGCCGTAACCTGCACGGCGGATAACTTTGGCCAAAATAATGCATTGATGGTTGTGCATTATCTGATCACCTGTCCTCCATAAAAATTATCTGATCATGGGAATTTGAACATTGAACTAGACAATGGTTGGATACCTCGAAGTTGAGAAAAGCTTCGTGGTAGAAAGGACTTTCACATAGTTCCCATGACCTTTAAAATTGAGCCAAAATGCTAGTAAGCATTTTCACTGTGACGAAGGGAGATTGTGGAATTCTAGAACACCCTTCTCAGACACACATGGCACATGATGTTATCAGATAGATCAAAAGAACATTTAATGGATTAAATAAATCTATATGATTGCAGCTAGTAATTTGATGTTCAGCTCTTGTAATTTTGAGTGTTACATTTTGGTATCAGAGCCAAAGCTTCAGTGGACATTAATGGGACACAATTCTAATAAAAGTATCCTTTTTTATAAAACAGGAAACTATGGCTAGGCCGGAAACAAGATTTGGTATGTGTTGATGCAAAATCAGCACCCCTAGAGCACATCAGGCTTCTAGGTTGATGTTCAGGATCCTTGATTAAAATGGAAACCTCTCTCCAAGCGTGGGACTTGTGAAACCGAGAGAGGAATCTCCAGAGAAGGCTGGTTCCTGCTCCTAAACTACTTGCCACAAAGCTATTCCAGTGCAGGCAAGCTAATCTAATCCTAATCTAACCATGCCAAGGAGACAGTGAGAGAGAGAGAGAAGGGGAAAATAGCAAAAGCCTACACTAAAACGGTGATACACCAGAGAAGGAGAATGTTGGACATCTATCAAAAACTGCCATGGGACAAAGAGAGGTGAGCAATGGGAAGGATGGACAGATGCATCACAGGCCCAAGGATAGATTTCACACAGAAAGTGTCCCAAAACTCCATGAACACAGCTCCAGAACCTGCAGTGAATGTTCAAACATGCACAAATACCTGCAATGAAGAGAGGTACGAAGAAAACAAGCAAAAACGAGCAAGGATGGACAGATGCATCACAAAACACATTTTGTTGCTTTAGAATTTTACACAGAACATCATTCCATTAGTAAAAGGCAAAAAATTCCATTACAGAGCAAGGGAGGAGGCTCGAACTCCATTTTCAACCCTAGAGAAGAAAAGAAGGGAGGGCCGAGCAGAAAGAATGAACAACCCGTTTTTTATATTTTAAATGAGCCAAATCTGGCTTTTACAATATATAGGAAGAATCGAGCCCAGAAGGACAGAAATGTAGGAAAACGTGTAAGCCCATCTCCTCATTGAATGCCAACACATTAAAATGTCATAGGATACCTTACCAACTCATTTCATGCCATGGTAGAAGCGACCGATCCTGGCAGGAGAACGGCGGGCTGTCTGCTGCATTAAAACTGGCCGCTGAAATGTCAATTCTGTCATTACCACATACGTCAGAGCCTGTTTCTTGATTTTCTCTCTCTCAGACTGCACCAAAACTCGAGATTGATCCCTAGAATCATGTAGAGAATTTCAACATAGCTTTCCTTTGATATAAGGAACATGCAAATCTGAGCTCTGGATCAAAAGATATGACGATTTGAGAGATTTAGGGCACGAAACAGGCGAAAACATATTTTTAAAATATTTTCCCACACATTCGCCACCTGGATGACACGTGGCAGACTCTGATTGGATGAGAAAGGTCTTCGGCCCTTCGGGTTCGGGATTCTCCTCTCCATTTGCATTGGGTTTGGGAGGTGGCTCAACATATGTTTTCGCCCCATGCTTTTCTGACTTTTTTCCCCGACTATGAAACCCGATTTTCTTTGTCCGTCGGGCTTTCCAACCCCTCTGACACATTTCTTAGGTGTCGGGTTTTTCAACCCTTCCGACATGTTCTTGCGCCATGTTTCTCCGTCATTTTTTCCCGACTATGAAACCTGATTTCCTTTGTGCGTCGGGTTTGGACGACCCGACGACATATCCCTTTGTGTGGGGTTTTCGCTTGGATACGTGGCAGCTTCTCATTGGTTCGGATCAGCACTCGAAAACTCGCCCTTTGAATTTTTGACCTTTTCCCTTGTGAAGACACGTGGCAGCTTCTGATTGGCTCTCGGGTCCTTCGCGTACTTCGCCTCCATTTGTCCCGGATGTCCCATTTGATTTTGGCCCCTTTGTGCTCATTTTGGCCGTTCGGCCGGTTCGCGTCTTTTTGTTTCACTTGGCCCACCTTGTTTTGGACTGCCTTGACTGACTTCGGCCAATCCGGCTAGTTCGAGTCCATTTGACCCAAACGTCCCAGACTGTCCCTCTCAGCAGTTAGTCGATTTTTTCTCGGTCGAACCGGCATTTCGCGCCCGCCGCGTACTTCTGGCCCGATTTTCCCAAATGTAATTTGGGCCACCTGGAGGCTTTTCGGCCGATCCGCGCCTTGACGTCCCAAATGTCCCAGTTGCTCCCTTGAGCAGGACTTAGCCAAATTTCACACTTTTTCCTGGATCAACCTATTTGCCTTCTGCAACCTTTTTTCACATTTTCTCAGAGCTTGCTCTTTTCCTCTCAAACAGGGGACTTAGAAAATATTTGAGGGGACTCTAGCAACATGATTTTTGGCCCCGAATCAATCAATTTTCCTGGGACTTGAATATTTTGATGCATGTTATCAAAATTACCCTGGGGGGGTGAATTTTGGATAACAGTTTGGCGACTCAACGGGGTCATCTACCTGCTAGATGAATGATCAGTAGCCTGAAGCATCCATTGGGCATGGAGTCATGAGTTGCAACCTGCAGCTGATCTGAACTTTGAAAACCTCCCTCTGAGCCACTTGGAAACCCATTGAACCTGGAGTGTCTTCACCAAGACCACTGAAATGAACTGTGCCAGAGCCAAACCAGCAACACCAAAACTATGTACAGAACTGAAAATCATACATGCCCCAAATGGAATATGCAAAGTGTGCACGAGCACTTCTTCTACTGAAAGCAAATCTACCTACTCTACTCTAGCTGGAAGCAAAGGCAAGCTAAACAAACCCTGCAACTGGTTGTGAGAAATAGCTTCCTTTCTTCAAAATTGGCAGCCATGCAATTGATTTTGGCACTGATCATGGCTGTTTGGATGGATGGAAAATCAACAAGAAGCTGGTCTTCTATCCAAATCATCAAGGTATCAACTGAAAATCCAATACCTCTTTTAGTTGCTCTGCATTTGGATTGGAGAGGTATGGCAGCTAATCCTTGGTACTTTGTAGCTCATCCTCATGCTCAGAAGCAAGCATGACTGGTTGTGGCTTCTCCTTTGGCTCCAATGAAGCCAAATACCTGATTGGGCAAGGTCTGATCCGTTTGATATGCCCATAGCTCTGATTTTCAACTCCAAGAATGGAGTCTTCTTGTAGACCCCTCTTGAATGGATGGTGTGGAAGAAATGGTGAAATTCTTCTATCCTTTCTCTTCCTCCAATGAATAACATGGAAGATAAAAATCTTCCAATCTTGATCCCAAAGAGCTGCTGTAAGATGCAGGCTGCTGCACATGAAAGCTCTCCTTCATGGCAGCAGGCTCTTGTGTTTGGAATGTGGATGATGAAAGAGAGAAAGGTGAAAGCTCAACCGGCTCTTCTCCATCAAAACAGTCCTTCAAATCTGACAGGTAAACTGCCTCATTGCTGTCCTGCTGCTCGTGTTCAACTTCCTCCATGGTGTCCTCTTGATTTGCAACTTGACCACCATGGTTTCCTTCACTTTCCAATATTGAGTTTGAGAGGTCAAACTCCTTTTCAGTAATAGAACTTGAGAGAGATGAAGTGGAAAGAAGAACTGAAGGTTCTCCTGTAGCCTACTTTGTGCTCGAAGTCCTTGGATCTGCACTTTTCTCCTCCACAGCTAGGATGTGCTCCTCTTCTTTTGGATTTGGAGCAGCTTCTCCTTCCTCCAATGTTTGAAGGCAATCTTGCTCTTGATTGAACTCCTTCTCCAGCATGAAGTTTGTCAAGTCAAACTCTTCAATTTGCTGCTCTAGAGGATAAGTTGGGACTGCAAGATCTTCTTCTTCTGCGCAACAGAATCAGTCCTGACCACCATTTTTTCTCCAACCCTAGCCTCTTCTATAGGTTTAACCATCAAGGGGATCTTTGTCATCCCAAATCTAAGAGCCCAACTCTTTAGATTTTGAATTTCTTCATCTTTGTTGGCACTCTCTTTTTGCTGTTGTTTTCCTTGACTGGCATTCTGATTTTCATCCTCCCAACATGGATTTGGGAATGCAAGAGGAGGGATGGGTTGAAACTCAACTGATTTGACATTTTTTTGTGGTGGTGGAGGAGGAGGTGAAACCTCTTGTTTCTTTGGAGGAGGGGGTATTTCTGTTAGCTCTTGTGGAGGGGATGACTGTTTGGAAGGGAAAAGGAAAGAAGAATCGAGATGGGGTGGAAGACTAGGGGATGGAGGGATGGATTCAACACATGGGACAGCAGATGGAGGGTTTGAAACTTGACACTGCTGAAATGAAACAGACTGGGAAAGAGGAAAAGGAAAGGCATGAGATGGTGTGCTTACCCGTTGACAAGGTTGCTGAATACTTCTCTCATACACCTCTATTTCTTCAATCCACTTTGCAAGCAAAGGCAGCGTTGCAATCATGAAGTCAAGCTTCTCCTGAGGGCTGTAATGCCTTAGAAAAGGTCCCACCCATGGACAGGGTGCTCCATAACCGATTCCAAAAGCTTTCATCTGTGCCTGAGCCCTAGACTGCACTATGTTTACCTCCATCTTTTGGATTTTCTCCAACAGACCAGCATCTTGCATCTGATTTTCTTCATTATATGCATACTCTTGCTCTTGGAAAGCTCCATAGCCAAACTGACTTTGGCACTGCTGTTCATATGAATATGCATGCTGATCTGGAGGATTTGTAAAACCTGTTGGAGGTGGAATATACTACTGTTGTTGATATGAAATCCATGATGGAAATGAAGTCATGATTGCACAACTTCAAAGAATGAGGAAGAATGAAAGAGATGGAAAGAAGGATGAATGGAAAATGAATGAAAATGAATGGAAAGAAAGGTCTGCAACTTCAGAGATGGTTGTTGTCCAGATGGAGTTGCCAGATGTGTTTGCAAGTGCCTCCAAAGGCTGAAATCTTCACAGGAACACATCAACCTACAAAAGATGAAGTGAAAGACCTCTAAGGTCCCACCGGGCGTGCCAAAACTGTTGATGCAAAATCACAGCACCCCTGGACGCACATCAGGCTTCTAGGTTGATGTTCAGGCATCTAGTGTGATTGCACAACATGGAAACCTCTCTCCAAGTGTGGGACTTGTGAAACCGAGAGAGGAATCTCCAGAGAAGGCTGGTTCCTGCTCCTAAACTACCTGCCACAAGCTATTCCAGTGCAGGCAAGCTAATCTAATCCTAATCTAACCTTGCCAAGGAGACAGAGAGAGAGAGAAGGGAAAAACAGCAAAAGCCTACACTAAAACGGTGATACACCAGAGAAGGAGAATGTTGGACATCTATCAAAACTGCCATGGGACAAAGAGAGGTGAGCAATGGGAAGGATGGACAGATGCATCACAGGCCCAAGGATAGATTTCACACAGAAAATATCCCAAAACTCCATGAACACAACTCCAAACCTGCAATGAACATTCAAACATGCACAAATACCTGCAATGAAGAGAGGCAAGAAGAGAACAAGCAAAAACGAGAAAGGATGGACAGATGCATCACAAAACACGTTTTGTTGCTCCAGAAGTTTACACAGAACATCATTCCATTAATAAGAGGCAAAAATGCCATTACAGAGCAAGGGAGGAGGCTCGAACTCCATTTTTAACCCTAGAGAAGAAAAGAAGGGAGGGCCGAGTAGAAAGAATGAACAACCTTTTTTTTTTTTTAAATGAGCCAAATCTGGCTTTTACATTGCATGGGTCGAGCCCAGGGGACAAAAACGTAGGAAAATGTGTAAGCCCATTCCTCATTGAATGCCAACGCATTAAAACGGCATAGGATACCTTACCAACTCATACCCTGCCATCTTTGACCGATTTGGAGGAGAATGCGACACATTCTACATTAATTTGGCCGCTGAAATGTCACTTCTGGCCGTGCACACGCGTCAGAGCCTTTTCTCTCTTCAGACTGCACCAAAACTCGAGGTTGATCCCAGAATCATGTAGATCATCTCAACAACTTTCCGTTGATATAAAGAACGTGGAAATCTGAGCTCTGGATCAAAAGATATGGCGATCTGAAGATTTAGGGCACGGAACAGACCAAGACAGATTTTGAAATATTTTCCCGCGCTTCGCCACCTAGACGACACGTGGCAAGCTCTGATTGGTCGCGCAATTCTCTCTCCTCTACCTTTCGGCGGGCTATCTTTTAAATTTTCCTTGTGGGCCCTAGCTGGGACACATGGCACTATCCCATTGGTTCGGATCGGTGCTCAAAAACTCGCCCCTTGACTTTTTGACTTTTCTCTTTGTGGCACGTGGCGATTTCTCATTGGTCCTCGGCCCCTTCGGCTCCTTCGCGTACTTCGCCTCCATTTGTCCCAGATGTCCCATTTGATTTTGGGGCCTTTGTGCTCATTTCGGCCGGTTCGGCCGGTTCGCGTCTTTTTGTTTCACTTGGCCCACCTTGTTTTGGACTGCCTTGACTGACTTCGGCCGATCCGGCCGGTTTGAGTCCATTTGACCCAAACGTCCCAGACTGTCCCTCTCAGCAGTTAGTCGATTTTTTCTCGGTCGAACTGGCATTTTGCGCCCGCCGCGTACTTCTGGCCCGATTGTCCCAAATGCAATTTGGGCCGCCTGGAGGCTTTTCAACCGATCTGCGCCTTGACGTCCCAAATGTCCCAGTTGCTCCCTTGAGCAGGACTTAGCCAATTTTCACACTTTTTCCTGGATCAACCTATTTGCCTTCTGCAACCTTTTTTCACATTTTCTCAAAGCTTGCTCTTTTCCTCTCAAATAGGGGACTTAGAAAATATTTGAGGGGACTCTAGCAACATGATTTTTGGCCCCGAATCAATCAATTTTCCTGGGACTTGAATATTTTGATGCATGTTATCAAAATTACCCTGGGGGGGTGAATTTTGGATAACAGTATGGAAAGTGACAGTGGGGTAAATATTGATGACGTGCCGAATAATATGGTTGCTAAGTTAGAAGAAATCCTCAACCGAGTTGTTGCCTTAGAACAACAAGGTCATGGTGGTGAAGAAAATGAGGATCGTAGGGATGAGAAATAGGGTGATGAGCAATATGATGATCAACCTGAGCACCTAAATGAAAGGGAAAATAAGAAAGCAAGGATGGCTACTGAGTTAGCAAGGGACGTTAAAAGAATATCCCCACCTAAATTTGATGGTACAACTCTTGGGGATGGTGCTGAAACTTGGCTCTCTGAAATGGAAAAGTATTTTGAGATTAGGGACTTTTCTGAGGAGACAAAAGCAGTATGGGCAGCCTACCAATTGTTCTGTGAAACATCTTCCTGGTGGGATAACCAGAAAATGGAACTAGGAATTGATTTTGGTTTGATCACATAGGAGCAATTCAAGGCCTAATTCCATCAAAGATGGCTACCTCAGCTATACTTTGACCAAAAGATGGTAGAATTCCAAAATATGACTCAAGGAAAGTACTCAATTACAGAATATTGGGAACATTTCACTCGATTGCTAAAATATGTTCCTTTGTATCAAAATTATGAGAATTTTAGAGTGATAAAATTTATAATGGGACTGAATCCTAGTATTGGTGGTGAGGTAGATGTTCATGGACCTACCTCAATGGAAACAGTGTTTGAAAAAACTATCAAACAAGAACAAAAGTTGTGAAGTATTTATGCCTCTAAAGAGGAAAGAAAAAGGGAAAATAGAAAGTTTCAAGCACCAACCACAAGTAAACCAGCATGGAAAAAGGGAAACAACAAGTTCATGCCTGTCAACAAAAGAGGAACAACGAGTATAACTGTTGTGAATAATAATAAAAATGGGCAAGGAACAAGTTTTAGCCAGAATAAGATTGAGAGAAAAGGACCATTGGGTGGATGTTTTAAATGCGATGGTGATCATTTTGTTAACAAGTTTCTATAAAGAGGACAATGGAATAACCAGTAGAAGGGATTTACTACAGTAAATAAAGAGGGGAAACAACATAAGATTTATGCGATAGTCCATAATAAGCAAGCGAAAAAGCAAGCGACTCCAATAAAAACTTCAAGTAAGATTTTTGGAGAACCTGTTTCTATTTTATTTGATTCTGGTTCAATAGAATGTTTTGTTTCATCTAAAGTAGCTGATAAACTCAAGATAAGATCTGGGTACATGGAACACACTTGGACTGTACTGTATAGAAATGATGTTATACATAGAGTGAATCAGTGTTTGTTTGAGGCACCATTAGAATTACCTGAGTTCACAACAAGATTAAACATGTATGTGGCACCTCTTGGATCGTATGATATTGTCATAGATATAAATTGGTTAAGTTAGCATAATGTAGCTTTGGATTTCTTAGGAAAATGTGTAACCTACTGCGATGATCTACAAAAAATAGCAAGTGTTTAGGGTGTTAAAAGAGAGTTTATCACTTGGTAGATTTCTTCCATGCAGCTAAAAAAGGCAAAGCAGAAGGGTTGCCATCTACATGCTATTAAAATAAAAAATTTAGGACAAGAAATTGAGCCTGAAATTGAAGCATTTCCCATCTTAAGGGAATTTAGAGATGTGTTTCCAAATGAGTTGCCTGGACTTCCACCTAAGCGTGAATTTTACTTCACCATAGAGGTCAAACCAGCAACAAAACCAATCTCCAAGGCACCGTACAAAATGACAACAACCGAATTAGTTGATTTGAAAGCTCAATTACATGAATTATTGTCCTTGGGTCTAATTAGACCAAGTATATCACCATGGGGTGCACCGGTTATCTTTGTGAAAAAGAAGGATGGGACCCTCATACTTTGTATTGATTATCGAATGCTCAACAAGGTAACAGTGAAGAATCAGTACCCGTTGCCTTGAATCGATGATATTTTTTATCAAATGGGGGGTGCAAAAGTGTTTTACAAGATTGATCTTAGATCCAGTTATCATCAACTGTGAATCAAGGATGAAGATATCCATAAAACTGCTTTTAAAACAAGGTATGGGCATTACGAGTTTACAGTTTTTCCCTTTGGTCTAACAAATGCACCTACTGCTTTCATGAACTTAATGAACAATGTGTTTAGGGAATAATTAGACCAATTTTTTCTTGTCTTTCTCGATGATATATTAATATATTCCAAGAATGAGGAAGAACATGATGAACATTTAAGGATTGTGTTGGGAATTCTTAGAAAACATAAATTATATGAAAAATTATCTAAGTGTACTTTCTATCAATACGAAGTACAATATTTAGGTCACTTAATAAATAAAGAAGGAATCTCAGTGGACCCCTCGAATATCAGTTCCATCATAAAATGGCTAGCACCAAAGGATGTACATGAAGTGAGAAGTTTTATGGGTCTAGCAAACTACTATCGAAAGTTCATAAAGGACTTCTCTAGGTTAGCTGGACCTATCCCTTCTTTGCAAAAGAAGGGTAAGAAAAAAAAATTGGACAATAAGTGTGAAGAAGCCTTTAATGAGTTAAAAGGTAGACTCACAAGTGCTCTGATGTTGAATATTCTAGATCTGAATGGGAACTTCATGGTGGTAACTGATGCTTTATGGGAAGGTTTGGTCAAAGTACTACTACAATATGGGCATGTGGTACCTTTTGAAAGTAAAAAGTTGAGGGTGCATGAATTAAATTATACACCACATGATCTTGAGCTTGTTGCGATTGTTCATGTGCTGTAGGTATGGAGGCACTATTTTCTAGGAAAACCATTTGAACTCAAAACATATCATCTTGGGCTCAAGTACATTTTTATGCAGCCGAATCTAAATGCAAGGCAACGAAGATGGCTAGAATTCCTAGCAAATTATGAATTTGATATAAATTACATTAAGGGAAAAGAGAATAGAGTGGCTAAAGCTTTAAGTCGTAGAAAACATATTGCTGCTATAATTACATTAAGAACGCAGTTTAAAGATGAGGTTAAAAATGAGTTAACTAATGACCCCTACTACAATCATGTTAAAACAGCTCTAGAAAACGATCCAAGGAACAAAAGGTATGACGGTTTCAAGGTGGAAACATATGGGATTCTGCATTATAATAGCAAAATATATGTGCCAGAAGGTAAAGAACTTAGAAATAAAGTCATGAGAGAATTTCATGATGCTCCCTACTCGGGACACCCAGGAGTAACAAACTTGATGGCGGACATCAAAAATCAATACTTCTGGAAAAAGATGAAAAATGATGTGATTCTTTATGTCTCACAATGCCTGGAATGTCAGCAAGTAAAGGCTGAACATTTACATCCAGCGGGATTATTATATCCTCACAATGTGCCAGAATATAAGTGGCAAGTTATAAGTATGGATTTTATCCAAGGTCTACCTATGTCCCAAAATAAACATGATGTTATACTTGTAGTTGTAGACAAGTTAACTAAAGTGGCACATTTTATAGAAGGTAATTTAATGGATAATTCACCCATACTGGAAAAAATATTTGTGCAAGAATTTTTCTGATTTTGGAAGACTTTGTACGCTGCCTTAGGGAAAAAACTGAACATAAGTTTTGCCTACCATCCTAAAACTGATAGTCAAACTGAAAGAGTAAATCAAGTGTTAGAAGATTTACTAAGAATGTATTGCATGGATCATCAATACAAATGGGAGGAGTATCTTCCCTTGGTTGAATTTGCCTATAATAATACTTACCATTCTTCCATTCAGATGGCTCCTTTTGAGGCCTTATATGGTCGTAGGTGTAGAACACCTATAAGTTAGGATAATTCTAAAGATAGAGTACTTATTGGACCAAAAATGCTTTCGAAAATGGAAAAATAGGTTAAATTAATCCAAGAAAGATTGAAATAAGTAGCAAATAGACAAAAAAGCTGTACAGATTTGAAAAGAATTGACAGAAATTTTAACATGGGAGATAAAGTTTTTCTTAAGGTCAAACCTAAAAAGAGTTCTATTTCGTTTGGAAAGTCAGCCAAACTATATCCTAGGTTTGTAGGACCATTTGAAGTCCTTGAGGTCGTTAGACCAGTAGCTTACAAGCTAGCACTACCTCCCACTCTATACAGGTTGCATAATGTATTTCATGTATCCTTTCTTAAGAAATATGTACTTGATTTAACGCATGTACTTAATTGGGATTCATTGCAGGTTCTGGATCTAGGGGTAATCGCAGTTGATCCTATAAGGATACTAGAAACCCAAAAGTTGCACTTGAGGAACCGTGAGGTTTTACAATGCAGGGTCTAGTGGGACCAATATTCTGAAGAAAGTGTCACTTAGGAGAATCTGGAAGATATCCAGACTACTTTTCCACATCTGTTTGACTGATTTTTATGAACATGCTTTGTTAAAATACTAAATTTATTTTTTATGAAAAGTGGTAGATAAGAAAATTCTGTAGATAAGCCTACAACTGAATATTAGGACTAAGATACTTTTTAATTAGTAGTTATTGTTCAATATTTTGTTAATGAACCCGGAAAAACTGTCATTTAGGTAGTAATGTATTATGTCCACAGATTATGACTGATTTTCTATATGTAACAAGGGTTGTTGTGACCTTTATGATTCAGCTAAAATAATATTACTACAAATTCTAAGATGATTTGAAATATATTTATGTAGCAAATGAATAATGGGTTAGTTTGTCTATTTATCCTGAAATCATCGAGACGATGATTATTCTAAGGGGTGGAGTATGTAACATCCCAAAAAAATTCTTGTAAGTTAAATTAACTACGGATAAGTCTAATCAGGATTAGACGAGATCATCATTGTGTGTAAAATTCATTTGGTTTGTTGTGTCATGACCCATAGATTTTGTTGCGGGGCATGACACTATACGGAACGAATAACCCCGCACCCACCTTGATGATCCTTCCTAAGACATGTGATTAGGCCTTAATCGTAGGTAAAATGGTTCATAAATGATTGTGGATATTTCAGTTATTTGTATTTCGGTTACTTTATTTTATTTAGTTTGGTCGTCTTTTGTTTTGTTCAAATTTTGCATGACCGCGTTGATAATTACCTCTGTTTTATTTGACTAAGCTATACTAAGCCAGCTTTATGAGAATATTTAAATTATGATTTATGGACTTGGTGATTTTTCGTTATTGGAATGTTTTATATAAACCTAGAAATTCAACTAATTATTATGGTAATATATTGTGGGAGATATGTGGACTTGTATTATGAAGGTTAATTTTTACTTAACCATTAAGTTGGGTAACAACTAAAGTAAAAAAAAAAATGTGTATGAAATATTAATTAATATATATATATATAGAGGGATTTGGCATGTAAGCCAAAAAAGTTTTTATTTAGACATTGAAAGTTATGGGTATCATAAACGTGAAACACCTTCACATGGCACAAGTGTGTGTGGCATGCACTAGTACACGTACCAACATTAGGAAGCCTGAAATTCTTCAATATGCTGCCCAACTATAGTCTCTTTCATTATATTATTTTTGTCTATTATTTCTCCATTGTTTATTTTTGATTCTCCCCTTCTGGAATACCTGCATGAGTTTTGGATGAAAGAAGGATTCAACTTGTTAGAGCTGGAAGAGTAGAAGGTTTCCGATTGTGGGTTCATTTTAGGCATGAATATCTTCTCCTTTCTCTGCTTGCATTATTGGTAAAAAATGAAGAAATACACATTCTATTTTTAATGGCAATCAAGGAATTTGTGGACAGCTTTTGATTTAATCATTTGGAGATGCAGTTTGAAAAGAAAATTGATGGATTTTTTATTCTTTTTAGTTTTATTTGTGTGATTTTAACGAAACCCAGAAAAAAACACATATGGGGTTTTGGATTTTGATCTACAAAAATAAAATAGAAGAAAGGTTTAAAATTCCTTCATTGCATTATGATAAATTATACTTGAAAGGAAAAGAGTTGGGTTTTTCCTATACAAGAAGAAGGAAAAATGTTTTGTGAATTTGTGTGTTTAAAATTGATTTGTGCTTGTGGGTTTTCATTTTGGTTTACTGGAATTTAGTTGTGTGTTTTTTGTAAACAAATCGATTTTGGTATACAAATCGATTTGCATAATTGAATCGATTTGGGTATACAAATCTATTTGCATAAATGAATCGATTTGGGTAACTCGATCGATATGGGTATGTAACCAGTTGGGGTTTTGTATTTTTATTTTTTGTTTTGTTATATGCAGGTTTGATTGTTAACTTATTGTGATCTCTTGAATGATAATTGTGGATGTCAAAGCTCTTACATGGGACAGTTTTTCCAGAAATTTTATCTTTATCGACATCTAAATCAGATCATGTATAAATTAGGGTGTGTTGTTATGTGTAAAAAAAAAATGCATTTAACCTGTAACTTCCATCCTGGCAATATGACTTGAATTTTTGTAAAATTGTGAAAAAGAAATTGCTTGTCTTGGTAAGGGCATGAAAGCTGGGACAGCTTGACCTAAATGCACTAAGGAGTAATTGGTGGCATGATTGGGATTTATATAATGATATCTAATGAAAGAAATAATTAGTTGTTCTTTTACTAAACAGAGTATATTTCGATGATGTAATCAGGGTGCTTCTATATTGTTTTCTTGGGGTTGTTCGTTTACCAGATAGAACATGTTAAAGTGATGTAAATTTGGTGATATTTGTGCTAATTTGTAGAGCTTCCTCATTGACTGAAAAGAAGTAAGTTTTATTTCCTTGGTAATGATGTTCTTGGACAATATGATGAGTTGTTCATTAACTAGAAAGAATATGTTTGATTAGTTTTTGGTAATAATGATTTTTGGACAATATGATGAGTTGTTCATTAACTAGAAAGAATATGTTTGATTAGTTTTTGGTAATAATGATTTTTGGACAGTTTTGTTAAATTGCTTATTGATTTGGAAGATAAGAGAAATAGTATTAAAATCTATACCAAATAAAGTATGATTTTCTTGTGGTCATAATTTGAATTCAGAGGTTAAGTGATTATGGTTTGAATATGCTGAAATAGAGATTGGTTGATCTATTTGTATGCATCCATAGTTGTATCTTTATAGAAACTAGGGGGTAAATCATTTTCAGCCGTATTACCATATGCTTGTTGATAAAAACAACATGTATATCCTTTCTTATTTTACTAATTAATTGCATCAAAAAATGGAGTTAATATTCATGCCAGTTCATTTTGAATTGACGTCATACCACTACTCCAATCTTACATGACCATTAGCCGTTACTTTCGGATGTCCGGAAACTCATGTTTTGTGAAGTTTTATCGTAGCATGGATCAAAATGAGAAACTTGGATTTCAATTTGTAGAAGGATGAAATCCTATAATTTTGACTGAATTTATTGGGATCTTAGACCCATTGTAAATATTTAAACCTCACTATGTGAAAGTTATTATACCGGTTATATAATTTGCCTTAACAACGTATGTAATTTATGATTTTAATAAAGAGATAACTACTTTGTGTGTAATAATGTCTCAAAATGAGTAAATGATGAATACTTGAGTTGAGAAATCTTTACTTTTCACAAATTGTTAAATATATTTATTTGATAATAATCAATGTATGAAGCCGATAATTAGACAATTATTGTAACAATCATTTGTCTTTTAATTTCTAAATTTAATAGCTATTTAGTGGCGTAGCTAATCAAGGGAATAATTAATATCTATATTAATGTATATATTTAATTTAGCCTTTCGGTAAACTTGGTATTATTATGATAAGATTGTAAATCATGTTATATAGAGAATGGAAGAGCATCGTTGTAAAGAGGTAATTTAAGGTTAAGGAATCAAACATCAGGAAATAGAGAGACTAAATGGGATGGTAAATAGATGGAAATGATCTGTTAGGCATATTAAGGGATAAGTACATGTGAAATGTTGATATAGTTACATTTTAGCATAATGAAAGTACTTATCTTATAATGATCATAGTTGGCCTTTGGCATCTATTTTAATATAAACTCTTGCAAGATAGGTTAATTTAGAAATAAAATAAAAATAAAACTATAAAGATCTAAATAACTGTGAAAGGGATAGTTCTGAGGTGGCGAAAGACTTAAAACTCATAAGACTAGAGTGTTGTCTTGAGTTTATTTGTAACCAGGCACGGCGGATAACTTTGGCCAAAGTAATGCATTGATGGTTGTGCATTGTATGATCACCTAAGTCCTCCAATTAAAATAAAAATTATCTGTAACCTAATCATGGGAAGTTAAACACTGAACATGAGGTAGAAAATGGTCGGATACCAGAATACGAAGTCGGGAAATTAGCTTCATGGTAGACCCAAGGACTTTCACTTAGTTCCCATGACCTTTAAAAGGTTGAGCCGAAATGCTAGTAAGCATTGTCACTCAAAGTAGTGACGAAGGGAGATCGTGGAGATCTGGATACACCATTCTTAGCCACACATGGCTTACATGGATGCTATCAGATAGATCAAAAGAACCAATTTGATTTAATGAATTTGATTAAATAAATATGTACGATTGCAACTGTGTAATTTGTTTTTATGTTTAAAAAAAAACAATCCTCATTTTCTAGCTCGTGTAATTTTGAGTGTTACAACATCCTAGACATTCTAGGGTCAATATTTTTATAGTTCAAATCAGCTTATAAAAACCATGCAGACTCCACGCCTAATGGATAGCTTCAAGCAGCTGGTCAGACCATTCAGCAGGAAAATGGCCCCGCAAGTCACCAAATTGTTATCCAATTTCACCCCCAGGTGAAATTGGACAATAGAGTAGGCTTTCTTTCGAAAACTCTCATATCCATTTAGAGCTTGTAGGTAGAATTCATTGTTTATGGTAGATTTAGGGTATTTTAGAGAATTGAAGGTTATAAAAGGAATTTTTTCCTCTTCTTGGTCTTCATTGGTTTCTAAATTTTTATCCAAATTGGAAGCAACGAGCACGAGGACAAAATGGAAATCTATTCACGACACCTGCAACACCTCCACACATCATTTTGGCATTTAAAATTTTAAATATTGCATGAAGAAAAAGGTAGATTTCAAAAGAATAGCTCCTAGCTCTAAGTACCTAGTTGCAGTAATGAAGGTGAGCTAACAAGAATTGAGATCCTTCCATCACTCACTGAGTTATTTTTTAAGAAGGAGCAAGCTATACAAATGATCACCAAATAAGTTTTTATAATATCGGATCGAGATATTCTAATCAGCTGAGTTTTCCCATACTAACCAAACAGTTCCTTGCAAGATTCATTTAATATAGAGCATGCCGAGCTACACTTCAGGGGTGGTTCGAGGCCATATATTACATAGAGCGAGCTATTGGTTCAATACAGTGCATCGAGCCTTGACCAAACTATCTACCTGCAGACCAAGCTATGAAATGATGAACCCAGTCACAACCTAGTCCATCGATCTTATAAAGGGGATTGAACTACCTAAGTCTTTTGAGCAAGCCACCCCTTACAAAATCAAGCTCCCTGAGCCCTTATCGAGCTATTTTGCTGCAGTGTTGAGTCACTCTAATCAGGTGAGACCGAGTTCTACAAATTTTGGGATCCATCGAACTCTGCAAAATCACTTGACATTTGAAAGATCAAGCTTGAGGGACCAGGGAAACTTCTTCTCATAGGGGCTCTAGTGGATTCTACAGAGTTAGAACTCAAAATGAAGCCAAGATTGGTTGTATCAATTGCCATTCTACAAACATAGAGGAATGGTCTATTCCAGTAAGAAGGAACAAGTCATGATTCTTGGAAGTTACAGTAAGCCACATTATGGCATGAGGTGGTCGAGTTCTTCATTAAGGACATGGCAGTATCATAGCCGAGCCCACACATTAAGTAAAAGAGTTAAGATG
Organism: Taxus chinensis; assembly: GCA_019776745.2. Classification (NCBI taxonomy): domain Eukaryota; kingdom Viridiplantae; phylum Streptophyta; class Pinopsida; order Cupressales; family Taxaceae; genus Taxus; species Taxus chinensis. The sequence goes on from CM034149.1 coordinate 897,542,423, forward strand.
CTATAAGCCTAGTCGACATCGTGCAAGGATCTGAAAAGCTTTGGGAGATAGAGATCGATCTCAACACTTCAATCATTAAATGTAGACAACGAATTGGTCAAGTCGTCACAGGGGTGCACTAGAAGTGATAGAGAAAAATGGATCCATGGGCAAGGATTTAACCAATGTGGTGAGCCATTGGAGTGGTTCGGTCTAGCATAGACCAATGTAGAAAAACCATAACTTGGAGGCCTAAGTGGCTCGAGTGAGTTGGGCCTCGCATGCATTAAAAGACCGATTCATCTGTAATTGACGTGTTTTACAGATATGGTGAAGAAATCTGGTCTAGGCATCCCTTGGGACATGTAGGACATGGAGATATGAATCATGTGAAGTTCCTACAAGCGGGCAGAGTGTGGAAACTTCGGGTGGAAGTGTCTCGGACTGCGCTAGGACATGTATGTGGTGAAGATCCAAAATCACTAACAGGGAAGTTTTGCAAAGGTCAGCTCAATGAATGGCCTTCAGTGAGTCAAAGTGTTGGCCTGTCAAATTTTCCCGCATGATTGGTCCGGTTGAACTTGGGCTCGTTGTGTCACATGGATCCGACTTCTCCTAGATTCTAAGACCCCTATGGGATGTGAAGAAATAGTCGGTGGCTTAGCTGATCAGTTGGCGAGTTAGTGGAAGCCTCCACATGTCAATGGTAGATAAGTGGTGGACTCGACACCAGGCCCGGAATTTCAAATTATATGTGCCTGTCAAATCAAAATTTGTTGATGGCTTAGCTCTTTCAGATGGCTATAATTCCCAGTGATTTTTTATGGATATCTCTATTATCTGTTCATAGATATATAGATAGATATTATGTTTTTATATAAACCACTTAAAAAAATTTACGGTTTTCAAAAATTTTAGCCTGTCATTGTTTACGGTTTCTAAAAATTTTCACCTGTAAAATACGGTTAAAATCACAAAAACAGGACCTATATCCTGTCAATTTCCAGGCCTGCTTAGCACCAGGAGATCAACAGGGAACGATATCCGGATCCCAATGCAAGGTCAGTGGGGGGGTCTGCATGTCACGTCGATTTGGAGTAGGGCAGTCAACTCGATGTAAGAAGGGAGTCTATGTGGGTGTGACGCATCCCAATGCAAGGTGTTTGTGTGTGGGAAAGGTGGAAGGGGATTAGAAGCCCAATTTAAGTAGGTCACGTGGAGCTCGAATGGTAAATCAAGGAGCTCATGGATGTTGAGAAATGAGCTAGTCAAACTAACAATGAGTTGGCATCGGGCTAGAGAAATGAAAAGAGATTGACGTGGAACATGGGATTGGTCGGCATTACCAAATACCGATTCAATGCCCAAGGCAAAGACTAAAGTGACGAGTGAAGTAAGATGGAGTGGGGACAATTACATCAAAATCAAGCCTCAAATGCAACAAAATAATGCCAACTCAGTGCTTAAGAAAGAGAGTTGGGCATACATCGAAGGAAGGCTCGATAGTGCAAAGAAATAGCCAGCTCAGCTGAGATAGCCAAGATGGCACAAAATGCACTATCTTAAACATTAACTCCCCAACTTGGAAAACATAAAACAATGTATCCTAGGTGGGCCCACCAATTTAAATGTTAAATCATTCAAAATATATGCAGAGAAAATTAGGAGGGAAGAAATATTTTTAAATATGATTCCCAACTAGATGATTAATTCTGAGTCCCGTAATAGTGAAGTAAGCCTATGTAACTCAAATTAGTTGTAGTCACTTAGAGAGCCATAACTGGAGCAACTTTCAATGGATTTTCACAAAATTGTTGTTTTTGGAATCAAGGCTACGAGCTCAACGCACAAAAACTAAGAGGTATAGAAATTGATGAATATTTGATGGTGTTTTTTAAGGAAAATGATCCCAATTTTTTTTGGTTGTTGGAAAGTGGTTAGAGGAGCATTCAACAAGCATGGGAGATCATTCTTTCACTACTGCAAGTTATGGGACACCTTGAGATTGATTCTATAGGTCCAAAATCACCAACCACGTTCATTTATCATGACTTGTAATTGGTTGAAAAGTGAATTTCAAGAATTGCATCCTCTCTCTCTCTCTCCTCTTAAAATTCTATAAATTGAAGTGTTGGGATTATTGTAAAGGGGGAATAATTTTAATAGTAAAAACTCTATCATTTTGGTTTTGTGAGGGCAATGTGTTGCAGGAATTTATAGTGGACTTTTTATATGGTGATCCAAGGCTTTCTTTTTTAATAGTTTGGACTTTGCATATTAATGAAGAAATAGAAGCAAATTTGTGGATGTATCTTCCCTTGTTGTGCTTTTTTGCATTTTATTTTCCGCTCTAATCTTATTACAGATGTTTATTTCTACTCTATGTTCTTGCAAGGATCTATTATTATTATGTATGCATGAAAATTTGTTGTGAATGTTGTTTTTAGACTATGGAGAATTTTCATCACCCTCTCTAATTTCCATTTTGCTTCCATTTTTCACACATTGGGGGATTGTTCTCATACCCTTCTTTTGGTGCATCACCTTTATAGTGTATATTTATGATATTTCATGTTATCACTCTCTCCCTAGTCCCTTGGAAGTGATATATTAGGAGTAATCAGTAGTTTACTTTCACTGGAGTTGGTTTACACTAGATTAGGAAGAAGAACCAGCTTTCTCTGGAGGTGTATCGTGAGTAGCAAGTCACACACTTAGAGATAGTACCCATGTTACCCAGTCACACTAAGAGCTCAAGCACACACACTTACAAATCATAGGGTGTTGTGATTTGGTGATAACAAGGATGATAGGAGCAATGTGTCCCCCGACTGTATGGAAGTGTGTGCAGTGAGCTTCATTTTGTTTTCCCCCTCGGCAGTCAAGAATGAACCATAAACAAGAGTGTGTCATAGGGAAATTTTTGAGTAGTGTTGGTTATGTCTAGTGGGCTGCGATGAGGGTGTAGATTAGATGGTGATGAAATGTGACATGAGGAGATGATGTGTGTGTACCCTAGTGAAAGCATATACCATAATTTTATGTAATATACGAGTGATGATTTATCCCTAAGCATATGTCACTATGGAAAAATTGTATGGTGAGGAGATCGATGGAAAGAGAAGCGTGGACCCTATGGCCTAAGCATATACCATGACATGTAGAATGGAGGAGTGATGATTTATCCCTAAGCATGTATCACTATATGATTAAAGAAGAAGGAGACGATTTATCCTATAGTGCATGTCATTATGTGATGGGTGATGAGGGTGTATGTAGTGTATAGTAGTAGGTTGTGGATGGCGAACAGTGGTGATTTAGCATTAAGCATAGACCACTACATGATGAATAAGAATGAGGTGGTTATTTATCCTAAATTTTATACCACTAAGTGATGAGTAGGAGTAAGTTGGTGATTTATCCTGAAGTGTATACCACTAAGTGATGAGTAGGAGTAAGGCGGTGATTTATCCTAAAGCATATACCACTAAAAGAGGAGTAGGATAAATGATGATGTAATAGAATGTTGTAGAATAGGTGATGATAGGATGTAAGATGATAATGAGAAATTTTTGAAGGGAGTGGTGATTTAACCTAAGTTTTAAACCCCACTATGTGAGGGTTGAAGGCGTGACAGTGTATGGAATAATTGGGGAATTGAAAAAAGTATAGGATGATATAATAGGATAGGAGATAATGTCATAGGATGATGTAAAATTTATGATAAGAGTGGTGATTTAACTTAAGGTGTATACCACTACGTGATGATGGGTGTAGGTGATGATATAGCCAAGAGCATTGGTCACTAGTCTAATGAATGTGGTATGATGACATGTCATATATAAGTAAGGTCCATTTGATTGGTAAACCATCGACAATCGAATATGGACCGAGGAACTAGATTACGTCATAGGGTATTAAGTACAGTGCATATAGCAATGTAGTTTAGGTGACCAAATGGTGAATAGGATGTGTAGATATGTGGTAGAATGTAGAGAGTGTGATGATAGGTGTAGATAGAATGGGTAGTAGTGATAGGTAAAGCTAGATCCATAGATAATATGACCTAGCATAGACATAGGGTGTTTGAATGGAATATAAAACTAGCCTCATATATGATGATAACTAGTGTAGCGTGTATGAGATAGATGATTTAGAGATGAGGAGTAGATGAGGTATGTATAGGATGAGGTAAGATGTGTGGTGTGTGGGGTTCATTATAATGGTAATCCCTCAACAATCTAGTGTGAACCGAAGAAAAAGAGTGTGACATCGGGTAATGAGGAAGCTAGAGTATGTAAGAGAAAGAGGTATTGGAAAAGGATTAGGGAAGATATAGGGGTGTAGTGACGCTAGGGTGAGCACGGGGGGATTAGGTTTTGATACATCCGCCATAGGTGAGTAGGTCAAAAGAGTAATTAAGAAACACCATCAAGAAAATCGTCATTGTCTTGATCAAAACAAGCAAGAGATGTGTTGGAGACTTGGTAGGAAATAGAATGGGGGGTCATATAAAGATGCACTACAACAAAGGATATAAGTATTCATCATATATTCTTCATCTGTAAAAACAATTGGTGGGAAACCATGAGCAACCCAATGTGATATGTTAGGTACATATGCAGGAGAAGAATCATTGGCAATGGAGATGGTGCTAAAAGGTATGGGATACGAGAGTGAAGAATGAATTAGATCAAGTGTCACATCAATATAATCAAGCCAGGAGTGGCCAAGTGTAAGGTGTAAGCCACGGGAAGTGTGCGAAAAAAAATACTCTAATATGAAAATCCCCCATGCCATAGGCGGAAGTGGTGTAGAAATAAATGTGGTAGAGATGGGGTGACTGGGGCGGTGGAAATATTTCATTGAGCATCATGTCGAACCTAGGTAAGCAATCATGAGTACATATAGTGTCCGTACTAATGAGATCGAGATGAATGTGTTCCCAAAATATGTTATTGATATATAAGGTACAAGTGAAAGGAGGTCGTGAAACTACCGTTGGTGAAGAGGAGGATGAAATGGAATTGACATTATGAACAGATCCTTTGTAAAGCACCGTAGCATTAGTGGAAGGGCATTTTTTGAATCGATATTTTCCTGGACCATCACCGACAAATGTCTATTCAAAATAAGAATTTATCACACCTATATGGGTAAAATCTAATTGTTACAGTGACTCATCAGTGAGTTAGACGACATCAAATTCATCGTCAGATTCAGTGGAGATGTCGGTATGTGTGTCATCAGTTTGGGTAGCGTTGTCAAGGACATTTGTAGGTGGATTAAGTGAAGAGGGTGGTGGAGAGCTAGCAGGGGCCAAGACAGTGGGTGAAATAATAGTCGTAGTGTGATTGGATATAAGAAGAGAAACCATGGGGGTTCGATAGGGGTAGGGGTACTAGCAGGAACATATACATTAGGTGAAACAATAGCCATAGTATGCGTGGAGGGAGGAGGGGAAGAAATAGTTTTTTCACCACTTTCTTTATGGATTTGACAAAATAGATAAGGTGATGGTCCAAGTAGGAATACATTTTTTATGGTTGTTTTAAAGGTCGTGCGTGCATTCTAACTTCTTGATCCAATATTGACTGTGAGAGCTTAATTTTGGCTAGGAGGAACTACCTGAAATACACAACAAGACCACAAAAAGAGATTTAAATAATATATGTCAGTGGGCTGCCTAGCGTGTGCTAGATCCAAGAAGTGTGGTACTTCCTTGGTGATAGTCAACCCACTGTTTAATACAACTTAATGTAAGAAATTTCATAAAAAAACAATGTCCTATTGTAGTTGATAATATTTAGGTATCTCATCCAAATACAATAAGCAAGTCTAGTATAACAAGCTAGGTTATGATCAGATCGGGAAGTAGGGTAGGTAGTTAAGGTGCTAGAACATGTCAGGGTCTAATTCTAGGTAGCTGGGGTTTCTTGGATGTAAGTTCTTAAGTTTCTATTACTGGATGGATTATCAAATACAAATACCAACATTGGTGAGGTATGACCAACAACGGTTAAGGCGGGATGGTAGAAATTCAATAAACTGGGTTTTGAGAACTTTTTGAGGTAAGGCAGTGAGTGTGAGGAAAATGGCTAGGTTTATAATGGTGTTAGGGGTATTCAGAGGTATTTAGGAATCAAGTATAGGTGATTAAATGATTTCAGATGATGGAATGGTTGGATTCACATGAAGGTGAGAAGGGTGGGATGAAAAATGCAAATAGATGTTGATAAACAGAGATGAAGAAACTTTGTAATCTAAATATGTATGAAATGATGGAGGTTAGATATACACTTACTAGTGTTTGCAGATTTGATGGCTAGATGATGGTGATGGTTGATCTATGGAATGGTGCTCAGTTTTACGGAAGTGCTTCCTAGAATGCTACCATGAATGCAAATACCTTCGAATCCGTCTTAGTGTTGGCTATGGTTGTTTGGATGTGCGAAAGGGCTCTGGTTTTTTCTTGCATGTAGATATCCTTTGTTTAAAAACTTGAGAATGTGGCCAACCTATGAAACAAGGTTACAAAATTGAATATATGGTAACCGACCATGGTTTAGGGCTACCGGCATCGGTTTAGGGTTGACCGGCGTCGGTTAAGGTGGGAAATCCTAGGTTTACTAAAAATAACAAATCTTGGCCAAAATGTTGGCCAGCTCTCTTTATTCTCATAGATTAAAGTGGAATGTTGTGCTTAGATAATTGGGAATGTGGTTAGAGGAAGAATAGGCATGTGATTTTAGGGTTGAACTAAGTCTTAGTTAATTAAGGTAGTAGTAATAAATCTTAGTTAGTTATGGTGAGTGAATGTTGAGTCCTAGTAAAGGAGAAATATGCTAAAAATAGGTTTGTGATGAGGTGTCTAGGTGAGGTGGTGAGGTGAGGTGTCTAGGTGAGGTAGAAATTAGTTTTAATTAAGGTAATTAAATAATGAAATATTGTGAGAATGAGTATTAATTTAATTATGGGTGATTAAATTAATATACATGTGGGTAAAGGGGGAATGTGACCTACATTTGGTGTCTAGATTTTTCCCCTTTTTTCACGTAGTTTGTATTGATAAGCAATGCTGAAAAAAATAGGAAGCAGTTGCCCCATGTGTGGGTGAAGGTGATCCCCCTCAAACTAGGCACTGATGAGGTGTAATATGGAATTGGTGAGTGGTTTGATAAATGTGTGGCTGGCAGAAGTGAAGGTAGGTGGGGGAAGGGTAGTGGTCAACTTGGGTAATATGTAATAGGCTAGGGTCAAATTGGGTAATGGGGAATGACAATCAAATGTATGCACATGTATAGATTACAATGCGGTACCAGGTTGAAGAGCTTGCAAACTCTACATCATCCAAGGTCGATTGGTTTATCCAAGCAAGGGTGAAGTGTTCAGGTATCCAATGTATAGGATATGGTTTGGGACACAACATAGGTCAGGTGTAGGAGCATTTAGGCATGTTCTGGTACACCAAAGGTTTGGTCGGGATAAATGGCATGACAATATGAAAGGCATGGTTATTATGCTAAAACAACATAAGTAATAGCATCGCAAGGTATAGCGAGTACATAATGTCAATGGTCACACCAAGTAGGTTAGGTTCAGGGAAATAGGTCGTGGCACGGGTAAGGCCAAGGTATAGGTGAAAGAACAAATTCTAAGACACAACGAAGGAAATGTAGGGGTAGTTTATGCTCGTAGGTATGGTTTCATAGGTGTATGAAATGATAAAAGGTGTGTGAGCACTAATGGTTATAGGAAAAAGGAAGCTTAACTAGGACAAATAGTTATAAGGGTTGGCTGATGCCAGTTATAGGGTGACCGACGTCGGTTGTCTAGTGAAAAAATATGACCGGTGTCGGTCAGCTTGAGCTGGGTTTATAAATTAAAAATTATGTATTTTATGAAATCATTGTTGTGTTGTGATATTGGATAAAATGAAAGATTCGTTTGACCTTTTGGACCTTCCCAAGAGAGAAGGACAAGGCATTGTATCGGGCTGAGGTGGAGATTACGAGTTGGTGACAGGAGCTAGTAGACGGGTCCACGAGAGTGGTGTGGTCAATTGTGATTAGTTGGAGGTGAGTGGTGGATTGTAGCATGGTAAAGGTAGGAGAGGGCTCAGGTGGGCCACCGGTACATTGGCCAGATGTACCACCACACTATTGGAACCGAGATGAGGTAATATTTGATCCCATTCAACGTTTGTTAGTTGAAATTGTTTGTAGAAATTGGTTTGGGTAGAAATGGTTTTGGGTAGGAATTAAAATTGATGAAATGGGAAGGGTAGGAAGTCTAATGTGGGTGAAATATTGGTAGGTAGAAAGCTAGTGGAGGTTTGTGTAGGATAGGGTAGGTTTATAGATTAGTATGGTCAATTTTTTTGAAAAATCAGGCAGGGTTTTGTGGGTTTGGTCATCACGACAGTGACTGATGTCGGTAAGCTATAGTCAGTATCGGTCAAATGGCAGGTGACCAATGTCGGTCATGATGGACCAATTCTAGTCAATAGTGACTGATGTCGGTCAGCATTTGAGGAAAAATAGGTTGAGAAAGGGTTATGGTGGGAGGGAAAGAGAAAGAAAGGTAGTGAGGTATAAATTTAAGTGTGTTGAGAATAGGTAGGGTAAAAGGTATATATGATATAAGTTGAGGCATGTGAAAGTGGGATGGGGGAAATGGGTAGGTCATTAGGGTTGTGGGGAAATAAATAGTAAGAATTTTGGGAATAGGTTAGTCGGGTAAGTGATATGTTAAGTGTGGTCAAGGTTTAATAATGGTGTGATTTATTGGGTGTACGCTAGGGACCAGTTGCGGATGAGAGATAGAGAACCACTTCTATTACTAGTGGTACAAGGGAGCGTGACAGCAAAGGAGTGGCATCACATTATAGATGTCAGCCTTATTGGGGTCAAACGATACATTCACATAGTTTGAGAGTTGAGCTTGATGGTCACACTCATCGATAGATGGGATTAAACAACTAACACATTTCATCTTCTGACGAGTGAAATCACAGTCACCCTAAAGGACATGTACAGGATCTTACAGTTACCAATAGTGGGGATGTAAATTTACTCTATTTCTTCATAGGCATCAGAGGTTGATGTTCATGGTGTTTGGAGAGGGGATTGCAGAGATGAGGTTCCATAGTGTGAGCCTGAGCTATGGAGACATGTATGCGGCCCATCCTGAGGAGATGAGGTTAGTGGGCCTGATCATGGAGGTAGTGTGTTGTTTTGTGCTACCAAATGTGGAGGGTGGGAGATTCCCATGGGTGCTAATGGGGGTTCTCCATGACATGATGGAGGATAGGACCCGTTTCATTTGGGTACTAGCATACTTGGTGTAGATATACAGGGAGTTATGGGCCTACAGTCGGTCACAAAGGTTCAGTTTGTTTTACACCTTTCTTCTCCACTGTTGGTCATATGAGTACATCGTATGTGTGCGTCCAGTTGGGATGCCCTGGCCAGATGCATTCGATGTGGGCTTGGTTTGAGTTGGGTATAGGTGTTGGGTGCCTATTTTTAGAGAGCATAGGGTTGCTAGAGATACTCACGATATGGAATATTATAGGTGGGTATTGGAGGGATTATCTAGGGTTGACATCATTTGGAGGTTATATGTTGGCTTCCCTTCATACAGGAAGATGATGGTGGATCTGGACAAGTTATAGCTACTGAGGTGGATAGATGGGTGTCATTCTAGTGAGCACAAGATGATACCTATTGACAGGGTCAAGCGGCAGTTTGGGCTACTCGAGGACGTGCCACCACCGTTCCTTTAGTACATGAGGGATGACATGGAGATGCCTATACCTCTACCACAGCTAACAATGTTGACTGGGAAGGAGGAGTAGGCATTAGATCGGTGGATTAATGATGTCAGGGTTATACATAGATATAGATAGTGATGGGTAGTCTAGCTACAAGTAGCACCACCTACACCAGGGCATCCAGACTTGGCTACCCTTACAGTTCAAAGGGATACTTTGCATGGGTAGGTTTCCACCTTACAGGCCCATATTATAGGTTTACAGAGGCAGTTAACAGGGTCCGAGGAACAGGTGGCCACATTACAGGCATGGGTGGTGGTTTTACATGCCCAGATTTCCTAGGGACAAGCACCCATAAAGGGTGGAGATGGAGACGGGGGATAGATATACACCCTACAAGCACAGGTAGCATGGTTGCAGGGCTAGTTGGCCACTGCATAGGCTCATACTATGTCCCTATAGGCCCAGGTCGTAGCACAGGTACCAACACAGGCTCAAGGACAGGGTCCCATGGTACAGTAAGTAGTAGGGCATGGTCCTATGGTACAAGTACAGGGTCAAACACCGATGGCTCCACCGTATAAAATACCAATGGCCAAGTTTAGGGATGCCCTGAATAAGGCATGGTATTATCAAGACCATCTTACTACCATGAGGATAGATTTCCCTTCATATGTAGATTACATGGTGCAATAGGCCTTGAGTGAGAGGACCAGATCTCGCACACATTGTGTAGAGAGTATAAGGGGCCAACAAGCACAGAGACAGGGTCAGGGAGAGGTGACTAGCTCAAGGAGGCCAAGCCCAGCTGCAGGTTAGGTAGAGGTTACACCGAGACCCATACGAGGTAGGGGGATGCCAGCAGAGTGTCGCACTAGAGCAGAGGAGGAGGAGATAGATGATATTGGCATGGACATTAGGTGGGGTGACGATTAGTCACCATATATGCTCAAAGCATAGATTTTTGTATATGTTTCGAATATACCGGCCTACGTGCCAAAGATAGTGAGGATGTACATGAGATTTTTGATTATTTTGATTATTATATTGATTTTCTTGTCGAAGATGTTTAGACTGTATATGAGAGGCACGTGTATTGATTTTTCTTATGTTGATATATGTATGGACACACATATTCTAATGATTTATATAGATATGGTGATATGTATGGTATGATGTTGTGCTTATGTTGTAAAATTTTCATTTTTATATGCATGATAGAGTCAGGTCATAAGCATGGTTAAGTAAGGTCAGTATAAGTATGGTTGAGTCTAGGTTATAGGCATGATAGAGTCATGTCATAGGCATGGTTGATTCTAGGTTATAGGCATGATGGATTCAGGTCATAGGCATGGTTGAGTCATGGTTTATGGTTTTGATTTAAGTTCCAAGTTGTTGGTAACATGGGAGACAAATGGTGATGTATATGCATGTTATGGTTTAATTTTCCAAATATTTTTGATATTATAGAAATGTGGAATGATTGATTAGACGTTTTGATGGTGTGATAATATGGTAGATATGTATGAGTGGTAAATTTCCAAGATTTGTGAAAAATGAAAACTAATTACTGTAGAATGTTAATAGAAAATATGTGGGGAAAATGAGTTAGGGTAAAGAGTGGCCGAGCTAACCTACAAGGGCCCCATGCCCTAGGATTGCTACCTGCATATCCTCGATGAAAAGGGTCCTTAGGCCAATGTATTTCTCCCAAAATCTAGGGAAGAATATGATGAGGTAGAGGAATGGGTTGGTAGGTTTTAGGTATGATTAATTCTAGGTCATAAGCATGGTTGAGTCGGGGTTATAGGCATGGTTGAGTCTTAGGTGACAGGCATGATTAAGTCTTAGGTGATAGTGAAAATATTTTAAAATGTAGGTTTCGATAGTCTAGTCCTATATAGGATAATCAATAAGTAATTAGGAAGGTAAATAGTAAGAGGTGCTAAAAGAACCATCTAATTGATAAGAACTTTAATGACTCTATCATACCAAAGATTGGCTTATGAATGTGAGACCCTGAAAGGCATTGCATAATGGACTATTCTATGGGTGAAGAAAGTCACATGATCACGAAATGTCACAGCTACAGTGAGTTCTTTGAGCAGAGAGAAAATTAGGGTGAAAAGGAAATGAGGTGAAGGTGAGTGGTTTAGCGTAACCTAGTGTACGACAACATGTTTACCTGGCAAGAAACCCATGATCAAAAATAGGCAATTCCATGACAAAAAGTTATCATTTTCTTCATTTTTTTATTTTTGATAGACTGATTGATGTGAGAAGTATATATGGGATGAGTATATTATCTCCTTGAGGTCTTCGTGAAGTTGATCGATGAGGGAAGCTTCTGAACATTTTATTGTATTTTTGCAATGAATTTATATAGCTATCCTCGAGGGAGCAGTCTATTTATAGTAGCGAGATAAGAAATGTCCTTTTAGAGGGAGTCATCTGTTTGCTGGAAGTTTGAACCAAGGAGTTAAATCCCATTTTGTTTTTGGATGTTGAATTCATGGAAAAGGCTATAGAGGAATATTAGGTTCTTATTTAGAAGACAAAACCATAGTACATAGATGTTAACTATGAAAGAGATGGTTTCAAGTGATGAACAACCATGAGATTTCATCTTTGAAAAAGATAAAAAGTATCCATGAGAATCATGTTATGAGTAGAGACATGATACTCATATTGAAGATAAGATTGAAAGGTGATGAGTAATCACATGATTATTGTTTATTAATTGATCCTCAAAACAGGTAACATGGAACATGAACAACGCTCAAGGGATGAGTGGTCAATAGATAGGAAGTGATATAGGACTTGATTTCAACAATAAAATGGTCAAAGATGCAAGGCATTGAGGGGCTCAGGTTAGGGTTTACCTTCAAGTGAAGACAAACAATAAGCACCTGATCCATAGGCATGAGTAATGATATAGGGTCCAACCCAATTAGGAGCAAATTTTCCCCATTTACTTTTCTCTTCTTTGGTTACATGTTGATTTTCCTTCAGGATGAGATCACTGACTGGAAGGTTCATTTGTGGACACGTTTGTCGTAGGCACGATTGATAAGTTTTTGGTATATTTGGCTATGGTCAAGAGCATTGAGACGACGTTCATCTAATAACTCAAGTTGTACTAAATAGTCCTGGAAAAATTCATCATCGTGGAGTATGTCTTTTAGTGAGATGCAGAGAGATGGAATCTAGAATTTGAGACACAAGACAGCCTTGGTACCATAGACCAAAGAAAATGGTGTGCCAATAGTCAATGTGTGAATACTAGTGCAATAAGCCCATAAGGCGAAAGGAATGTGTGTATAAAAATCCTTCCCAGTATTGTCAACTACTTTCCTAAGAATTTTTTTCAAGGTTTTATTAGTTTATTCTACTTGGCCATTCATTTGTGGGTAGTAAGGTGATGAGAAAATGAGTTGAATGCAAAAAGCGTAGCACAACTTTTGTAGGGTTTTGGTTTTGATTTTTTTTCCGTTATCAGTGATGAGACAGTGATGGACACCAAAGCGATAAATGATGTGACGGTTGATGAATTCACATATTTTCTAAGATTTTGTAGATGTGAGGAGAATGGATTTTACCCATTTAGTGTAGTATTTAGTAGTAGTTATAATCCATTGATGGCATTGTGAAGAATGAGGATTGATCTCTCTGACGAGATCTAAACCCCATTAAGAGAAACAAAAAAAGGTCTTGTGTGACCTATAAGGCATGACTAGGTGTGTGATGAAGATTAGCATGTTGCTGGCATTTCACGCAATGTTTAACATAGTCACAACAGTCATGGTTTAGGGTTGGATAGTAATAGCCACGGTGAAGAATGTGTTTAGCAACAGCTAAACCACTAAAGTGGCCTCCACAAATTCCATCATGAACTTCCTTGATGGAGTAGGGAATTTTAGAACTTTTAAGGCATCATAAGTGAATATTGTCGAAGCCATGTGTCTTTGCCCTCAAAATCCCCCCCTCATTTTTTAAGTCAAATTCAAAAATTTTGAGCTCACACCCTTCAAAAGTGTTCAAGTAAAGCTAGAAGTCTGAAAAGATAGAGAAATTCATGCTTTAAAATTGTTTAAACTCTCTAGTCTGCACGTTTTGATAAATTTTATGTTTTCCTGTCTAGACGTGTGAAAATTTTATTGATGTCCTCATTTGAATGAAATTATCAATCTTTTTATGGTCATGGATTGTCGAACCTTGTATTGTTTTCAATTCCTTGGTTCCCAAAAGAAATTTGAAAATCGGGAGCGAAATGGTGGATTTTTCTTCTTGTCTACATTTTTCCACAGTCGTGAATGATGAGTGTTTTGTTCTTCGTCAAATTTTGGCCCCATTATCCATGGGTACGTGGACATATCTGATTGGATGTGGTAGTGTGGGTCCTTTTTGCATTTTGAGGCATTGTGGTGAAAAGGAAAAAGTCAAATATTAAGCCCGCATTAAAAGTCAAATCAGGGAAGCGGGTCGGCAGAGAAATTTGTTTTTTTGAGACTACATTGAAAAAGGGTAGAATTATAAAAGTGACCTGTGACTCTATCTCCACTCAAGTAAGGTCATGTGTCAAGAACATATAAAAAGCGGGCGAGTGGACCAAAATTGTAAAAAATGCCAAATCTCTATAAAGTCACAAAATGCAAAAGATATCCTCCATGCCCGCTATAATAAATTTCTCCTACGTGGACGAATCTAGTTTAAAGTTTCAAAGGCAAGATGAATGGTTCAAATTCAAAGTGTAGACACTAAAAGCAGGTCACACTCCCCTTTCGTACCTCGACCAAAAAGTACCCTTCATCACATTCACCTAGCCATGGCCCCCTTCACCCCACTAATATTAATTTAATCAATTTAATTAAATTAATGCATTATCCTCACTATATTTATTATTTGAATATTTTATTTAAATAATATCCACACATCTAGTTCACCTAGACACCTCACCAAGCCAACTCAACCTAAGACCTATTCTTAGCAAGTTGTCATAACTAACTAAGACATACCCAAACCCTAAAAATCAATGCCTACATTCCCTCTAACCACATTCCCGCATGCTCACAAGAGGATCTCAGTCTAATCTGCAGGATAACGACATGAGATCCAAGGAAATCAGGAGGATCTCCCTAGTTTAGTAAACCTAGGAAATCCTGCCTTGACCAACGTCGGTTACCCCTAACCATCACTGGTTAAGTCAGACCACCGTCGGTTACCCTTTTAACCCCAAAACAACCTTATTCTCAAGGTTGGAAGTTGGAAGTGGGAAAAAAATTGGGAGAAAGGTTGACGAGAAAGAACACATCTCAGAGAGATAACACATCTTCAGAGAGCAAATTCCAGTGAAAACCCGCATGCAAGGAGGGAAATTGAGCATCTTCCTCTGCACAACCATCCTAGCCATGATCTGATCCATCCAAGCAAAGAGGAGTGTACATGTAGTCCATGTAGAATATTTTATTCAGTTGGTGATCACTTTCAGCCTTCAAACCCCTCATCAGCACCTCCATCCCTCACACATAGGCATTCAGGACCGGAATCCAAGTAAGTATAACATCATACTTTCCTGGTTTATTTCATTTTATCATCCATTGTTTACTTTGCCCCCTATTGACCTTCTCCAATGTTTTCACCTCCATATACCCATTAAAACCTCGCCAAATCCTACTATAGTCACTCAATACCTCATCTCAACCCACCAAAGTTCTTTGTGCAATCACAAAGGAGATCAAAGCTTATTTTGTGATATATCCAGATCTCACATTAACCGGCACTAGTTACACCTAACCATCGTCAGTCACCCCTGACCGACACCGGTCTCTGTATTTGCCCACACAGCCTAGAATAGAGATCTACCCACCAAATTTCATCTTACCCCCATTCACCTACAATCTACCTGAGACCTTTGTCAAACCTGCAGAACCAATCATTTGACCTTTGGATTCTAATCTAGCTTAGCCTGTTAGATTATATCTATTTCTTATTACGTTTTAAGTGAGATACCTAAATCATTTTAAAATAACAATAGGATTTACTTTGTTTACAGCATTAAATTGTTTAAAACAGTGGACTGACATCCATCTAGGGAGTATCATACTTCCTGGATCTAGCATACACTAGGAATTTCACTACCCGTATTGTTTAATTCCTTCTAGTGGTTTTGTTTTCATTACAGGTAGTTCCTCCTAGCCAAAAGGAAGATCTCATGATTAGCTGTGGATTCGGAAGTCATATGTGTGTAACAACCCATCAACCAACATTTGAACAGGTATTCCTCCTACGCCTGTTACCCTATCTATTTTGTCAACACTTCAAAGAAATGATCTAAGAAATAGGTGAAACACAAAGTTATAAAATGAGTGTAACGGCTGCATTATGAAAAGTCTGGTTTTTTCCGCCATTGGTGTTTCTTCATGAATCAAGAATCTAAACGGATGTGAAGGATTGAAGAAGTTGTAACCGTTTCTTGCTAACAAACAAGAAGTTGTAATTGTTTCTTATAAGATATTTAATGGCTTCTTCAAGCATTGTACAAGGGTTGGTGATTGATCTTGTAGACTCAAGAGTACATTGTACCTAGAGAAAGAAAAGGAAATAGCTATTTTTCTTCTAATTTCCTTTATTCTCAAATTTCTTCCATTCCCACATTATGTAAAACTTCTATTTAAGCATCAATAAAAGAAGAAGGATTTTTTAGCCTCTTTGATGAGGAGATTTTAGAAATTTTGAGTTTGAAATATTATCTCGTCCTGTTTCCATTTGCAGGGTTGTTTTCTTCTCATAAATGCATGTGTTAAATTTTCTAACTAATGTGTACAAGAATCTGATTTCCTACCTGCAACATTAGTTTCCATATCTCATTTCTCACTCGCTTTCCCACTTTCAAACAAAGTCTTCCCTAGCAAGATATTGCTAGCTTTGTCGCAAGGTTAGTGGAGTGCCCCTATTGGATCCCTGGCTGAAATGCCACCACAAAAATCCACGTTTTCTCACACATACATATACGGAAGCTACACCGATTAAGTAGAGGGACTTAGATTCCCAGATCGTTGGCAAGGAATTCACAAATTTGTCCACCTAAAAAATTCCCTCACCAACACCACGCTTATAAAGGAGACCACCCATGATGACATAATGAGAGACACTTTTAAGAAACGCACACACATTGTCCATTACAAGTGAGATCAAGAGGTGGAATGGAAAGGGAAAAGTAGTCTACAAACTACTTATACCAAAGGTCATGTGGGGTAGGTGCAATGGTTCTGACAGAGTTGACTTTACAAGGTAAATAAGATGGTGATTATAACCTTTGTATTGTGACAAAGATTTTAGAATCGGCAGGAAAAGTGGGTATCTGAGAAGCTAGGCAGGCCATGGTATTCGCAATTTTTTTAGTGGAACGTGGAGTGGTTTAAAGTTCATAATGGTCAAAGGTAGTCAAAATTATGTCTACATGATGCTTACACCTTTGAAGTATTTCATTATGACACTGGTATATACCATTGACTTGGTTTACAACCAACTAGGAATCACCAAATGTATTGATTGACTTAACATCTAAGGCATAAGCATCCTAGAGACCAAATGTGAGTGCTTCGTATTCAGCAATATTGTTTATACAATCAAAATCTAGTTTGAATGATAAAGGCATGGATTCACTGCTAAGAGGAATGAGGATAACACTAGCACCACCCCCACGCTAACACTTGGAACCGTCAAAGAAGAGGGTCATTTGGTAAGTGGTATCATCCAAGGAGAGGGTAGCTATGGATTCATCTAGAAAATCAAAGTTAGAGTGTTGATTTCCATAGGTGGGTGCGTCTACGAGTTAATCAGTAATAGTTTGCACTTTAATGGATTTTTTATGAATGAATTCAAGGTCAAGGTCTGCAAGAAGCATGATCCAATGCGTAATGCGCTGATGTTGGTAGGGTTTTACGTACATGTAATATAAGGGGTCAGTATAGGTGACGACCAAGGTTTTTTGGTTGAGCAGGTAATGACGAAGATTGGTGGTGATAAAAAGTAAGGCTAAGAAGAGTTTATCGGAATGGGTGTATCTCATTTAACAGTCTAAAAGGGTACTACTTATGTAATAAACCACTTTCTCTATGTGTTTCTCATCATGATGAGTGAGCATGAAACCCAGAGAATGATCAGTAGCAGAAATATACACGTAAAATGGTTTGTCATCCTTAAGAGGAATGAGAATTAGCAGTTGGAGAAGGTAATGTTTTAAGGCATCAAAGGCTTTATGGCATTCATCATCCCGTTTGAATGAGACATCCTTTTTGAGGAGGTGATGAAATGGCTGACAGCATTCAGAAAGTTATGAAATGAACCGATGAATAGATTACAACTTACCTTACAAACTTATAAGTTGACTTACCTTACAACTTACCTTGCAAGAATATCTAGAATAGCATGTCCTTTAGCAGGATCGACTTCTATGCCACATAAAGAAATGAAGAAACTAAGGAGTTTACCTGAAAGTACCACAAAGACACACTTCTTAGGTTGAAGGTGAACACAATATTGAATGAGCCGGTCAAAGATGACCTTAATGATTTTCAAGTGTTCAGCCCAATGTTTGGATTTGGCAATAAGGTCATCTACGTAATCTTCCAATATGTGATGCATGATGTCATGGAAGATATAAGTCATGGATCACTGATATGTTGCACCATCATTTTTAAGGCCAAAAGGCATGACTCAATAGCAGAAGGTACCCCAAGGAGTGATGAAGGTAATTTTGTGTTGATCCTCTGGAGCGAGTAGTATTTGACTATAACTCGAGAAACCATCCATGAGTGATAGCATCTCATGGCCAGTGGTGAGATCAACCAGTTGGTCAATGCCTGGTAGAGTAAAATAGTCTTTGGGTAAGTGAGGTTGAGGTCACAGAAATCCATGCAAATTCAGAGTCCCCCTATTACTTTTGTGATAGGAACGATGTTAGAAATCCATTGGGGATATTCAATGGGTAGGATAAAGGAAACCAAGAGAAGGTGTTAAAATTCTTCTTTAATAAGAAGAGCAATGTGAGGAAGCATTTTTCATAGCTTCTGTTTTATGGGCTTGGCATCATGAATGGTTACAATATTGTGGAACACAATGTTTGGGTCAATATTGGGCATATCAGCATAGGACCAGGAAAAAGTGTTTCTATGGTCCCGAAGGAAAGAAGGAAAAGATTCCTATTCATTAGCATCGAAATATTGGCCTATCTTTAGAATGTGTGGGTCATCTTGAGTGTTAAAGTTGATTTCTATAGTTGATTCATTCAACATGGTTTGCATCTTAGAAGGTAATGACTGGTGAATATAAGAATCTTCCACACCAAGGTAAGTGATTATAGACTCATCATCCTGACATCAAACGAAGTTAATATAAGGTGTGTCATCATCGATCATGTTAGGATATAGGAAGGGAAGAGAAAGGGATCCTCGCCATCATGTTGATAAATCAGAGGTCCTAGGGAAATCATGTTTACAAAAAAAAAAATAAGAGGAATAGATTCAAGATCTATGGAATACGTAGGTGAAGGTGGTGATGTTGGTGAATGGGGTGGAGAGGGTTTGTCTTCCTCAATGAGGTCGATGTGGGCCTTCTTGGAAGGTGGTGCAGTAAATCCAATACCACTGCAATCATTTTCTTTACGGGTGGTACATGAAATGACAGTATAGCAGCCTTTTTCATAAAAACCGAAACCAAAGCCTTTACATGCACAATGGTGAAGGAAAGTGTAGGTGAAGCGGTGGTTAGTAAGGGATTAGAGTTCAAATGAAAACGGTCATGTTTGGGATGAACGTTTGGGTGAATAAGTGTCGATATCATATCCCCCATACATTAGATTAATGTGAATGTGGGGAAGACCATAAGGAAAAACCTTGCCTACATGGTAATCATAACTAAGGTGTTGGCGCAGGTTCTCATACTCTTGTGGAGTGAGAAATGTGTTGATATTGTATAGTCGATACTCCCCCAAAGTGAGGCATTAAAAAACACCTTCTAAGGGATCAATACTCGATATGTGGTTGGTGGGGATAGACGACTCACTAGATGAATGGGCAGGAGGGGTAGCGGTTGGTTGAGAAGCAGAGGGCTCAACTGCAGAGCCTAAGGTGTCAATAGGAAGATAAGAGTTAGATGTGGGATAGGTGGTGGAAACATTGGTGGATGGGATTGTGGGTGAAGGAGAAGTTGGGGTAGTAGCAGATGCCTTGACTGGTACAAGTACATCGTTGGGCCAATACAACATGTTACAAGTTTTGAATGGTGACGGGTCGGTGGGGATGGTATAATTATGTCCTTCATGTTTGAATTTTACATAGTAGTGTAAATTTTAAGGGACACAACCCATGATGTGAATCCAAGGTCTACCAAGCAATAGGTTATAGTGGAACTCCCCCTCTAAGACGTACAATAGTTCCGGGATAGTTCAAGGGCATACGTGAACATTAAGGATGATGGTGCCAAGGGTGGAGGTAATGGTTTCGTTGAAGGAACGCAACATAACGGGGTTATTATGCATACAATTAGAAATGATACACATTTGATTGTATGTATGGGAGGAGATGATGTTAATGCTAGCACCACCATCGATAATAACGCGTCGTATGTGTATGTTATCGATATAGATGGAAATGAAAAGGGTGGGATCAGGGTCATCTGAATGGAGAGGTACAATCTCATCATCAAAGAAGCTAAGGGTGGTGACTTGATGAGTGCACATGGGGGTAGAAGAAGGATATTATTTGGTAAGCGAGACCACGTGGTGAGGTGTAATAATGGAGGCCACTGGTGTGGGGTCATTGGGTAAAACTTAAATGAATTGTAAAACCTTGATAAGGGCTTGTCTATGAGATTCAGAAGTTTGGACGAGATTGTACAAATACATCTTTAGAGGAGATTAATGTAATTGTTTTATCATTATGTGATGGGTGACCCCATCAGAGATAGGGTATGTAGGTATGTGAATGGTGATTTTGGGTGTGGGTGCAGATGGTATATTGGGCACAGGGTTGGTTGATGGGCTAGTTGTTTTTTCTTTTTCTTTGTCTTTCTGAGCATGGGTGGCAACGTGAACCATGTTAATCTGAGGGGAGGTGGATGGAGAGAGTGTGTCATGAAAGGTGCAACGGCATGAGGGACAATACCCTAATGGTGGATAAGATCCTTGTGAAATGAGTAGGGCGCACTAACATTTGGGTGGTTATTTGGCTAACTCTCTAATACAAACCATGTTGATCTCAAATTTTGGAGGTGGATAAAATCATTGTGGGGGTGGAGATATTGATCACTGAATGGGTAAAGGACAATGATGTGTGGTGATAGGTGAAGGTGGAACATAGTCCTCATCAAGAAGGTCATCATCGTCAAAATTTTGTTTAAGAGGAAAAAGTTGGAGAAGAACATTCTTCAGAGCCTTAAAATTTTCTACATCATGTCCTAGCACATGATGATAGGAAAAAATCTTGGTTTCATCAAACCCTTTTGGTTTGGGTTTGAGAGGATTGTAAGGTTGAAGCGGCAATAATGTGATGACGGAAGTCTCTAAGAGATTATTTAAAATGTTTACATGAAACCCCACTAACGGATCACAATGGGAAGTGAGTGTTGGTTTGGGTAAATGTGTGGATGATCGTGAGGGAAGAGGCTTGATAGGAGGGGGAATGGGTTGGTCCATTGGTTTTGTAAGTGGTATGGTCTTATATTTTGCTAGCATATGTTTGGGTAAAGGTGTTATAGAAATGGTAGTGATGGAATGTTTTATTGGTTTAACTACCTTATTGGCAGGTAGTGGGTTCTTATCTTTGGGTTACACCTTCTTTGGTAAAGGTGATACGGGAGTACGTGATGTAGTAGAGAAAGCAGACACTAGGAGAGGATGGGTTACCCATGGGGACAACCGAGTTGTGGTGGAATTGGTTGGTAGAGGTTGGGTGGATGGTATGGGTTTAAGTTGTATAGGTAAAGTTGGGATTATAGTAACTAGTGGAGGTATATGTGGTAAGAAGTGCATGGGTGAGGGCGAGGGTATTTTTTATGTAGGTAAGTGAGGTGTTATAAAGGCTCGTGATGAAGTAAAAGGTTGTTTAATTGTTAATTGGCCTTGGGTAGGAGAATGTTTGCTCAGGGTTGATGGATGGGGCCCTAGGATGAACGAAAGGGGTGAAGCTAACAAAGGTTTGGTAGGTGAGACCGATGTATGTGGCCTAGAAGGTTAGGTATTCCTTTTATGCGGAGGAATAATGTTGGTGAGGGTTTGGGAAGACATGGCTAAGTCCAATTTGACAGGTGGGTGAGTAAGGCTTGATGTCGGCATGACACCCAAGGTAATGATGGGTCTAGATACAGATGAAGATATAGGTGTGGGTAGGCTTTCAGGTTTTGGAATGGTTTTAGTCATGGGTAAAGGTTTGGATGTAGGTAGAGATGATGAAGAAGAAGTCATTTTGGTATGCATGGTCAATTTCGATATGGTTGTTAGAAATACCTTTGGGTAGATCCTGGAAGTATCCTCAGGAAACATTTGTATTTGGGTCGAATAGGGGAGCCGAAGATAGCCCCAGAGCATGAAATTATCAACATAATCCAAGTGATTGGCCTGTAGTGACCACTTCCCTTTGACACCTACTAATGCTTATTTTGATACAGTGATCACATTATAAACATTATTATGTTTTGATTTAATATGTTGTTAGACATTGATCATGGATTCTTGTTGATCTTGATTTGATTATGATGCCTGATGATTATTGGAGACACCTTATATGTGGATGATGATATATTATTTGATACAGATGTTGTTCAGACATGTGATTTGGATATTATGAGTTGAGCTAGAAAATAGACATTATTTGATGATGATATAGTTATTGATTAAAAATGTAATTGATGTAGTTGTTACTTCGATGTTGTTGTGATTCACTTACATAGATGATTTTATGATTTTAATTGTATCATATTGGATGTTCTGATATGGCCATGAGGCTGAAGGAGGTATTTGTATTTTTCAGGTTAAAAATATCACAACAAAACATCAGGGGATCGGAGACCAACCAAAATGGAATTCTAAGTGAATTCGACAAGGTCACCATGGCAACTTGTTTTATTGTGTTTAGTGTTGTTTTTTTAGGGATTCTCATGGGGGGGATTTCCTTTATATGTGACCATGGGTTTGTGTATTTTAATTAATGTGTTCTTTTATTATTGTTGTATGTATTTTATTAGTAATGTGTTCCCTTTTTTAATTAATTAAATTGTGGTAGATTAATGTGGGAAATCATATGGTTAAAATTTAAATAAATTAAATTGGTATATGGGAAAATATTTATAAGAGTTGTGGGTTGTTTGCATTTAATAGGTGAGGGATGTGTAAGTGGTGTAAGAGTTTGTGTAAGTCTGATTTTGGAGTATGAAATACTCCACCTCCATGACAAATTCGAATTTGTCCTTGGGGCTGTTTTTGGAGGCTTGTGGGACAAGTAAAACTTGTCCCATGCCTCTAAATTTAATTTACCAACCATACTTATGGTTGGAGATGTGATTTGTGATTTTTATAATGCATTTTATTAAGCCATGTTACATGTTTTTAATTGCACTTTCTTACATTTTATTTATTTTGTTGTTCCTTGAGGTGTGGGCTTTTTGGAGTGTGCAAGTAACTTGTCATATTTTCACCCACCTCTTTATTGTGCTTGGGAGAATGGATTTTGTCTTTTGTGTTTGAATTGGAGGATGTGTGACGTGGCATCCTACATGGTTCCACATCATCCTCTTCTCTCCCTCTTCTATATAATTCAAACTCCTTGCTTGTTTTGGGTTGTTGAATCTTTTTGCATTCTTCCTTGGGGGTGCATTTTTTCTGTTGGAGCTTTTGTGGATTGTGGAGGAATTTGGGGATATCTTCATGCTTGGCATTTTTGTTTGGAAATGTGTTTTTGACTTGGAAATCTTGTTTTTTGGAAGAAAAGTAACTATGGAGAGGTAGGAGTTTAACTCTCTCTTTTATGTTGTTATTTACTTGTTCTGGTGTGTGAATGGTGTATGATTGTTTTATTTATTGGCTGGTTGGGTAGACTTCCACAGGGATGGTGTAGGAGAAGGCTATATGGAATCAATGTGTGGGGGGCATAAGGAATGCCATTGGCATCAGATTTTTGTGGAGGGAGTTTGGGTTTGGGATCCACCATGGAAAAGAAATAGCTTGCATTTCTTACTTTGTGGGGGACATAAGGAAATCTATGGCGGGCATAAGGAGGGATTTATGGGGGGGTATAAGGATATGTATGGTGAAATTTATTGGTAGTTTGTTATTGGTGGATGCCCAATTCCCAATTGGGAGGCATAAGTAGCTTCCCCCATAGACCTTGCTCCTTTGGCTTGGATGATCAAGCCTGAGTTTTGATTGGTATGTTTTCAATTATAGTTATAAATTGTTGTTTTGTATTTATCTGTGTTTTATATTGAAATGTGCATGTTTGAAAGAATGTTGTGTGTTGTGGAAGTCAGTTTTTGCCATGGGTTGAATTGCATCTATTATTGTATTTTGGTTGGGGCTCGGGGGCCAATGATGAAGGAAGGCTTCTCCTTTCATTGAATGTCTTGGTTTGGTGGAAAGCATTGCCTTTCCCCCTCTTTTGTTGTGATTAGCTTGGAGAAAGAGAAAATGTGCATGTTGTTATCCTGGAGCAAAGGAAAAATACAGTTTGATGGTCCCTTGTGAAAACACATTCATTTGTAACCTTTCCCACTTGTGGTGGATGAAATTGTAATATGTATTTGTGAGGGAAAGATGTGTGTAACTTGATTATAAAATTAGATATTGGAATTGTGATAGACATGTACATTCTGTATTGTTATTGGAAAGAAATAGAACTCTATTAATTACATTGAAGGAATGGAATATGTAAAGATGTATTCTCTTTGGAGTTAATAAAGAATTGCAAGTTTACTTCTCATTGCATTGTTGGGTTGAGTTGGAATGTTAATTGTGGTTGGAATCTCCATTTTGAAAATTAAAAGAAGAAGAAATATGTATGAGGGAATTATATTACATTGTTTCCTTTTTGGAAATATATTAAAGTGGAAATAAAATTTGCAATTTAGCTTTGAAATGGTTTTCTTATAAACAACTAAATTTATTGGGTTAGTTTAGAAATAAAAACAACACTTGAATGATGAATTTGATAAACAAATTGCTGTAAATGGAATTTTTGTTATAAACTTTAAACTGGCAAAATGAATTTAATTCAAATGCACAGTTCGGACCTGCACACATTAATTAACTTGGAAATGTTAAAATTCAGTATGTTGTATCATAAATGAATTCAAATTAACAAAGAAAACTTGAGAAAACAATTTTAACATTGCAAAATTGAGCCCAATCCCTTCCACAGTCGTTTTTTTGTCATTTGTTAGGAAAAAAATGCAACTTGAAGAAATTGATCAAATTTACTTCCCTAAAACATTCTAAATCCTTCTTAGATCAATTCTCCATGTCTATTTGACATGTTGAGTGAAGGAGGAGATCCAAGTTAATCAAATTTAGAAGTTGGAATTTACCAGTTTACTAATTATAAGCCTCCATATCATTTTTGTAAAATTGACCCTTTAAAATTTACCAAAAAAAGTAAAATTTATGATTCCTATGCAAAGAGGGCATCGAGAGCTTTCCAAAAAGTCTTTATTTTCCCAAAACCAAGATTTCTAGCTCAAGTTATGGCACTTTGAAATTTTTCTACCTTGGCAGGAAAATTTGGGAAAATTTTCCCCAGAGGGCCCGCGAAAATATTTTGAAAATTTTGGCTCGCGAAAATTTTCATATTTTCCTCCGCTGGCCCACAACCAATAAGAGGGTGCCACATGTCCTCAAGGGGTAGTGGCAGAGGTGCAGCATCCTTTTTTCCCTTAGGTCTTTTGAAAATTTTGGGAAAATGTTCCATCTCACCCCGCCAGCCCGCAACCTATCACAACTGCCACATGGTAGCTTTGGGTGCTTACGGAGGGGATGGAACCCTCGCGACCCCTTCCCCCTTTGAAATTTTGACTTGGAAATTTTTTTTGTTTCCTCCCGCAGCACCGCACTCCCTCCCTCGCCTTGGGAGATCCCTTCTGTGGGCGCGCAGACCCGCGCGTCCAACTCTTCCCTTTTCTTCCTTTGGCGAAATTCATCAAAAAACCCTACCGCAATGCCTATCCCTCTCTCTTCTCCTTGCACTAAATTGTGGAGTGCCACATGTCCTAGGTGGACCCGCGAGCGTGTGGGTGTCGTTTGGTTGTTTTCTCCCCTTTGGCGAAAATGCCCCATACTCTCTGCCACTCAACCCTTCCCTTTTTTCCCCGACGACGACTCAGAGGCCACCATGTGTCCTTAGAGGACCCATGGAGGTGTGGGCGCAACTGGGAAATTTTCTCCCACATAATAAAAAAAATTCTAGTGCCGCCCTAACGACCCACCAACCCGAAATTTCACCTTTCACCCTTGCTTTACACGTGTCCCCTTGGGGAAAATTTGATCCCTAAACTCTGCCAATCCATATCTTGAGTTTCTGAAGGAGTTAGGAGGACTTCTTTATATCACCAAAAAGGTGAGAAAATTTCCTATCCAATGGGAATGATTTAGAGAAATTTTGAATGCAATTAATTATGAGTAAAATCAATTTGAAACTCTGAGCCTGTTAGGGAGTGCGTATGGGTGAAAATTTCTCCTTGAACCTAGCTGAGACTTCTAACCCTAAAATTTGAACCATGTGAGCTTGATATTTGTTAATGAAGGAAAAATATGATCTAGTAATTTTAGAATTGTTCCGGAACCTAATAGGGTCAACTGTCGTCTTGCAACTTGGATGTGGACACTTCTAATCCAAAAAAAAAATCCATAATTTTCTAACTAATCCTAGGTTGTTTCTTGGGTCTCAAGTGGGTTGTTTTAATGGGCATCACATGGCCAACCGTTAAAATGGTACTACTGTAGAAAAATATGGATTTGGTTTGGTGGCAATCCCTGTAAAATATGTCTGTGAGATAGGGAATTAGCTAGCCTCATATTATGTGGGTAACAGAGTCGATATCATATCAATGGGGTCTTGGGATGCTAAGGGATAATTTCCCCCAAGAGGTAGTGGTATCTCTAAAGAGTCTCCCACAGGTAGGAGAAATGATAAGTGGGGTGAGGTATACTTCTCCCTTGGTGGAGGAGAAAGTGATGATGATTCTCCTGTGGATGGGAGAATTAAAAGTGTTGACTATTTGGTAGGTTGTGAGGTGGATGGTGAAATGGCATCGGTAGAAAGTGTGGGTTCCTCTATGGGTGAAGGGAGAGATGAAGGGGACTCCTCTGTGGGTGAAGGAGTAGAAGGGGTATGCTCCTCTGTGGGTAGAGGGGCTCGTGCTAGAATTTTCTCAATAGATTAAATAGGTGGGATTTGAGGGACGGTTGGTACGATATTAAAAATCATGTGGACTTCATAGACATTATTGTTACTGATGAAGGTTCAGTATTTTGATTAGACGATGGTTTATGGTTACAGAACATATTTTTAAATATGTACAAATTTTGATTTGTTTCCACATTCGGGTTGTCCACGACGAGGTCTCAATTATCTATCATCTCTTAGAAAATGTTCTTAAAATTTATGCAGTTACCATCACTATGGCCTTTGACACAGTGGTAATTACATTAGTTGTGTTCTTTATACCATGCAGGTATAAGACGGGAAGGATCGAAACTTGTATGAGATTTTATGGGAAGAAGTGTAATTGCTCCAACTTTAAGAAGCTTTTCCAAGACCGAAGAATAGGGCTCTCCAATTGAAGTGTACTTTCGTTGTTCCCATCGAATCTGAAAGGCCTAGACAAGGGAAAGATTGGAAGAAGGTTGGGCTTGATTAGAAGGATGAGATGGAGCCACCTTGAGGACTACCACATTGGCAGATTCTTTGGTCTTTGAATAGTTATTTTGAGGTTTTGAAGATGAAGAAGAATCATTTGATTTGAATGGGGCTTTCTTGTTTCGTAATTGGATTTTCTTTTCTTTAATGGCACGAATATTTGGTTTCCTGCCATGGTCAACGCTTTGTCAAAGGTTCGCAAGGTTTGTACCTAAAAAGTTGGTGAGATGTGTCTGGCACAAGCTCTAGTGAACAACTCAATAAGTTCAGTCTGAGGTAGCTGGAATGTTAATTGGTCTATAAGACTCTGCCAGTGGGCAATGAAATTCATGATAGATTCTTCTTCATACTTTTGGGTTAAATAGAGATCGGTCATGGTGAATTTCTTGATAACATTGATTGAAAAATGGTCTAAGAAAACTTGGGATACTTGATTAAAGGAATAAATGAAATGTCTAGGTAGTCCACTATACCAATCCAATGTTGGTCCTGTCAAGGACATTGGGAAGGTTCATAGGAGCAAAGCGTCATCGTGCGTGATTAGGTAGCACCCATGTTTGAACAACCGCAAGTGTTTCCATGGGTCTTCTTTAGTGTTGAAGTGATTGAATTTAGGAATTTCCTAATGCATAGGGTAGGGGCAAATGGGAATAGATGGATGGATAGGCGCATTACAGATTTCATCATAAGTTAAAGAATTATGAGAGCCAAAAACATATGCTTCTAAGGTCTGCATCTTTTCCATCATCATATTAATGAGGTCATTGGTAGGTTGTGATGGATGGGTGCCCCTACAGAAAAAGGGGGTTGATGTTGAATGTATGAGGTGGGTGGTAAGTTACTATATGGTGGTGATGAGTATGAGAAATGCATAGGAGGAATAGATACAGGTAACACATAGCCAGAATAAGTGATAGATGAGGTCAGAGGTTGCTGGTAGTATGTGTAAGTGGAAGGGGTAGTCGTAACAACTCTAACGGTGATTGGGGATAAGGACTATGGGATAGAAAGGATGAGGTTTTGGAAAGGGGTGTAAGTTGCCGATACCGGAGGTGGTTGTGATGCAATAGGTATATGTGAGGTAGCGGATGCATATGGGGCTACACTTAAGATGGTTGTTGGAGGAACCAATGACGCCGTAGGTATGATAGATGACATAGACATTGTACTTATAGCAGTTGTGGGACATAGCTGAGATACCATAGGTGGTAAAGTGGATGACAGTACTGCCAAGTTGGTGCTAGCTAACGCAGAGGTGGGGGCCAAGAGTAGGAGGGATAGATACAGGAATGTCGTATATTAATTTCC
The DNA here is from genome assembly GCA_019776745.2 of Taxus chinensis. Lineage (NCBI taxonomy): Eukaryota > Viridiplantae > Streptophyta > Pinopsida > Cupressales > Taxaceae > Taxus > Taxus chinensis. Next base: position 897,571,388 of record CM034149.1, read on the forward strand.
CTATGGAGTCCCAAGTGGATGAGTGGGTGAGATGGTATTGTAGGGCCATGAGGTTCTGATCAAGGAGTCTTGCGAACTCCTCATCACTGGTAGCAATGGGAATAAGCTAAGTCAGATCCATAGGTGACAGGATGGATGGTGATGATGGACTAGGTGGGAGTGGATAACGATTGGAGTGAAATACGAGGGCACTAGTTTGGCTATGATTCAACACCATGTGAGTAAGTGTTGACCTGGTAAGACTGAATTTTGTAAATGACACAGAAAACAACAGGGATGGAAAATAATTGATTATATGAGGTGAAATGGTAGGTGCTTTGATTAAAATCAAAACAGAAAGACCAATGCCGATTAGGCCAACTGATGTCGGTTACTAGGTAACCAATGATGGTCACAGTAACTAATGTCGGTTGCTGTGGGAAAGCAACAGTTTGAGCAAGTGAGACAGAAACTAAGGAAAGTCAACTGTGGAAGCTATATTTAGTGAATAATATCATAATGAAGAGGATATGGTGATGTCCAGAAATTTTAAATAGAGAAGAAGATCAGATGAGTCCTCTTTGGGTAAACTGACCAAAAGCACAGGGAACCGACACCAGTCATGTAAACTGATGATGGTTAGATGTAAACCAATGTCAGTTACTGTGAAATTTATAGAATGAAGAAAAAATTACTTTTTGTAAATTAAAGTTGAATGAGGCACCAACCCAGAAGTCTGAATATTGTAAAAAAATGAGTCCTAACACACTCAGAAGTAGTCAGAATACACCAACTATGATTATGGAGTGTGAAAGGAAATAAAAATGGAGAATACGACCTCACACCTCAAAACGTAAGTTAATAATAAAGCAAAGAAAGAACACGTAATCCTAAAAGTGAATTTAGTGTCTTTAGCTTATGTTATTTAAGGATTGACTCCTGAATTTACAACAATTTTTTTGGTTGGGAAGGCTTCCTTCAAAGAAATAAATTCTAAAGGTGAGGTTTCAGGTTATATTTTGGTGAGGGTGGGCTTTCTCTAAGGTGATGACTGGACAGAGCTAACCATTTGGGTGCCCACTATTAATCCCTTAATCGTGTGATCATTGGTAGTCTCTTCCGAGTAAGATATTGTTTAAGAAGATGTGTAAATTGCAATTTGTGCTATTTGGAAAAGAGAGAGAAGAAAGAGTGTGCTTTCTATGATCCAATTGTGTCAACCATTAGCTAGGCATGACTTCCAACGTATAGGTTACCCTCAGTTTTAATGTGAGATATAATGCAACAAATTAGAATGACATGTGATTGTTTTAAACCCAAATCAAAATGTGATATTAGATGTAGCAAGTGATGAACAGGAAGAGGGATGCTCTTTCACTAATGCAATACTAATGAAAGAAACAAGTATTCTTTTAAAGCACAAAAAAACATGATTTCTTTTAGACAATAGAAAGAGGGGGAAGATTCAGAGAAGAAAATTAATGTGGAAGATTTTCAAAAGGGAAAAAAACACACAATTTCACCTAGGAATGAATAAGATGCAAAAGAACCCCTAATGAGTCCCGCCGAGCATGTCAGAATGTTTCACCGCTATCTTTATGGATTTTATGAAACATATAAGGTGATGGGCCAAGGAGGAATACCTGTTGTGATGGTCAGTTTAAAGGTCATGTGCACATTCTGACTTCTTGATCCAATGCTGACTACGAGAGATTCCTTTTGGCTAGGAGGAACTACCTGAAATACACAACAAGACCACAAAAAGAGATTTAAACAATATATGTTAGTGTGTTGCCTAGCATGTTCTAGATCAAGGAAGAGTGGTACTTCCTTGGTGGCAATCAACCCACTGTTTAATACAACTTAATGTAAGAAATTTCATAAATAAATAGTGTCCTATTGTAGTTGATATGATTTAGGTATCTCATCCAAATATAATAAGAAAGTCTAATATAACAGGCTAGGTTATGATAAGATCGGGAAGTAGGGTAGGTAGTCAAGGTGATAGAACAGGTCAGGGTCTGATTCTGGGTAGCTGGGGTTTCTTGGATGCAAGTTTTTTATTTTCTATTATTGGAAGGATTACCAAATACATAGACCAACTTCGGTGAGGTATGACTGATAACGGTTAAGAGGGAATCAACTACAGTTAAGGCAAAATGGTAGAAATTCAATAAACTGGGTTTTGAGAACTTTTTGAGGTAAGGCAGTGAGTGTGAGGAAAATGGCTAGGTTTGCAATGGTGTTGGGGGTAGTCAAAGGTATTCAGGAATCAAGTATAAGTGATTAAATGATTTTGGGTGATGGAATGGTTGGATTCACAGGAAGATAACAAGGGTGGGATGAAAAATGCAAATAGATGTTGCTAAATAGAGATGAAGAAACTTTGTAATCTAAATAAGGATGGAAATGATGCAAGCTAGATATACACTTATTGGTGTTTACATATTTGATGGCTGGATGATGGTGATGTTTAATCTATGGAATGGTGCTCAGTGTTATGAAAATGCTTCCCAAAATTCTACCATGAATGCAAATACCTTTGGATCCGTCTTGGTGTTGGCTATGGTTGTCTAGATGTGTGAAAGGGCTCTGGTTTTTGCTTGCATAAAGATCTCCTTCATTCCAAAACTCGAGAATGTGGCCAACCTCTAAAACAAGGTTACCAAAATGAATATATGGTAACCAACCATGGTTTAGGGCAACTAGCATCGGTTTGGGGTTGACCGGCGTTAGTTAAGGTGGGAAATACTAGGTTTACCAAAACATGACAGTTCTTGGCCATATCTTTTGGCCAACTCTATTTCTTCTGATGGATCAAAACATAAGGATACGCTTAGATAATCAGGTATGTGGTTCCATAGTAAGTAATTATGCATGTGATTTTAGGGTTGAAATAAGTCTTAGTTATTTCTGTTACGGTTAGGACTAAGTCTCAATTAGTTATGGTAAGTAGAATATTGAGTCCTAGTTAAAGGGGAAACATATCTAAAAATAGATCTATGATAAGGTGTCATTAGGCGATGTGGTGGGGTGAGGTGTCTAGGTGAGGTGGAAATTAGTTTTAATTAAGGTATTTAGATAATGAATATTGTGTTGAATGGGAATTAATTTAATTATAGAGTAATTAAATTAATATACATGTCAGGTAAAGTGGGGAGTGTGAATCTAAATTTGGTGTCTACAGATAGTACCCAAAAGTGGAGGTAAGTACACTGAGGTTGACCATCCATACTTAGTTTTCTAGGGTAGCAAATGGGATGGGATGGGGGGTGGGACAGGCATAGAAGTGATAGCATTAATGCAACAATATTAGAACGGTTGGGGAGTCAGCAATAATAGTATGTTCATAACCATCATGAGGGAATTTGACACATTCATATACATTGGAAGGATACGGCTAACATAGCATGGATCCAAGGTCCACACAAGGAGGATATTGAATTAAAGAGAATTATCAATGACACAGAATTTATTAGAGAATGGTTTTAGGTCTGACACGAATAAGAGAGAAAAATGGTACAAAGGCATGCTGCAAGTAGAAGAGTCGTAACCACAGATGAGAGTGGAGTTACGGGAGAAGATACTTTCATTGATACCTAATTAGTGTAGGATGAGAATGGGCACAAAGGTTAATGATGGGGCCATTGCAAATCCAGGACCCACTAGGATTCAAATAGTACTAATGACAGTGGTGATGAGTAAGGTAACACAAGGGTTAGTTTTGGTAACAGGTGATATGTCAACGTCCATATAAGTAGATAGCACAAGGCCAACCATAAAGGGACTAGATGATATCGTATGACCAGCTCCTAGAGTAGAATAGTGACATTCAACCTGGATGGAACGAAGAGTAGCTTCAAGAGAGCTTTAGACAATCTGGTCAATAAAAAGATGAACAACATAAAAATAAATAAGATACATACAAAGGAGGCTGAGGCAGTAATAGGGACAAATGGTGGTAAGAGTGAAGATGGTCAAAGCAATGGAAGGAGTAATGCAAGTGTGCATGGGTAAATAAGTACATTGATGGATGGGTCAGATGAAGGCATAATCCATAGTGAGGAGGATGTTGAGTAAGTACCCACGTGAAGTTGGCAGCGATAGTAGCTATATTAGTAATCTTAATGGGTGTACAGGTAGAGAAATGAGAAACATTGGAGCATCATATGATCCAAGGAAGATGGACATGATGTAGAAAAGAAAACGTATGAATGGAAGAGGCCAAAGAAGGTGCTACAAGAGGACATCGGGTTCACCACAATGATTAAGTAGAATTAGGTTATGGGTAGGGAATAGTAATCCTAGTTAATCTAATTAGGAGGACTAAAATGTTGTATAAACACAATAGAAGTAAAGTAAAGAAATATGCAATAAATACAAATGAACTATTCTAAGTGAAATGAAAACACTAATGTGTCAATAGATGAAGCGCATCCCATTTCACAACCTAACCTCATTACCTAAACCTTACACAATTATTTATTAATTACCTCATAATTGATAAATCCACATCGCCTTACCCGCCACCTCACTTGGCCACCTCACCATGACCTAGCCCTAACCCTAAACTAACCTAATTAGGACCCATGACTTGGTCTAGACTCACATCCATAACTAATGCCTCCTTACTCGCACCCAAAGCCGACCTTCTAGCCACTTGACCAAGCCCGCAACTGATCCCTCGGGAGAAAAACAGGGAAGGTGGGCTATTTTACTAAAAATAGCCTACTTTTTCCTAACCGATGCCGGTTCCTACTCGACCGCCGTCGGTTACGCAACCGCCATCGGTTCCCTGTAAATGGGCTCCCCAAACCAAAACAACGGATCGGAATTTCATTTTGGAGATCAGTCGAAGGATTTCTGGATCAACAGAGAGCATTGCGAGCGAGGAACAGAGTCCAGAACTTCACTTGACCAAGCAGAGACGAGTGAAGAAACCAGAAGAGTTGGCAGCCAAGGAGATCAACTTGCACCTTCGTAAAAACCAGTAAGTTACATCTTGCATGTCCTCCATTATAACATTTCTTATGCTTTTGGAATTACAGTCCTCCCAAATCCATTTCTGAATCCATTATCCAACGTACCATTGCCTCTAACTGTCATTCTTTTGCTTCTAACCATCCCATTTCCTAATACTATCCAAAAACCAGCCATTACAAACACCACAACCAGCCCAGAAGATCCTAGAACCCACCGGTATCGGTTATCAGTAACCGGCATCGGTTATAGGTAACCGGCATCGGTTCCTTTGATCAAAAACCAGGAAAAACAGCCTTTCCCCTACCCAGTTCAGCCAAGCAATTTAATTGATATTTTACAGTCTTTTGTGTTAATTCACGTTAGCAGGGAAACTGACCACCTTCGAAAGGAAGTTTTACATTTCCTGGGCCCAAGGCAGTTTCCTCATTTATTGTTTAATCAAATCTTGTGGTCTTGTGTTCTTATTTGCAGGTAGTCCTTCCCAGACAAAAAGGAGTTCTCCGCAGTCAACCTGATCTTTCTCTACGGTACGCGCACATCATCTCGACATTCTACAGGTATTCCTCCTAACCCTAACCTTATCTGTTTCTAAAAGGAACGAAGCATTTCCGAGTGAAACATTTTGGCACGCCCGGTGGGACCCATTTTGGGTTTATCTTTATTTCTTGCTTGCTTTCATATAGGGAGCATACTTGCTGTTTTCTTCTTCTAGAGATATTCACAAGGTATTTTATTATTCTGGTAAAAAAAAAAAAAAAAAAGAACTTGCTTTGTTTTTGCATCTTGCATTAGTAAAAGTCATCTCTTTTGCTTCATCGAATATCACTTTCGATTTGGGTTTTAAAACACATGCATTGCATTCCTGCCTGTTGTTTTTCAATTCTAGTGAACATAGATTAAGTAACAGGTCGTACACGTGGGGGTGATATCCATGGTATTGACAGGAAATTAATCTTACATTCACTGCACAACACATACCGAATCACTTCACAATTAACACAACAGCTCAAACATCCCCCCTTTTTCCGCGGTATTCCTCCGCCCGATTGAGGTAACCTTATAAGCCAAAACAACTTGACATTTCCCCTAAGTCTCTTGTTTAGGATTCTGACATCATTCTACGTCTAAAGGCATAAGCCCACAATAATTAAAATTAACCCTAAGGTTAATCTCTGGATTTGCGTGTGCATCTTGCTTGTTTGCTGTTCTGTTTTCTCTGTCATACTCTGTCTTTTGTGATCAATAAGTTGATAAATATACTCAACGTTGCTAAAAATCAAATTAGCAGCCCTTTGTATCTTCTTATCCTAGATTTTTGACACCGGCATCGGTTAAGGGACCGACGTCGTTTCCCCTGTGACCGACAGCGGTTAGTAAACCGATATCGGTTACTGTCTCCATCAGCCCCTGACAAACCAGCAACTTGCCAAATTCATCATTCTGGGGTTGTTTTTGTTCTTGATAGATTGAAACTTTACCGTGAACTGCTGTCCATGGTTGTTATCACTCGAAAGCAAGCCGCCGCCATGGTTTCACACGCTTGCTCTGTTTCTTTACCTGAATCACCCCCTTCACCTTCTGTGGGGAATCCTACTGATACCAGTGAGGTTCCTAAAATTCCGGTGGGAGATAAGGACTTTGCCAAGTTTCTGGATGCTAATTCCAGCGCTGTACAATACTATTTGTCTCATACCCCTGACCGTACACCTGATGGTCAGCTCCTTGTAGGTATGCCTATCAGTATAGCTGCTCATTTGGCTCCCACTCCGCCTGGTAATACCGCCTTGCTTCCTGCATCTCTAGCCCCGTCTCCCAATCTGACAGCTGCAGAGGTTCATACCACCCCGATTAGCTTTCCTTTTGTTAATCTTGGACCCCACGTATCGTTACCACCAACTGCCCCTACCTCATCTCTTTTGCAGACTGCTCCATTCATGACTTGCTCTCTGCCACCTATCCACACGAGCTTTCCTTCTCAAGCTCCGCCTACCTTTTCATTCCCATACACGTATCCAGTAACCTCAACACCTTATATGGGACATCCCTATTCTGGTGCACCATCATCTCATCCAACCACTGATTTCATCAAACAAATGATGGACAAAATGCAAAATCTGGAGGCTTCGGTTTCGGGAAGTCGTAGCGCCTTGACATACGAACAAGTTTGTCGGGAGCCCATTCACCCTTCTGTCCCCCTTCATTCATATCCTCCTCAATGGGAGTTGCCGAAAGTTTACTCGTTTTAATAGTAAGGAGGATCCTCAACAACACTTGCGATCATTTAGACATGCTTGTTATTTGATTGCCCATAATGACGCCTTGTTACTCCGCACCTTCCCTATGTCCTTATCAGGACCCGCCCTGGAGTGGTACAGTGCTTTAACCCAGCACTCGATCTTCTCTTTTAACCAACTAGCCCAATCTTTCTTGGATCATTTCTCCATTAACATTGCTAAGAAAGTATCTATCACCGACCTTTATGCCATCCGACAATTTGAGGACGAATCTATCGCAGATTTCGTTGGACGATGGCGGGGCCTTATCAACCAACTTACGTATGCCTTGCCTCAAACCGAACTTATCGAACTCTTTACGCGGGCCTGCGCTAAGCACATCTCCCCTACCCTCCAAATTCAAACTTTCCGTACATTCGACGAGGCCTTTACTATGGCTCGAAAACTAGAAATTCGAGCCTTAGAGGAAGAGAAATTGCGGTTGCGCAACAAGAACTCCACTTTCCGAACTCCTGATTCTACCAATAAACCAAATACCACCACTCCTCACGCGTCCACCTCTTCTAAATCAAAAGGAGCTGTCCACGCGGTGATGGTCAAATCCCAACCACCGTCCAATACTCCACCAAAAACCACTTATAAATACAAAGCCGAGCCCATCAACTACACTCCCTTGGGAGAAACCTATGGTGTGATATTGGAGAAATTGCTCAAAGCTGGGGCTATCACCTTGCCCCCTGTTAAACCTCACTCTGGGTTTGACTCCACCCGCGCAATACCTTCCTGGTACAAAGAAAATGACTTTTGTAACTTTCACCGCGTAAAAGGACATAGTCATGAAAACTGCAAGATGTTGAAAAACATAGTGCAGGAAATGGTTGACGCAGGGGATATAACACTCGATAATCCTAACGCCCCTGCTAACCGAAATCTGAAAATTTTCAACAAGCCATTCCCGAATCACTCGTCCAGCAGCAACGTGAACCAAGATATCTTAGCTGAGGAGAGTGTTCATGAGATCCATGCAGTCTTCGATTCTCAGCCAAAAGCCTCTATCGAGAAAATTTTGAATCAAGCCTCTTCACTAACACAGGAGCCCGAACCTCCTTTACCACCATCAAGCCAAAGCGAAATCGTTCCTTTACCCATAGAAGAGTTAACTGCCCAGGCTTCCCTTCCCATCAATGAGTCTTCTTACACCACATCCCTACAAGACTGTGAGCGGATGCTATCTAATTTATCTATTTCCCAAACGTCCCCTTCTACCACTCTTGCTACACAAGAGGAAGGCTCACCACTCCTTTTGACATCCTTAGACGAGAAATCTCTTACACTAACATCACCACATTCTTTTAACATGACAGATCTCCTCGAACACGCCCTCCTACCTATTAGTCCCTCATCGCCTAAATCTTTTCAACGACCGGTTGACCTCCTAACATCTATTGATACAGTGCCTCATCTACCTCCTGTGTCACACCCGCAATGGACTGGAATTACAACCCACCTTTCTTCCGTACCAAAATTACAAATCACACCTGGAGACTGTCATTCCACAGAAGATAGACAGGCCCTATGGGAACGTTTGAGTACCCCTTTTTCTACTCAAATGCAAATGACTGATCCTGATGTCTCCACCATCTACCCGAAGTGCTTACAGAAGCTTAAAATGCCCCTGTTCTCGCCTTCACCCCCCTCACCTCTACCAAATGCCCCGTCCACTTCTATCAACTTAACCAGATCTTCCCCTACGCTTGGGACCTCACCAATGCCCAGTCTAACACACCCGCCTAAGCGACTCGATCTATCCAAAAATAAATCCGTTCCGCCACCTAGGAGACGAACGCAATCCGGGCCTCTATCACAATTAAAACCCTCATCGTCACACCCACCTTCCATATTGGGACCTCATCCCTCCACATTACACCAATATATCATACCTCCTTTGTTTTCTGCAAAACGACCTACGCCTTCTACACCTATACAGAGATCAAAGGGTATCACAACATCGTTACCCCCGCGTATCCGGTCCACCTATCAACCCTAAACCAATCCCATCATCAAAGGATTTATTTTCTGTCACTCCCCTTTCTCCGTGGTTGTTTCCCGCTACCACGCCATCTGTAGCCTCATCATCTAACCAGCTGAACGTAACTTCTGTGTCCAAGAAACCACGTTTAGTGAAAAACATGTGTCAGCACCCCTCGGCTAAACCACCACCTGTACGAACCAACCACGCCCAAACATTACCAAAACCCGCACAACCAACACCCTCATCCGATTTTGACCCCCTCAAAGGATCTTACGCCAAAATCCTTGCTATGTTGGTGGAGAATGCGACCATTTCCCTACCTCCACTTAGACCTTATAACCCGTCTAAACCCCGACCTATGGGTTACGATGAGTCTAAAATCTGCGCTTATCACCGCACACCAGGACATGATGTGGAGGGATGCAAAGCTCTAAAAACCATCCTTCGTCAGTCACCTCTCCCGGATAGAAAGATTAAGAAAGACAACTTACGAAGGGAGAGACCTCTAGCGTCAATTCCCTCTACTATATCATCTATCCCCGCCTCACCAAGATCTATCATTATTACAACCCCACCTCTTGAAGACCATGAATTATCCCAACCATCTTCCTCATCTCAGATCTACGAGATTAATATGATTAGTGTCGCTACTCGAGGACAGAAAAACAATGGGAAAGCGAAAGAAAACACACCTGCGGCATCTCTTTCTCCTTCAACCATCCCGATTACACCACCACCTAAAGTGGTTATTCGCGGACCCACCTATCCCGTCTCTAATGGAGTTGCCCACCGAACCATGATCAAACAGCTTCATCAATCGCCCGTAAAAATGACACTATATGATCTCATTCAGACTTCTGAATCTCATCGACAAGCTCTCGTTGAGATCCTTCAAGGGATAGAGGTTTTACCCAACGAAACCCTGCCCGTTGCCTCCATTCTAACACCCAATCACGTTGCCTCTCTCACCAAACAATCCATCTCCCCCACCACTTCTGTCTCAAAACAACAAGCCGCTGCAGTTAGTTTCTCGGAAGATGAAATTATCGACTTTGGTGCAGAAGACCCTGACCCTGCCCTTTTCATTTCCGCTTACGTCCGAGACATTCGAGTACGTCGGGTTATGATTGACGGGGGGCGCTAGCCTAAACATCATCTCTTCAAAAGCCTTCCAACAAATGAACATCCCTTCTAGTTGCATGTGTGCCAACCCCATCATGTTGCGGTCATTCAATGACGCTATTACTTCTACCTTAGGCACCGTGATCCTCAACATTCGCGTAGGCCCACGTACTTTACCCGAACTCTTCTATGTCCTTGAAGGAGAGTTCCAATATAATATATTGCTGGGTCGTCCTTGGATTCGAGCCATGGGATGCGTTCCCTCAACATTACATCGATGCATAAAATTTGAGTACGAGGGGAAGTCCTACACTGTAAAAGCTGATCCTCCCCCCTTCAAAACTTGCAATATGTTATACCGCCCAAACGATGTGCTTATACCAATTAAGACACCCATACATTCAACCCAACCATCCTCTTCAAATGTACCTCAACCATCCACCTCAACTGCACCTACGCCTTCAACTGATGAAACCACCGTCGCACAAACCACTTCTCTTCCCGCAGCTAACATCCCAACCTCCGACCCCTTAGTAGATGTTTTTCATCGCCTCACGCTGGGGGGAGTACCGCCTATATAACGTTAGTTCTTTCCCTACCCCGCAGGAGTACGGACAATTACATGCGCATCCCACCTACGACCGTCGCGTGGGGGAGGTAATCTCTTACGGACCACCCCATTGCCGCACTAACCTAACGTATGGGGGTGTTGACGCATCCTCCATTACCCCTGAACCTCCTCTTGGTGTGGTTCCCTTCCAATCTGATTTTCAATACTTGACAAATCGTCGTTTCGCCCTCACCTTCTTGACTCGCTGTGCGTGGAAAGGCTTTGGTTTTGGCCTTTACGAACAAGGCCGACATACACTCATTCCCGTGACCACACGCAAACATAATGATCGAAGTGGTCTCGGTTTTTCCGAAACACCTACACAGGAGACACCTCCTGTCAGCTGTATCCTGGAAGAAGAAGACGTTGCCCCTACCGAACCATCATCACCCACTTTGCCATCATCACCCACAGAATCGATGGACCCTGAATCTATCCCTCCTAACTTTTTTTTTTCATAAATGCTATCTTCATAGGTCCTCTCACTTATCAACGTGATAATGAGGACCCATCTTCTCTTCCCCTTCTGTATCCAGACATGATCGAAGAGGATTCGCCTTTGATTAATGTTGTTGAATGCCAGGATGACGACTCCATCCTCACTTACCTGGGCGCGGATGATTCTTATATTCAACGCGCCCTACCATCTGAAACCCAAACTATGCTGAACGAATCTACTATAGAAATCAACATCCACACGGAGGAAGATCCTCACATAGTGAAGATTGGACAATCCCTTAACACATCAGAACAAGCCGCCTTTTCTACCTTTCTCCGTGCTCGCAACCAAGCTTTCGCATGGTCTTACGCTGACATGCCAGGAATTGATCCTACCATTGCCGTCCATAACATCACCCTAAACCCCGATTCCAAACCAGTCAAACAGAAATTGAGAAAAATGCATCCACGCATTGCTCTCTTGGTCAAAGAGGAGCTCCAACGACTCCTTTCTGTTTCCTTCATCTTGCCTATTGACTATCCTCAATGGATTTCTAACATCGTACCTGTCACTAAAGCGACAGGGGGACTTCGGATATGCACAGATTTCCGGGATCTTAACCTTGCTTGCCCCAAGGATGACTTCCCCCTCCCAAGTATTGATCAACTTGTTGATCTCACTGCGGGCCATGAAATGCTTTCTCTCATGGATGGCTTTTCAGGATACAACCAAATTTTGGTTGCCCCTGCCGATCAACACAAAACTGCCTTCATAACTCCTTGGGGAACCTTCTGTTATCGTGTCATGCCATTTGGCCTTAAGAATGCTGGTGCTACCTATCAGCGGGCTATGACCTACATTTTTCATGACATTATGCACACTATCCTTGAAGACTATGTCGACGATCTTCTCGGCAAGTCTAAACATCGTAGTGAACATCTCGATGTTTTAACCATTATTTTTGATCGCCTGTTACAATATTCTGTCCGCCTTCAACCGAAGAAATGTGTCTTTGGTGTTCTTTCGGGAAAACTTCTTGGCTTTATCGTCTCTTTGCGTGGCATTGAGGTCGATCCATCTAAAGTAAAAGCTATCCTAGAAATGCCCCCACCCAAAAACCTCAAACAATTGCGTAGTTTGCAGGGTAAACTTCAATCCATCCGGCGTTTCATCTCCCAACTCTCGGATCGATGTCACCCTTTTCATCACCTTCTAAAAAAGGACGTTGCCTTTCAATGGAGTGAGGAGTGTCACCAAGCCTTCGAAGCTCTCAAAACGTATCTCTTGCAGCCACCCGTGCTTATCCCACCCCAGGACGACCGCCCTTTCTACCTTTATCTTTCCGCCACTGACCATGCTATAGGAGCTATGCTCGCACATCGAGACTCGGCACGCCGAGAGCAGGCCGTTTATTATATAAGTCGTACCCTCGTGGATTACGAGACTAGGTATACACATGTAGAAAAATTGTGCCTGGCCCTATCATTCGTCGCCACCAAACTCCGACATTACCTCCTGAATCACAAAACTTTCGTCATCACCAACACAGACCCCATTCATTATATGTACGCCAAACCACACCTAAACCAACGCATCGCTCGATGGCTCATGCTCCTCGCCGACCTTGACCTTGAGTTTATACAACAGAAATCAATCAAAGGACAAACTCTTGCAGACCAACTTGCGGAGGCCCCTCTACCTGGGGAACAATTTACCAATTTTACCTTCCCCGACGAACTCATCGCCACTCTTTCGCTCGGAGAAGAGTCGTATCAAATGACCCTCTTCTTCGATGGATCTAAGTGCCAGCGCGGCGGAGGAGCCGGCGTTGTTCTCATCCCTCTTGACGCTGAACCTATGCCTCTTTCATTCCGGCTTGATTTCCCCTGCACTAATAATACAGCGGAATACGAGGCCCTTGTTCTGGGTCTCCAAGTTGCGATACACTTAGGCATTAAATCTATCAATATCTTTGGTGACTCTCAATTGGTAGTCAATCAAGTTATGGGCAGCTACCAATGTAAAAACGAGGAACTTCAGAAGTACAAACACCACGTGGAATCACTTCTAACCTTATTTACTCACTATTCTATCCAAACCATTCCCCGCTCCACTAACAAATTTGCAGATACTATGGCTTGCTTAGCCTCGCAGATTCCCGCCGCACCAACTGACTCTGAATTATTCGTTGTGGTCCAGCAACTTTTTGCACCATCCTATTCAACCCCGGTAGTTTGCATGATAAATACTGTGTCTACTAATTCGCAGGATACCTGGTACCACCAATTTCACGACTACCTTACAATCTCTGTTCTCCCACCTGACCTTACTAGTAACGGAAAACGTGCTTTTCTTAAAAGTGTTTCGCGTTATGTTGTCATGGGAGGACTCCTCTATAAACGTGGCTTTGATGGCATCCTCCTTCGCTGTCTGACCAACGCTGAGGCCACTCATACCATCCAACAAGTACACGATGGGATTTGTGGTGGACATTTTAGTGGCCTTGCCGTGGCTAAATGAATCCTTCGCCTGGGTTATTATTGGCCTACTCTCAATAACGACTGCTACGAATATGTTAAGCGCTGTGTCATGTGTCAACAACATGCCAATCTTCAACATACTCCTAGCCACCCGCTACAAGTCGCTCGTGATCTTTGGCCTTTCTCACAATGGGGTTTAGACCTTATTGGTGAGATTCACCCGACCTCTTCACAACGTCACCGTTGGATAATCACAGCGACCGAATATTACACAAAATGGGTGGAGGCCATCCCACTCATTTCAATCAAAAAAGAAAAAATTGTCGAATTCATTAACCATCACATTATCTGTCGTTTTGGTATTCCTCATCGCCTAATAACAGATAATGGTAAATCTTTCAAAAACAAGTTGTTACAAGACCTTTGTGACAACTTTGGTATCAAACTTAGTTTCTCATCGCCTTACTATCCGCAGGCCAATGGTCAGGCTGAATCTTCTAATAAAACTCTAACCAAAATCCTCATGAAAGTTGTCAATGAATCTGGAAGAAATTGGCACGATCACATTCCCTTTGCCCTTTGGGCTTATCGTACTAGCATTCGTACCTCTACTAATGCCACACCTTTTTCTTTGGTATACGGTACCGAGGCTGTTTTGCCTCTCGAAATACAAATACCCTCCCTTAGAATATCTCTTCAGGATATTCTCACCAACGATGATTTCCGTCAAGAGCGGTTAGCCCAATTGGAGCTTCTTGACGAACGCCGTCTTACAGCTCTCGATCACCTTCAAATTTATCAAAAACGCATCAAGCGTGCTTATGATAAGCGACTTCATGAGCGTACCTTTAAGGTTGGTGATCTTGTCCTCAAAGAGAATCAACATGTCACCAAACTAGAAAAGAGCAAACGTGGAAAATTTGCTCCCAATTGGATTGGGCCTTATATAATCACTCACACCTATGGATCAGGCACTTATCGTTTAGCTTCGCTTAATGGTAAACCTGAGCCTGAACCCCTTAATGCCTTGCATCTTCGACCATTCTACTGCTGAAATCTAGTGTTATATCACTTCTTATCTACCTACTGCTCGTCCCTTGAGCTCATTTACCGCTACATACACTTTGTTTTCTATATCTCCGAATAAAATCAAAATCACTTCGCACCTCCCCTTGATGATGCCTTCCCCTCTTTAGTCTAGTCCATGACTTCAAAGTATTAAAATAAGCCGTATTCTTAAGGGATTTTCTTGAGTCAAACTTCCTACTAAACTAGATGCTTCATGCCAAAAGAACATCTAGTCATCTAAAATTAAATATAGACTGCTCCCACGAAGGACAGCTATATGCCAAACTATTGCTGCTACTATAAATAGACTGCTCCCCTGAAGGACAGCTATGCACTAAAATCATCTCTGCTACTATAAATAGACTGCTCCCCCGAAGGACAGCTATACACAGTCAGCCTTTATCAGAAGCTTCTCGCATTGATCAGCTTCGTGAAGACCTCAAGAATAAAACAATCAATATCCCTTGTAGACTTCCCGCATCGATCAGTCTATATTCAATAAAATAAAAGCCTCATTCAAAAGAACTTTTTGGGTCATGGACTTGTCTATTTAGGATAGGTTCTCTTTCGTTGTAACAAGTTCTTTGTAGCCTCCGCTATATCATCCACCTCATCTCACCATTTGTTTCAATTTCAAGGGACGTAACGTACACCTGATATATTGTGATCATACAACTCTTTTCAACTATGGACTTCTCGTCTATGCACGGCACTTAGGGCTTCAGGCTCGTTCTACGTTGTGTGGTTTGTTTAGCTCTTCTCACCTACGGAGCACTCTTTCCACTTTGCCTCGCGTCTAGAATTGTGTGTTGATCTTAATCAGGACACTATTCCCTACTACTTGGGTATGCTAACCTTTGCTTTACCTATACCTACACCAACAACATTATCCTACCAGCACCAACAACATTACCCTACCAACATCAAATTTTTACCAAACGACCAATTGCCTAAACCATACCAAATTGCCTAAATTCACCCCTCCCTGATCCTAAGGGAGAACTACATCGGTCTGAGGCCCTTCCTTGCTTTGTGCAATGGGCTATGTAGGCAGCACTTCGGAGACATGGGGTCTCCCAAGGTTAGCTCGACCATCCCCTACCATAACCTATCATGTGTGGTAAATATAAATATTTTGGTGTATTTCTATTTAATCACATTCCTCTTTGATCCTTTTTCAAAACACCGAAAGTCAAAACGACAACATTCTTATTATTATAACGCAAATCAACATACATATCTCGTTTTATTTAGATGTTAAACAAATACATCTTCTATATCATCGACACGCAGGTCGGTACTCTTATTTATCCTCATACCTTGCTAACATTTATTTAGACCCTCACGCCTCATCCCGACCTAGGTGATGATCGTGATCGTCGACCCCTCTCGCCAGGCCTCTCTGTCCTCAAAGGTACCACGGCTATTGGTACCGACGCCCCACTGATCTGCCAATCTCTCCTGTAACATATGAATACGCCCTCTCGCATGGAGAACTCCAGCCTCTAGTCTCGCCGCCCGTGACTCCGCAACCACTAACAATCCTCTTGTCTCATTCACCTGCGTTTGGAGCTGCTGAACCAAACGCTGCAAGCCGATCCCTCTCTGCTGTAATCACAGCTATGTCAGGGTGATCGCGTACACCTCGTAACTCTGCTACCCACCATAACCTATAGGCCTCTGTCATTCCTGCATCCATTACATTGCGATCGGCAGCTATCTCCCTCGGGCCCTTCTGGAGGTGTTGGCCGGGGTGGTGAGAATGCTGCCTCGGCATTGATCCTCATATATGGTCTATAAGCCTGTGGTATGTCCTGCACAAATCCAAATTGTCGCCGCACGCGATCTATAGGAATCCTCTCATATTCACCTGGCCTGTGCCCCGCGATCCACCTCAATCGCTCTACACCTCTCAACTCCTCAGCGATGGTCTCGGTTACCATATAGTTCCCGTAGGGCCTCCAACAGATATCCGCAACCGTCAACCTCTCCCATACCTGCCTGTAATACTCAATGTCACCCGGCACGGTCTGAGATCTTGCCTCTTGTTCTGTCTGGACCCATCGTCGGAATCCCAACCTCTGTACTTCGGTCTCTCCTGCCTGGATGGATCGGCCTATTGGTCCGCACACAAACCATGTGCTCATAGGCCCAACAGGTGTAATAAAGTATGAGCAATCCAACGTTATCCTGTGATTTCGCCTACAAGCCCATAAACCCCTGTATAGCTCCGCCAAATATGCAGGTGCCCATGCAAAAGTCACGTTCCTTTCTATCATCTCCCAAATAACACCCATCAATGCCTTTGGAAATCTTCCCCCTTCTGCCCTCGGTAACGCATAATACCCACCGCTATCATTAAAATCACTGCTAACCTTGTCTCCTCAGGTGTGGCTGCATACATTACCCCATATGTGAATGACAAACATCGCTGTGTTAAGTCCCGTGCATATGGACCAAACACTTCTGTTATCGCTACCCGCCCCGCGCTAGGTAGTGCCTGACTATAACTGGTTTCTCCTGTAATAGGGAGTCTCAATATATGAAACACATCTTCCAAAGTTACTGTCATTTCACCTGTTGGCAGATAGAAGGTATTTTGTATCAGGGTATTCCATCTATCCCAATCAGCGCCTGATGTATTGTAACATAACCATGGTTATGTGCGATTCATGGAATAATAACGGATTCCACTAACCCCCAACGATTTATCAATGGAAATTACGCTGGGGTCTACATCCGCTCGGATCGTGACAACAGGCTGGCACACGTCATTCATCCTCAACCATGTCCTTGCCTGCATACACCAAAACAACAAACAACATTCAATCCATTGGCTCTTTGTTCAAACATTCTGGAAATTTCTCCAGATAACCAGTACCGGTTTAATAACCGATATCGGTGAATAAACCGATACGGTCTCATAACCACTACCGGTCACTGTCAATTTATAACTTTCCACTAAAACAACCCCACTACGACAACATTCTGATTGATTAATAACGCAAATGCAACATACATATCTCGTTTATATTTAGATGTTAAACAAATACATTTCTATATCATCGGACACGCAGGTCGTACTCTTATTTATCCTCAACCTTTGCTACACATTTATTAGGACCCTCACGCCTTATCCCGACCTAGGTGATGATCATGATCATCGACCCCTCTCGCCAGGCCCTCTGTCCTCAAAGGTACCGAGCTATGGTATCGCCCACCCTGATCGCCAATCTCTCCTGTACATATGAATACGCCCTCTCGCATGGAGAACCTCGTCCTCTAGTCTCGCCGCCGTGACTCCGCAACCACTAACAATCCTCTTGTCTCATTCACCCTGCGTTGGAGCTGCTGAACCAAACGCTGCAGACGATCCCTCTGCTGCTGTAATCACGCTATGTCAGGGCGCTCACGTACACCTCGCAGTTCTCCTACCCACCATAATCTATAGGCCTCTGTATTCCTACATCCATTACACTGCGATCGGCAAGCTATCTCCTCGGGCCCTTCTGGAGGTGTTGGCCGGGGGTGGTGAGAATGCTGCCTCGGCATCGATCCTCATATATGGTCTATAAGCCTGTGGTATGTCCTGCACAAATTCAAATGTCGCCGCACGCGATCTATAGGAATCCTCTCATATTCACCTGGCCTGTGCCCCGTGATCCACCTCAATCGCTCTACACCTCTCAACTCCTCAGCGATGGTCTCGGTTACCATATAGTTCCCGTAGGGCCTCCAACAGATATCCGCAAACCGTCAACCTCTCCCATACCTGCCTGTAATACTCAATGTCACCCGGCACGGTCTGAGATCTTGCCTCTTGTTCTGTCTGGACCCATCGTCGGAATCCCAACCTCTGTACTCCGGTCTCTCCTTCCTGGATGGATCGGCCTATTGGTCACACACAAACAATGTGCTCATAGGCCCAACAGTGTAATAAGTATGAGCAATCCAACGTTGTCCTGTGATTTCGCCTACAAGCCCATAAACCCCTGTATAGCTCCGCCAAATATGCAGGTGCCCATGCAAAAGTCACGTTCCTTTCTATCATCTCCCAAATAACACCCATCAATGCCTTTGGAAATCTTCCCCCTTCTGCCCTCGGTAACACATAATACCCTACCGCTATCAATAAAATCACTGCTAACCTTGTCTCCTCAGGGTGTGCTGCATACATTACCCCATATGTGAATGACAAACCTCGCTGTGTTAAGTCTTGTGCATATGGACCAAACACTTCTGTTATTGCTGCCCGCCCGGCGCTAGGTAGTGCCTGATATACTGGTTCTCCTGTAATAGGGAGTCTCAAAATACGGAACACATCTTCCAAAGTTACTGTCATTTCACCTGTTGGCAGATAGAAGGTATTTTTCTCAGGATTCCATCTCTCAATCAGCGCCTGTAACATACCATGGTTACTTGTGATTCGTGAATAATATACGAATCCCACTTAAACCCTAAACGATTTATCAACATCCACTCCGCTGGTGTTACATCCGCTCGGATTCGCGACAATAGCGCTGGCACACTATCATTCATCCTCAATCCTGCCTCCGCCTGCATACACCAACACAACAAACAACCATTCCATCCATGTCAGGGTTTTTTTCAAACATTCTGGAAATTCCTCCAGTAACCGGTATCGGTTATACATAACCGGTAACGGTTCAGTAACCGATACCGGTTCCTCCCTAACCGCTACCGGTCACTGTCGATTACATGCATCTTGCCTAAAAACAACCACCTACGACAGTAAATTGATCGTTTATTCATTTTCTATATACATACAGACATACCTAAAACCCCCGACTTGCCTACCCCATAACCCTCACCTCATCTGCATACCCCTGGCTATCATGTTTTCTTTCTCATATCTACCCACCTACTCTACCCCATCTTATTCACAAAACCATGCAGAAATCAAATCACAACCACACCGTTTACCTCTGGGGTTACAGTAGCTTGAGTTGGCCCCTGTCTTCCCTCTTCTCCCTGCCTGCTGGATGTTTCTCCTCGTCCTGCCATTATCACCACCTTTTCCAAACCTGCCTTTCGGTCTTCTCAATCTCAGATCACAATTCACTTTTCTTGTCTCTTCTCTCCTTATCACTCAGATCTCTCATGCAAAAACCTGTCTCAGTCGTCAAAACGCGTCGCGTCCACGCTATTTAACCTCTTGCATGGCTCTAAAATTAAAACTCAAGTTGCCACCCCTAGCTTTTTTATTTTTAGAAAAACTCATACCTAAATAACCGGTATCGGTTACGTGTAACCGATGTCGGTCTATGGAGATACCGACATCGGTTACCTTAACCGATACCGGTTACACACCTATCCTTTTTTGAAACAACGTTCTTTTCTTCATTTTCTCATCTAAATTTTTGTCGCGCCCGCCTCTTTGCCTGCATCCACAACACACTTTACCACATTTTATTCATCCACCACACATAGCACCACAATTTCATTAAACATCATTTATTTTATACAAATACACAAACCATCAACTACGGATATCAAGAAACTATCAATCTATACATCATTTGGATCCAACTCATCAGTTACATATATCACAATGTCACAAAACCACCAATTCATCACATAACCGGACATTCATATATACGTACAAACAAACAAAAACATCAGCATCATCCATCTAGCAACATGTCAATTAAACTCATCACACATTCTATATATTACCAGCCATTAACCAAATATTTCAACACATTTTAAACACAGCATGTGAATCAAAACATCGTCTCTATATATATACAAAATTTTCACAAATACAATGTGCCCTACATCGGGGCCTCTGTGAGCTCATAACATACCAAAGCCGGCATGCAGGACCACAATACCTACCAAAAATATCGACTCGGCTCGCAGGCCGGTCTCTCATATCAAAAATATACTTGGCTCGCAGGCCGGTATCAAATATACAAACCTGTACTCCGGCTCGCAGGCCGGTATATAATAAATAAATGAATCAAAACAATGAATAAGTGTAGGCACGCAGGCCTCTATCAATACAACCGGTTCGCAGACCGGTGCCCATGTCCCTATACAAAAACCATGTCGGGGATCTATCACCTCTCCCCCACCGCCCTCGGCACCTCTCCCCACTGGTCCCTGTGGTGCCTCTCGCCTCCTGCCCGTCACGCACACGCCAGCTGTGGCTGCCCCTCCCTGAGATCTTTGGCTGTGCGAGGTCTCTGCCTCTATGCGCTGCATACGCCTGATACTCGACTCCAGTACTATCAAGAATATCCTGATAATAACAGGCCTCTGCTCTAACCTCCATATAGTGATCTCGCACCACTAAAGGAACTGGGGCTGGTCCCCTAGCACCTAACACCAATATCCCCTGAGCCTGTACCTGCACCTGTGGCTGTGGTGCTGGTGGAGTTGCTGCCTGTGCCTGTACCTACACCTGTGGCCATGGTGGTATCTGGGGCTGTGGCTGTGCTGCTGCTGGTACGGCTGCCTGTACCTGTACCTGCACCTGTGGCTGTGCTGCTGCTGGTACGTGCTGCCTGTGCCTGTACCTGAGCCTGGGCTAGCTGCCCCTGTAAGACCCCTATCTGTGCCTGTGCAGTAGCCAACTGTCCCTGTAATAGCTGCACCTGCCCCCCGGAGCTGATCTCTCTCTGCCGTAACTGCAGCCAAGTCTGGCTGCACAGGCGGTACTATCCTGGCTGCTCTCTGCCCAGCCCACCACACCCTGTATGCTCCCGTGCACACCGGCATCATCCACACCCTCACCTGCTGGTCTCTCCGCTGCCCCAGTCTGGATCCCAAGGCTGTGGCGCTGGCAGTGGGGCCTCTACATCATCCCTCCTGTACTGAGGGAAGGGAGGTGGCTCGTCCTGTCGCAGCCCCATCTGCTTGCGTACCCTCTCTAGGGGTATCCGCTCGTACTCTCCCGGCCTCCGTCCTGCTATCCAGAATGTATACTGGATTAGGCGCAGCTGTACGCGGGCTCCTCTGCCAGGCTGGTGACCTCCGTAGGGTCTCCATACAATGTCTACTGCTGTAAGGCCCTCTAGCAAGTGTCTATAATAGACCACATCCCGACCTGCAACAACTACTTGTGGCTGGCCCACGACCCCCAACTACCTCTGAAATCCATATCGGTATACGACCTATGGCCCTGGCTGCTGGGGTAGCCCTACTGGTCTAATGCATACGATGTGCTCGTATGCCCAACAGTGCAACAAAAATGTAGAACAAATACCAAATCGCCTCCTCCGGCGATAGCCCCATAACTCCCTGTATAATTACACCAGATACACTGGTGCCCATGCAAAACAGGTGTGCTCCTCCACCATCTCCAGCAGCACCCCCATCAATGCCCGTGGGGAAGCGGCCTCCCTCTGAATCCGGGAGGGTGAACCAGGTGATCCCTATCATCATCAACACGGCAAGTCGTGTCTCATGTCTGTGTGCGCGGTACATATCACCATATCCAATGCTCGCGCTATGATATGTAAGAAGCGCAGCTGCATCCCCAAAAACCTGCAGTATGCTATCCATGGTAGTCTCTGAATCTACCTGGAAAACGGCCTCTCCCTCAATCGGTAGCCGCAGGATGCGATACACATCCTCTAATGTGACGGTCATCTCCCCGGTCGGCAGATGGAACACATTGGCCGCCGGATCCCATCTCTCGATGAGGGCGACCATCAGACTGTGATCTCTCTCTATCGCTCTGTACCTCTGGACCCCGCCGAGTCCCACCTCGCGCATGATGGCCCAATGCGCCGCAGATATGTGTGGCCTCATCTGACTCAATAGTGGAGGCATCCTATCACGCATCGTCAACTGCTGACGTGCCTGCAAAACCAACCCACATTCTTAGACCCACTCTTTATTATAACATCTACTTTACCATCTCAACCCCCTTTTGTAACACCCAAAATCTAACCCCACACCCTTCAAACCTAAACCCTAAACTCTAAACTCTAAACCACACCCCAACAAGCCACCCAACCCACCTTCAAACCTAAACCCTAAACCCTAAACCCCATCCCAAACCCAAACACCCAACCCCCACTCCACCACACACCCCAACACGCTACCCAACCCACCTTCAAACCTAAACCCATAAACTCTAAATCCCATCCCAACTCCACCCACACCCCAACAAGCCACCCAACCCACCTTCAAACCTAAACCCTAAACCCTAAACCCCATCGCTAAACCTAAACACCCAACCCCACTCCACCCACACCCCAACACGCTACCCAACCCACCTTCAAACCTAAACCCTAAACCCTAAACCCTAAACCCCATCCTAAACCCAAACACCCAATCCCATCCCAACTCCACTCTCAACCTTCCCCACCGATACCGGCCGATACGCGACCGATGCCGGTAGCCCCCAATTCAACCTCACCCTATGCTTTTGCGACCGATGCCGGTCGCCTATTGACCGGACATCGGTCACTGTCTCCTGCCCGAGAGGAACCCCTGCGCGGCCCCCAAACACCATTTTTTCACCTATTTTTACCCATCTACCCACCCAAACACCCCCAAATTTTACACACCTAGCCGCCTTACCCTATCTTACCTATCTACCCTCTTTCTTTTTCAAATTACGTCTATTTTACTCCTCATTTCCTAAAACAACTAAATTCCTACCCAAACCCCCAATCTCACTTAATACAACCAAATGCATAAAATAACGAGTTTTAGAACCTACCGGTATGACGACACGTCGTCGTGGTGGGATGGGTGGTGGCGGTCCAGCTGGTCCAGCTCCTCCAGCTCCTCCTGCCTGTGCCATGGCTCCAATCCTGATCTGCTGGGTCCCCGGCCAATCACCTGCTGCCTCCTCAACTATTCGGGCCCACTATCAACTCTCCTCCGCCAATCAAATAGCTCCACCTCACTCAATTACCCCTCCAAATCAACTCTCCATGTCAGACAAGTCAATTTGGATTGCAAATAACAAAAGTGACAATGACAGGCCGTATTTTTCTTTTTATAGGTTTTTCGACCTTAACCGTGTTCCGGGTTCTTTTTTGCCCTAAGAAACCGTATCGGTCCCTTAACCGATATCGGTCATGCGGAATCGACATCGTTTTGATACCGGCAACTTTCACCCCATTCTTTGTCGTTCTTTAACTCCTTGCCTCTTTGTCATCACCAATATCGCCTCTGTCCACCTTTTGCTGCACAACATTTGTTCACTGGTCCGGCCCGACCTAAGGCCTCAACCCCAACAGACTTGGCCCGACCCAAGGCCTCAACACTACCATTGGCCCGACCCCAAGGCCTCAACCTACCATTGGCCCGACCCAAGGCTCGCCCTACCTATTTGGCCCGACCCAAGCCTCAACCTACCAATTGGCCCGACCCAAGGCCTCAACCTACCAATTGGCCCAACCCAAGGCCTCGCCCTACCTATTTGGCCCAACCCAAGGCCTCACCCTAACCAATTGGCCTGACCCAAGGCCTCGCCCTACCTATTTGGCCCGACCCAAGGCCTCAACCCTAACCATTTGGCCCGCCCAAGGCCTCAACCTACCAATTGGCCCGACCCAACCACAATTGCCCCGACCCAAGGCCTAAACCTACATTGGGCCTGACCCCCAAGGCCTCGCCTACTATTGGCCCGACCCCACAGGACTCACCCTAACCCATTTGGCCCGCCCCAACAAGGCCTCAACCTACAATTGGCCCGACCCCCAGGACTCAACCTAACAATTGGCCCGACCAAGCCCTCAACTTACCAAATTGGCCTGACCAAGGCCCTCGCCCTACCTTATTTGCCCGGAACCCAGCCTAAACCTACCAATTGGCCGATCCCAAAGCCTCGCCCTACCTATTTGGCCCGACCCAAGGCCTCAACACGACCAATTTTTTCCCGACCCCAGGCCTCGCCCTACCTATTTGGCCCGACCCAAGGCTCACCCTAACATTTGGCTCCGCTCCCAAGGCCTCAACCTACTTATTTGGCCCAACCCAAGGCATCGCCCTACCAATTTGGCCCGACCCAAGGCCTCACTCTACCGTTTAGGGTCGGACCCAAGGCCCACAACCCAACAACTTGGCCCAACCCAAGGCCGTATCACTTCCATACCATACCCACAATCAACGTTTTATTTTATCCATCCATCATGTACCTTGTGTTCAATCGAGCTCACCTGTTCGTGTTTTAGCACGATTAGGGTCCTTGACTTGATCTGTCGACCAACTTTGCCTAGACCTAGACCGTGATGTTTATCTCAACCAAACCAACCATTTGGTACTGCCGAACATGCCTAAACGTTCCTGTACCTTACCTGTTATATACCCTGGAGCTACTTCCTATGCCTTGGATACCAGGATTATATCACCCTTGTTTGGATAAACTATCGACCTTTGCCTATACATCGCTGGTTTGCTCGTCAAATCATATACCCTAGTCATACTGTTGCATTTCAACATGTGTCTGTTTCCTTGGACCTTCCCTACCACCTTACCATCCTCTCTACAACATGTACCCTTTATCAACCCTATCCCTGATTTCCCGTTCACTCCATCGGTGATAGATTTGAGGGGGATTACCTATATCCTTAACATGAGAAACCACTTCATATTATTGTTCCTGCAGCTTTAACAAAACAAGCTACACGACAATAAGGGGCTAATGTAGACACCAAATTCGTGTCTTACGACCCCTTGTGACCCGCATCCCATTTCACAACCTAACCTCATTACCTAAACCTTACACAATTATTTATTAATTACCTCATAATTGATAAATCCACATCGCCTTACCCGCCACCTCACTTGGCCACCTCACCATGACCTAGCCCTAACCCTAAACTAACCTAATTAGGACCCATGACTTGGTCTAGACTCACATCCATAACTAATGCCTCCTTACTCGCACCCAAAGCCGACCTTCTAGCCACTTGACCAAGCCCGCAACTGATCCCTCGGGAGAAAAACAGGGAAGGTGGGCTATTTTACTAAAAATAGCCTACTTTTTCCTAACCGATGCCGGTTCCTACTCGACCGCCGTCGGTTACGGAACCGGCTCCCCAAACCAAAACAACGGATCAGAATTTCATTTTGGAGATCAGTCGAAGGATTTCTGGATCAACAGAGAGCATTGCAAGCGAGGAACAGAGTCCAGATCTTCACTTGACCAAGCAGAGACGAGTGAAAATACTAGACGTGTTTACAGCAAAGGAGATCAACTTGCACCTTCGTAAAAACCAGTAAGTTACATCTTGCATGTCCTCCATTATAACATTTCTTATGCTTTTGGAATTACAGTCCTCCCAAATCCGTTTCTGAATCCATTATCCAACGTACCATTGCCTCTAACTGTCATTCTTTTGCTTCTAACCATCCCATTTCCTAATACTATCCAAAAACCAGCCATTACAAACACCACAACCAGCCCAGAAGATCCTAGAACCCACCGGTATCGGTTATCAGTAACCGGCATCGGTTATAGGTAACCGGCATCGGTTCCTTTGATCAAAAACCAGGAAAAACAGCCTTTCCCCTACCCAATTCAGCCAAGCAATTTAATTGATATTTTACAGTCTTTTGTGTTAATTCACGTTAGCAGGGAAACTGACCACCTTCAAAAGGAAGTTTTACATTTCCTGGGCCCAAGGCAGTTTCCTCATTTATTGTTTAATCAAATCTTGTGGTCTTGTGTTCTTATTTGTAGATAGTCCTTCCCAGACAAAAAGGAGTTCTCCACAGTCAACCTGATCTTTCTCTACGGTACGCGCACATCATCTCGACATTCTACAGGTATTCCTCCTAACCCTAACCTTATCTGTTTCTAAAAGGAACGAAGCATTTTCCTAGTGAAACACTAACCTCAGCCACCAAACCAGTGAACTTAATGCTAAGCATTGCACTACATTTCGGACCTAGTTGTAGTTCTAGTGCGTGTGTGTATGTTGTGCCCTAGGTGTTCTCGTGTCAATTACACTTTGTGAAGTAGTGACCAATATAAGCTATAGCAAATGTAAGTAGAATGTGTGCATGGAATAGAATATAATCCCTTACCCTATGCAGTGGGTGAGATGTAGAACTTCATAGACTTGATGCATGGAGCTATGTGGATGCAATAGATGTAATGGATGCAGCCCTAATGGAGTTATAGATAGTAGTGACCCTAGGACCCTTATTATGGTCTTATAAGATTTATATTTATAGGGCTCTAGAGTCTGATTTCCTACTTAATCCTGACAAGGCTGACTGAGAAAAAGATAAACATGAAAAATGGCTATAAGTGGCCCAAAAAGGAGTGAAAGGGTATTTTCATAGATCGGGGTGCCCAAAGTGGGACCGGGGTGCCCCAGTACATGTTAAGGTGCCCTAAATTAGGGCTAGAATGATGAGGAAGTTGTCAAATGGGTTGATAAGTTTTAGAAAACATGCAAGAAGAATGAAATAAAATATAAGAAAAAATGACCAAAAGGTTGGATTAATTATTACTTTAACCACTTGAGAACCTTCTAAATAGTAGTATAAGAGTGGGTCAAATTATGTGTAAAGTGCATAATTTTGTGTCTACAAAAATAAAATTTACTTCTATAGAAATATGAATTAAATAAAATTTACTACTTATAATTAAAATAAAACTTAAATAGGAAATAAATAGATGTGGTTATTCCTCTGTTGCAGGGTTATTTTGTAATACTACCATAAGGATGAAGTAATCAAAATGTTATTATTCTAGAAAAATATAACTTCCTTTTACAGAGCTTTAGCCTCAATTTTTTCAGAAAGGGAAGTTTCTCAGAAGCAATTGTTAGAAACTAGGACACTGAGAGGGGGTGAATCGATGCCTAATCAAAATTCTACAAGCATTTCCATTTTCTCAATTTTTCTATGAAGAACACATAAACTATTCACAATAAAGTTACAAGAGAATGTAAACAAAGACACATAAATTAACGTGGGAATACCAAACTGGGAAAACCCCATGAAACCAAGAACTACACTTAGGAAAATATTGTCCTATTTTTGTTATATTGATTTCATGGTTAAGCTTCAACTCAACCTAGAGCTGCAACTCCAAAACGTTGACCAAGCAGCCACTCAGTATTTAAAAATCTTTAACCTGTCTGGAATCTTCAACTACCAAGTTTGGCTCAGCAACAATTGACCTTTAGTGAGATTCAACTCATAGGGAAGCTATAACTCCCCACATGCTAAGCTACAACTTCGACTTTTTCAAGATTTTTTATCACAATTGCTTTGTTTTCTTCTACAACTGATGGTGGCCTCTAGATTAGTTTACTCATCTTCTACATTTTCTCTTTTATTCACTTTCTTATGATTATTTAATGATCTCTTAATGTCTTTCATACAAGCCTTGGTTCATGCACCTCTTCATGTCACTTCCTACACTTTGAAACACATAATAAATCTTTTACTTTAGTTGTGTTCAATTTTCCACAGGATTTCGGTATTGTTCTCACTTAGTTCATCTTATACTTTATGATTCTAGGCTCCTTCAAACATTGGATGTTGCAGTCCTAGCTCAGCTAGTCCACCATCTCTTTTAGCTTGTTTTCACTTCCAAATATGATGTTATAGGTTTACCTTTATAATCTTGCTTCATAATTTCTCATGTATACACCCATTCTCTGCTCTTATCAATATCTAAGACCGATTTTTAGTCATATGAATCATGAAAAGTACTTAAGTACTTGAATTCCCACACTGTCTTTGTTCTCACAATCCTCTAATTTGAAGATGTACACTCAATTCTTTGGTAGGGTTGGACCATTAGAAACTTCAACTTGTCTCACACAAGGATGCTCTATATTGGTATTGGACTCCCAGTCCTCTATCTTAAATGATACATACATACATACATACATACATACATACATATATATATATATATATATATATATATATATATATATATACATATATATATATATATAATGTCCTTTACTGGTCTTGTTGTTCTATGAGCCTTCAACTCCTTTATGATGCATATAAAAAATTTCAAGTGTAAAGATACTAGGCTTATGCACAGTTATGGCTTATATATCCCTTTATCTATGTTAGCCCTAATCAAGAATTGTATGGGAAGAACAAAATTTTCACTATTTCTCAATCAAGGTTCTTATGGTCCACATGTAATACCACCCTTCACTTATCAAATCTGCCCTATTCTAGTTTAGGTACAATTTGGCTCTTTTTTTTTTATTCATGCTTGTCTTTAGGTGTAAAGGGTGCTAGTCATCACCTTGTCAAGTAGATGTCATGAGCACCGCATTATAGGTATACAAACCTCTAGCTTCTCATTTACAAGATTGTTTTATAATACAATTCCATTTTTGAAGGTCTTAAACATACCTATTGAGTTCTCACATGCATGTTCTACCTATAATGGAGTCCACCTTAATTTAATAGAGTCAAAAATTCCCGTCTACTCATTTGAACATGTTCAAACACCAATCCAAATCTTAGGCTCCCTTACTGATTCTCAAATGATAGTCTTATTTGTTACACTCTACATATTATGCATCTCAAGCTTGAGCTAGTTCATAGATGTCTGATACAAGACCTGATATGCATTTCCAACGGATTTCTGGCATGATTCTATGCTACCTAGACGTATTGCACCATAACAAAGGTGTCAAATACCCTCCATGCATTGTTCTATGGCTAGTTTGGCCAATTCATCTTTTTATCACCTCTCACAATGGCTTACATCAGTCCTATGGATTTTGTGCATCCAACCCTTCATCAATTAATGATATTTATATGATATAATTCTCCTAATAATTATCCATATACATCATTCACACCTAGATGGTATTCCCATCCACCTTCATACATTCATAATTTAGACTTATACTCAACTCACCTTCTTGGATTGTCCTTCTTAATAGTCTAAAATTGTTCCTTACCACTGTACAGTCAGATCCTTCATGAAAATGATAGAATTTTTCTTACCAAGATCCCCTTAAACCTCCTTCCATCATCCTTCCTAGGGTCCTTAGAACCATACCTATTCATTATTGTACTTTATCTATTCAAATTCATCAAAGATGACCCTTTCATGGCTCTAGGATAGTCATTTAGGCACTGTACAATTAGTTTTTATATCAAATGATGGAATTATCATTATTACTACTCCTATAAGAGCATTTAACATATCAAATTTACATGATATCACCCTCCATAGCAATCTAGATTCATGATTTTTCACGAATGATGTAAATTCCATCTATCCCTTGTCTAATTGTAATTGTGTTTTCTTGCAGGTTTACTTGAGACTACTGTTATGGAGATCTTTGACTACCTCCAACCATAAACCACAAATTTTTGGGAATATATCCTTCACACTTAGATAGAGATATCTTGTGATTTTTATTTTGATATATCCACACACTCACCAAATATGATGTTCCCTAGAATGAGCCCTAGAACATACAATTGGTCATAATAATCAATTTACACAATTTCAAACCCTATAAAAATTATCCTTGCATTCCTTGATGTCTGTAAAAGGTTTCTAATCTAACAGTAAAGTCAAATACATCAAATAAATATCATGGAGGGTTTTTCCCTCATTGTCCTGTCACGGTTTTAACACAGTCTGTTAATACATGCAAAAATCACTGAAAACAAGAGAAAAATTCTTCATCCAAACATCTTACATGCTTGATTACATTGAATACACCATTTATATATTATTTTTCTCGAATACTCTTGATATGGACTGAATTTTCTATCTAAGAATGACCCCTGGTCTTGTTCCTACAAACCCTCAACTGTTCCTACATGAACTCAACAACCCTATCTTGACTCCAAAGCTTACTAAACATGTAAAAGGGATAATAATCACCCTACAAATCCATTTGAGCATGTACACAATGATATCAACATGATGACATGGCCTTCATGGCCTTATTTGGCTCTTGACAACTCAATCTTACTTGTTTAACCTCTCTTACTTAGTCAAACTGCACTATTACCACTTTTACTAGGCTTTTTCACCTTTATTACAATAATGCATGTACAAATATGAATTTGAACAATAAAAACATAGAGATATAAAATATGATAGGTCCTTGATTATGTTAAATTCCTTTCATAGGCTTATTCAAGCTTTATTTTTTCTCTCCAACTATCAGGATGATGCTCCTACACCAGACTATCCACATTAAAAACTTTCATGAGCTCCTTCTCATGATTAGTTTCTTGTTTTTATTTCTCCTAGACATGTACCTTGGTCCCATGTCATCCTTATCCATGTTATTTTTTGTATCTTCTTATTTTTTGTATCTTCTCATTGTATTTTGTACATCACATCTTCTTACTCCTTTGTCTCTTGTTGTACTTGACACTTTTTATTTGTTTCTCATTCACTAGGCCCCATGTTATTTCTTCATCCTCATATAGGTCTTGAAAGTATTCTTATTCTCTTCCCAAGAGCTCTTTCATGTAATTTTGAACTTCATTCACCTTAGCAGCTACTGTACCTAAATACACAACACTAGAAACAACCATAGACACAAAGTTTTGAAGCTTCTCCATGTTACTGCTCTTCCTCTTTACTTTTTTGTTTTCTCATTGACCAATTCCATTTTGGTCTTCTTATCTCTATTTTTTTCTTGGCTTGCTTCATATCTAGGCTTTTAAATGAGCCTCTCATTCCAATATACCATTACCACTGCTAATTTTGCTTCTTCTTTCACAATTCTAAATTCTTGAAATTCATGTTCCTTCTTCCATCCACCAAACTTTTCCATCTCTTCTTCTTTAGGAAAGTCATTTATTCCTTCATGATGAAAAGCATTCTCTAATGCATTCACCTTTGCTTGTAACTTATCCATGTTTTCATAAAAAAAACTCACTCTTTTGTTCAAAATTCAACACCTCCTGAGTAAGGATTATATCATTCATACTATCATCAAAATACACAAAATATGATTGCAAATTCTCACATTTTACCTCTTCATTCTCATGAACTTGTGGCTGCTCTTCGTCATTTCTCCATGCTTCCACCTCTTCTTCACTCATAGACTAGATTGCAAACAAAGTTTCTAGCACCTTTAGTTCTTCCTTAAATAAGAACTCATCTACATCTTCATGGTAATCATCAAACCTTGGCTTAGCATTTGGAAACTATTGTTCTTCCTTCAAAAATATTTAATTTTCCTTCATATTCTCATTTTAACCTCCAATAGAGCATTAACCGGCTTCCACATTAGCCCATACTATCCTTTCTTTGCAAAATTCAATCATACATTCATCATTTTTGCCACTAATCATGCTCAAATTATCATCAACTGATGAATCAAACTCAATTTTCTTACCTTTATCTCTTTTCTCATTTACCTCTCTTGGAATGGCCTCCAACTTCTTCTTCCAACGGCTTCTTGGAACAATAATAGGTTCCTCATTCTTCTTACCTTCACATGCATTATTTTGGACTTCATGTGCTTTATGTGGAATTGTCTTCTTAAGCCACTTGGAACTATATAGGCATACTCCTTTGCAAGGTATTCTATGCTCATTCCTTGTTATTTCTTATCTTTTTCTCATTGCCTTCTTTGTTGTCCTTTTACCATGGACTCTCTATTTGGTACCTTGTCCATAATGGATCCTGTTAGAATTGTGGAGCTGAATTACTTCCTAGATAGCATGATTTACACCTTGTTGGTTAACACAGTAATCGGCATCAGTCATGGTAACCGGAACCGGTTAGCATCAGGGTAACCGGCACCAATCAGCATCGGGTAACCGGCACCGATTACCTGTGCGTGAAATTTTATATTTAACTCGTGGGAAGTAGATATAAATTTATTATAAAGTTGATCTAAAGGTTGTAAGTGCATAGCTAAGGTGCCCTAAGTTTGTCTAATCTTATATAAGCTAGAAAACTAGGGTTAGAACATAAGGAATAAGGAAAGTGAAGAATAGTATAATCCTTGGTTGAAAGGATGAAGAAGAAGAAGAAAAAGAAAAATAAGATTGCATGAAGACATGAACTTTCATAGAGAGAATTTGAATAGAAGGAAAGTGTAGGTACACTATTGGTGAGAAGATGGTATTATCTTCTACTATATTTCCTTTGTATTATTTAGTCTCATGTAATGGCTTGCATAGTATGCAAAGCACTTAGTATTTCTTCTTGTTAGATCTAAAGGTTGTTGTGAGATCTTGTTATTGCTCATTTTTATAGATCCACATGTTGTGAGATCTTGCATTACATATCCATGAGATCATGATGCATAGTATTGTATAGGAAGTTGTCTTTATGTTTGCACAAGTTGATGCAGTGATGATGTAGAGACTTATTTCTTGGTGCACAATTACATTTGCACATTGGTAGACCCTTCTAGAGGTCTTGTTTGCAAATTCCTAGTATAGTGAGAACTTGGTTGCACAGTGGCAGATGTAAGGTAGCTTCAAGTATGTGAGATCTGGTGGTGTTTCAGAGGCATGGTTGTAGTGCACTCAGGTATATCTGGTTAGAGATATGGAGGAGACACATGTGGTAGTATGGAGGTGCAGTTTAGTGTACACAGGTAGATCTGGTTAGAGATCTGGGAGGAAGAGATACATTTGTAGAGATACATATACTCTTATGCAAAAGAGTTAGTTTGTAATCTCTTATTATATTATATATATGAGATATTTATCTTTGGTGGACATAGCCCACATTGGGTGAACCATGGTATATGTTGTGTTATGTGTGTGTAATTTTGTGTGATTTGGATTATTCTTGTTTATACTTCCACTGCTGTAGATTTTGTGGGGATTGTTAGATCCGTATTTGCATGTTTTGGATTTGATATTCTATAGTTTCAAATGTTTCTGCA
This sequence comes from Taxus chinensis, assembly GCA_019776745.2. Taxonomy (NCBI): domain Eukaryota; kingdom Viridiplantae; phylum Streptophyta; class Pinopsida; order Cupressales; family Taxaceae; genus Taxus; species Taxus chinensis. The sequence goes on from CM034149.1 coordinate 897,605,147, forward strand.
TAGACCCATCCCTAACAACTAGTATTAGAGCTTAGTTGTTTTAGAGCAAGGGTTTTCTTCATGATTTTGTTAGTGGTTATTATTGACATATATGAGAGAAAGGTTTGTTTTTCCTGATGTGAAAATCGTAGGAAGCGATTTAAATCTCAAGTGGAAGCTAGAAATGTGAGGTTTCTGAAGAATATAGTAACTGATGTTGATTAAGTGGCAATTGGCGTCAGCAAGGTGACCATGGTCGGTTACAGGGTGACCATGGTCAGTTACTGGGAAACCTGGATTTAAACAAAAAATCACATATCTAAAGAAATGGAGAGATGCATGGAATGTATCTTATTTGCTGAGGTATCCCTGGTTCTTGGAGGCATAAGCATGTTGGTTAGATTGCAGATCCGATTATTGAGGTATGGTTTTTATCTTGATATTGCAGTGCTTATATTATTTTGGTTGCACAAGCATGTTTTGGGTTTGTAGATCTAGATATGAGAATGAGAAAAGGAGAAGTTATGCATCCTTGGTGCAGTTAGATCCACGGGGCTTCATTAGAGAAGCTGAATATAATAACACAGAATGAAGATGGGGTTTCCATCAGAGAAGACAATGTTCTTCGATTTGAAGATGTGCAGTTGAGTATATTGGTGCTGGGTAAGGTTAGGTATGTTTCATCTTGGTGCAGTTTATTATCATGCATGTATGATTGCTAGTCAAAGTTTGTGTGCAATGTTGGGTGCTTCTTGAAATGACTCGCTCAACCCAACTACAAGGCTTTGGTCAGAAGTAGGTACCTAGTGTGGTGTGACCTATGCAAATTGTTTGGCATTGGGTTTAGTTTCTATCAGCACTGATGTTGAGTCAGGGAACTAACATTGGTCATAGAGGAACCGATAGCGGTCAGGTAATCATGGTTTATCAGCATATGACCATGGTCGGGTCTCTATGACAACTTAGTTGTACATAGGGTTTCTTATAGTAGGAAGAGGGCATGGATAGTTTTCAGTGTCCTAGTTTTGGAGGATTGTGTTTCTTACACAAAGTGTGTATAGGCAGAAATTGTTGTTGATCACTTCAATGGTTTAGATCAGAAAGAGGATGGATTTGGCTTAGTTAGTCCAGTGAGACTTTGGGTCAGGTATCTCTATATGGTTCATGTTTTATTTCTTTGTTTCGGAGCAACTGATAATATGTTTTGAATAGTGTGCATAGATTTACATCATGGTTTTTTGATGTTGTTTGACTTTTATTACCTGGTTGTGTGGAATCTTGAGGACAAAGGATATCTAGTCTAAGGATGAGATCCTCAATGAAAAGTCATGGTTAGACATAGTTGCAAGTAATGAAAGATGTTGAGTACACACGGATGAAAAGAAGCTGATTTCACCTACTTCACAATAATTCCAAACTTCTGTGATTTAGGAGTATTCTTTGATAAGAAAGGGAATAAAATTTTATATTTCCTTTCATCTGGTTTTATTTCTCACTGACATATTAGATTTTGAGCTTGGTGTTAGAGGCAGTGCAAGGGATTTTGTGTTCAATGGGAGTAAGCCATGGTTGTTGGCATTGTAGGATTGGATACATGAAGCACATGCAAAGTGAGAGTAATATTGCTACTTTTTAGAGTGGCAGGAGGCACAGAGTTGGGTTTTGGAGGACACTCACAGATTTTACAGGTATATTGAGTTTATTGCTTTGTGATGTCACTTTTGGTTTATTTTTTGGTGCCTGAATATCCCTATGGGATTACAGTTGATGGTTAGATTCAGCTGGGTGAAGATGATAGTGCAATTTTTCATAGTTTTAAGGGTTAAAGGAGAAAATATGCTAGTTACAGAAACTGTGGTAAGTCATTTGGTAACCGTGGTTGGTCAGGTAGTGACCGCTGTTGGTAGGGGAAACTATGGTTGGTTTGGTTATAGGTTTGACAATAGTGTTTATTTACCATCTTATTAGATGGTTCCCTTGTTTTTCTTTAATCTTGGTTGATTGTGTAGAGTATGTTGATGACATGTATGCTAGTATTTGCACTTGGTATTACTTGCATGGTTTAGCATGGATGTTTTTTATTGACATTAATGAGCATAGGATTCATATTTGGCTTCAGAGTTAGTCGGTGGCAGACTTGGAGCTACTGCAGAGCCTGGTGATATGGATGGATGTACATGGTGAGTTTGCACATGTCGATAGATTTAGTTTTGTGAGTCTATAATGATGCAGATGTTTGATTTGTGCATGGAATCCTAAAGCATTGAGTAGGGGATGTTTGTATTTCCTCTTATTACTATGTTACTCCATTGATATGTTATCTACAGATGATTTTCTTGGACATTCAAGTTGTTTATGTAGGGTTGGATTTCAGAATGCAGTGTTTGGATTCTTTGAGTTATGTAGGTGTTGTGGATTGATCACCCACTTGTTGCATGTAGAATTCATTTGAGTTTTCTTACCTAGGATCTTGTTTATTGTTTACGTGTATTCCGGTTTGACTTGCCTTTGGTAAATTGCATTGGCAGTAGCAATGGAGACATGGATAGATGCTTGGAGAACATGGTTGATTTTATAGGTATGGCTATGGTTACAGTTGAAGCTCAAGTATTTCAGTTTGAGTGGGAGATATTGCAGGTGTGTTAATCAATTTGGCTTAGTTTCATGAGAGGCTTGGAGTTATGGTTCAGTGGGAGCTTGATGTATGGATAGCTCGTGTATCGCATATTAGGAGTAGCTTCGTGTAGGTATATGGCAATTAACGGGTTTATCAAGTACAGGTTCGGTAATTTATCTCCAAGTGGAGATTGTTAGGATTGTGGAGCTGAATTGGTTCACAGATAAGCATGCATTTACAGGTTGTACTGGTTTACATAGTAACCGGATTTGGTTAGCTAACTAGTTTCGGTCAATAGGGAGGAACTCGGTGTTGGTTAGAGAACCGTACATCGGTCAGCACATTGAACTTTCATTGGTTAGGGAATCGACACCAATCAGGATAGGGAACATACATCTATCAAAGTAACCAAAAATGGATACCTATGCATGAAATTTTATATTTAACTCATAGGAATTAGATCTAACTTTAGTTATAAAGTTGAATCTAAAGGTTGTAAATGCATAGCTAAGTTGACCTAAGTTTGTATAATGCTTATATAAGCATAGAAATCTAGGGTTAGATAATATAATGGCATAAGGTAATTGATTATTATTGCATGTGGAATCCTTGGTTTTGAAAGGATGATGAAAAAGAAGAAGAAGAAATCATGTTGCATGAAGAAATGAGCTATCCTAGTACTCCATTTGTATGTATGAAGTGAATAATGCAATTACACTGTTGGTAATTATTATTATGGTAAATTATCTGAAAGTGATATTTACTATGTAAATGTAAATAGTCTTATGTAAAATATGGCTTAGTATAGCATGGTAAGAACTTAGGGTAAGTTATTGAATAGATAAAACAAGTTTTAGTGAGATATGTTTTATTACTGATATCTGGTGAGAGGTTGAAACCATACGTTGTGATATGGTTGTATATGACAGATCACAGGTTGATTGTGATGGATTGTTGATCCATAGGAATCTCCTATTATAGATGAAGTTGTAATGAAATAGTTTTGAACAAGTAAAAAAATGCAGTGATGATGTAGATAATCTTAGTGTTGCTTGATTTTACAGTTATGGTGTCACATGTGGTAGCCCATTCTAGATGTCTTGTATGTGTATTCACAATACAGTGAGTAGCTTGGTTGCACATTTGGTACCAGATGCAGGTTAAATCTATCTCAAATAAGATGACTTGTAATGTTTGTTTCATGATCTGGGTTTCTCCACAATTGTTGTACACTCAGGAACAATATGCTATACAAGAAGCTACAAAAGACATTGGTGGTGGTATGGACCCATGGTTTAGTCCTACTCATGAAGATACAAGTGTAGATTTAATAGGACAGAGATTCTCTTTTAGATCACTGTATGTACTCTTTTGAAGAAGAGTCAAAGAATCAAATGTAATCTCTAATCTACATTCAATTTTTTTTGAGATATTTATCTTTGGTGGACGTAGCCCACAATGGATGACACCACTAGATACATGTTGTGTAATGCGTGTGAACTTCCATGTGATTGGAGAGTAAAAATATAGATGCAGTTCCAATGAATAAAAACCTATGTGAGGATAGTTAGATGGATATTTGAAAAAGCACCTACAAATGATAAGCTAAAATTGTAGAATGGGAAACTAGAGATAGAAAAATCACCAAAGAAATATTTTGGACTTGGTCTTTCAGATTCTGAATTACATCATGTAGATTTAGAAAAATCTTCTACAAAAATATGGGATTTAGCATTAAACAAATGTCCTTTCCCTGGGGCTTAAAGCGAATAATGCTTCAATTCTCTTTAAAGTTGCAATTATTCAAATTGAAAATGAATGAAGACCAGTCATTCAATGTCAAGTCACCTATAAATGTCTTCATTGCAAGACTCTTCTAATGCTTCACTCATGAATGTTAGCTCTTCCTGTGTACCCATCACCTCATCATGTGTGCCTTCAATCTCTTCATATGCTCTGCTAACTAGCTTTTCCCCTATTGCTGCTATATCTTTCTCAAGGAATTCAGTTTGTCTCCTCATCTCATCTATCTTTCTTTATTTCTCGTTTTATTTTCTCTTCTTTTCTCCTGTCACTCTTATCTTTCTCATTGCTTGTAACAAGGCCATCATTTGTTTCAAATCCATAACCTTTTCTCTCTTATGCAAGTCTCTATCACCTTGGATTGTAGCCTCTTCCTCTCTCTCTCTTATTTAAGCATCTTCTTGGATATCTAGCTACCTATTTCTTCTCTCTTTCTCAAAACCACTCACTACGCAACCACTAGTGGCATTAGGCCAACTTTTTTGGCTTCTTCTTCTCTTTTTCTGATAGTTTTAGATTCTTTCTATTGGATTTCTTAGCCACACTTCTCTTCTTCTTGCTTCTTGACTACTTATAGTCTCTTTCTCTTTCATCTACCTACAACATTACATTACTATTGCCATCCAAATCATTAGCAAAATCAAACAAAAGTCAAAAAACATCTATAATTGCATTATACAAATCAGAGACCAGCTCTAGATACCAAAATGGTGCAATCCTAGCTCAAATAGTCCACCATCTCTTTCAACTTGTTGTCACTTCCAAATATGATGTTCTACGTTTCTCTTTATAATCTTGCTTCATAATTTCTCGTATATACACCCATTATGTGCTCTTATCAGTATCTAAGACCGATTTCTAGTTATATAAATCATGACAAGTACTTAAGTACATGACTTCCCTCAATGTCTTTGTTATCACAATCCTCTAAGTTTGATTATGTACAATTCAATTCTTTAGAAGGGCTAGACCATTAGAACCTTCCACCTATCTCACACAAGGATTTTTTCTATTGGTATAGGACTCCCAGTCCTCTGTCTTAACTAATGCATATATATATTATATATATATATATATATATAATATATATATATATATATATATATATATATATATATATATATATATATATTCCTTTACTGGTCTTATTTCTCTATGAGCCTTCAACTCCTTTATGATGCATGTACAAGATTTGGAGTGTCAGAGACTTACTAGGCTTGGTGCAACAGTTATGGCTTACACATTAGTAGACCCTTGTAAGAGGTCTAATGTTAGCCCTATTCATAGGAGAGCTTGGTTGCACAGTGGGAAGATGCAAGTATTTTCACTAGTCCTATGTGAGATATTCGTAGTGGCTTGGAGGCATGGTTTTAGTGCACCCTTCATGTTGATCAAATTTGCCATGATCTAGTTTAGGTAGAGTTATGGATCTTCTTGTTTTAGAGATGCATTGTAATATTAGGTGGGAAGAGTGCTGGTCATGCACTCTTGATCAATTATATATCATGAGCACCCTCTATCTATTGGTGGACATATCCCACATTGGGTGAATCAAGGTACATGATTGTTTTCTAATAAAATTGCGTACTTTGTTTTGATCCTACAATTATCTGTAGTTTATACTTCCACTACATGCTCTGCCTATTTTGGAGTCCAAATTCATTTAGATCGTGTGTGCATGATTGTGTTTTTTTATTAACTCATTAGCACTATTTTGCACTCACTGAATTCCCAACGATTCTTCAAATGGAATCCCTTCATGTGATGCTCAACTGACTAGTGTTCCTTTTGTTACATTTTACATTATTACCTTCTTATAAAGCTTGAGCTGGTGGATAGATATCTCATTCTTTACCTGATATGCGATTTGTAAGAGATTTGTGGCATGATTTAATGCTATCCTAGACTAATTTGATCATTATCAAGATCGTCTAAGACCCTTTATGCACTTGTTTCTTATTTGGGTATATGTTTGGGCCTTCTAAATTCATCTTTTTAAGGCACCTCTCACAATTGCTTACCAGTCAGTTTTCATGTATTAATTTTTAGGTTCAACCCTTGATTAATAAATTGATATTTGAGGATGCTTTTGTTATACCACTGTTTGGGCATTTTGTTATCCATATGTTTTATTGTACAAACTAGATGGCATTCCCATCCAAATGGATATTTTCATACTATTAGACTTGTACTCAGCGTTACCTTCTTGTTCCTAGTGTTCCTTTTCAATTTTTAGTTGAAAATTGTGGGATACACATTGTACATTTGGGACCCTTCATGATAAATGATCTCTCCATAATTTTGATGCCAAGCTCCCCTTGATACCTAGTTCCATCCTCCTTCCTATGGAAGTGTTGTGAAGAAAAAAATAGGGTATTCAAAAGTAAAAGTAATGGATCTCTTCATTTTTCTTGCTAAAAAGACTCTTTACATATATTTCAAGGGACAACATGATCAAGTCATTTAGGCACTGTACACTCAGTTTTAATATAAAATGATGGCAATATCATATATTGGTACTCCTATTAGAGAATTAAATGAACATGATCTTCTTATGGAGAAGACTATCACCCTCCATACAATATCTTGATTCATGATTTTTCACGAATGATGCAAATTTTATCTATCTCCTTATCTAAACATAACTGTGTTGTCTTGGATATTGCTACACATGATCATTACTACTAGTGAACATATTCGACTTGGTCTGACCATATTCCAATGAAGTAATTTAGTAAGAGGATCTCCTTCCCAGTTAGACAAATATATCTATAGTTAGATACCTCCCTATAGTAATTGATTCATCCACACACTCACGAGATATGATACACACCAATCAAGAATGAAAACTAGAATATGAAGTACATTGGCCAAACTGAAAAATCAAATAGTCACGCCACAAAAAAATTTCAAAACCTATAGCTTCAAGTGATCCCTGCATTCATTGGTGACTATACGAGAGGTTTTTGATTTGACAGTCCCTTCCTATTGATGCAAATAAACATCCTGGAGGGTTCTATCGTCACTGTCTCAACATAGATTAAATCTAAAAATTAGATATGTCTAATACTATTGCAAACATGGCTAAAACCCCACCAAATTTCACTTTGGATTTGAAACTTCTTAAAGTGGGGGGTCTACATTGACATATACCCTCTATAGTGGGGTCATTTTGGTAGCATCCCCTTGACAAGGATCTCAGGGTAGTGCCTAAGGCAATGACTCCTTGTACTTGTTCCTACAAGGCGAGGTCAAGGGGGGTAAGCTCCTACATGAAGCTCAATAACTTTTTCCTTGACTTTACAACCTTACAAAAAATGTCATCAGAAATGATAGTTATCTTCATAAAAATACTTTCCAGAATTTGGATGTCACGGTAACACCAAAAATGCATCCACATGATTACATGGCATTTATTTCCTGACTTTTAGCTCTATGACTCAACTCATTTTTCGACTCTTTTTAACATCTCTTGACAATGACATAGACAAAGTAACTTAGAGTAGACACATGGAAGATGATTATAATGGACAATACTAACTTCACCTTTGTTTACAACAATGACTATGAGGAGCTTATGAAGTGGAGACAATACAACCATAGAGATATAAACTATGATAGGTCCTTATTTATATTCAATGAACATTCAAAAGCTTAAACACATATTTATAGGGACTCTCCAACTATCATGACAATACTCCTCCACCAATGGATGGAGTATGTCATGCCTTTACACAAAAGAGAGAATCAATCAGAATATGATCTCTATAATAACTACATCTACCCAATAAAACCATACTAGGTAGACTATTCATATACATTGCTAACAGGTTTCCCCCCCCTTATTACAATTATTCTTGAAAATGTGATCAATTTGAAAAGCACTCAAATTTCACTTTTCTAAGACATGATTTTGTGACCCTGAATGCTTCGACATGAGATTAATGACATATTCAGTAGGACTAGTACATGGTATAACAACCCAAAAATCTTTTATTGAGTGCAGGTTAAATTAACTACAGATAAGTCTAATAAGGATTAGACAAGATCATCATTGTGTGTAAAATTCATTTGGTTCGTCATGTCATGACCCACAGCTTCTGCTGCGATGGCATGACACTACGGAATGAATAACCCTGCACCCACCTTTATGATCCTTCCTAAAAAACATGTGATTAGGCCTTAATCATAGGTAAAATGGTTCATAAATGATTGTGAATCTTTCGGTTATTTGTATTTCGGTTACTTTATTTTAATCATTTTGGTTGTCTTTTATTTTGTTCGACTTTTGCAATGATCACGTGATGATCACTGCCTCTGTTTCATTTGACTAATGCTATATCAAGCCATCGTTTATAAGAACATTCAAATTATTATTTACGGACTTGATGATTTTTGTTATTGGAATATTTTATATAAACCTAGAAATTCAACTAATTATTATGGTAATATATTGTTGGAGATATATGTGGACTTGTATTATGAAGGTTAATTTTTACTTAACCATTAAGTCGGGTAATAACTAAAGTAAAAAAAAAATGTGTATGAAATATTATTTAGTATATATATTTTGGAGGGATTTGATATGGAAGCAAAAAAAAAATTATTTAGATATTGAAATTTATGGGTTTCATAAAAGTGAAACACCTTCACATCGCACAAGTGTGCGGCATGCATTAGTTACACCAGTACCAGCATTGGGAAGCCTGAAAATTCTCCAATATGCCACCCAACTATAATCTCTTTCATTATATTTTTTCTGTTATTTCTCCTTTGTTTATTTTTCATTCTCCCCTTCTAGAATACCTATGCATGAGTTTTGGAGGAAAGAAGGATTCAACTTGTTGGAGCTGGAAGAGTAGAAGGTTTCTCGATTATGGGTTTATTTCAGGAATGAATATCTTATCTCCTTTCTTTGTTGCATTAGTTTGGTAAAAAGGAAAAAGAGGAAATACACATTCTATATTTTTTTTTATGGTAACCAAGGAATTTGTGGTCAAATTTTGATTTAATTGTTTGGACATGAAGTTTGAAAAGGAAATTGATTAATTCTATATTCTTTATAGTTTTCTTTGTGTGGTTTTAACTAAACCTAGAAAAATATGCAGATGGGGTTTTGGGTTTTGATCTGTAAAAATAAAGTAAAAGAAAGGTTAAAAATTTATTCTTTGCATTAAAATAAATTGTAACCTAAAAGGAAAAGAGTTAGGTTTTTCCTGTATTGGAAGAAGGAAAAATGTTTTGTGGAATTTATGTGTTTCAAATCGATTTGTGTTTGTGGGTTTTCATTTTTGTTTACTGAAATATAGTTGTGTGTTTTTTGTAAACAAATCGATTTGGGTATACAAATCGATTTGCATAAATGAATCAATTTGGGTATACAAATTGATTTTCATAAATGAATCGATTTGGGTAACTCCATCAATATGGGTATGCAACCGGTTGGGATTTTGTATTTTTCTTTTGTTGGCTGTTATATACAGGTCTAATTGTTAATTTATTGTGATCTCTTGAATGATAATTTGTGGATGTCAAAGCTCTTGCATAGGGTTGTTTTTCCAGAAATTTTATCTGTATGGACATCTAAATCAGATCATGTATAAATGAGGGTGTGTTGTTATGAGTAAAAACAAAGGGAATTTAACCTGTAACTTCTAGCCTGGCAATATGACTTGAATTTTTGTAAAACTGGTGAAAAATAAATTACTTGTCTTGGTAAGGGCATGAAAGCTAGGACAATTTGACCCAGATGCACCAAGGAGTAATTGGTGGCATGATTGGGATTTATATAATGATATCTTATAAAATAAATAATTAGTTTTTCTTTTACTAAACAGAGTATGTTTACATGATGTAATGAGGGTGCTTCTATATTGTTGTGTTGGGGATGTTTGTTTACCAGATAGAACATGTTATAAGTGATGTAAATTTGGTGATATTTGTGCTAATTTTGTAGAGCTGCTTCATTGACTGAAAAGAAGTAAGTTTTATTTCCATGTTAATGATGTTCTTGGACAATATGATGAGATACTCATTAACTAGAAAGAATATGTTTGATTAGTTTTTGGTAATGATGATTTTTTGGCATCAGTTTTGTTAAGTTGCTCGTTGATTTGGAAGATAAGAGAAATAGTATTAAAATCTATACCAAATAAAGTATGATTTTCTTGTGGTCATAATTTGAATTCGGAGGTTGAGTGATTACGATTTGATTATGATAAAATAGAGAGTGGTTGTTCTATTTGTATGCATCCATAGCTGTATCTTTATAGAAACTAGGGGGTAAATCATTTTTAGTTGTATTACCATATGCTTGTTGATAAAACAACATGTATATCCTTTCTTATTTTACTAATTAATTGCATTAGAAAATGGAGTTAATATTCATGTCTAGTTCATTTTGAATTGATATCATACCACTACTCCAGTCTTGCATGACCATTAGCCATTACTTTTGGATGTGCAGAAACTCATGTTTTGTGAATTTTTATCATAGCATGGATAAAAATGAGATACTTGGATTTCAATTTGTAGAAGGACGAAATCCTAGAATTTTTGATTGAATTTATTGGGATCTTAGACCCATTGTAAATATTTAAACCTCACTATGTGAGAGTTACTATACTAGTTATATAATTCGCCTTAACGACATATGTAATTTATGATTTTAATAAAGATATAATTACTTTGTGTGTAATAATGTCTCAAAATGAGTAAATGATGAATACTTGAGTTGAGAAATCTTTACTTTTCACAAATTGTTAAATATATTTATTTGATAGTAATTAATGTATGAAGCCGATAATTGAATAATTATTGTAACAATCATTTTTCTTTTAATTTCTAAATTTAATAGCTATTTAGTGGCGTAGCTAATCAAGGGAATATGTGTGCGTGTGTGTGTGTGTGTGTGTGTGTGTGTGTGTGTGTGCGTGTGCGTGTGCGTGTGCGTGTGCGTGTGGTGTGTGTGTGTGTGTGTGGTGTGTGTGTGTGTGTGTGTGTGTATTTAATTCAGCCTTTTGGTAAACTTGGTATTATTATGTTAAGATTGTAAATCTTGTTGTATAGAGAATGGAAGAGTATCATTATAAAAAGGTAATTTAAAGTTAAAGAATCAAACATCAGGAAATGAGAAACTAAATGGGATGGTAAATAGATGGAAAGATCCATTAGGCATATTAAGGGATAAGTACATGTGGAATGTTGATATAGTTACCTTTTAGCATAACGAATGTACTTATCTCATAATGATCCTAGTTGTCCTTTGGCATCTATCACAATATAAACTCTTGCAAGATAGGTTAAATTAGAAATAAAATAAAAACAAACTATAAAGATCTATATAAATATGAAAGGTATAGTTGTGAGGTGGCGGAAGACTTAAAACTCATAAGACTAGTGTGTTGTCTTGAGGTTAGTCATAACCTGCATGGCGGATAACTTTGGCTAAAGTAATGCATTGATGGTTGTGCATTATCTGATCACCTAAGTCCTCCAATTAAAATAAAAAATTATGTAACCTAATCATGGGAATTTGAACACTGAACATGAGGTCAACAATGGTCGGATACCAAAATACGAATTCAAGAAATTAGCTTCATGGTAGACCCAAGGACTTTCACATAGTTCCCATGACCTTTAAAAGGTTGAGCTGAAATGCTAGTAAGCATTGTCACTCGAAGTAGTTACGAAGGGATATCATGGAGATCTGTATACACCCTTCTCAGCCGCACATGGCTTACATGGATGTTATTAGATAGATCAAAAGAACCAATTTGATTTAATGAATTTGATTAAATAAATCGGTACAATTGCAAATGTGTAATTTGTTTTTATGTTTTAAAAAAAAAAACAATCCTCATTTTCTAGCTCTTATAATTTTGAGTGTTACAAGTTTCTGTATCAAATTCATTCTCCTCTTTTCTCAACTCTAACCATTTTATACTAGTCTGGTTTTTGTCATTTATAATCTCAAGTTTTTCAAAATTCCAGCAAGCATTCTACATAATCAGTATGTTCATATGCATATGTGAAGTGTATCTCTATTCTTTCTAGTTCTAGTCTTTTTCAACCATCTTACATCCTTCAAGACAAAAAGAGCTCTAAATTTTTGCTTTTGAAGACAAAACTGGTCAAAGTCTTTTGAATTTTCAACTTCACATATCTTTTACTCTTCACATTTTCTTTCTTTTCATATTTTAGATCATATAAGGAAATGCAATATTCTTCACCTAATGCCCCATCGATTTATAAATCTACTGACATAGGCTTTTCTAAACTTGAGGTGTAACAGTTTTCCTAACCTGTGGTCTTCCTTTCAACGTACAAGATTGCAACATTCCTTTTTTCAGGAGAAAACAAATGTTACAAATTCTTCAAATAGTTCTCATAACATTCCTTACCATTGCATACTTCACCATTTTTGCCTTCATCCTTTAATTAACCACAATAGTGTGTATTAGAGGTAAAGAAACTAGTTTTTTTCACAGTTCTAGGACTGTAGTAAGAATAAATCATAATTCCTTCAACTTTATCATCTAAGCATTTCCTTAAGAACCTCTTTCATGGATGATTATGGCATTTTAGGGCTTCTCACAATCATATTTTTTGCTTACCACATTTTTCCTAACTTGTTTTTCAAGGCAATTACTTAGTGAGGGTTTCATAGATAAAACCCTAAACATGCATTATAGGCCTTTCATAACCTTTTGCTTCAGGTATATTCTTGCATTCATTGAAATAGGAACTTCACGAGTTTGAATTTGCAAACATAGTTTGTTATAAATGTCATAGTGAGCTTAATATAGAACCAATCTTAAGAATAAATTATTTTGCTCTAGTATCTGACTGACACTTGCATTTAATCCATTTCTTTATATATCCTTGGTATTTCTCAATCCAACACACCAAGAAGTGTCGTTATTTCAAGAATTATACATCTAAAATCAAGTGGTTTTTGAGTTGTGCACCTTTAATTTTTACACTTCTATAGGGAAGTCGTGTTGAGGAGATACTTTCTATCAAGGTTCACTCTTTAAGTTAACTATTTCAATTTCACCACACTAAGACTGTATACAAAGTATTCATGTCTCCTTTTAAGTGATTTTAAGAAGGGAAACCTGGTGTGGACACAATTTTTTTCCTTAACATGTTTTTCAGGCTCAAGAACTAGTTTACTTCAAGAGTCTCTCTTTTTAGGTATGTGACTTGGATAAACATAACTTGTTAAATCTTCACCAAGGATTTTCAAAACAGATCTGAATTCAATAGGATTCTGGCCTAATACTATCCATGTCACAGTCGTTATCATGAATATCTTCATATTAAGCATCATGTGTAAGCTTTGCAGGTGCTGGAGTAGATTTTTATGGTACAGTTCCTTATGAGAAACACCAATTCCATCATTTTCACCTAGGGAGAGCCCTTTACACTTATGAGGATTTGTATCATCTTGCACAAGACATTTTGAGTCATACCTATTCATTTTGTGCCTACCACTTCAGTAGGAAGATCTAAAATGAGAATAACCTTGTTAGAAAAACATTCATGACTTCTTTATTTCTCAACCAATTTCCCTAAAAAAAATTGTGAAAATTTAGGATTGGAGTGATATACAAAAATTCCTTATATTATTTATTTGAAGAATGCTCTATTTTTTTTTTGGATGCCAAGAAGCCAGGGATCTCGATTTGCATTACTTAAGAAACCTGTTTTAGAAAAACTTGCATAACTTCCACAAACTTCTTTAGAGCTTGATGAAATTTGGCATGAGGAACTAAAATACACCCCTCTATACTCTCCATATGTTGGTTAGCCATATAATTTTCTGTACATCTCATACATATCTCATTTACCTTAGCATTCACTTTGAGTCCTCAAAGGCAATTTTCGTGAACTTTTTATTTTTACCTCCAGGATTTGAAATAAGCATTTTGGATGCTCATACACGCCCTAGGAAATGTTACTATGCTACTCCCATGCTTACCTAGTCTTTCCATGACCTGTATTTAGCTTTTACACCTCATTCGGCTCTATAACTAGGCCTAAATGAGCCAATTACAACTATGAATCCAAACATTTGACTTGATACTCACTCTAAAAGATCTTTCCCATGCTATGAATATCATGTATTACTTGTATAACACCTCTACTACACTTTTAAACCATTTACATGCCTTCAATGCTCTCCTCTCTCACTGACACAACTCGCGACATCCTAAAACCATCATGGAATTACCCTGAAACCTCTTTGTGAGATCTAAATATCACTGAGAAGGCACTACCAATAAAACTTCAAGCCTCTAATTGAGATTCAATTCACCATTCAAACATTTTCCATTAATGCCACATGACATCAATGACAACACTAATTCCCAAGGTTCAACAATCTCCTCCTTTATGATTGATGGCAACAACTTAGAAACCTTTGATGGAAAACACACACCAACATCTTCAAATCACCATTCATATTTTTGATATCACTCTGTCCCATTTTTACATCTATGTAAAAGGGTCATGCATTCAATAGAACAAACAACAAGAAGATAATCACTTACAAAGCACAGACTTACCTCATGAAGCTCCCCCTTAGATTAGCATCATTATATTGCCACCTGTGTCTTAACTAGATGCATGAATGTCTCCACCAATCAGCCTCATATCTGCCCCTGGACCTATTTTCTCCATATTCAACCATCTCACTTCACCATGCTCAACACCAAGACCAACTCTATCTTAAGCTTAACTATGTTATTTTGACCTTGGATCCCTGAATTAACCTTTTAGTGCTTATTAGCCCAACTCTTTCCATCCAAAGAAACTTTTGTACATCATAAAGCAAGTCCATACACATCCCCCTAGGACTATTTCATCTTCCTTTCAAAAAAATTATGTGTTTCCTTTGTAAATTTCAAACTTTTAAAAACTGATAAGTGTGACCTTAAAGGGCATCATCCTTATTTTCCTCATCTTTGTCATTATCCTACTACTACTAAGGATCTTAAAGACTCAAAATGAAAGAGAACAACCACCTCAATCTATCTCACCAATTTCTCCTATAGACATCTAAAATGTCAACATGATCAATTCTGATTAATATATCTCGCAACATCATCTAAATCCATATAATAATTAATCGCAAGATTATTATTATTAATTTCATTATTAATCCATTCATTCTAATACTTCATCATTTATATAAATATTGCATTTTATCATTTATCCCATTGAAAATATCTTTCATAGCATTTACCCTTTCATCATTTATCATTTATCTCATTCCATCCTTAATCCCTTTTATTTCATTATTATATTTTATAATCTTTATTAACATTTTCTACGAATTTAATATTCCTACAACTCACCTACCACCTACTCTACACATCCCTACACCTAGCCTTTCCAAGTAACCTCGCCCCTGATCATCATTAATCAACGTAATCTAATCATAATCTAATCATTTTCTCCACCTATAAATCTAGGGGCTTCTATTTCTAGAAGCCTCTCTAAACTTCCCTCCGTTTAAAAATTCAAATAAACCTCTCACCATCCATTGAATCTTCTTTCAAATTCTAAAATCCTCCAACTCCAGAATTCTCCATTATTCTCATGCATCCTCCACCCTTGATCTAAATCCAACAAGGCTTCATTTTATCCATTGAATCCTAAACTCCGCAGGTATAAATTTAGCTCTCCCCCTCCATGAAAACTGAATTAGAAATATCATAACAAACCTCTACCATTTTTATCACTCAATCAATCTATCAACCCATCCTCAAACCAATCCAATCATCCATCCATTTCTCTTCGTCAAGCATCTAGCAATCAAATTATCAAGGGGATGTGTTTCCCAAGTGACTCCAAAATCTGAAGCAAGCAATAAACAATCCAACTTTAATCCAAGAGAAAATCCAACACATCAAAGGAGGAGTTTTCAATCTTGTAAGTAAGTGTAGGTATAATCTTTCTCCTCTTTTTAATCCATTGCTCTATCTGAGGTTTTTTTGAAAAGATTAGATTTAGGAATCAAATTTCTTTATGTTGGTTTCTAACTTTGAAATAATCTTTTTAACATATACATTTTTACACCCATGTGTGTAACTTCCTACGATTACCAAAGATAAAAAATCAATCCAAAACTACTAACCCTTTTTGTTTTATAGCTCATTTAGTCCAATATATTGGGGTATAAAAAATCAAACTACTAATCCTTTTATTTTTTAGGGCCTCCTCTTGAAGACCTCATTACATAATTTTTAATCGTTTTATCTTGCATCCATTATCTTGCATTTATCATCCTTTTTGTGTCCTCCCCTTTGTTGCTTGTTCATCCCAAAGGAAAAATTGTGCATTCTCTCATCTCAAGTCCTAAGACAATCTTGAGGATCAAAAGTAGTTATCCTTCCCATTTTTATTGATGGGGAAACGTGGTGTCGAAGTGATATGCACACACTTGTCATAGTCTTAGGGGCCTCTTGACCATGGGCTTCATCTCCATACATGTAGACACATGTGTTTCCAAGGGTATATAAATTCAAGGACAATTTTTGTTATTGGCTAAGCGCTTGCCTATTTTAAGAACAACGTGAAGTGAGGGGCTTCCATGTCCCAATACCCAGGCCTTAGACAACATCCTTGCAACATGGACTTAGGCCCCATGTACAACAAGGTATGTTAGGAACTCCCATAGTGAGCTTGTGTATCCTAGACTAGGAATCCTTTTGGCACGATAAAACTATAGTGCAAGGAGGCCACACTCCCCAAGATCACTCACTAGCCAACCCCACATTGACACATAGGTGGAGATCCAATTGTGGCACCATCGTCAGTGTGCAGTACTAAAAGTGGGATATAGTTTTGATTATAATCCTAATTAACTAGTAAGGGTGTGTGTTGCATGTTTATTGTGAACACCCTTAGCCATCCCATTATTTTAAATTTTTAATTAACTAAACATTATCATAATTAACTTTCCCTAATCAAAAAATAATCCCCATCCTAATCCCATCACCATCCTTAGCCCACAATCCTAACCTGAATATAATCCCCCACACATCTTATCAAACCATGGATTTTGATCCTAAACCCCCATCCTCTCCAAACTAACTTCTAAAACCCTACCTCTTTTCTAAATCCATAAACCAAGTTATACAATCATCCCACACCCATCAAATTCAACCATTTCACTTTATCCCTCACATTATCAAACACCTTAATAAACAAATCTCAAACTTAACATCCTACCTTAACCAGTCTCATCCTCATCATCCAAATTAACCATCCCATGTTGATCCTAACATCCTAAAAACCATTCAAAAACTTAATCAACAAATATCTGATCTTTAATTTTCAATCAATCAACCCCCTAAACGATAAACTCTCAACCAACCTCATCCACAATCTTTCATTATTAAGATCTCTACCGCTCACCCCATTGACTCCCTCCTTGAGGAACCCAAATCATCTCAATCCACACCTCGACCTAAACAACATAAACCACTATCCCTACTAGCCAACTTCATCTACTCTAACGACCTCAATAACTTTAACCTAAACCAAGAGGACCTTCTTTATGTTTTTGTTAATCTAGGAACCCATCTCAAAACCACACAACCATCCCAAACTCCAGCCTCCAAATCCACTATCAATCACCATGACATACACCTTCATCCCCATAAAAACTCATGCAAATAATCCACCATCATCCAAAACCTCAACTCCTAAATCCTATCGTCATAAAACTTCATCAAGTCCCATTCACATATCCCCAACAATCACAAAAACTTAATCCTAAATATATCACCCACATAACATCTTAGTCCTCCATACTTATCATCTTCATCACCCCAATCCAATCCCACATATTTTCTCCTAGATATTCCCACATCCCCTAAACCTTCATTAAATTCATCCTCTGAGCCTATTTCATCCCCTCCAACCCCTAAGCCCAATACTATCTCATCCACCATGACTTATAATTCACCCTCATCCCCTTCTACCCCTAAACCTAAACCATCCAATGTGGATCCTATGCAACCATCATCCTCTTAATGCACACCCAATCTTATCTTACCCCCTTCATCACCTAAACTTAACACTATCCTATCCTCTCATTCTATTTCAAATCCACCATCCCCCAATCCTAAAACATCTAACATCACTCTTAAGTCACCAACTCATAAACCTAACAAATCCAATCCCAATCATATCCCCACCCCATCTCCTACCCAATATAATGAGTCTCATATGCAACCTTCATCTACTCCATCCCCTAAATCAACCAAATCTAGTGTGGTTCTTACACCACACCCATCTCCCAAGTCTCATTTAATGTCACCAAACCTAATGTAACCACCTATCACACCCATCTCTTACATCTACATCTAATAATCCCAAACACTATAATCCTAAGCCAAACCCATATATCTGAAAATCACATTCTCCAATCAATCCCAAATTATCCAAATCTACTTTAGCCTCCAAGACCAAAACATTTACTTCGGCCTTGTCATCACTAATCTGGCACTATGATAATTCTTCACCAGGAACTCCTCATGCTATGATTATTTACTAATGCATAGCTTTTAGTTTGGTGGAACTAATCTGGAAACACAATAACAGACATGACACAAGAATAACATAGACTATGATACAAAGGAATGATGACAAATCTGAAATATATGTGTAAATTATATTATCAACATGAAATTGTTACAATATCACCCATGAGGTACTTCAAGTGTTACCAATTCCACTTGCCTTCCAACAATAACTATTGAAGAAACTTCCCAATTACACCTCTTAATGAATTCTTTAACACACCTTCTAAAGGATGGCTTCCTTCACACAATTACTCATACAATATTTCTCACTAATTCCTTCTATGCTAAATGAGGGGGGTGGCCTCTCTATTTATAGAAATTTCAAGCTTATCCACCTTATCTCTAAGATAGGATAAGAAATCTACTCTGACGAATCATATTCCATACCTTAACTCTTATCTTTACATGTAAGCTTATCTTTTAAGATAAGATAAACCTTATCATTTCACATGGGTTCCACATTTTTAGAGTTTTTACAAATAAAATACACAAAATATTTATGACCTCACTCCTTGTCCTTATTACCAATATAATATTTCTAATTCCTAATCATGTAGACCCTACTTCTCTACTTAACCTAACTTTGACATTTTAATATTACCGAACCACTTATGACAAATATTTACTTTTTACCACAACATTCCTATTGTACTTTGACTGTTACCGTACTATACATTATTGGTGGCATCGTACCGGTAGTGCCGTTATCTTCTATCGGATGCTTCTACTAATTATACTTAACAACATCCTATTCCTAATACATACATTAATGAAATAGAAATTACGGAGGAAAATTTTAGTGTCGACATCTTCCCCCTTCCTAGCTTCTACTCCGTCCTCGAAGTAGACTATTCTGGTGCTTGGAAAATCTTTAACTTGTCATGGTTGACCTATTTCGTAATGGGAGTGCCATCCAATTCCTCCAATCAATATGTACCATTTTCATGCACAGCTGCTATTTTGTAGAGCCCCATCTATTTGGGAAGAAATTTTCTCTACTTTCTTTTTTTGTATCTGAAATCATATACTAGAACCAAGTCATTCACATGAAATGGAGACCAACGGATCTTTTGATCAAAGTATTCCTTCTACTTCATTTTCTTCTTATAGCTTGTATCATTCACTATTTCCCTCATTTCCTCTAGCAAATGAAGATGTACCAACCTTTCCTTTACTGAATCACTTTATCCATCCTTTCATTTTTTATAACTCTCATAGTGGGAATATCAAACTCAATAGGAAGAATAGGATCAATGCCATACGCCAATTGAAATGGGGAGTATCATGTTGCTGACTTTGATGTTGCCCTATATGCCCACAATGCTGCATGAATCCTTTTATCCCACTTATGTACCTGCAAGGCTGCATCTTTTGCTAGAATTTAACACAACACAAAAAAAAGTGTTCCACATGTCCATTTTTGTTTGGCTTGTATGTTGTTGCCTTCCTGTGCTTAATAGAAAACTTGTTGAATAGGGCTTCTACCACCTCATTAATGAAGTGGCTTCCTTAATCTATTACAATTTCTAATGGACAACCAAATTTGGTGACAATGTGTTCATATATGAACCTTGCCACTTCATCCATAGAAGCTATTTTCAATGGCTTAGCTTCAACCCACTTAGTTAAATAATATGTGGCAACTACAATATACTTATTTCAATGTGGGGTAGTTGGAATTGGACCTACAATATCTATTCCCCACTTTTTAAATGGACCAAGTGGAAGAATAGGGCATAATGGAGCTAATGAAGTCTTACGATTACCATGTGTTTGAAAAATATCACATGTCTTACAATAATTATAGCAATCTCTAAAAAGAGTGGGCCAGTGATAACCTGCATCCAAGATCCTTCTTGTTGTAAGTTGTCCAGAGAAGTGTCCTCTACATGTACCATTGTGGAATTCTTCTATCAGCTCCTTCCCTTGATCACGTCTAACTGCCCTCTTGTACTGTCCATCAGGTCCTACTCAAAATAATACTCCATGCAGAATAGAATATGGACGACTGGCTTAAGTAATCTTCCTCTTAGTCTTTGCATTGGCACCATTAGGAAACTTGAATTCATTCAGATAATTCCAACTATCTATGTATTCACTAGGGATTGTGTCAAGGGATAACAATGTTGCATCTGGGAAATCATCATCATCATAAGATGAACCTAAACCATCATAGGCTCGAGAGAGTGCATCTGCATTGACATGCTTCTTTTATATCATATCTATAATATCAAATTCAAATTCTTGTAGCAAAATTATCCATCTTGCTATCCTCCCTGATAGGTTGGGCTTATTTACAATATATTTTAGAGCTTGATGATCTATTACAACTATAAATTTCTACCCTAGCAAGTAATTTCTAAACTTCTTTACAGCAAAAATGATAGCTAGAGCCTCTTTTTCTATTACAGTATAATTTACCTCAGCACTGCTCATTTGTCTACTCCCAAAGTAAACTGGATGATTATTCCCATTTTCATCCTTTTGGTTCAAATTACTTTAGTATACACAAAGAATGACTTACTCCAATCTGGATTCTTTACAACATGTGAAGACAACAAATCCTCCTTCAGTTGTTCAAAATATTCATGCACCTTCTTTCCTAGTTCATAAGTAACATCCTTCTTTAAGAACTGGGTTAGTGGCTATGCAATCTTTGAGAAATTCTTGATTAACCTTCTATAGTAACCCACATGGCCTAAAAATGATATCAACTTACTTCTATTCATAGGAAATGGTAACTCTTTGATTTTGGAAACTTTATCAGGATCAATTCCAATACCATCTCTGGATACAACATGCCCTAACAAAACACCTTTAGAACATCAAAAGACACACTTTGTAGGGTTTAGTGAGGTTTTTGCTTCATCTAGCCTTTAAAATGATGTCTCCATCCAGTGCAGGTGGTCCATATTGCTCCCATAGATGTAAAAATCATCCAGAAATACTCTAATGGAGATTCCAATGTAGGGTTCAAACACCCTATTCATCAAATGCTAGAACGTTACTGGAGCATTACACAACCCAAAAGGCATAACTCTATAAGAAAATGTTCCCTAAGGAGTGGTGAATGTGGTCTTTAGCTGATCTTTCTCCACTATACAAACTTGGTTGTATCCACTATATCCATCAGCAAAACTATAGCACTCCTAGCCAGCTACTTCGTCCAAGATCTGATCTGAGAATGGAAGAGGGTAATGATCCTTCTTTGTTGCCTTGTTGAGCTTCCTTCGAAAGAGTTGGAGGTAGGATTCCTTCTCACTCTTCATCACAACATCACCAATCTTTATTTATTGGAGACGATCATCAATTTATTCTTCAGATAATTTTATGGGTTCATGAGTCGGTGTGACTGGAAGGATATTCATGACTGAAACATCAACCTCACTTTCTTTATCTTATGTGTCCACTTCACTAGTACTAGAGTAATCAGAGGATGTCCAATCATCAGTTTCATCACTTGAATCCATAGGTTCTGCCTTATGATGCCGAGGGATCACGTTTATCTTCACCCTCTGTTTACCACGTCTAAGTTTTATGAAGCCTTCATTCCAGTAGTTTCTCGCATGAACTCTCCTTAGCCATGGCCTTCCCAATAACATTGGGTATGCAACAATACCATTTTTCATCACCTGAAATTCTACCACACATACAACACCCATAACAGATATTTCCACATTTGAAACAACACCTTCTAGTTTAGTTTTTCCCTTATTTAATGACCTTAACATAAGTGTTGAGGGGTGATCAATTTTTAAACCCAACATATTCATTACAGACTCGGTCATTACATTAACTGCAGCACCTCCATCAACTAAGACATCATGAATTGAAATACCATTACATAATACCTCAGCTTGTGGAGCATAGGGATCCACCTCTGCCTCCAAAACAAGAACCTCAACCTCCTTCTTTCGTCAAGCATTGAATCCACTTCGCAGCTCTCGCCTCTTCTCAGAATACATAGCCAGAAGTTGACCATATGTAATATTTGTAGGCTTTTTGGACAAATATTCTAAGATAGAGTATGGTCCTTGTCCCTTTGAAATAAAAAAATCCTGCACACCCAACTTTCTTCTTCTATGTTTCTTACTAGTTTCTCCTTTCATCTTCTTAGGATCATTTCCATCTCGGTTATCTTTTTCTTTCTTTCTTTTTGTTACAAACACATCTGCTTCATTATTTATGCTCCTATCTACTACATCAAAATAATTCATGGGTGCTTTTCCTTTATCATTATCTCTTGTACCAGATGTAAAGCTCTACCTGGACAATTATACTTATAATGACCCTTTTTATGACAACCATAACATACAACTTCAGAAATATTTCTTTTTAGACCTCTATCTCCTCCCTGAGAACTAATTTTTTTTCCTTGAAGAAGATTAATAGTTAACTAGCCCATCTTCCTGAGCATATCTTCATACTCAGTAGATGTACTAGGAGAAATATTTGTGCTCACCAAGAGTGGTTGTGGATTATGGACCAAAGGTGTTGGTGTAGGCTCTACCTTAGCAACAATTTCTTTGGGCTCTTCTTCTATGCTTTCCTCTTGCCTTCTTGCAATATCATTTGCTTGTTCAAGGGTCGTTGGATGGTCATACTTCACTCGTTGTCTAATATTTGGCTTCATCCCAAGAATGAAGTGCTTACAGAGGAGACTACCCATGCCATTCATCAACCCATCCACTAATCCTTCCTTCCAGATCTGACCATCGAGCTTCCTCCTTAGCTCTATAACATGAGCATGATAATCCCTTATCTTCTCCTTCTCTCCTTGGGATAGCTTTGTGATATTGATCATGAGATCTACATATTTCTATTGTTCACCAAATTCTTCAAGAAAACTTTCAGTTAATAAATTCCATGAGTTTTTCACATTATCACCTAGTGTTTCAAACCACTTAAGGGCTAAACCCTCCAAAAAGGTACGAAAAAATTTAGTCCATTGTTCCCTTCTTATGAGGCAATTATAAATGCAAGATTATTTAAATTTTTGAATGAAAGAGGAAGCATCTTCATTAGATTGGGCTGAAAAAATAGGAATCTTCCCCATTTTCAAAAGTAACCACTGTGAAATACCAACCCACAAGTACAATCAACAAGACTTATGTGCACAAATAATTGGAATCACTATAATAGAAAGTTATTTTACACCTCTCTACAGTAAAATAGGAATGACCACGGTAAACTATGATAAAACTTGACTTACTGCGGTAAAAACTGACTTTACTGTGGTAAATATTTTTCACTGTAAAAAGTAAAGTTACTGTGGTAAATACTATTCACGGTAAAAAGTGACTTTACTATGGTAACTACTATGCACAGTAAAAACAAGGTTACCCTCCAAATGATTTCTGACTAAGTGGGAATATCTCTCCAGAAAAATCCACCAACGAGGAATGGTCCTGGCAACGGAACCAAAATGTCATCACCAATCTGGTACTATGATAATTCTCCACCGGGAACTCCTCGTGCTATGATTATTTGCTAATGCACAGCTTTTAGTTTAGTGGAAGTAATCTAGAAACAAAATAATAGACATAACACAAGAATAACATAGACTATGATACAAAGGAATGATGACAAATCTGAAATATAAGTGTAAATTATATTATCAACATGAAATTGTTACAATCTCACCCATGAGGTACTTCAAGTTTTACCAACTCCACTTGCCTTCCAACAATAAATACGGGAGAAACTCCACAATTACACCTCTTAATGGCTTATTTAACACACCTTCTAAAGGATGGCTTCCTTCACACACTTACTCATACAATATTTCTCACTACTTCCTTCTACGCTAAATGAGGTGGGTGGCCTCTCTATTTATAGAAATTTTAGGCTTATCCACCTTATCTCTAAGATAGGATAAGAAATCTACTCTGACGAATCATATTCCATACCTTAACTCTTATCTTTACATGTAAGCTTATCTTTTAAGATACGATAAACCTTATCATTTCACATGGGCTCCACATTTTTAGAGTTTTTACAAATAAAATACACAAAATATTTATGACCTTACTCCTTGTCCTTATTACCAATTTAATATTTCTAATTCCTAATCATGTAGACCCTACTTCTCTACTTACCCTAACTTTGACATTTTAACATTACCGAACCACTTACGACAAATATTTACTTTTTACCACAACATTCCTATTGTACTTTGATTGTTACCGTACTATACATTATTGGCGGCATCGTACCAACAGCACTATTATCTTCTATTGAACGCTACTACTAATTATACTTAACAACATCCTATTCCTAATACATACATTAATGAAATAGAAATTACGGAGGAAAATTTTAGTGTCGACGGCCCCTAGGCCTAATCCATCCCCTTCATCTTCTATGCTACACCAATCAATTCTAAATACTAAATCCAAATCAACCAGAACATCTCATCAACCACCTAATCTTACACCATTACTTCCTACTCCCTCTGAACCATTACTTCCTACTCCCTCCAAATCTTTACTTCCTACTCCCCCAAAACCATTTAACCTAAGTCAATTCACTCCTTTATGATAATATTTGATCACCATCTTCCATCGTCTAAAAAACTTCAACATTATCATCCATCCCCTAATAAAATCATGCAATTAAAACCTTCCCCAACCATCTTGGTATCATGAACATTATTATTGTGACGTCCATCGCACCCATGGACATTTGATCAATCATTACATGCAATTTTGATCTCATGTCCAAAATCTCATTAACCAAATAATTCTTATTCTTTTACCTCTTTATCCACTACCGTTCCATCCCAATCCCATCCCTAACAATCCTCCATCGTCCAAACCCCACTCAACATCCAAACAACATCAGCCCTCCAAATCTCATCATACATCCAAACATCCCTTACCGATCAAAAATAAAAACAACTCTCACCCCCATATTTTGTTAAGTTTGGCCTCATAGCGATTGAAAAAACTATAACCCCCAGTCTCACGATGACCACATTCCATCATCTTCCCCATCCACTTCATATCCTATAGCCACAAAGATGTTTTCTAATATGAAACATCGAGGCAAAGGATTAGGCATCCATGAACAAGGAACTCGTGAACCCATCTCCCTTCATCAAAATCTAGGTCGTTTAGGCTTAGGGTATAAACCTAACAATAGAAATGTCTCTCTTCCAACTCCATCACAACCCATTTCTACCACTCTTATTGTTGATCCTACCATCCCAACCACTCAACCCAATCACAAATCCTTTAATCCCCCTATAAATAGTAAACACCTAAAAATGGATTAAGCACATAATTTGTCACCTTTGCATGGATTGTTCTTTCCTTCCCACTCATCCTCCTTCCATCCTACATCCAAATCCATTTGCATCTAATCCATTCTCTATCATAACATCCATTTATATCCTCTTTAAATCTGTTCATTTGAACACTAGATCAGCTTTCTCACACCTTTTGTAAGCAAACAGTATCTATTACAATTGTGTGACCTTGGTCTATCATTACCTCCAACATTCAAGCACCATTATTCTCCTAGATATCCGAGCACTTTAACACATGTAATCAACTTGTGGTGAAGGTCGTTGGGTGCATCTTTTGACACTCTAGCCAACATCATCACTACACTCATTTCCATCCCCCCATCAAGCCACTGGTGATTCTTAACCCCTTGAGAGTTCTCAAGAGAGTGGAACCTTTTTATGCAAAAAAAATCAAAATATAAAAACATAAAAAATAATATCAAAATCAAAAATATAAAATAAAATCTACCTCAAGATTCTCTCTAGGTGTGTTTCAAGCAACTCTACCGGGGCTACAGACGTCTTGCTGGCAATAGAACAATTTTGTGACAAGAATTAGATGTATTTCCATCAAGGCTATGGATGCCTAACTGGTAGGGATCAATGCACGACTTAACCTTTGGTCTACTTCTATCAACCTACATGACTTAATTACCCCCTATAAATTGGCTAGTTTTTCTTTACATACAACCCATCAATTTTTCACTTCAAGTGGTAATTAACCATAACAATTACACACACTTTGATCTCGAAGAGACATAAAACTTTCATGTTTCCAAGTATTGTTTACACCTTGGTCACACTTTTATTTTAGTATGACTCTTTCCTAACAACATGTGTCGTTAGGTTCATCTTTTGTTCATCACTTATATTATTCCATTCATTCTATCCACATCCTTGGAATGAACATCTGTGGGTAGTCGATGATCCTTTCCTTTTCATCAAATCCTCCTCATATCCCTTTTCAACTGCCATCATCATGACTAAGGGCATCCTTATTACCATCCGCTAGGTGCATCATCAATTTTAGATACCCCTCACTTCCCATCTTACCCTACACTTGGGGGAAAATCGAACCCATCCATCAATCCACACAATCCACCCTACTTCACACTTGGGGGCACACCACACCTATCCCTCAATCAATTATCCCTATACCTGGGGGCATATGTTAATCATCTTACATATTTGTAATCTTATCATATACCACATCTCTCATCCTATCTATCTCCCATCCCACATCTCATATAATCCTAACCGATTAATTGATCCCTATCCTATCAAACCTATCCTTCAATCCTATAAACCATCCAACATCAAAAAATCCTCATCCTATCCTTGTCCTATCCAACCTACCTCGTTTCTCTCAATCCTCCCCTTTCATCCTACTTGAACACACTTTGGGACTTATAGGAGAAAGTTGCATCCCACCTTACATCCCTTCCCATCCCAACATCAAATAATATAAACATCAAAAATCTAAAATCATCCAAAATCTAAGATCCAAAAATCCAAACATTCAAAAATCTAAACATCTACAATCCATTATCCAAAAATCCGAACATAAAAAATCTCAACATCCAACATCCAAAAATCAAAACATTCCAAAAAATACAAAAATGTAATGGTGTGTTTGTTTGTTTGTCTGCATTTTCATTTTGGTCAATGATATGAGGTTACTTTTGTTTCTTTTTATTTTCACAATACAATGATATGAGGACCATCTTTTTTATGTTCATCGGTCTGATGATATGACGACCATCTTTAATATTAATTTGTCTAATGATATGAGGACAGGGGTATGTGGAAATTACATCATCATGTTCTTTTACCATGGTGCATATTGCTTTATGCCACATTAGTCATATTCATAATGATGATAACAATGGGCACTTTATGGTAACACACCCCCTTCTATCATCTTTTAGCCTTATCCTCATCCATGCCTGATTCTCATCATCATACAACTAGTTATCCAACCTCCTCATCATCCTATCCAATCAATCCTTTCATCAATCAATCAATCTCCATATCTAAATCTTATCTTCTCACATCAACATCCAAAATCCTCACCCCCTTGTTGGGGAATATTGGATCCAAAAATCAATCCTCATTCTCTCATCCAAACATCCTCAATAATCTAATCTTCCAAATTAAATTAATCCTCAAATATCACATCATCACATCCAACATCCTCAAATCTTCAAATCCTACCCCCTAGACTGGGGCATCTCAAAAACTAACATCTTCAAATACAACATCCTCAAAATCTAACATCTTCAAATCTAACATCGTCAAATCCAAAATCCAAAATATTCACACTTGTCATACATCATTGACTAGGGCATCCAATATCTCCAAAATCCTCTCTCCTCTCCTCTAATCTTATACTTATTATTCTCTCTCCTAATCTTTTAATCTCCTATAATCTTCTAATATTCTCCCCTACTCTTCTAACCTTCTACTCCTCTCATCTTCTAATCATCCTCCTCTAAATCCTCAAATATTCTTATCCTCATCCTTTAAATCCTTAAATAGTCTAATCCTATAATCCTCATCCTCAACCTTCTTATCGTATAATCCTCTATCATCTACTAACTTAGGCATCTTCTCTTTTCAAGTGGTTACACGCCTCGTTCCTCCTCGCCTAACCCCTCGAGGGGGCATCATATCACCATCCTAACTCTTCTCTTATTTTCTCTAAAGTTTCATTGCTTCGCATAACACTTCAAAGAGAGGAAAAATGTAGACATCTAAAATGTTGACATGATCAATTATAATCAATCTATCCCGCAACATCATCTAAATCCATATAATAATTTGTCACAAGATTAATTATTATTAATTTCATCATTAATCCATTTATTCTAATACTTCATCATTTATCTGAATATTCTATTTTATCATTTATCCCAATGAAAATCCCTTTTATCACATTTACCCTTTCATCATTTGTCATTTATCTCATTCCATCCTTAATCCCTTTTATTTTATTAGTATACCCTATTATCCTATTATAATCTCTATTAACATTTTCTGGGAATTTAATATTCATGCATCTCACCTACCACCTACTCTACACATCCCTACACCTAGCCTTTCCATGTAACCTCACCCCTAATCATCATTAATAAACCTAATCAAATCCTAATTGAATCATTTTCTCCACCTCTAAATCTAGAGGCTTCTATTTATAGAAGCCTCTCTAAACTTCCATCCATTTAAAAATTCAAATAAACCTCTCACCCTCCATTGAATATTCTTTAAAATTCTAGAATCCTCCAACTCTGGAATTATCCATTATTCTCATGCATCCTCCACTCTTGATCTAAATCTAACATGGCTTCATCTTAGCTTTTGAATCCTCCACTCCTCAGCTATAAATTTAGGTCTCCTCCTCCATGAGAGCTAAGTTAACAAGATCATAACAAGCATATGCCATTTTTATCACTCAATCAATCTATCAACCCATCCTCAATCCAATCCAATCATAAATCCATTAATCTTCATCAACCATCTAGCTATCAAGTTATCAAGGGGAGGTGTTGCCCAAGTGACTCCAAAATCTGAAGCAAGCAATCAACAATCCAACTTTAATCCAAGAGCAAATCCAATACATCAAAGGAGGATTTTGTAATCTTGTACGTAAGTGCAGGTATAATCTCTCTCCTCTTTTCAATCCATTTCTTTATCCAAGGTATTTTTGAAAAGAGTAGATTTAGGAATCAAATTGCTTTGTGTTGGTTTCAAACTTTCAACTAATCTTTTTAATATATACAACTTCATTTCTTATTTACTAGTCATTGCTTTAGAAAACAACCTTTGGGTTTTGGATTATTTTTTGTTTCCTTTGTCATATCCCTTGCTCATACACTTCAATAATGGCTAGATAATCACATAAGTGATTCAAAACAACCAAATTTTCATTATTTTTCTCCTTTGGAAAAAAATGTTTTTTTCTATCTTGAAACAATGAGTGTTTGGTTCACATGTCTAAAGGTTCCTGGAAGACCTAGTGAGTTTTAAAAGTAATTTATTTCCACCTTTAATATGTACCTCAAATTTTAAGATCTAACTCCATATAAAACTCCCCTTATCTCACTTCCTCTTCTCAAACTCACAAACCCTTAACTAGGTCTGAGAAAAGCAATTGTCAAGCATAAATTTTATTGTAGATGAAAACAAGCTAAAATAATGGCACATTTGGGCACCCATTAGGCCTTTTGTGCTTCCTTAAAAATTTTAAGTCTATATTCAATAGATAAAGGTATCTTCCCTTTATAAGCTAGCCCACTAACTAGGTCTTTGGACTGTGTGCAGTCACCTAGGGCCAAAATGTAATGAAAATTTTGGGTTTCAACCCTTAAATTCTCAATCCTTTTATATATTCTTTGTCTATGATCCCTTAGCATGATATGTTGAATATTTTAGACTATAATACTATAATTAAAGGCGTCAATAAGCAAACCCTGACCCCTTTTCTCATATGTAACAAAAAACAGCCCGAGAGGAGATATGGTGACATAACATTCATTGTATTTCGATTTAGAGTCCCATATTTTGCAATGAGGACTATTTCAACAATATAAAGGATGTCCTTTTACTATTAATGTTATACATTCAATGTTTCTTTATCAACCACAGAATTTAGTCATGCATTTAAGTTCACAAGAAAGTTATAAACTCTCCTCACTATAGCTTCAGTGTAGACATATAAGCTTCTTCATACAACATAAAAATACTTCATGTTAACTCCTACTTTCTATGATTTTCCCCTTAATTTTCAACCACCAACTTAGGATTTTCAAATTTTTGTTTTTGAAGTTCATCATATTGTTCACACCCAATTTGATATGTGTTTTGATGTCTTTTAAAACTGAGATTCCTCTATAATAAGAAGATACTCCTCAATTATACATCTTATTCCTTAATATTTCATTTTCTCAACATTATAATAATATGCATATTATAATAGAGAGATATTAAAGGTAATCCTTCATCAAATTGTGCTCCTAGACTTCACAAATTGAACTCAACTCAGTAAGTCATGAATTACACATTCAAACAAGAGCCATGCCTCTTTAGGGTCTTTGAAAATTCCTATTCACTCACCTTAACTTGTGAATTTCTTTGAATGAAAGCTTCCAACATACAATATCTCCTTGCATTGTCTTTCCTTTTTCCTAGCCTTAAAAAATAGATATTCCCAAGGAGCATTATAGCAACTAGATTTCTCATACAACTTTACCTTCTTATTGACTTAAAACCACCTTGGCAATGAGCCATCATCGGGTGTCTTTCAAAATTTTACTTAGAGAAAACTTAAAATAAATTTGACTGGTCTTGAGGCAGATTATTCCATTTCTAATTCATCTTTTGAGAGCTTGTCCTTATAAAACTTGATCATTGCAGAGATTTTGACTGACTTGATTCAATATTGTAGTCACATAATCATGCACTTTAGACATTTATTTATCCCGATCTGATACTACTATTTAAAAGGTTCTTGAGTAAAGAGAGTACTAATTATCCCATGTCCTTTGGCCATCTTGTTTATTTTATTTCATAATTTTTGACCTATTACACCTATATGTGTAGCCATTTTCTGACATTTCACATTATTTTAGCCTCAGCTGGAGCACCCATGGGCACCCTGGTCCCACTATGGGGCGCCCCGATCCTTTTAGCACTTTCTTGCTACTTTTTGGGCCTCTTCTATTCATTTTTCATCTTTATCTTTCGTGTGGATGGCCTTTTCGAGGTTAATTATGAAATTAGAGCAAGATAACCCTATAAATATAAAGTTATGAGACCATAATGAGGGACCTAACATCATCTACTACTATCACTCATCTAGAGTTACATCCATCTTTTGCATTAGCATCCACATAGATCCATCATCAAGGCACAAGCTAGGAAATTTGCATCATAATTCATATGGGGAGGGATTCTATTCTATTCCATGCACATATTCTATTACATTTACTGCATTTAGTTATTGCTCACTATTTCACAAAGTGTGAGTAGTACAAGATCACCTAGGGCACAGCATGCACACACTCACCAGATCTACATCTCGATCCGAAATGTAATGCACTACTCAGTTAGTAAGCCCATTGTTGTGGCAACTAAGGTTAGTCCTACCCATTCATTTACATCTTTATTTTTTTAGGGTTTTTATACTTCTTTTTGGTCTTTTGTAGGTCTTTCTTTTATATCATCAACATCTTGCACGAGACAACGAAGTATGTGTGATAGGAAGTTAGGGTTTCAGATCACATTTTGACCTTGCAAGTACCAGTTACAGATCTTTTACACAGATAAGGGCACCTAGATTTCATACTAGAGTGCCCACAGGCGCCCCAGTCCTCCTCCAGGTGCCCCATTCCAATTAGATCCTCCAGCTTCATCTTTTTCAGCACTCCTGCACTCTCATTCCTGCTCCTTATTTCTCTAGTCACCTTTGTGACACAATCTGACAAGAATTTGTTATCAAATAAGTGTTTTCCTCACTCTCTCTTGTAAATTATGGTTATATTTTCCTTTGGAATAGTTATTTATCTTGCTTGCATACTTCCTTACTGCTTTTATCTATTTTAGTACAGATGTCCATAGCTTAGATTAACTATCTTCATATTACAGAGTTTAGCTCATTTTTAGTTAATTAAATACCCTTGGAGCATCTTACCCTCAATTAACTGAAATACACTTTGACATATTTCAATTTATTTTTTACTCAATCTTCTTGACCATTCTCATAGGGACAAATATGAATTTAAAGTAATGCATCTAGAATGAGACTGCTAATTCCACACAGGATCTTCTCATGAAGCAAACGTCGTCTCAGAATATCTAGGAAACTTGATCACTTTGAGGCTTTCACAAGAAATTTTGATAAGTTCAAAACTTCCTTTGCTCAAAAGTGATGGAAACTTCAACACAAATGTGACCAAATTATGACTCATGACAGACCATTGACTAAAATATTTCAATTTAGACTAAAGACAAGATTTTAGACAATTTAGCATTCTTCCATTTTGACAGTTAAAATTAGGCTACTGAATTTTCAAGAAATTTGTCCTTCACACCACTTTACATACCCTTAAATATAAGAAATTTTCTTTTATGACACAAAGCTTTAGAGTACTTAGCCAACCAATATGAAGAGAACGAACACACATTTCTCTGAATCATTCAAGCAAGAATATTTTTCAAAACTCAATGGTTAAGAAATCAAACACTTTTCAACAACCTAGAATGGATGACTCAACTATGACCCAAACATGACAACATGGAGAAGGAAAATTCGGATATTGATACTCCTTGACTACACACTCTTAGAAAGAACACTCAAAAGGAACACTCAACCACTTGAATAAGCACTAGATCTTCAACATAAGGCTAAACACACCTTTGGAATGGAAGTATGGAGCTTTCTCTCATCTTCTTGGGTAAATACATAGAACCACTAGGCTTTTGATACTTACTGATTATGCATTATGACTTCATCAACATCTTATGCAATATGAATCAACAACCACTGGTTGTAGTGTAATCTCAAGACCATCCAATGCTTCTTTCAAAGGAGTATACCTCCTAGAATCCTATAGAAGGCACATTGTGGGTCTTATACCATTTCAAAACAGTAAGAAGTCATAAAAAAAAAAGATGATGACTCCATCTTTTATTTTCTTGTTCGCAAGGCCTTATTAATCTTCTTAGATGAATTCCTTGGTGTGACAACCACATAACCTGAGCTTTCAATTTCTTATTGAGTGCCTAATAGGCATACATGTTGCAATTCATACACATGTTCTAACATTTCTTGAGGAAGAATTTCTTCATCCTTTGTACTAAAATTGTCTTCCGTTTTCTTGCTTTTATCATCACTTCATGTTGTCTTGTTTGTGTTATTTCCTTTGACTATCATTGATAGCTTAGTCTCCACATCATTTGCCCATGATATTTTCTTGTCCTTATTTTCTTCCTTAACTATTGGATTTGCTTCCTTGAATTTTTATATCCATTTAGCTTTCTTCTTTTCATGAGTTGTTTTGAACATGACGGACTTTGTCTCATTTCTAAGACTGATCTTCATATTGTAAGCCTTCTTATCTTTCCCTCTGAAGGTATGATACATGTTATTGTACTTATATTATTCATGATAATAGAAATTCTTTGCAAAATTCCCAAAATTGTGACATGTATAACATTTGACATTACTCTTTACTCTGGCTTGGTGTGAATTATCATTCCTACCATGATTTAAAACCTTGAACTCGTGATATATTTTATCATAGTGTCAAAATTTGTTACAGTTGTAGCACACTAACATGTTCATGCCTCTTGAGCATTCTTTTTCCCAAAATCAACTTGAAGGTTCTTCTTAACAGTACTTGAAAATATGTCCTTTTCCCTGACAATTGAAACACACTATTTTCTTTTCTTTCTCACTTCTCTTGTCTCTCCATGGAAACTCAACTATGAAATGTTTTTTGCATTCCTTAGCCCTATGGCCAAAACTATAACAAGAAAAATAATACCCATTAAAACTTCTTTCATACTTAGATGCATTTTGTTGTCTGGATGACTTAAGCCTTTCTATGTTTGTCTCCTTGACATGTTTCAAGTTTGTTTACATGCGAGCCAACAAAATGTCCAGAAACCTAAACATCAAGATGGTAAAAACCTAAAAGGATGGGTTTATATGACAACCAACAACCTAGAATATGGTTTTACAAGACAACCAACAATATTAACAAGTATCATGATGTTGCAGTACACTATTATTTAGATTTCCACTATGTTTTTACATCAGTGGACTACATTAGAACTATGATCACTTACTACATCACATAAAATACTAAAAACAAGAAAAATAGGCCACCATTGTTGTACGTGGCCCCATCACTAGCTACTAACAAGAGGTCGTTGCATGACCTCTACCATCTTATGCCTTCACCCTTCAGTTTATGTGTTGCTTACTCATATGATGAAGACTTGATGCTCATTGGTTTCTATACACAAGATTCCTTATGTACTTGAATTCCTAAGGTCAGGCTAAGACAACTGAAATGTTGAAGATGTGATGGATATGGATAGATATAAATGGTAAATATGGAATAGGTGGGGATGGCTATGGATTGCGAACCAAATGTCGAGAAACTCGTAATCAATTGAATTATAAGTACAAAAATTTCTCATAAAGGAAAATGAAGTCTCTTTTGATCTCTATATGTGGTATGCTAAGATCAAGGATAATTTCTACACACAACTCCTAATCTATGTCAATTAAACCAAATATGTTTAGGCTTGGCTGATAGACTTATGGGAAATGTACATTCATCTCTACGTACTCCTCTTTAGAGAGGGCCATGTAGTCATGTAGACGATGGACAATGAGAGAAAAATAATGATTTGAATTTCTAAAATTTCTTAGATATGGATAATTGTTCATTTAACACATCAAATTGGCTAATAATCTATGGAGTCAAAGAATTAGATTGGAAAAATAGCACTCGTAATCCTAAATCTATGTCTGCTTAATATTGATCAATACTTGGTGGGTAGGATCCAAAATCATCCTACGATGTTGGTTCGGACCGGGGATGGGAACGTATGGTTTTCAACTCGTGAATAAGGGAAAGGGAAGCCAGATAAAAATTCAAAGGATAAATAGAGGCTAAGGACTAGTAGTGTGAATTCCTAATGACTAAGTTTGTTGTTTCAATTTGGGATTCTAAATTACTCTAAACCCTATTATTAAACAAATAATAGAAAGAAATCTTATTTAAATAAACGACAAGTACACTTAATCATTTAATTCATTAAATTCCTTCATTGTTAATTAAATCAAAAAAATGCAAATATGTATTCTATCTTTTTGTATTAAATCAAACAAACTTCACTTCCTACACTTTGAAACACACAATCAAGCTCCTACTTTATTTGTGTTCAATTTCCTTCAAGATTTTAGTTTTTTGCTCACTTAGTTCATCTTATACTTTATTATTTCAGGCTCCCTCAAACACTTGATCATATTCATGCCTTTACAAAATATGCCACTCATTCACCTCATGCTCTCTATATTGACTACAATACCTTTTAAGACCATTTATGAATGTCATATACTATCAGCTTTCAACCTACATTTTCAAAGCTCCTTCTAGTTTCAACAATAACCACATTACTCAAATTTATTCAACACCTGATTCAACAACCTTACATGCTTCAACATGAGATAATGACATATTCATACCACTACTAGTCTTTGTATCAAATTCATACTCCTCTTTTCTCAACTCTAACCATTTTATACGAGTCTAGTTTTTTTCATTTATAAGCTCAAGTTTTTCACAATTCCAACAAGTATTCTACATAATCAATATGTTCATATGCATCTTTGAAGTGTATCTTTGTTCTTTCTAAATCCATTCTTTTTCAACCATCCTATATCCTTCAACATAACAAGATCACGAAAGTTTGGATTTTGTAGACAAAATTGGTCTAAGTCTTTTGACTTTTCAACTTCGCATATATTTTACTTTTCACCTTTTCTTTCTTTTCATATTATAAATCATGTAAGGAAATGCAAAATTCTTCACATACTGCCCCCATCAAGTTATGATTGTACTGACATACACTTGTCTAAACCTGAGGTGTTACGGTTTTCCTGACCTGTGGTCTTCCTTTCAATGTACAAGAGTGTAACAGTCCTTTTATCTAGAGAAAACAAACATTAAAAAGGTTTCAAAGAGTGCTCATAACATTACTTACCATTACATACTTCACCATTTTTGCCTTCATCCTTTAATTGACCACACATGTGTGTATCAGAGGTAAAGAAACTGGTTTTTCACAGTTTCGGGAAAATATCAAGGATAAATCATATGTTCTTTAACTTTCTCAACTAATCATTCCTTGAAGAACCTCTTTCATGGATGATGATGACATTTTATGGCTTCTCACAATCATATTTTTGCTTATCACATTTTTCCTAACTTATTTTTCAAGGAAATTGTTTGGTGATGGTTTCATAGATCAAACCCTAGACATGCATTAAAGACCTTTCATAACCTTTTACTTCATGTCTCTTCTTGAATTATTTCAAAGAGGAACTTCATGTGTTTGGATTTACAAACATATTTTTTCATAAATGTCACAATGAGCTTAACACAGAACCACTCTTAA
Organism: Taxus chinensis; assembly: GCA_019776745.2. Classification (NCBI taxonomy): domain Eukaryota; kingdom Viridiplantae; phylum Streptophyta; class Pinopsida; order Cupressales; family Taxaceae; genus Taxus; species Taxus chinensis. The sequence goes on from CM034149.1 coordinate 897,642,624, forward strand.
GAATAAATTATTTTCCTTGAGTATCTAACTGGCACTTGCATTTAATCCATTTATTTAGATATCCTTGGTCTTTCTCAATCTATCACACTAATAATTTTAATTGTTTCAAGAAGTATAGATATAAAATCAATTAGTTTTTGAGATGTGCACCTCTAATTTTTACACCTCTACAAGGTAGTCATGCTGAGGAGATACTTACTATCAAGGTTCACTCTTTAAGTTAACTATTTCAACTTCACCACACTAAGAAGGTATAAAAATTATCCATGTCTCATTTTAATTTATTTTAATAAGGGAAACCTGGTGTGGACACAACTATTTTTCCTCAACATTTTTTCAGGCTCAAGAACTAGTTTACTTCAAGAGTCTCTCTTTTTAGGTATGTGACTTGGATAAACATACCTTTCTCAATATTCACCAAGGATTTTTAAAACAACTCTAAATTCAATAGGAGACTCACCTAAGATTATCCATGTCATGGTCCTCATCATGAAGATCTTCATATTAAGCATCATGTGTAAGCTTTGCAGGTGCTGGAGCCAACCATTTATATGGTACAATTACTTATGAGAAATAATAATTCCATCATTTTTAACTAGGAATAGACCTTTACACTTATAAGGATTTGTATCATCTTGCACAAGACATTTGGATTAAAACCTATTCATTTTATGCCTACCACTTCAGTAAGAAGATTTGAAAGGAGAATAACCTTGTTAGAAAATCGTTCATAACTTCTTTCATTCTCAACCAATTTCCCTCAAAAAATTGTTTAAATTCAGTCTTGGAGTGCTCTTTAAAAATTATTCTATGATTTATCTGAAGAAGGCTCTACAATTTTGTTTGGATGCCAATAATCCAGGGTTCTTGATTTGCATTCCTTAATAAACATGTTTTAGAAAAACTTGCATAACTTCCACAAACTTTTTCAGAACTTGATGAAATTTGGTATGAAGTGCCACAAGACACCATATAGACTTTCCATAGGTTTTCTAGCCATATATTTTCGTATACATCTCAGACATATCTCATTTATCTCAACATTCATTATTAGTCCTCAAGGGAAACTTTGGTGAACTTTTGAATTTTTCCTCTAGGATCTGAAATAAGCCTTTTGGATGCTCATACATGCAGTAGGAAATGTTCCTAGGCTATTCCCATGTTTACCTAATATTTCCATGACTTGCATTTAGCTCTTACACCTCATTAGGCTCTAAAACTAGGCCTAAATGAGTTGATTACAAATGTAACTCCAAATATTTGACATGTTACTCACTCCAAAATCTATTTCCCATGCTATGAACATCATATATGACCTATAGAACACCTATGAAATACTTTCCAACCATCTACATGCCTCCAGTTGGTCTCCTGCCTCATTGACCCAACTTGCAGTATCTTAAAACCATCCTAGAATCACCCTGAAACCTCTTTGTGAGATCCAAATATCACTGAGAAGGCACTACAAATCAACCTTCAAGCCTCTTACTTAGCTTCACTTCACCATACACACATTTTCTATCAATACCACATGACATCAATGACAACACCAATGATCAGGGTTCAACAACAATTTCCTCTTTTCCAAAAAAACGTTCCTCGGTAGAATTACTTACAAACTAATCAAAAGAGATAAACAATAAAAGAAGTGCAGAGATTTCCTCACTTCTTCCTCTAGCCAATTTCTTGAGCATATCCACAAGGATAAGTTGAGAATAGGTTATCCAGGGAAGATGCTTTGTGGAAGAAATATTTTGAAAGAAATACTGGAATGAAAAATGTAAACAAGAAGTGGTGGAATCTTTCACTTTTAACAACACGAAAAATAACTTCCTTTAATTCCAATGAATAATGTCTATATTAAAGTTTTAAACAATTGAATTACATCCCCAACCTGATCAATAAATAACTATGGTAGTTTGTCCCAGTATATTGATGATGCATCTAATGTTCTCTTCAGCTTCAGACTCCTTCTAATGTGTGAGTTCCAATTGATCTGGGTGAGCAAGGCAGTATATATCAGTAAGAAATCAAGAAAGCAAGTGGCCGGTTTGGTGCAAGGAAGGTATCTGTAATGTGAGGAGCATGGAAGCAACATAGAGAATTAGTTATCTATGAAAGAACCTCTCCAAAATCTAGCAGCATAACACTTCTCAAATTCAATATTTCCCTACCCATGATACGAACAAAAGTGTTATTTTTAGAAGTTGTTGGAAAAGAAGAAGTCAAGAACACATGTCAATCAAGAAAGGATGACTCAACCAAAAGGGAAGGATTCAACAAACTATTTTAGTCAATTTGACCAATTAATTTGGAAGAAAAATAAAACTGTAATCCAAAACATGTCTTAAAAAATATGTGTTTTAATTTTGGTTTGAATGGTGACAGAACCACCCCTATAGCCAGAGGGTTGGTTACACAACAACCACTAAAAATAATGTAAATATTTAGAAAGCAACATCGCAAGAAAAATTGAAGTACAGGAGCAAAGCAAAGGGGCTGAGTTAAGTCAAAAGGGGGATGCAAAGGAAACAGAGGGATTTGGATCTCATTCTCGTCTTGAAAGGAATTTTTTCATGATATGTTGCATTTCAATGTTACACTATGTACAAGATGCATGGATTTGGTGGAGATGTATACATGTGGAATGGTCGATCATGAATGATATGGGTCAGGATATACACAAGTTAAGAGACTGAAGATACTAGAGAGCTTGTCGGAGATCCTAACTTGTCGTAGTGAGTTCAACAATCACCGAGAGGATTGAACATATCAATTTGAGGGATATTTTGTTTTTCCAACATTCATTGAATGCAATTTTTAAAATATCTTAAGAGTAATGCAATACACAGTAGATGGGGCCCTTTGAAAAAAGTGAGCTTGATAAAGTCTTTTTTTCAAAACAAATTCAACTCGATGAAACCCAAAGCCAATTTATAATATCCAGGATCGATGCAAAGAGGTGTTGGTATCCAAATTGATTCTTCCTTTGAAACCGAACAACATCACGAGTTGATCAATATTCTTAGAGACAAACAAATCATAATATGAATCGTTGTGTAGTCAGGGATGGATTTTAAATGACTCTTTATTTACTCTGGCTTAGAAAGGAGTGGATAGCACCGTGCTAAGGGTTCGACCTACCCTCACTACTTTAGGTTTTGCCTTCAACCATGGTCAGAGGACCCATTTTGTAACCTGTGTTGGTGAAGAATATCAACGGATTAACAGTATTTGACTCTCCCTTTGCACTATTTTAAGGAGACCTTAAGAACCCATGGTCAATGCAACATAACCTAACTCTCACGAGTTGTCACCCTAGGAAATGAAGATGTTTTCTAGACAAGGTCTAGGTTACTAAAGACAACAATAAAAACTGATTGCATCTGAATATTTTGGTAAAGGATAAGAAAACTCAATGAACTTCTTCAACATTTGTGGATATACAGTACAAGCAGGGGTGGTTCATGTAGGATTTATTACTTAATGTATAATTTTTTGTTGGGAAGTTAAGCAGGATAAAGTTGATTATACCAAATTCTTGAGAAATTCTAACAAATGTTGAAAAATCTACAAAACAAAATGAAAAAAGGCTTCAAATAGTTAGAATGAACCTTTAACTAGAGGATGTGCATCTATGAAAGTTGAAGGACACACGGTTTCACACATTCTTCAAGGATTCAACACAAAATCTCATGCTAAAGACTTAATTAAACATTAGAAATCCCTGATTCATCATGCCTAAGATACACTCATAGACTAACAAACAATTTGTATCATCATACTGAAAGTAGAGTGAATTTAAATTATTTATTGCATCATAAAATGAAATAACTCTTCATATTGTAATTGCAAATGCCACAATACTATCACAAGGACAAGATCTTGTGTGATTCAAAGGAAATCCTAACATAAGATTGCAATAGGAACACGGATAACTATTCGAAGATGTCTCAAAATGAAAGCAGACACAACAAGGTTCATGATTAACACGATTTACTCAAGGTTCTTCAAATTGACCAGCAAGGGAAAGTTTAATTACAATCTCAAAGCTTGTCAATGGTTGGACACTTGTAACCATCTTGACATGATCAAATTTAAAGATACACAGGAAATAACAGGTTTCTCAGATGAGTTTCTCAGAAAAATGGCTTCTCTCGGCTTTCTCTCCTTCTCTTTTCTTTAAATAATTCTCAAAAACATTAACCCCCCAATGCTTTCCAGACTTTCCTTCCCTTTAGATTTGTTTTTCCAAGCTCTGAAAACAATCTTCTAGTAGGATCTTTATTAAATAAATACCTTCTTCCTTCCGGATTTACGAATATTAATGACAAAACTTACTTGACAAAGATTAAGACACTGGTAATTGCCAAGAATTTTAAACTAACACGGAGTCACCACCAAGGATTTTCACCTTAGATATGCTAAAGCACTGTAAGTAATTTGTTAAATGTCTATCAAGACTCAATTTCTACAAATATCAATGGATCTTATCATCCTTTGTCGACATTTATCAATATCCATACAATCTAGTGCAACACTTACTAAAACCAGAAAATATTGCACAACAAACTCCTGATCTCATACAATTCTCACAAATCTTAACAAAGGATGGCATTTAAACAATGTATTTGAATTCAAATCGTATAAGAATTGTTACCAGAGGTCAATGCACGTATGTATTTGTACAAATACTCCCTAGAAATGGTGCCAAATCAGTGTTGGTATCCAAATTAGTTCTTCCTTTGAAACTGAGCAGCATCACGAGTTGATCAAGATGCTTAGAGACAAACAAATCATAATATGAGTCATTGTGATGCATGTGGAATGGTCGATCATGAATTATATGGGCCATGATATACACAAGTTAAGAGAATGAAGATACTAGAGAGCTTGTTGGAGATCCTAACTTGTTGTAGTGAGGTCAACAATCGCCGATAGGATTGAACATATCAATTCGAGGGACCTTTTCCCTGACAATTGAAACACACTATTTTATTTTCTTTCTCACTTCTAATTTCTCTCCATGGAAACTCAATTATAATATGTTTTTTTGCATTCCTTGGCCCTATGGCCAAAACTATAACAAGAAAAATAATACCCATTAAAAAAAAATCATACCTATATGGATTTGGTTGTCTGGATGACTTAGGCCTTTCTATGTTTGTCTCCTTGACATGTTTCATGTTTTTTTACATGCGGGCCGACAAAATGTCTAGAAACCTAAACATCAAAATGGTAAACAACCTAAAAGGATGGGTTTATATGATAAACAATAACCTCAAAGATGGTTTTACAAGACAACCAACAGTATTAAGAAGTATCATGATGTTGAAGTACAGTATGATTCAGATTTCCACTATGTTTTTACATAAGGGGACTACATTAGAATTATGATCACTTATTACATCACATAAAATACTAAAAACAAGAAAAACAGGCAACCATTGTTGTACGTGGCCCCATCACTAGTAGCTGGCAAGAGGTCGTTGCATGACCTCTACCATCTTATGCCATCACCCTTCAGTTTATGTGTTGCTTACTCATCTAATGAAGACTTGATGCTCATTGGTTTCTGTACACAGGAAAAATAACACAGGATTCCTTGTGTACTTGAATTCCTAAGGTCAGGTTGAGACAACTGAAATTTTGAAGATGTGATGGATATGGATAGATATAAATGGTAAATATAGAATAGGTGGGGATGGCTACGGATTGAGAACCAAATGCCGAGAAACTCGTAATCGATTGAATTATAAGTAAAAAACTTGCTCGTAAAGGAAAATGAAGGATTTTTTTATCTCTATATGCGGTATGCTACGATCAAGGATAATTGCTACACATAACTCCTAATCTATGTCAATTAAAACAAATATGTTTCAGCCTGGCTGATAGAATTATGGGAAATGTATGTTCATCTCTACGTACTCCTCTTTAGAGATGGCCATGTAAACATGTGGACGATGAAAAATGAGATAAAAAATAATGGTTTGGATTTCTAAAATTGCTCAGATATGGGTAATTGTTCATTTAACACTTAAAATTGGCTAATAATATATGGAGACAAAGAATTAGATTGGAAAACTAGCACTCGTAATCCTAAATCTATGTCTGCTTAATAGTGATCAATACTTGGTGGGTGAATGATTGGCTCCAAAATCCTCCTAGGCAGTTGGTTCAGACCTAGAATGGGCACGTATGGTTTTCAACTCGTGAGTAAGGGCAAGGGAAGCCAGATAAAAATTCAAAGGATAAACAAAGGCTAAGGACTAGTAGTGTGAATTCCTAATGACTAAGTTTGTTGTTTTGATTTGGGATTCTAAATTACTCTAAACCCTATTATTAAACAAATAACAGAAAGAAATCTTATTTAAATAAACGACCATTACACTTAATCATTTAATTCATTAAATTTCTTCACTGTTAATTAAATCAAACAAATGCAACTATTTATTCTATCTTTTTGTATTAAATCAAACAAATGTCACTTCCTACACTTTGAAACATGCAATAAAGCTCCTACTTTATCTGTGTTCAATTTGCTGCAAGATTTTAGTTTTTTGCTCACTTAGTTCATCTTATACTTTATGATTTCAGGCTCCCTCAAACACTCGATCATATTCATGCCTTTACACAATATGTCATTCATTCACCTCATGCTCTCTATATTGACTGCAAAACCTTTTAAGACCATTTATGAATGTCATATACTCTCAGCTTTCAACCTACATTTTCAAATCTCCTTCTTGTTTCAAAATTTGCCATAGTACTCAAATTTCTTCAACACCTGATTCAACAACCATGCATGCTTCAACATGAGATAATGACATATTCATACCACTGCTAGTCTTTGTATCAAATTCATACTCCTCTTTTCTCAACTCTAACCATTTTATACGAGTCTATTTTTTTTCATTTATAAGCTCAAGTTTTTCACAATCCCAGCAAGCATTCTACATGATCAGTATGTTCATATGCATCTTTGAAGTGTATCTTTGTTCTTTCTAGTTCCAATATTTTTCAACCATCCTATATCCTTCAACACAACAAGATCAAAAAAGTTTGGATTTTCTAGAAAAAATTGGTCTAAGTCTTCTGACTTTTCAACTTCACATATCTTTTACTTTTCACCTTTTCTTTCTTTTCATATTATAAATCATGTAAGGAAATGCAAAAGTCTTCACATACTACCCCATAGAGTTATAATTGTACTAACATACACTTGTCTAAATCTGAGGTGTTACATTTTTCCTGACCTATGGTCTTCCTTTCAATGTACAAGAGTGTAACAGTACTTTTATCTAGAGAAAATAAACATTAAAAAGGTTTCAAAGAGTGCTCATAACATTCCTTACCATTACATACTTCACCATTTTTGCCTTCATCCTTTAATTGAACACACATGTGTGTATCAGAGGTAAAGAAACTAGTTTTTCATAGTTCCGGGACAATATCAAGGATAAATCATATGTTCTTCAAATTTCTCAACTAAGCATTCCTATAAGGACCTCTTTCACAGATGATGATGACATTATAGGGCTTCTCACAATCATATTTTTGCTTACCACATTTTTCCTAAATTATTTTTCAAGAAAATTGTTTGGTGAAGGTTTCATAGATCAAACCCTAGACATGCATTAAAGTCCTTTCATAACCTTTTACTTCAGGTCTCTTCTTGCATTCATTAAAAGAGGAACTTTATGTGTTTGGATTTGCAAACATAGTTTGTCATAAATGTCACAATGAGCTTAACACAGAACCACTCTTAAGAATAAATTGTTTTTCTTGAGTATCTGACTGAGACTTACATTTAAACCATTTATTTATAGATCCTTGGTCTTTCTCAATCCACCACACTAATAACTATAACTGTCTCAAGAAGTATAGATATAAAATCAAGTAGTTTCTGAGATGTGCACCTCTAATTTTTACACCTCTACAAGGTAGTCATGTTGAGGAGATACTTGCTATCAAGGTTCACTCTTTAAGTTAACTATTTCAACCTCACCACGCTGGGAAGGTATAAAAAAATTTCATGTCTCGCTTTAATTTATTTTAATAAGGGAAACCTGGTGTGGACATAACTATTTTTCCTCAACATGTTTTTTAGGCTCAAAAACTAGTTTACTCCAAGAGTCTCTCTTTTTAGGTATGTGACTTGGATAAACATACCTTGCTCAATATTCACCAAGTATTTTTAAAACAGCTCCTAATTCAATAGGAGAATCACCTAAGACTATCCATGTCACAGTCCTCATCATGAAAATCTTCATATTAAGCATCATGTGTAAGCTTTGCAGGTGCTAGAGCAAACCATTTATATGGTACAATTACTTATGAGAAACAATAATTCCATCATTTTTAACTAGGAATAGACCTTTACACTTATAAGGAGTTGTATCATCTTGCACAAGACATTTGGATTCAAACCTATTCATTTTGTGCCTACCACTTCAGTAAGAAGATCTGGAAGGAGAATAACCTTGTTAGAAAATTGTTCACAACTTCTTTGTTTCTCAACCAATTTCCCTCAAAAAAATTTGCACAAATTCAGTCTTGGAGTGCTATTTAAAAATTTATTCTATGATTTATCTGAAGAAGGCTCGACAATTTTTTTTGTATGCCAATAATCCAGGGTTCTCGATTTGCATTCCTTAATAAACATGTTTTAGAAAAACTTGCATAACTTCCACAAACTTCTTCAGAACTTGATGAAATTTGATATGAAGCACCACAAGACACCATATAGACTCTCCATAGGTTGGATAGCCATATATTTTCCTATACATATTAGATATATCTCATTTACCTCAACATTCATTCTTAGTCCTCAAGGGAAATTTTGGTGAACTTTTGAATTTTTCCTCCACAGTCTAAAATAAGCCTTTTGGATGCTCATACATGTCATAGGAAATGTTCATAGGCTATTCCCATGTTCACCTGATATTTACATGACCTACATTTAGCTCTTACACCTCATTAGGCTCTAAAACTAGGCCTAAATGAGTTGATTACAAATGTGACTCCAAATATTTGACCTGTTACTCACTCCAAGAGCTCTTTCCCATGCTATGAAATCATATATGACCTATATAACACCTATGAAATACTTTCCAACCATCTACATGCATCCAGTTGGTCTCCTGCCTCATTGACCCAGCTTCCAGTATCCTGAAACCATCCTAGAATCACCATGAAACCTCTTTGTGAGATCCAAATATCACTGAGAAGGAACTACCAATCAACCTTCAAGCCTCTTACTAAGCTTCACTTCACCATACACACATTTTCCATCAATGCCACATGACATCAATGACAACACCAATTATTGGGGTTCAACAACAATTTCCTCTTTTCCAAAAAAACCTTCCTCGGTAGAATTACTTACAAACTAATCAAAAGAGATAAACAATAAAAGAAGTGCATAGATTTCCTCACTTCTTCCTCCAACCAATTTCTTGAGCATATCCACAGGGATAAGTCGATAATAAGTTATCCAGGAAAGATGCTTTGTGGAAGAAATATTTTGAAAGAAATACTGGAATGAAAAATGTAAACAGGAAGTGGTGGAATCTTTCACTTTTAACAACACAACAAATAACTTCCTTTAATTCCAATGAATAATGTCTATATTAAAGTTTTATACAATTGAATTACATCCCCAACCTGATCAATAAATAACTATGGTAGTTTGTCCCAGTATATTGATGATGCATCCAAGGTCTCCTCAACTTCAGATTCCTTCCAATGTGTCAGTTCCAATTGATCTGGGTGAGCAAGGCAGTATATATCAATAAGAAAACAAGAAAGAAAGTGGCCGGTTTGGTGCAAGGAAGGTAGCTGTAATGTGAGGAACATGGAAGCAACATAGAGAATTAGTTATCTACGAAGGAACCTCTCCAAAATCTAGCAGCATAACACTTCTCAAAATTCAATATTTCCCTACCCATGATACGAACAAAAGTGTTATTTTTAGAAGTTGTTGGAAAGCAAGAAGTCAAGAACACATGTCAATCAAGAAGGATGACTCAACCAAAAGGGAAGGATTCAAAATACTATTTTAGTCAATTTGACCAAGTAATTTGAAAGAAAAATAAAACTGTAATCCAAAACATGTGTTAAAAAATGTGTGTTTTAATTTTGGTTTGAATGGTGACAGAACCGCCCCTATAGACAGAGTTTCAGTTACACAACCACCACTAAAAATAATGTAAAGAGCTATAAAATTGGCATTGCAAGTAAAATTGAAGTCCATGAGCAAAGCAAAGGGGCTGAGTTGAGTTAAAAGGGGGATGCAATGGAAAGAGAGGGATTTGGATCTCATTCTCATCTTGGAAGGATTTTTTCATGATCTATTGCATTTCAATGTTGCACTTTGTACAAGATGCATGGATCTGGTGGAGATGTGTGCATGTGGAAGGGTCAATCATGAATGATATGGGCCAGGATATACACAAGTTAAGAGACTGAAGATACTAGAGAGCTTGTTGGAGATCCTAACTTGTTGTAGTGAGGTCAACAATCGCCGAGAGGATTGAACATATCAATTTGAGGGACATTTTTTTTGCCAACGTTCATTGAATGCAATGCCTAAAATATATTAAGAGTAATGCAATACATGGTATATGGGGCCCTTTGAAAAAAGTGAGTGCGATAGAGTCTTTTGTTCAAAAAAAATTCAACTCGATGAAACCCAAAGCCAAATTCTCATATCTGGGATCGGTGCAGAGAGGTGTTAGTATCCAAATTGATTCTTCCTTTGAAACCGAGCAGCATCACGAGTTGATCAAGATGCTTAGAGACAAACAAATCATAATATGATTCGTTGTGTAGCCGGGGATGGATTTTAAATGAGTCTTTATTTACTCTGGCTTGGAGAGGAGTGGATAGCACCGGGCTAAGGATTTGACCTACCGTCACTACTTTAGGTTGTGCCTTCAACCAGGGTGAGAGGACCCATTTTATAACCTATGTTGGTGAAGAATATCAATGGATTAACAGTATTTGACTCTCCCTTTGCAATATTTTAAGGAGACCTTGAGAACACATGGCCAATGTAACATAACCTAACTCTCACGAGTTGTCACCCTAGGTAATGAAGATGTTTTCTAGACAAGGTCCAAGTTACTAAAGACAACGATAAAAAACTAATTGCACTTGCATATTTTGGTAAAGGATAGGCAAACTCAATGAACTTCTTCAGCATTTGTGGATATACAGTACAAGAAGGGGTGGTTCATGTAGGATTTATTACTTAATGTATAATTTGTTGTTGGGAATTTAAGCAGGATAAAGTTGATTATACAAAATTCTTGAGAACTTCTAACAAATGTTGGAAAATCTACAAAACAAAAATGACAAAAGGCTTCAAATAGTTAGAATGAACCTTTAACTAGAGGATGTGCATCTATGAAAGCTGAAGGACACACGGTTTCACACATTCTTCAAGGATTCAACACAAAAGCTCATGCAAAAGACTTAATTAAACATTATAATTCCTTGATTCATCACGCCTAAGATACACTCATAGACTAACAAACAATTTGTATCGTCATAATGAAAGTAGAGTGAATTTAAATTATTTATTGCATCATGAAATGAAAACTCTCTTCATAATGTGAATGTAAATGCCACAATACTATCACAAGGACAAGATCTTGTGTGATTCAAAGGAACACCTAACATAAGATTGCAATAGGAACACGGATAACTGTTCGAAGATATCTCAAAATGAAAGCAGACACAACAAGGTTCATGATCAACACGATTTACTCAAGGTTCTTCAAATTTATCAGCAAGGGAAAGTTTAATTACAATCTCAAATCTTGTCAATGGTTTGACACTTGCAACCATCTTGACATGATTTAATTTAAAGATACACAGGAAATAACATATTTCTCATATAAGTTTCTCAGAAAAATGGCTTCTATCGGATTTCTCTCCTTCTCTTTTCTTTGAATAATTCTTAAAAACATTAACCCCCCAATGCTTTCCAGACTTGCCTTCCCTTTAGATTTGTTCTACCAAGCTCTGGAAACAATCTTCTAGTAGGATCTTTATTAAATAGATACCTTCTTCCTTCCATCTTTACGAATATTAATGACAAAACTTACTTGACAAAGATTAAGACACTGGTAATTGCCAAGAATTTTAAACTAACACGGAGTCGCCACCAAGGATTTTCACCCTAGATATGCTAAAGCACTGTAAGTAATTTATCAATTGTCTATCAACACTCAATTTCTGCAAAGCTCAATGGATTTGATCATCCTTTGTCGATATTTATCAGTATCCATACAATCTAGTGCAACAAACTCCTGATCTCATACAATTCTCACAAATCTCAACAAAGGATGACATTTAAACAACGTATTTACATTCAAATCATATAAGAATCATTACCAGAGGTCGATGTGCGTATGTACTTGCACAAATTATCCCTGGTAGCAGTGCCAAATCAGTGTTGGTATCTAAATTGATTCTTCCTTTGAAACCGAGCAACATCACGAGTTGATCAAGATGCTTAGAGACAAACAAATCATAATATGATTCATTGTGATGCATGTGGAATGGTCGATCATGAATGATATGGGCCAACATATACACAAGTTAAGAGACTGAAGATACTAGAGAGCTTGTCAGAGATTCTAACTTGTTGTAGTGAGGTCAACAATCGCCGAGAGGATTGAACTTATCAATTTGAGGGACATTTTTTTACCAACGTTCATTGAATGCAATGCTTAAAATATCTTAAGAGTAATGCAATACATGATAGATGGGGGCCTTTGAAAAAGTGAGCACGATAGAATATTTTGTTCAAAACAAATTCAACTCGATGAAACCCAAAGCCAAATTCTCATATCTGGGATCGATGCAGAGATTAAGCCAGTGTACAAATCTAAGACGATGTTTTTTAAGGAGCTCATCACTAAGAATATATGAGAAGATCCTTGAAAAAAACCTCATTCAGATGTCAGTAGGTTGTGAGAAATCCACGAGGTAGCACGAGCACACTTTTGACTTTATTTGATTGGATTGACAAAGAGAGCTCTGTGTCGATTCAATTGTCCAAAGGTAGCCTCAATAAATCCACAGGATCTCAGGAAGCCAAAATGTTGGCATAATAACCTATAGTACATATGACTAAACTAATCCTATGTTAACAAAAAGCTTCTTAAACAAAAACTATTTCAGATTCTTATTACTCAGGGTAAATAAGCATTGCCCCTATTATCTTTTCGACTCTAATACCAAATGTAAATTTGGTCAGAGATTTACATATATGTTAAACTTCATTGATATTCATTCATACGGGATACAAATTTATGTGTTTGTCTCTTGAATATAAGGAGATCAAATCTCCACAAAACACTCGTGACTCTTGATATCTTTATTACTAGTTTGATTGTTCCTCACCTAATGACATACTCCCTAAAATAGCTAATAGTGAGTTGTTACATGCATAACACTCACTAACATAATAACAATACAATAACATAATTATTTACCATGTCACTCACATAATGTTCATGTGGAGCACTGATATAGGATATTCCTAACACATCTCGATTCCTTTAAGTTCCATTCTAGAGTATGTATGTGTTCTAATTCAATAATAAGCATTCATGAACTTATTTTGTATGTGTATTCCTTATCATTCTCTCTCTTCTTATAATTATGTTAATTTTGTAGCTATTGCACATTTGTACAACTTAATGAAAAGAAGATGAACTTAACCTAGACTACAACTTAATGCAAGTTTTGATGTCGTGACCCAAGGACCTCTGCTAACATTCTCATGTAAGATGTTGACTCAAATCTCTAGTAGAATTAACAAATTTTCCAGAGCATCAATCTAAAATCAAAATGTCCTCTGACATTAAAAAGAAAATGGGATAAAAAAATGAGGGTTGTTTCAAATCATCCATGAAGGGAAAAACCTTTTATTAAACAACAAAAGGAAAGATACATTTCCCCTCAAGACAAGAAAAACAATAAATATATAATCAATCAAAAACCATTACAAAGCACCAAAAAAAAACATTATTTCATTAAGAAAAAAAACAATAAACAATTAAAAGCTCGAAAAATTACCACCAACTTACTTAAACTCCAACAAGATGTTATAAATTTATAATTATCATTTAGCACTAATAAAATTTAAAAGTTTGATAATATCCTTAAAACCCCCTAAAAAGACGTGACATTTCATTCATTGAACCCATTCATCCTACACCCATACCCATCAAAATGAAGAGTGCTTATATTATTTATGACTTATTTAGTGAGTTGTTTTGGCAGGAGCAAAACCAAAACTTTGAGATATTTGAAGTTGAGGGTACCAAGTGGACACAACCTTTCTTTTTTAAGTTTGTTAATTTGTTGGAAAAGCAATTTGGTTTTTCCCAGGAAATGAACGGAAAATATCAACAAAAATATCGAGATTTAACAACAATGACTCCGTGGCCCAATGGATAAGGCGCTGGTCTACGAAACCAGAGATTCTGGGTTCGATCCCCAGCGGAGTCGCTCCGGGAGTGATTAGAGTTAACTTCTAATATTTCCTTTTCATCAAACAACAGGCAAGAATCGGGTTCAGTTGTGTACAGTTCTCGCATGAATGCCATGGTTCCATTCCACAATACAATGGCAATGGTATCAGCGCTAATTAACCAGATGATGACTATGAAGATTGAGAAAAAGTTAGTGTTTTTGTTAATTAAAGTTAGGCTACATCAGCAGTCAACTGAACACGCCAACAACAATGACAATTCCAATTTTCAATCACACAAACACATGTTTGAAAGCCTTTGCAAGCAGGGGCTTCTCAAAGAGGCCCTCAAAACATTACAGCAGATTGAAAGCCAAGGAATTCAAGTTCAATCCTCCACATACGTCACTCTGCTGCGCGCCTGCGCTGATAAAAAAGCTCTCTCAGAAACAAAATCAGTTCATCTCCATATAACCCAGAGCTTAAAGAAACCGGACATCATTTTACAAAACACCCTTGTCAATGCTTATTCTAAGTGCGGAAGCTTGGAGGATGGCCACAGATTACTGGATTCAATGCCCAAAAGAAATGTCGTCACGTGGACTGTCATGATAGGGGCTTATTGCAGGCAGGGTGATGCGGAGAAGGCGTTGGCTTTGTATAACAAAATGAAAAAATCAGGTGTCCAACCCAATGAATTCACTTTTACCAGTGTTATATCCGCATGTGCCAAAGTGGGGTCTCTTATAAATGCCAAGGAGATGCATGAGGAAATAATAAGCAGATGTGGGTTTCAATATGGTGTTTTTGTGGGCAATACCCTTGTTGATATGTATGTGAAATGTGGAAGTGTAGAGGATGCACGGCAAGTGTTCGACGAAATGCCTCAACGAGATGTAGTTTCTTGGACCGCTCTAATTTCAGGGTATGCTCAGAATAGGCAGCTTGACGAAGCCATGAAACTGTTTGAAGTAATGCCTGAGAAGAAATTGGCCTCTTGGAATGTGATGATTGCTGGGTTTGGACAGATTGGGGATGTGGGGGAAGCGGTGAGGCTGTTTGAGGAAATGCCTGAGAGAGATGTGGTGTCATGGACAGGGATGGTGGCGGCATATATTCAGAGTGGGTATGTTGAAGAGGCCCTTGCGATATTTAGGAGAATGCCAGTACGAGATGAGATTTCGTGGAATATGATGATTACAGGATTTGTGCAGAATGAACAGGTTGAGGAAGCCCTGAAGCTCTTTGAGGTAATGCCTGTGCGAGGTACAGTGTCATGGAATGCAATGATTGCAGGATGTGCGCAAAATGGGCATTTTGATAAAGCCCTGGAACTTTTTCAACAAATGAGACTGTCTGGTGTAAAACCATACCCAGACACTTTTGCCAGTGTTCTTCCAGCATGTGCTAATCTGGTAGCTCTGGAACAGGGGAAGACGGTCCATGTATACGTAATTAAAAGTGGATATCATTGGAACATTTATGTCGAGAATGGTCTCGTAGACTTGTATGCCAAATGTGGTAGCATAGAAGATGCATATAAAGTATTTGATAAAATGGCTGGACGAAATGTGGTCTCGTGGACAGCAATAATCATGGCTTATGCCACTCATGGATTTGGGAAAGAGGCCTTGCAACTCTTTGGAAAAATGGAACTTTCTGGCACAATCCCAGATGCTGTTACCTTTGTTGGTGTGCTATCTGCATGTGGCCATGCAGGCCTAGTGAAAGATGGGTGGCATTACTTTGATGCTATGAGTAGAGATTATCAAATCACACCGGTAAGAGAGCACTACTGTTGCATGGTAGACCTTCTTAGCCGAGCTGGGCAACTGAAAGAGGCGTTAGATTTGATCAACAAAATGCCAGTGGAATCTGATGCTGCTGTATGGTTATCTTTGCTTGGTGGTTGTAGAATTCATAACAACATTGAGCTAGGAGAACATGTGGCAGCATGTGTTTTTGAATTGCAGCCAAAAAATGTTGCAACTTATGTGTTGCTTTCAAATATTTATGCAGTGGCTGGCAGATGGGATGACATTGAAAATGTCCGGAAAATGATGAAACACAAGGGTATAAAAAAGAAGCCAGGATGCAGCTGGATTGAGGTTAATAAAAAAGTATACGCTTTTTCCATAGGAGACACATTGTTTCCACAAATAGATAAAATTAATAAAGAGTTGGAGAGATTGTCTGGATTAATGAAGGAAGCAGGGTATATGCCTGACAAGAGATTTTCCCTGAGTGATATAGAGGAGGAACAAAAAGAACACAATCTCCACTATCATAGTGAGAAGTTGGCAATTGCATTTGGGCTTATCAATACATCTCCTAAGACACCAATCCGAATAATCAAGAACCTTCGAGTGTGCGGTGACTGCCACTCTGCCACAAAATTCATTTCTAAGATTGTTGAACGAGAAATCATAGTGAGGGATGCTAGCCGTTTCCATCATTTCAAGAACGGACATTGCTTGTGTGGTGATTATTGGTGATATATAACAAGTGGATAAGTTTAAGCATCACGACAGCCTTATTAGTCAAGTACAGCAGGAGTGCTTTCTATGTTTCTTGGCATAAATGGAGGTCAGAGGAGAGCCTTACATGAATGATGAAATGACAATGGAAATTTGCAACATTCATAGCAAAGAGCTCCAACTTAATGAACTGCGACTTGATTGCTCTGGGACGTGACATCTTTCCTAGAGGACACCTATTGCATGTAATTGATTCATTAAATTGTATGACCTTGATGGACAATGGAATATGCAAAAATGCATTGTGGGCATATGATTCAGATGCCTTATCCTTCATTGTTGATGTCCATCTATCGATAAAGACTCGCCTTGCCAGCTTCAATGACTGAGAAATGAATCTTAAATGAAAAATGCACGTGAAACAAGGATACCAAGCTGGATCTTCATGACTCGTGTCCTAGTATGAGAGTGTAAGCATCTATAGAATTCTCCTCAAGCAAATTTTTCTATTGATTGTGGAGACACTTCGGAGATGTACTAGCTACCTTACTGGTATGGAGTTGTACTAACACACTTAAAACCCGTCATCAATACAGAGTGAGCACTGTCCATAGTCCATGCAAATATGAGATCCAAGTACTCTCGCAAGATTTGCCTTACCAGCTTCACTGGATCTACTAACGGCTCGACAACTTTCAGTGTTCGGAGGACTAATTGATGATCATCAATGATAGCATCACAGCCTCCCTCATCCCGGGCTATTATCCAAATGCTATTCTTAGGCTTTGGCTCAGGGACATCCTTCAAATTGATAGACGAATGTTAAATACAAGATGATCAAATATGTGTTCTATTTGTTTTAGCTAGTTTTACGTTCATGCTCATTGCTCACCCATTCTGTGGGTGATGGTTTTTTTAGCTTTTCAATGATTACTTAGCTATTTGGAAAAGTTTAGATCGCTCCTCTTGCCTATTCTAAAACTACTTGTAGATTTTCAGTCCCAGAGACGAAATTTGGTCATTTGTGGTCATTAATAGAATTTATTTTTCTTTCCTTCTTTTTTCTTTTTTTTCCCGTTGTGTCTGTGCAAATGTGTCTTGATTCTTGTCTGATATTAGTCCGACAATTTTTAGACCATAGAGAAGGCAAAATGTCCATACAAGTTCTTTCAAGTTTGTGCTGGCGTCAAATCAGGTTGGGTAATTCCTCTTGCCAAGTATGCAAACTATTAGGCTTTCCGCTTTAACTGTTTTCATGGCTGATGTTTCCTCCTCCAAAGGAGATACATTTGTAGTGTCAACAAAATGATCTGACCTCCACTGACCAGTGCATATCCCCTGCTGGGGGATTTTTCAGTATCCAGGATTTGAAATTGGGCACCCACACAAGTGCACTTTAGCATTTGGGCTCTGAGCCTCAGTAGCTCAAGGCTTCACAGGTTCAAAATCAAAAAAGAACTTATTTGAAGCCTATCTTTTGAATATTTCATGTTCGAGTTTATATTCTAATTGAGTAATTGTTGACTTTTTTAGTTTTTACTTGATGAATTTTTGATGAATTTGTGATCAAGTATAGCGTTCAATCTGGAAATGCTTTTTGTAGGTAAGTTGGTGGATAGAACTGAGAATGAGTTCTGACATTTAGGGTGAGATCCTTCACCCATCATCACGGAGGAAAAAATGTTTGTTTATATTCTAGCCAAGTACTTGTTAACTTTTTAGTTTTTACTTAATGAACTTGTGACCAAGTATAGTGTTCAACGAGGAAACTCTTTCTGTAGGTATGTTTGAGGATAGGACTGAGAATGAATTTTGAGTTCTGGCATTTAAGGTGAAATCCTTCACCCATCATCATTGTATGGTAACAAATTGAACTATAGTAGAATCAAACAAATCTCTTATCGAAAATAAAATATAGGAGTCTGACAGCCATTAGCATTCTTGAAAGCTTATTTTAAATTCACAGATATCGTTTTCAACTGCTTGATGTATTGTTGCCAACATCAAATCCAAAAATTATAAGTACAGCCACTTTGGACTCAAAACATGAACTCAAATCAAAGCAAGCATCAAGAAATCTTAAGATATTGTCTGATTGCATTACAATTTGCTAAAAAAAAATTTGTCAAAGTTGAAAAATAAATTGTAGCAAGTTGAATTTTCCCAAGAAAAAAGTACCTAACAACCTGATTTATTCATAGTAATCAAATTTCCTTTAGTTCAGACCAATAACCCTTATAAATGCGAGAAATGAATGATGAAAAACTGTAATTCTGTACATGCACTCAGTTGAAATTAAAAGTTGTGTTGAAATTTTGAGACAGCGTCACTTTGAGCCTTCCAGTTCACCCTGGCTCTAGGAGCCAACCCAGCCCAATAGACCCTATAGGTCAATTAATTATTTTTGTTGGACAAACAGACTTCAGGTTCAATTATTCCATTGTTATGACCTCTTTTTTTGGATTAATTTAGAAGTTCAAGCTTTTGCTCAGCTAATAAAGGGGCCCTCAGCCCACTAGACTTATATGAGTCTTTTGTGTGGTAAGGCCCTATTTCAGCCCACCTGGACATAAACTTGAATATTTTATTTGGCAACACTCCATCTCAACCCAGTCCCGCCTGCTAACCTTTGATAAGCCTTGTTTTGAGTTATAATGTAATGGAACATAAGATTTTAGAAATTTGACATACATATCTATGCACATTGGAATAGACTTCCCTTTTTGAAAGTATCCCAAATGTACATAATACAGGTAGAAGGCGATGGCCATTCTGACAAATTTTCCCAGAGCCGTATCAACGACATAATATTTTTTATTTTCTCCATCATACTGCCAGCACATATTGATGAGCTCTGCCTGCATGGCGGCCAACAGGGATTCCAGTTCAGCAATCTGTATCTGCAGTTGATTAAGGGCGAGGGCTATCCTCCACGCAAAATGCACCGAATGCCCATCCACGACCATCGCAAGCATCATGCCGACCATGACGTCATTCAGTGCCACATGGCGGATTGTTTTGGACTTAGCGACCTGCATGTTCCCAATGCACCGTCCCCACCTACCACCTGCCTCATGGTTCAATCTGATTTGATGACATTTTGTTAAAAAAACAAGATATCACTTATGTGACCGCTGACGCGCAGGTGCCACCAGTGCATGTACATTCATGGGTATGGTGTATTTCCATGGGTCGCGAATGGGCATTCACTGCATTTTGCGTGGAGGATAGCTTTTGGTGTTGATTAAGTGCACTTGTACAGCCATGTACAGGGTTCTCCACTCTGGTACGTGCTTCATACAGGATACTTTTTACTGCATCTGCTCTTTCATAATACTCTAGACACTAGAGTCTAGACTCTAAAACATTATAACAACCATGAGTTTTTAGATTCGACATCAACCGCATATGGAAATGCAATGAAATCCACCAGAAAATTATTTAAAGGATTTCATTTTAACATACCCACTTGAACATTCTGGCCGCCATGCTTGTTTACAGGAAACAATGTTAGTGAATGAATCTGAATGATACAAAAGAAAAACAATCTTCCATCGTAAAATGGTAGAAATAAAGCATGCATACGTGAAGCATTTTGGTAATGTTGCTGGCTCCAAACACTCTGTGTACCATAGTAAACTCGTGTGGTTCATCTGATGGAAAATAAGGAGCCAAGAGACATTTCTAAACATTTCTTGCAGTGCATTCTGCAAGCCGCATTCCATGTTTCTCTTGGCACTGCTCAAGACGTAGTAAGACCTAATTATAACAGTAATGTTGCACCCAGCAACATTTCTGGGTGTGCTAATCTTTCCTTGTAACTTCATCACAGCTTCTGCTATCACCTTTTTTAACTAACAATAGTTCCTCATACAAACAATGGTGCACTAACCCGATGAAAAAATTTGTTCTCTCTTTTTATTGTCCTTCCGATATTTGAATATGAAAGTGACGGAATAACAGAGCCAAAGAAATTATTCTTATTGATATGTTTAGCTCTGAAACATGGTCTGAATTTTAGTTAGATTGTAAATATTTCCGAAACTCACATTATTACTGATATCTTTAGCTATAAAATAAGGTCGGAGTTCTAGTTAGGTGGTAAATTATCCAAAAACACCCATAAACCAGATAAATGGGAGTGAAGCATCCGAGTGGAGCATATTTCTAAAAGGTAAGTGAAGCATATGTTTCTTTCTAATAGCTTCTCCTGCTTCTGGTTTTGTTTTGAATGGAAATTTTTATGTAGTCTTTTAAATACTGCTTTAGCTATTAATATTCAGAGAATGAATTATCGCACTAATAAATAGTTTAGTTATAAACAGTTCAGTCTTTTTATGTAGTCTTTTAAATAGTTTAGTTATTAATGGTTAAATGGAGCGTTTGATCTCCTCGAGAGAGAAGCAGTAGTGATAATAATGGAGACACAATCATCAGAGGTTGTGGTGTTTGTATCAGATGTTGGAGAGGCAGACAAGGTACCAATCATATCTTTCTCTACCGCAACTCCATTGCACTCCCAAAAAAGATTCCCATTTTTTGTTAGCACATGCTAGATAGTGATGGCCTTCAAATGAAAGTCATTGCACCCATGATGAAAGGTGCGCAACTGTTATATGAAATACTATTGACAAGTATTTCAGGCTTAAGCGGACTGGTTAATCTCTGTCATGGAGAAATGGAAGGCTCTGGTTCCAGTTGTGAGATGGTGAATGTGGTGGATAAAAGCTATCGAGTTGTTGGGTATTGGCCATAGAAATCTAGCATTGTTTAAAACACTTCCATCAATGGGGAATGAGGGGCTTGGACCCATGATTTGGCTTGGTAGGTCTACCAAGGTTCCACGCGGTTGGGAAATACTTACTAATGGTAAGACACTAATGATTGTAGTACCTAGAGCAGCAGGTTGGGAAGAATTTGTGAACGTCACATTTTACCTAGATTATAATGAAAGTATGGTCACTGGAATATATTCGTAGACCTAGGCCATAAAGTGGAGCACCGATGGCGGATATTATTTGGATAGGAACAATTTGCACCGTGGAAAAAGTGTGGGACCTGAAAATATTTAATTTCTACCTTTTTTCTTTCTAACTTTCCATTCATGTCTTCATCTTATCTAAGGTATTAAATGCCATCGAATTGAAAATTGTTAGATATGTGACAACAAAGTTAAATTTTGGATCTCTTTGCAGCACGGTTTGTAGCTCACTTCCCGAAGGGGGGGTGTGTGGGGCTTCCCCCCACATTCATGTTGCAGTGGGGTCCAAGTGGGGCGGCGAATGGAGCCCCTTGCCCCCAAAGCAAAAATTAAGGAGTCAATCCCTTGTTTCTAGAAAGACGAATTCAACCGAATTTTATTTTTAGGAAGGAAAATCCTAATGGCGTTTTTCCACTCTATTTTTAGGAAGAGGAATCCTAACTGTACTTCGCCAATTAGGTATATTTATTTTTGTGGAGATCCAAAGTAGCTCATAACGAGTTCGCATGTAATATGTTCATCTTGAGTTAGTAAAAGTTTGATATCTTGCACCGTGGATGTTTCCCTAAGCACTCAGTTGAGGTTTTACCACGTAAATCTGGTGTTTGTGTATTGCATGTTTGGTATTTTGTATATTTATTTTATCTCTATCTCTGTAAATTGTTGTTTTGTTATTCAACTTATTGCATATTCATTGCTAAAAAATATGTGGTTTCCTAACAAAATCTTAAGGCCATAAAAAATGAAATTAAAAAATAGGCAAGCATTTGTTTCCCATATTTTGCAAAATTCTATGGGGAAAGGCCCTAGAACTAATGGGCAAGTTAATGGCGGTGAAAGAATGACCCCTCCATATGGTACAACATTGTTCGCAAGCAGCTATTTTTGTTTGAGTGGTGTTATTCAATACTTATTTCATCATATCATATTCTCCCTTGAAAGATTCTCCCATTTTTTTCTCCACAATATGGAAAAAGTTTTAATTGAACCTCCTAGATAAATGTGAGTGTCTTCCATAATTTTCCACCTCTCGAAAAATAAATATTAAAACATAAAAATTAAAACTAAACCAATCCATCAAATTTAAAAGATTAAAGTGTCACAGGTTCTACCAACTTTTTGTAAACCATTGAGAGGCTATTCTCATATAAATAATTTTGTCTATTCGATAGCTAAAAGAAACTGAAAAGTTATTTTGGCCCTTTTAATGGAAAATTGCAATCACCCAAACAATGCAAGTAATTTCCACATCTTTTATTTCCAACTTTTCAATTATGTCTTCCTTTTATCTAATAAATTAAACAACAATTGAGAACATTGCCATTGAAATTAAAAGAAAAAAAACCTATTTTCACCTTATTTTCCCAAAATATTTTGTTTCATTCAATTGTGTGTAGACCACAATGAATGAGTGGCCCCTCCATATGGCTTAAAATAGATGTGGTACAACCTAATTCTTAAACTCAATACTATGAAGCACGTTTCATATGTGCTTCATTGTAAGAAAATAAAGTATTGCACCTTGCTAACCCCAAGCATTTTGCCCTCCAATTTACTTCTCCTCCCTCAAACCACCTCTTTATCACCCCTCTTCCTTCTTCAATGTTTCGCTCCCTTAAATTTAACTTCTTTTATGTATCTGCTTCAGTGTTTCCACTCTAAGTAAGAAATATGAGTAGGAAATTATGATAAGTAGTGAAGTTTGGACCATAGCGATTACTTTGATCGTTGAAGCATGACTTAATGACATTCGTCCACATGTTGCATATTCATTCACAAAACGTTCTTAGAGCTAGAGACGTGTTTTCAATTGATGGATGAATGAAAGCCCTGATTTCCTCATGTGATATCATGTTGTCGACCTTGTTGTAGTTGACAAAATCAGATGGAGAAGCATTGTGGAATAGGTGAGAGCCATGTAAGGTTTTAATTCACACCTTTTTATTTTTGACTTATCGTTCATGCCTTTGCCTTAAAAAGTAAAATAGTAAAATAGAACAGCTCAATCGATGGATTAAATCTTCCTTTCGTTCATGTGTCCAATCCCTGAAGGGGCTCAATTATTGATGGGTGGTCCTGCATCGCCTATTTTTTCTCTAATTACTCGAGCTTACAACTGAAAAGTGTGCTTGTAAAGTGCTACAAGAATAACCAATGTAGTTGGATTTCGAACTTGGCCCTTGTTGAATTATCGTTGAATTTTTATTTTGGCCCCTTTATCCTCGCATTTCACTCATGTGAATAATGTGCATGAGCTTGAGATGATTAAGTTGAGCAGAGATATCATATATTATTTGGGTGGTAACAATCTCCTCTTTGGAATAAGTCTGGTTCATGCGAGTATTTATTTTCCAACATTCCAATCATGTATTTGTCTTACCTATCAAATTAAGTGTCGTCCATTCAAAATCCTTGGTGCCATGAAATTATAAAACTAGCAAGCTCGATTGTGTAGTGCCCACATTTTACACACCCAAATACAACAGTAAAATACCAGGATAAATTTTTTTGACTTACATTGCTCACTACACACAACACAGCAAGGGCTCCAAGTACAGAAACTTCACTCACATACGACAATCACACAAGTCATCGACTCACATAGACCCAAGAAAACGACATAGGCATGTCAATTCCACACTTTTCCCAATGAACGAATACTAGCAATGACCCAACCACAAGAAACATGATTTCAAGAACGGCGAACCCACAACACATCATTTCTTTGAATGTATTTTAGTTACGGTTAACATTCCAAGAACATTATTGAGCAAGGATAAATTTCTTGTTTGTCCACCTACATATTCTTAAGTTTATTCCGTGGTTAAAATACAGTTCGACCATCTTATGTTGGCTTCTTATACTTTATAAAAAATTTCATAACTAACATACTTATTTGGCATAAATCAAATTGCATACAAAGTACTTAATTATCTTATTATTATGTTAAGAATATTCTTCTCCAACATTTATTCGATGTCTACATTTTTAACCTTACAACTCAAATGAAAGTAACTTGATATCCAGAACACAATAAAATGATTTAACAGAGATTTAGATACAAGGTAGTCTTTTCACCAAAAACATTCCTCGATCATGAAATAGAGATTTCCCCTACCACAGTTACTCTAAATCAATGACTTGTGGAATTCCATTTTGATTTATATATGTATTTTTGTTTTCTCGAAGGTTGATCACACCAAGAATAATTCATATTCTTTGAAAAAAAAAAAAATATGTTTTATTGAGTTATAAGGTCTACAAGGGTGGCATTTTTCCGAACCTCAAATCTCGTCTTTACTCTTATATGCTTTATTTTCTACGTCACATTATGATCTTATTTTATTTTTTTAGTATTGTCTTGAAAAGGAGTTAACAAACTGTTTGTCTAACCTCTTGAAGATAAAAAAGATAAGGAGACTTGAAGCTACACATGCACCCTAAGCCAACCTCCAAATCAAATGAGGTTTAGATTAATTCCAACTTCATCTAAGGGTCTACCCCTCAACTATATGTGAGTTTTAAGCGAGAGGACAAATTAATGCTAAACCACCTTCCTGAAAGGACCAAGGTGTTATGTTGAGAGAAATCAAGGTAACACATTTAGTTGAGTGGGGCTAAGGGGTTCATTAACAAGAGTATAAGGCCTAAAATCAACTAAGTCACAACCTCCATCTATGTCATCTGGATCCAACCGGGTTTTCACTCGATGAAGAACTTTAATTTTAAATATATCTTTGAATGAAAAGGTAGTCCGCTAGGCTACGAAGGAGGGGTTAGCTCTACACACTCCAAGAAAAGTTTGACTGCATCACTCCTATCAGATGGGTTTAAGACAATGTCACTAAACCTACTGGCTAAGACGATAAGTCCATTCTCGAGCTCTGATTTTCCTAAATTGGGACGTTCCACCGAGAGCAAAGATTAAGTTCATCCTATGGTTTTCAATGTCTTCTACGGTAAGGAGTATCTCACATGAAAAACAAGTTATGTCCTGATGTTGAACAAGGGTAGTGTGTTTTCGATTAAAACTCTTCATTACATTTACAAAGTATGAATGCACAAGATGACTCGTTAATCATTTATTGAACACTAAACATACACTACAAGATATTACTTCAAATTCATTTACCTTATATAAATATCAACCCCTTTTAACTATATGTTCTCTGAATCAAAATCGAACCTAAGATTAAATGCACATTTCCTAGATGTCCTAGAAACCAACATCTCATACATAGCAACAAATTATCAAATATAACCTTCTGAAACATGAGACTACAAAATATATTTATTCATTTAAAAATGAACTATATAAATTACAATGATAATTAATGCATTACACAATGCCTTTACGTCATCATTATTTCATCCTGCAAAAATACGTGAGCATGATATCAGCGATAATTCGTTGGCATGGCATCCACCCTAACCTAACGTAAGTATCATTTTTCAGTTTTCCCATTTACATATGACAATAATTAAAATTTTCAATTGAAATAAAAAGGTCTAGAAACATGTATTCATTGCTTTTCATTTTTCTTCACTTTTGTAACCTAGGAGAGAGAGAGAGAAGGGAAGAGAGAGAGAAAACACCATTTTGTCAAAAGTTCTAATGCACACAACAAGTTACACTATAGAGTTTTAAATAGTTATTTGTATGTGTTTAAGAGTTTACAGGGTGGTTTGGAAACCCTACGAGGGTCCCACAACTTTCTATTTTTACATTTTCTTACTAGCTACAAAACGTACAAAACGCGACTCAGAGGCTAAGAAACCACTTCCAAAAGTTATATTCCGATGAGAAGGCACACCATGATCAAATTTCTACGTGTCCCCAGATATACCAAGAGTTCATAGCAACTGACGGAAATGGGAAAAAGCAAAACGGTTTGCATTTGGCAGCTAGTTCTCCAGGGCCACTGGTCGTAGTTGACCCAGTTGCAAAATGAACAAAATTTAGCTCGAGGGCCCAGAAAACTGCATGTCCATAACTAACGTTCGATGGATGAACACGCAACGAGACACTTCCTACAAGTTCCCCTATATAAGGATAATTCATCAGAGTCGACAAAACTGAGAACTAGAAAACCAGGTCCTTCGAACGGCAACAAGTTTTCTGGGGCGACAAGTCAAAATTGGTCCAGTTTGACCTCATCAAACTATGGCCAGAGGCCCTAAAAAATGGCTTTGCCAAACTATCCAAAAGAGTGCTTTTCCCTAAGACTGAATGTTCCATGCAATTTTCTAGTATAAACACTAGAGGTTTGCGAAGACGGGAAATAATTTCTCTATCCAGGTTTCAAATGGCGGTTCAAAATGAAAGCCAACTTTTTAGATTTGACAGCTTATCTACTGCTGTAAACCAGTGTAACAGGGCTCCTATAAGAGCATCAAAAATATCACAGATGTTCATTCGAGGTCAATCCAATGGTCAAGGTGATTCCTCACATAACAAAGTACACAAATGAAGCCTAACATCTCGCTTTCAGAGTTCTAAAGGGTACTTAATGAGTCTCCAAAAAAATGCAAAAATTAACTATTTAAATAGGGAGAAGGTCAACATTATTACTGGAAAGTCAATTTCATCTGGTCGATAAGACAATGTTGTAGTGATCCAGTTGGGTAAGAAGTTTTCTACATCACCTCAGAATGAGGGTGGGAGTTCGTGGTTCAATACAGAAGAGTTATTTTGATTTTGTGAGTTACAACACTACCTTTCATTGTTTTTACAACGAGTTGATGTAAACATTTAACTGCATTAAAAACCTAATATTTTAAGATTCTATTAATTTGCTTTAAAAGAGAACTAAAATATGAGAATTATGAAAGGTAAGGGGAGATGAACCATGCTTGGAGAATGAAGTCGGTTGAAACTGTGGGATTTGGTTCAGTATCTTGCTTGGGCACATCGTCAACCATAGATCACGAGCATCCACAACTCCACCATTTTACATACACATTTATCATAAAATCTATAACTACATATTTGAAACCATTTCGTCTACTCTGATCACATTTCTCCTACCTTCTGGATTCAACCCACCACTTGTTGAGCATGATCAAATGGCTTCTTATTGTTGTTGTTTGGATAGAATGATATCTTCCTCCTTTTGTGCATAGCCTCAAATCTTGCAACCATGAGACCATGATTTTTTGAAGGCATTTTTTCAAACACTTCACATGCCTTAAGCATGCATCCACATTTTGCACATTCTCATGTGCTCATCAAACACCAAGCAAACATATCCACATAGCCACGACAGGCCGGATTGGCATGTTGATCATACAATATAGGGTTTCCTCAAGATAACCGGCATGGCTAAGAATGTTAATCATGCAAACATAATGATTAATTCTAGGCATGATTCTATAAGAGGCACTCATGCCATCAAAGTATTTACAACCCTCATGCACTGAACTTGCATGGCTAAATGCTAATAAAACAAAAATGAAACTTACATGGTCAGGGTATGTTCCATAAGACCACATCTCTTTGAGGCATTTTGTCAAACAGTTGACTTGCCTTGTGTATGCTTCCGAAATTTGCATACTTGTCTACTAGCGCACTTGCAACAAAAAATCCTCTACTATTATGCTTTGGCGGTTGTTCGAGGCCTACTCTAAAGCTCCCATTTTGACATAGGCTGGGGGGATGCTGGAAAAGGTTGTGGAGTCTGGCTTTACACGTACCAATTGCATTTGCTTGAAAGTTTCGAAGGCCTTTTCAACAAACTCATTTTTTGCACATCCTGCAATCATTGCAGTCCATAAAGCACATTTCTTTCAGGCATTGTCAAACAGTTCGCATTCTTCCACATTTTGCATATGTATCTACCAGGGCTCTTGCTACTAAAACACACAAAAATCCCTTCTCCATAATGCTTTGGTGAATGTTTACACCCAGTTTCAAAACTCTTATTTTGGCACAGGCTGGGAGTATGCTAGCAAATGAAAATTGATGGGGTTGGAACCCTGTTTGTCTGCACACGTGAAATAGTGTGACTGTCTCTTGAGGAAACCCCCCACATTTTCTTGAACCCAGCTAAAACCATACTCCATGCGAAGCTATCTCATTTTTTTCATTTGGTCAAACCCTGTAACATCACCGTGTTCTGTGAGGTGGCCACGCAGGTTCAAAGGCTTTTTCCCCATGCATTCTTCATCCTCTGGCGGATGCACAAAATGGATCAGGGCTCCCATCCTCCCCCTCCATGGCGGCAACGGCTTCACTTCACTCTCTAGCAAAACCAAAAGATGGAAACAGTCCCCAATGGGGCCCGAGCCCCCTTTGCCCTAAACCGCCCCACAACAATTTTTTTTTTGGTTTGCTTTAACTTTTTTTAAAAAGAAGATAAAAACCCTAAAACGAAGACAATACATAATGAAAACATAGTTTAAGGTAATCCATAATAATATCTTATAAAATTTTGACGCCAAAACCTAACGCTCGTAAATCGACAAATAAAACAAGTACGTAAGAAAGCCTGGTCGACCAAGGAGGAACTAGAGAGGAGTTTCGAAAATGAACGCAAGACAAGGACCAACCACAACATCGCAACAGGATACCCTCCTCTTGCGCGAATCGAGGCTCAATCCGCGAAGCGACCAATCCAAACAATAAAATCGCTTATCGATAATTAAAAATAAAGTTGATAACAAATCGACAATCAGATGATGAAGTTATCGTCCATCGATTGTAACATCCCCATTTTAAAACACCAGAACAAGGGAATTTTTTTTTTATATATATATATATATAACGTTCTCTGTTATGAATTATAAAATTCAAACACACGTTCAAGTTTTAATAATTGTTCTCTGCCCAAACAACACAGTTTGGATCATACAATTTCTTTTTAAAACGAATGTTCCCTGTTCACATATTTACAATATGGAACACACATTCAATGCCATTCAATCTTATAACAGATTCTATATGCTGCTGTAAATGACTCGATGAACTGCCGATCCTTCCATTTTCATGGCTCGGAGTTTCAACGATCCTTCATTTCATGACTCGGCAACAACCGATCCTTCATGTACATGACTCGGCAACAACCGATCCTTCATGTTTGTTTATGCATAGTATATTTTTATATACTTGTTCTCATAACCTTCCCCGGTTATCGAAGTGATCCATTTAAGAAGCCTATCTGAATATCTGTTACTGATATTCATCTGACATCCTGCATCTTAAATTAAGTGATAAGGACAACGCAACCAGCAATTGCGATACTTTGGCCAAAGATTTTCACATGCTTTGCATGATCATATTCCTGAATGTGATACACATCTACAGAATACGTCCTTCACTTCACTTCACCTGTTATCTAGAATGGTCTTTCCTGGTTCCTACCAGTCCTCAACGTTTAAGTTCAGTTTTAAACTTTCAGTTCCAGTTAGTAATATGAACGGGTATAGGAAGGCAATCCGTATACCAGATCATACCCTATCCCCACCCCAGCTAAGATCTACACATTCAGCCTATGTATTCTAAATGTTTTAATTTGGGAGGGCATTTCTATATGTCAGCTGCAACATTGTGTCGTCATGAAGACCCCGTCTTCATGAAGACACCTTGCTGTAGCTGGCGTATGCCAATGTCCTACAGAATCCACCCATCGAGAATACACATCCTGCTCAAGTGACTTAGCCACGAGTAAATAGTTAAAGCAATTTTCAGCATCCACGCTGATCCCTTGATCCTCGTTTCCGTTGCAGTTGTATATAACTAAGAGGGACTAAACTGTCCATTAGTTTGCTATGTATCGTCTCCTTCGTATCGAAGGGCTACATTTCCTTACTTGGTTTATTTCTTAATCATTGGATTAAGCAGTCCGTACCAACGGACGTGATAAGTTTAACCTATTAAACTTAGCCAAGATTTTTCCAACTACAACTAATTTCAGAATATTAACTTATTAGACGTCATCCAAACGAGGTCTAATCTTCGAGAAATGAATTCATTTGTTCCCCTTAACGTTATATAGTTAAGGATCATTAGTTATGGATATATTTATTCTATATCCTTTATTCTGAATTTTATCAAACGGGATCATTAATGGGGTTCAAAAACGAAGTTCGAATACTCCCAATTTAAATTGATATTCCTTAGCTCCTAAGCTAATCCTAAATACCTTCTGATTATGAAATCATATTCTTCTTAATCCTTTTAATGTCAATTAAAAATTCATCTTTACCCAAGTATGAACTAATTGCATTGTTCAACTTAAAAGTTGTATTTAAGTAAGAATAGATATCAGTTTCAATTCAACATCCATCCGAGGATAATGAAACAATTCCAAATCAGGAAATAACATCATATTTCCAATTTAAACAACAATATCAACTGATACAAATATTGAAAATATCACACTTGTAACTGTATTCAATATTGTAAGCCATAATTTGTACATTTGCCAATCCAGCTGATTGGGTATAGTTTATACAAAGCATCCATACAACTCATGGTCAGAAGAATATATTTTCTTCTTTCACAATTCCTCAAAGAAGAATAAAAGCAACAGTTACAATATAATTTACATCTAATCAAGAGGCATCAGAAAACAGCCAAGTCTTCATTCTAATCAAATTCCATCTGCAAAATGAATTGCACGAGTCAGTTCAATGAACTGAGCACATTAAGCACTTATCCTTAAAATAAGATGCTTCAACAAATTGTTTCAATAAAAGAACCCTGCTTTTATGAAACAACAGCAAAACATCAATCTCGAAAGGCACAAAAGAAAGATCAGCATAACCACTGAACTATCAAAAATATCATCACAATCAGCCAAGGGACTGATGTCCCGTTTCCACATAATCATTGCAAGTATCAATTTACAATATTTGTAACGTTAGGAATACAAGTAGTTTGCTGCCTATATAGCATACAGTTATCCTTTCCACGCCTTTCATTAATAACAAATGCAAAGGATGAAACTAACTGAATATAAATCCATTACTTTCCTTTCCGTTCATGAAGCATGTTAAATTTAAAGCATTCAAGTACAACAAGAAAGCGAACAGCAATGCATATAGTAGCTCCCATCTAAGCACTATAAAATTCATCATTCACGAATTCCAGATTTCCAACTGAATGAAAGAAGAAAGATCATTTTTCTAAAACATTCATTCATATCTCTATTTCCTTCCACATGACTGTCCTAACAGTGGAATCCAAACGAAAATCAATTCAAGATAGCAGTTCAGAGTGAAACTTACAAAATCCACTCGGTATTCACTTTCCGGCAGCAAGAATCATTTCATTTTATTCCAGTTCATATGAATACCAAACAGGTTAGTAAGACACTATATTCATCGTTGAGCAAGCCATATCAATATGCATGCTAGGTATTTGCTATACTAGAAGATTCCCTACTTCTTACACTGTATAGCTAACCAACAACAATTATGCAACCACGCAAGTATATATTCATATGATCTTTTATACCTCTGAACGCATATAGTCCTTAATAACAAATGGTACATTGCTGTTACCTACAACAAGATCGAGTCATATGCACTATAATTCCAATGTCACTTTCAGAGTCCCAAATAGCAAAAAGAGAAGAATTCATTCTCTATGATTTCATTAAGAAACAATCATTGTATTCAGAATGAAGTAAAAACATTCAAATCATGTTTTTCTTAGCATGACAACTCAACTTAGAAAGATAACAGAATAAACGTTCTCATTGATAAACATCTCACATAGCCAGTACAGCTGCAATCCAACGAGCTACAGCAATGAACATTCCAGCCAAGTTCGCATTCACAAGATAGTAAAAAAAAAATATCAGAAGGTCAAACCACGACTGCTAAACGCAATGGGGTCAACCTTCATTACAGCAAGAAGAAATTATAATCATTCATTGCACAGAATACAAAACCAGTTTGTAATTGCGTCTACAGCCCGAACAGGAAGACCGAACAGCATCTATGAAACACAATAAAACCATCTTATCCTCACAGCAAGGGAAACACAGTCCAATCATAACCTCTGAAGGAAAAACAGTTAACTTTCCTCTATTTTCATGGTTGCTAAAACGTATTCGCTCATTTCCTAAATAAGAAAAGGGCACAACAATGAAAGTATTGCTATTACTTCATTCAATTCGAGTTCAAATACTCAAGAAAACCCAAATGCCATTTCCATTAAAATCCCAAAACTGGAGAAGGAAAAGGATCCATTTCCTTAAAAGTATCAACAAGGACAACTTTATCCAGCTATTACTTCTTTCATTCAAATTCATCAGCAAAAGAACTGATAGTTTCAAAAGAGAAACAACTCAATTAACACGTACAGACCCGTGATACATATGACAATTTTTCCCAATACTGTTAAAACAACCAGCACAACAGGAAAGCATTTCATTCAAGAAATACAAGGACAGCTGAACTCAGCGACCAATAACAGTATTTTGTATTGTTTCCAAAATGACAACAAGATTCAACAGAACCCAAATTACAGCAATATATGCGACTGTATTTCCATTTCCTCTTTTCTTGCAAAGACAGTTCCACATACACAGTAAAGAAACGATTGCACTAAAGGGAAATCATTTACACCATAAGGAACGATTACACAGCCTGTTCCACTTCCAAACAACACGAACAGTGAAAGAATTATATCTATTTCAAACCACGTACAGTCAATCACCCGATACAGTAAATCATTTTCCAAATTGATTCAAGCAACAACATATCAAGGCCGAGCAACAAGAAGCAGTTAAGCTTATCATTTTCCAAAGAAAGAAGCAAGAACCCACAAAATCCATTTCAAATCAACTCAACAGCAATCATTCAATCCCAACCCAAGAGCAGGGTTGTTTTAATGAAACACTTAATCAAAGCAAAGATTTTTAAAGAGAAGGGCTTAACATGCCTGTATTCTCTCTTCCAGAACTCGAAGAAAACGTTGTTTGCCGCATTTTTCCTTCCACAGCGACAACACAATCTCTCCAACACTTCCTTCCTTCTTCAGGCTTAACAACAGCCTCCAAATCTCCACAAAATGTCAAATGCCAAGAGTTGGTTCGACCGAACCAGGTCAGAAAAAACCAAATGCAGAGCAACTTTTCAAAAGGCTCGAACCACAAAAATGAAAATCAATTTTTTCCTCATGTTGTTTGCAAGGCGAACCGGTTGCGAGGATCGAAAACCATCAATGCATTAAAGGCTTTGCCTTTTTCCTCACTTTCCGTGCCACCGCCACTTGGGTTGGCGAGTTCTAAGTTTCAAATTTTCCAAGCCAAACTGAACTTGGCTCTATTTCAAAATAGATGCCCCTAAATTTCTTACCTGCCCCGCCAAAACTGGCGCTGTCCACGAAGGGACAGTTCATTTAATACCAATGAATGCCTCCTTCCCATCCTTATCCCTTTTCTTCCCAAGGGTATGCGTACCCCTTAGTTTAGGATTAGTTTAGGTTACATAAATCATTCGACCTAGGTCTTAGTTCAACCTTAGGTTTTAGAACTTAGGTTTATTTTCCCTTTTTTCTTTTTTTTTTTGTAATTTAAAAATCCACTTAGGATAGTAGTGTAGGATGTATGTTAGGTCTTAGGGTTAGTTTAGGTTTAATTCACACTAACCATTAACACTAACAACTTCCTTCTAGCCCCTTACTAACATTCGCGTTAACGCAGAGCAGGACGTTCCGTCCTTTAGATTACATGCCAAGGTCACCCGTGTCCAGGCGTTTCTCACCCCACGAGGTCCCAAATTCGACAGTACAGGGTTCAAGAATCGAACCCCTGTCGTTGGCATTTTCGTGCTAGCTATTCACACTGGTAATCAGGCGCTGCACGCTCATAACAATTTCAGTCCAGTTCAAGTGTGAATTAACATAGAAAACACAAGAGGACCTCAACATACTTGGATCAATGGAATTGATTCAGGGTATGCTGTCAATCAGCACAAGAGCAAACAATTATACGACAATCTGTCGTCACATCAGCAAACACACAAGTACAATATTTGCTGTCCCATGCAATAAATCACAGTATGCAAGAATTCAAATTAGCAACACATTCTCTTAAGATCAAAAACATATCTTAACATGTTTGCTTTCATTCCAAGAGCTATAACAGTATGTAAAACATTCACCAAGTTAACATACAAAATCAGAGTGTTACATTCTTCCCTCCTTAAAGAATCATCGTCCCGATGATCAGATTTACAAATCAAGGAGTTCATAGGACAAAATTCAGTTATTGTCCTTTCATTCATAAGTTCATACCAAAAACAGATTCTCTCTTAAAAATAACGTTTTAAGACAACTGTACAATAGACTAATAATTGTCTAAATTTGGTAGAATTTTTCAGTTCTCTGAATTTCATATTCAGTTAAACAGGTGTGGAAAAGTAGATCTCATTTCTTCGAGATTCTCCCAAGTTGCACTTTCTTCGCTAAACTGGTCCCACTGGACCTTACATTGGTTCACTTCGCGATTTCTCAAGTACAACTGGCGAGTTCCCAACACTCGAATGGGCTTAACCACGATTATTCCTGGGTCTTGGACCTGCAAGGAATTCCAATTTAGCACATGGGATAAATCTGTCACGTATTTCTTAAGCAAAGAAATATGAAAAACATCATGCATTTGAGACAAAGCAGGAGGTAATGCTAGACGATAAGCTACAGGGTTGATTATTTCAATAATTTCAAAAGGTTCCACGTAACGTGGCGACAACTTGGCAGCCTTGCCAAAAGTTATGGAGCTCTTTTTTCGGCTTCACCCGAAGAAAGACCTTCTCTCCAAGTTTATAATGCCTGTCAACCCGCTTCAAGTCTGCATAGCTCTTCTGCCTATTGGCAGCCTCCTTTAGATGTTCCCGAATCATTTTGATTTGCTGTTCCATTTCCATAAGGATTTCTGGCCCAATTACCTCTCTGTCCTCAACGCTGTCCCAGCTGACAGGGGTTCTGCATTTTCTTCCATACAATGCTTCAAAGGGCGCCATTTTTAAAGAGGCATGATAGGTGTTATTGTAAGCAAATTCTACCAGCGGAAGGTATTCCTCCCATTTATACTGCTGGTCCATGCAATACATCCTTAGCATGTCCTCTAAAACTTGATTAACTCTCTCAGTCTGTCCATTCGTTTCTGGATGATATGCAGAACTGAAGTTTAATTTAGTTCCCAAGGCTGCATTAAGTGTTTGCCGAAACATTGATGTCATCCTTGGATCTCTGTCCGATATGATTAATTCCGGTATTCCATGCAACCTGAAGATTTCATGCACGAATCTTCTTGCTAAAACTGGTGCATCGTCCTTCAAATTACCAGCAATGAAGTGTGCCACTTTGGTCAATTTGTCGACTACAACCAGGATAATGTCATGTTTATTTCTTGACATAGGCAATCCTTGAACGGAATCCATCGTTATCACTTGCCACTTATACTGCGGAATGCTGTGGGGATACAATAATCCAGAAGGGTGCATATGTTCCGCTTTAACACGCTGACATTCCAAGCAGTGTGTTACAAACTCTACCACATCCTTTTTCATTCCCTTCCAAAAATATTGCTGCTTAAGATCAGCAAGCATTTTTGTAATGCCAGGGTGCCCAGAAAAAGGTGAATTATGGAATTCAGTTAGCAATTTCCCTCTTAAGTCATTTGCCACAGGTACATATACCCTGTTTCCGAACCTCAGAACTCCTTCGTTATCAAAACGAAATCCTTTGTACCTGCTGTCCTGCGGGTCTGCAGCAAGTGCTGATTTGACTTGCTGGGAATAAGGATCTGATTCCAAGGCTTCTTTTACCTCATCCTTAAACTGAGTTCTTAACGTTATAAGAGCAGAGATATGCTTCCTTCGACTCAGAGCATCTGCTACTCTATTTTCCTTGCCCTTAATGTAGCTTATATCAAAATCATACTGAGACAGAAATTCTAACCATCTTCGTTGCCTTGCATTCAGATTTGGCTGAGTAAAAATATACTTCAGCCCCAGATGGTCCGTTTTTTAATTCAAAGGGCTTGCCAAGAAGGTAATGCCTCCATATTTGAAGTGCATGAACAATGGCAGCAAGCTCAAGATCGTGTGGAGCATAGTTCTGTTCATGTAACTTAAGCTTTCTGCTTTCATAAGCGATAACATGGTTATTCTGTAACAGAATACCTCCAAGGCCTTCTCCTGAGGCGTCCGTTAAAACCATAAAATCTCCATTTGGATCAGGTACAGTCAAAATAGGTGCTGTAGTTAACTGCTCCTTTAACTTTTTAAAGGCAGATTCACATTTGTCTGTCCAGACAAATTTCTTTTCTTTCTTTTGCAACGAAGTGATTGGGGCAGCAATTTTTGAAAAGTCCTTAACGAACTTTCTATAATATCCAGCCAAGCCCATGAAGCTCCTCACTTCATGCACGTTCTTAGGCGCAGGCCACTCAATTATAGCTGTGATCTTTGAAGGGTCAACAGCTATCCCGTCTTTGCTTATAACGTGTCCCAAATAATGCACCTCTGCATCATAAAAGGAACATTTGGACAGTTTGCCATACAACTTCCTCTTCCTTAAGATTTCTAGCACTATCCTGAGATGTTCTTGGTGCTCTTCGACATTTTTAGAGTATATAAGAATGTCGTCTAAGAATACAAGCACAAACTTGTCTAAGTATTCTTGAAAAATGTTATTCATTAGATTCATGAAGGCGGCAGGTGCATTAGTCAGCCCAAAAGGCAACACCGTGAACTCATAATGTCCATACCTCGTTCTAAAAGCTGTTTTATGAATATCTTCCTCTTTTATTCTCAGCTGATGGTACCCTGATCGCAGATCTATTTTTGAATAGACTGATGCTCCTCGCATCTGATCAAACAGATCATCGATCCTTGGAAGTGGGTATCGATTTTTAATGGTTGCCTTGTTCAGCATTCTGTAATCAATGCACAACCTCAAAGTGCCATCCTTTTTCTTTACGAAGATTACCAGCGCTCCCCAAGGTGAGACGCTCGGTCTGATCAGCCCCTTAGTCAGAAGTTCTTGTAACTGAACCTTCAGTTCTACCAGCTCAATGGTAGTCATTCTATAAGGTGCCTTAGATATGGGTTCCGTTCCTGGTTTGATCTCTATAGCGAAGTCAAACTCACGTTTGGGCGGAAGACCCGGCAATTCCTCCGGAAACACATCACGAAAATCCCTCAACAATGGATATCTTTCCATGAAATCATTATCTTCCTCTTCATTTTCTGTCATTTTTACTGCATACAAAGTGCAGCCTCTGTTTTTAGCCCTCTTAAGTTGCATAGCCGTCAGTTTCCTAACTGCAACTTCCCGTTTTACACCTTGAATGATTGCTGCTTTCTGCAGGTCATCAAGGCAACTGATTTGTTTTTCATAAAAGTCAACCCTTGCCTTATGTTCAGCTAACCAATTAACTCCAATAATGATATCATATGATCCTAGAGGAGTGACATACAAGTCAACTTCGGTGGAGAAACCAGGCAGGTCAAGAATTGCCCCAAAAAGGCACATTTCGACTGTATGGATAGCATTATTCCCATAATGCACTGTCCATGTTTTATCCATTCTCGCAGCCTTTCTTTTTAATTTCATAGCAAGTTCAGTAGAAATAAAACATTCTGTAGCTCCAGTATCAAAAAGTACAACTACAGGTTTACCGAATAACTTACCCGTAACTTCTATGGGCGTCACTTGCTTTTCAGCTTGTCTGTTAGACACTGCAACATGTATCCTATGCTGCTGTCCGCGATCATCCTTCTTCAGAGGACAGTGATTCGCATAGTGGTCCTTTCCACAGTTGAAGCATCCTCCAGCTGGCCCTTTTCTAGGTTCAAATTTATTACCAGCCTTAAAGTTATCGTTCTGGCTTCCATAGGACTTCTGTCCAATGCCATTAACTTTTGGAAAGCTGTTCCACACACTATTTACAGGTCTGTTCATCACAGGTTTCTTGTTGTTATCAACAACAATTTTATTTTTCACACCAAACCTTTTCCAAGGTCCCCTTTTTGGTGCAAGAGACGAAGAAGGATTAAGAATCTTCTTCCTTATCTCTTCCCTGTGAGCAGATATTGCTCTCAATTTCTATTCCTGTCTGATTGCCTTTTCGACAACTCCATCCATGGTGGTTGGGCCGTGGACATCCACTTCGCCACCGATGATGGGATTTAGTCCCATTATGAATTTCTGTATTCTGAACTTCTCGTCAGCTTGGTACTGCGGCACATACTTAAGGAGTTTAGTAAATCCTTCCCAGTATTCCGTCACCGACAGCCTTCCTTGCGACCAGTTCTGAAATTCAGTCATTTTCCTATCAAAATAGAGTTGAGGCAGCCATCTTTGCCTAAAATAACCCTTAAATTGATCCCAAGTTATGTCTGATTCGACAATATTCAGCTCAACCTTACGGTTGTCCCACCAGGATGACGCTTCATGAGAAAGCTGATATGCTCCCCATATCGCTTTAGTATCTTCGGAGAAGTTTCTTATTGCAAAGTATTTCTCCATTTCACTGAGCCAGTTCTCAGCTCCGTCCCCAAGAGTTGTTCCATCAAACTTTGGAGGACTTATTCTCTTTATATCATTTGTAAGTTCAGCTGCTAATCTTGCCCTTTTATTTTCAGGGGGATTAGGAGCAATTACATTATTATCATCAACACCTGGATTCCCTCCGTTGATGTTGTCCACAGGAGGCAGCTGATCATTTATTTCAGCTTCATTCCCCTCCTCTTCATTGCCCATTGACTGCTGTTCCAGTACAGTCAAACGATCCCTCGTATCAAGTAGGGCAGCAAGGATTTCATCCAGCTTTTGGGCAGTTGCTGCTTCTCCACCCTGCAACGGGTTATTCGCAGCATTCCCTCTTGTCCTGACCATTTTCTGTTTAATAAGAAAATGTAAACTTTATTAATAACGTGGACTCATTAGGTCCAAGAGCTGCAACCTTCAGCTCTGATACCAAGATGTAACATCCCCATTTTAAAACACCAGAACAAGGGAAATTTTTTTTTTTTATTTTTTTTATTTTTTTATATATATAACGTTCTCTGTTATGAATTATAAAATTCAAACACACGTTCAAGTTTTAATAATTGTTCTCTGCCCAAACAACACAGTTTGGATCATACAATTTCTTTTTAAAACGAATGTTCCCTGTTCACATATTTACAATATGGAACACACATTCAATGCCATTCAATCTTATAACAGATTCTATATGCTGCTGTAAATGACTCGATGAACTGCCGATCTTTCCATTTTCATGGCTTGGAGTTTCAACGATCCTTCATTTCATGACTCGGCAATAACCGATCCTTCATGTTCATGACTCGGCAACAACCGATCCTTCATGTTTGTTTATGCATAGTATATTTTATATACTTGTTCTCATAACCTTCCCCGGTTATCGAAGTGATCCATTTAAGAAGCCTATCTGAATATCTGTTACTGATATTCATCTGACATCCTGCATCTTAAATTAAGTGATAAGGACAACGCAACCAGCAATTGCGATACTTTGGCCAAAGATTTTCACATGCTTTGCATGATCATATTCCTGGATGTGATTCACATCTACGGAATACGTCCTTCACTTCACTTCACCTGTTATCTAGAATGGTCTTTCCTGGTTCCTACCAGTCCTCAACGTTTAAGTTCAGTTTTAAACTTTCAGTTCCAGTTAGTAATATGAACGGGTATAGGAAGGCACTCCTGGTAACTAAAGATACGCAGACATACGGTGTCGTTACCCCACGACTCCGTGTGTCTGATTATCTTTAGTATTCCGGAGTCACTCCGTATACCAGATCATACCCTATCCCCACCCCAGTTAAGATCTACACATTCAGCCTATGTATTCTAAATGTTTTAATTCGGGAGGGCATTGCTATATGTCAGCTGCAACATTGTGTCGTCATGAAGACCCCGTCTTCATGAAGACACCTTGCTGTAGCTGGCGTATGCCAATGTCCTGCAGAATCCACCCATCGAGAATACACATCCTGCTCAAGTGACTTAGCCACGAGTAAATAGTTAAAGCAATTTTCAGCATCCACGCTGATCCCTTGATCCTCGTTTCCGTTGCAGTTGTATATAACTAAGAGGGACTAAACTGTCCATTAGTTTGCTATGTATCATCTCCTTCGTATCGAAGGGCTACATTTCCTTACTTGGTTTATTTCTTAATCATTGGATTAAGCAGTCCGTACCGACGGACGTAATAAGTTTAACCTATTAAACTTAGCCAAGATGTTTCCAACTGCAACTAATTTCAGAATATTAACTTATTAGACGTCATCCAAACGAGGTCTAATCTTCGAGAAATGAATTCATTTGTTCCCCTTAACGTTATATAGTTAAGGATCATTAGTTATGGATATATTTATTCTATATCCTTTATTCTGAATTTTATCAAACGGGATCATTAATGGGGTTCGAAAACGAAGTTCGAATACTCCCAATTTAAATTGATATTCCTTAGCTCCTAAGCTAATCCTGAATACCTTCTGATTATGAAATCATATTCTTCTTAATCCTTTTAATGTCAATTAAAAATTCATCTTTACCCAAGTATGAACTAATTGCATTGTTCAACTTAAAATTTGTATTTAAGTAAGAATAGATATCAGTTTCAATTCAACATCCATCCGAGGATAATGAAACAATTCCAAATCAGGAAATAACATCATATTTCCAATTTAAACAACAATATGAACTGATACAATTATTGAAAATATCACACTTGTAACTGTATTCAATATTGCAAGTCATAATTTGTACATTTGCCAATCCAGCTGATTGGGTATAGTTTATACAAAGCATCCATACAACTCATGGTCAGAAGAATATATTTTCTTCTTTCACAATTCCTCAAAGAGGAATAAAAGCAACAGTTACAATATAATTTACATCTAATCAAGAGGCATCAGAAGACAGCCACGTCTTCATTCTAATCAAATTCCATCTGTAAAATGAATTGCACGGGTCAGTTCAATGAACTGAGCACATTAAGCACTTATCCTTAAAATAAGATGCTTCAACTAACTGTTTCAATAAAAGAACCCTGCTTTTATGAAACGACAGCAAAACATCAATCTCAAAATAGGCACAAAGGAGAGGTCAGCATAACAACTGAACTATCAGAAAAAAATATTCACAAACAGCCAAGGGACTGATGTCCCGTTTCCACATAATCATTGCAAGTATCAATTTACAATATTTGTAACGTTAGGAATACAAGTAGTTTGCTGCCTATATAGCATACAGTTATCCTTTCCACGCCTTTCATTAATAACAAATGCAAAGGATGAAACTAACTGAATATAAATCCATTACTTTCCTTTCCGTTCATGAAGCATGTTAAATTTAAAGCATTCAAGTACAACAAGAAAGCGAACAACAATGCATATAGTAGCTCCCATCTAAGCACTATAAATTCATCATTCACGAATTCCAGATTTCCAACTGAATGAAAGAAGAAAGATCATTTTTCTAAAACATTCATTCATATCTCTATTTCCTTCCACATGACTGTCCTAACAGTGGAATCCAAACGAAAATCAATTCAAGATAGCAGTTCAGAGTGAAACTTACAAAATCCACTCGGTATTCACTTTCCGGCAGCAAGAATCATTTCATTTTATTCCAGTTCATATGAATACCAAACAGGTTAGTAAGACACTATATTCATCGTTGAGCAAGCCATATCAATATGCATGCTAGGTATTTGCTATACTAGAAGATTCCCTACTTCTTACACTGTATAGCTAACCAACAACAATTATGCAACCACGCAAGTATATATTCATATGATCTTTTATACCTCTGAACGCATATAGTCCTTAATAACAAATGGTACATTGCTTTTACCTACAACAAGATCGAGGTCATATGCACTATAATTCCAATGTCACTTTTCAGAGTCCCAAATAGCAAAAAGAGAAGAATTCATTCTCTATGATTTCATTAAGAAACAATCATTGTATTCAGAATGAAGTAAAAACATTCAAATCATGTTTTTCTTAGCATGACAACTCAACTTAGAAAGATAACAGAATAAACGTTCTCATTGATAAGCATCTCACATAGCCAGTACAGCTGCAATCCAACGAGCTACAGCAATGAACATTCCAGCCAAGTTCGCATTCACAAGATAGTAAAAAAAATATCAGAAGGGTCAAACCACGACTGCTAAACGCAAATGGGGTCAACCTTCATTACATCAAGAAGAAATTATAATCATTCATTGCACAGAATACAAAACCAGTTTGT
This sequence comes from Taxus chinensis, assembly GCA_019776745.2. Taxonomy (NCBI): domain Eukaryota; kingdom Viridiplantae; phylum Streptophyta; class Pinopsida; order Cupressales; family Taxaceae; genus Taxus; species Taxus chinensis. The sequence continues at coordinate 897,685,820 of CM034149.1, forward strand.
AATTGCGTCTACAGCCCGAATAGGAAGACCGAACAACATCTATGAAACACAATAAAACCATCTTATCCTCACAGCAAGGGAAACATAGTCCAATCATAACCTCTGAAGGAAAAACGGTTAACTTTCCTCTATTTTCATGGTTGCTAAAACGTATTCGCTCATTTCCTAAATAAGAAAAGGGCACAACAATGAAAGTATTGCTATTACTTCATTCAATTCGATTTCAAATACTCAAGAAAACCCAAATGCCATTTCCATTAAAATCCCAAAACTGGAGAAGGAAAAGGATCCATTTCCTTAAAAGTATCAACAAGGACAACTTTATCCAGCTATTACTTCTTTCATTCAAATTCATCAGCAAAAGAACTGATAGTTTCAAAAGAGAAACAACTCAATTAACACATACAGACCCGTGATACATATGACAATTTTTCCCAATACTGTTAAACAACCAGCACAACAGGAAAGCATTTCATTCAAGAAATACAAGGACAGCTGAACTCAGCGACCAATAACAGTATTTTGTATTGTTTCCAAAATGACAGCAAGATTCAACAGAACCCAAATTACAGCAATATATGCGACTGTATTTCCATTTCCTCTTTTCTTGCAAAGACAGTTCCACATACACAGTAAAGAAACGATCGCACTTAAAGGGAAATCATTTACACCATAAGGAACGATTACACAGCCTGTTCCACTTCCAAACAACACGAACAGTGAAAGAATTATATCTATTTCAAACCACGTACAGTCAATCACCCGATACAGTAAATCATTTTCCAAATCGATTCAAGCAACAACATATCAAGGCCGAGCAACCAGAAGCAGTTAAGCTTATCATTTTCCAAAGAAAGAAGCAAGAACCCACAAAATCCATTTCAAATCAACTCAACAGCAATCATGAAATCCCAACCCAAGAGCAGGGTTGTTTTAATGAAACATTTAATCAAAGCAAAGATTTTAAAGAGAAGGGCTTAACATGCATGTATTCTCTCTTCCAGAACTCGAAGAAAACGTTGTTTGCCGCGTTTTTCCTTCCACGGCGACAGCACAATCTCTCCAACACTTCCTTCCTTCTTCAGGCTTAACAACAGCCTCCAAATCTCCACAAAATGTCAAATGCCAAGAGCTGGTTCGACCGAACCAGGTCAGAAAAACCAAATGCAGAGCAACTTTTCAAAAGGCTCGAACCACAAAAATGAAAATCAATTTTTTCCTCATGATGTTTCCAAGGCGAGCTGGTCGCGAGGACCAAAAACCATTAATGCAATAAAGGCTTGGCCTTTTTCCTTATTTTCCACGCCACCGCCACTTGGGTTGGCGAGTTTTAAATTTCAAAATTTCCATGCAAACTGAATTTAGCCATAACTCCAAATAGATACCTCTATTTCCTACCTGCCCCGCCAAAACTGGCGCCGTCCACGAAGGGACAATTCATTTAACTCCAATGAATGCCTCCTTCCCATCCTTATCCCTTTCTTCCCAAGGGTCTGCGTACCCCTTAGTTTAGGATTAGTTTAGGTTACATAACTCATTCGACCTAGATCTTAGTTCAACCTTAGGTTTTAGAACTTAGGTTTATTTTCCCTTTTCTTTTTCTTTTTTGTAATTTAAAAATCCACTTAGGATAGTAGTGTAGGATGTATGTTAGGTCTTAGGGTTAGTTTAGGTTTAATTCACACTAACCATTAACACTAACAACTTCCTTCCAGCCCCTTACTAACATTCGCATTAACGCAGAGCAGGACGTTCCGTCCTTTAGATTACATGCCAAGGTCACCCGTGTCCAGGCGTTTCTCGCCCCACGAGGTCCCAAATTCGACAGTACAGGGTTCAAGAATCGAACCCCTGTCATTGGCATTTTCGTGCTAGCTATTCACACCTGTAATCAGGCGCTGCACGCTCATAATAATCCTAGTCCAGTTCAAGTGTGAATTAGCATAGAAAACACAAGAGGACCTCAGCATACTTGAGTCAATGGAGTTGATTCAGGGTATGCTGTCAATCAGCACAAGAGCAAGCAATTATACGACAATCTGTCGTCACATTAGCAAACACACAAGTACAATATTTGTTGTCCCATGCAATAAATCACAGTATGCAAGAATCCAAATTAGCAACACATTCTCTTAAGATCAAAACGTATCTTAACATGTTTGCTTTCATTCCAAGAGCTATAACAGTATGTAAAACATTCACCAAGTTAACATACAAAATCAGAGTTTACATCGATAATTAAAATAATAATAATAATACTATTTTTATTACAACTCCTTAATACTTTATTAATCGTATTAACAAGGACCCACTTACGAGCCTGACCAAAATAATCGACAACTCAAAATAATAATTATAATTATGTAGGTGTTCCCTCTAGTTGGTCACGCCGCAACAATAAGTCATCCTTCAAACCACCTATCGAATTCGTGAAAGAGATTTTGTTTTTTAACAGGGTAATCAAAAAGGCGAAGCCAGCAAAGATCAGCAAGAGCACAACAATGTTAAACGCTTGGCAACACGATCGTCGAAGAAGAAAAAGGAGAACGAGGGACGGGGCATTACAAATTGATGGATAAAATCTACCTATCCTCAAACATATTCGATATATGGAATTTTTTATTTTGGCCATTTTTAGCATAAATTGCACTCATGTGGATAATGAGGGAGAGATCGAGATGATATAGTGGAGCACATCTAGCAAATGTTATTTGGGCAGGAACAATCTGATCCATGGAATAGGTGTGGGATATTTAGGGTTTTAATTCCCACCTTTTTATTTCCAACTTTGTATTTATCTCTTCGGCCTTACCTAGAAAATTATTGTCATGCACACAAAAATACTTGATGCCATAAAAAAAACAAAATTGAAAATCTTTGATCGACGAATAAAATCCCCCTTACGTTCATATGTACATTCCCTTAAGGAGACCAATTATTGGTAAGTGTTCCTCCATCACATCGTTTCCTTATATTACTCAAGCTTGGAACTATAAAACATACATACAAAGTGCTACAAGAAGAAACCAGTGTGGTTGGGTTTTCATAATCAGCCCCTATTGAATTCCTTCTATTTTTTTAATTTTGGCCCCTTGAAGCTCATATTTTCCTCACATGAATAATGCGCACAAACTTGAGACAATTAAGTGGAACACAAATAACATCTATTTTTTGGGTACGAACAATCCTCATCATTGTCGCTAGTAATTTTTGACGGACCAAAAAAGAAACCCTAATCCTAAAATTGTGTGCAATTGCTACCTTTCGATGCTACACCCACTACACATCTTCATGTCTATGTTGTGTCCCATTAAATGTGCACTTGATTTCCCCTTACATTTACATGTGTTATAACTAACAAATATATGCAACAATTAGAATTGCAAAATATTTTTTGTTTCATCAGTATTGTTAATCCAATCCTTCCATTATGAGAGATCTCCACAAACATTTGCATCCACGTCTTGCACAAAATGTCTTTTACTTCAAATGATTAACAAAAGCTCATGTGGTTGTTAGAGTGTGGAGTTATGAATTGCTTCCCCATTTTGATTTCCCCATGCTTGCACTTATCCACCTTGAAACCCATTTTTCTTTGCCCCTCTTCCTCTCCCGTTGTTCTCTCCCTCCACTTTCATTTCTTCACAAGATTCCTTCAGTGTTTCCATCGTACATTTTACGTGTGATTGCTAGTTATTAATCTCTTTCAATTTTGTTGAACTACTTGTTCCCTGTCCATGATGAATTAAAATTTAGTATTATTTGTTTATGTTGATTTTCATAATTGGTTTAAAACTTTTATCATGTATTCTTCCTCCATGTAGTTTGATGTATCATGATGTCATCATATTTGTTATAGTTGTTATTTTATCATTTTTTTATGAAAAGGGATCTTATATTATATTAATGCAACAAGATACAAGATAGTTTTCAACAAAAAACATGGGTGGTATGAGAGCACGCCCCAAAACCATGAACAAGCTAGGTTGAGCCTAGAACAGCAAGAGTCAAACTAGGTCGAGCCTAGGAGAGTACAACAAAAAAAGGCATCGTCCAAAAACACTTAAAAGGCACTATCAAGAAGCAGCAGCAAACATGCCTGAGGCAGGAGGATCATGATCATCCGGCCACCCTGAACCAGGGAAGTCCTTGCCAGCATCCGAAATCTCCTAGCCAGCAGCAAGTTCTTCCTCCGGGTCCGCTTCCCTGTGCTTAGGAATGGCGAGGTTGAGGCGAGGGAATTTGTAACTAAAAAAAAATGAAGTAACTAAAATATACTATTTAGTTTATTTAAAATAAATTATATATTTTTGTATTTACTTAAATATGTAACAATCCAAAAGCATGGTCTTTTTTTAAAAAAAAATAAAAAGTATTGAAATTGCATTATGTCACTTTTTTTATGTGTCAAAACTCAACCTTAATAACATTGTACATTATATCAATCCCTCCAAAGATAGACATAAAGTTATATCCATAATTTTTTTGTTTGAATCTAAAACTTACATGAATTAGGTATAAAGAATTCTTAGGCTTAGCTATCAAAGAGTGGGGGTTCTATTATGCCAAATTTATCTGAGACAAGATCTCAGTCTCATCCCCTATTACTTGGTATTTCTTGAGATTTGTAAGAAACAACTTTTGCACCATAATATTCATCATTGAACTATAACTCATTTAATTATATCCATTACTTTAAGACATCCATTATAAACCATTTCTCAAGATAAAAGATAAAAATAAAATTTACAAATAACCTATCCTAAAATCTTACATTGCAATGTACAAACTTGACTTCAAATATTTATCATTACAAACAAGTATTCACTTATTGTCACTTCTTTCATATATATATATATATATATATATATATATATATATATATATATATATATTAGTAGTCATTAATTTAATGATTTTTTAAATTTTCTTTTTAATAATTATTAAGTAAAAGGATTTATTGAACACAAACTTTATAAAGATTTGTTTTTTATTGATTAAATAAGGGAGGGAAATGTCTAAATCCAGGGAAATTAAAACAATAAAATAATCATTATATTGTTCATCTGAGGAGCAAAAAAATTACACATGAGGGCTAGAAAATTACCATGTCCAACACCCCAAGGTTTAGATAAACTACAACAACATTTAAGAAACTTTACGAGACTAAAAGTCAATATCTAAAAACTAAAAAGCAACAAGTGACAGACCCATAGCCAAACTACGGATCATACCATACTAAGATATAATATGGTAGCAATCCTTCAATAACATATGCTTCGGAAGGATCAGTCAGAGACAAGTGGAATCCGTAATCTTAGCCAAGGTAGGATTCTTCAAACTTGTACTGAGCGAAATGGTAGGCTCATTAGGGAATGCACAACTTCCACAAATGCATAAGCCTTAAGAGGACAAAAAAATAGGTATATGATAAGAAAAATAAAAAATTGGTTGGCATTGTCAAGGTCCACAGGGTTGAGAGCATCCACCACAAACTTAGGGATGCCCCCAGTGGCAAGTGAGGTATTTACAAGCAAAGCGAGCAGGCTAACCTAGTAAAGGCGGTTCAGAGGCCTAGAAGCAACTAGGGACTCCTTCATATGGATGCCCTTAGGGCATTATCTTGTGCAAGGCAAGATTAGATGGAAGGGGAAGGGCACAAGTCAACCACATGAGAGGGGCTTTTTACTAGAGCTATCCGAAGCAACAGGAATGTTTGTACCCCCCACCATGAACAAGTTGCATTTTTCCATGACCGAGTCTAGCTTAAGCATCAAGAATGTTAAAATTGAAATTCAGCTCTCTTACCATATAATTCAAATTTATTTTGAGATATTGCAACCTTCTCTTCTAAACCACTAAGAGGAGGAAATTTTGGGTAGTGGCGTCATAGTTTCTCCCCTTGATTTTGAGAAAACATCAAGACCTTAGCATGTTTGGATTTCCACAACTTGTTCTCTTGATGAAGCTCATCCTTACCGATGACGCTTCAAATAACACATTGGGACAAAATAAAAAATGGTTTTCATGTAAATTGAACTCATCAATCCCTTGAGACTACACTTTTAGTTAGATTTGTTGAAGCCACATTTAGCAACCTACTTAGCATTATCATTCTTTGGGATATCATATGCCGCCTATTTTCCACAAGATGTCATCTTAACCATGGTTTCTTTCAAAATCCACAAGTGGTAGGAGAAAGAATTGATGAGGAACAAGAGGAAGGGAAAATGAAAGGTCGGTATGTCTAATGGCATGTCTAAGAACGCCCAACCATTAATGTTGACACCCCAACAACAAATCTTACACACATGTTAATGCTCGTGCCAAATCTTGGGAAGCAAGGAAGTTGGCAATTACCCACCAACTTGTCATGGGCATTAAAAGAATGATGGGAGGCAAATTAATCTCTCACCATTCACCAAAGAGGCAACATCGTAGTTGGCTAGAAAGTTAGCTCTATTCATCTCCTAATAGTATTAATGAAAGCATATTTCCAAAGCAATCCTTTAATATTGTTTATAGTATTTGTAATAGGAAGGAGATCAAACTTGAGTTATTGACAACATTGATAATTAGAGGGGAGTCCCCTTTGATAGTAAATCTTGTAAAGCTCATTTTAATAGCTATCAAAAATTCTTGTCTTGAGTGCTTGCAATTTTGCTTCATCGTTGAAGGTCCGGGGAATGTTAAACAAGAACTTAATAACATCGCCGTCATCATCGCAAATAAGACTGTCAATACTTACAACTCTCATATTGCCTTTAGAGGCACCATCAAAATTGAGGATACGAAAATCCTTTAGAGGGAATCACCATATCATTTCCTTTCTTCTAATCTCAAGACTTGACAAACGAAGTTCCATTGACTACGAAGAAGACATTCCAATCTTGTGACTTTCTTTTTAGGCAACCGGGCATTAACATTACGACATTCAATAAAAAAAAATCAAATTTAAAAAAAAATACTGAAGGAAATAAAATACCTTTTAAAATTATGTTTTGTTAATAAGAAAAGAACATTTTAAGTTTCTCACCTATAAGTATAACATGCCACTTTCAACTTTTAATTTTTTTAATCTCTTTCCTTATTATAATTATACCTCTTTTTTTCTCATCTAAATATTTTTAGTCAACCATACAAGGCACGTTTACTTTCATTGCATTTAAAAGGACGTTCAAAAATATTGTACAAGAATGAAATTCTCAAATACAAAATAAGAAATGTCATTGGTTCTTTTTATTTTATGATTTTTTTCTTAAATGCCAACAAAAATAAATTGCTCCCTTGCACTTCTAGAACTGAACACCTGGCAAAGCAAATCTTAATTATCCTCACATTTTCAAATTGGGTTAATCGATAACAAGATAAGTCGACAATTAAATTAATTAATATCTGGCGACAAACATAGTCATTTCAAGTCAATATAGATTTGGATTTGTTTGCATCGATGAATGTCAAATAATCACATAATTGTTACTTCGAAAAAGCAAGGACACCTATGCAAGTTCACTTCCCAAACAAATTCCTCATTATTGCGCACCACTGTTTTAAATAAAAGAAAATACTGTTCACCAATGAAAAAGAGGCTAAACTTGAGGGTTAAATTTGAGGGCCACCTATATGGTCGGTCGAACAATTTTTAGGTCACGATGAATTTTCATTATTGCCTTCCAAAAAACAATAAAATGTATAAAAGATTATTGTATAATTATTTAATTATTTTTAATATATATTAATATAATTTACATATAAATTTATATAAACAATGATTGTCACATATTAATTATACAAATTGTAAACAGTTATTCAAATTTAACCCATGTGCTAAAGGGTGAAAGACTCAAAATGGTAAAAAATCTTCACCATTCCTCTCCTACTAAGAAATATTTGCCATACTCATAACTTATAAATATAATTCAAAAAAATGAGTAAAAATGTCATTCATGGAAGTCATTTAAATAATGACTAAAAACTACACCACTAAAAATCCTACAAAAATAAATGATCTAATAAAATACTAATTTTATATTTGAAACCAACCAATTCCACATCCAACATACTCGTAGTCATTTATGTTTTCATCACCTCTTCTCCTGGTTATTCCACGTTTCAATTACCTCATCAGCACTATTTGGAAGTCTCTTCCAACTCGCAATAGCTTTAATTGTTGAAAAGAATCTTCGAAACAATTTTTCAAAA